>CP092878.1:76206791-76267131 GCA_030710605.1 Cordylochernes scorpioides | reverse complement strand
TCAAGGAGAGAATGGTATCTACAGGAAGTATAGGTACCTTGACTTTGGGGAATAGACTGGCCGAAGTCACCAGCATAGAAGCTTCCATTTCCTCCATACAGCTGACGATGCCTTCGTCGCCCAGGGAAGAGAAGAGGCCCACGACTGAATAACACAACATTTTGAACCGTTAATCATCAGAAGAATATCAGAAGAAGTACGCTCATTGACAAAACTTAAGAAAAGGAAAAGTATAATGTCACCGGTCATCTGTTTTTGACGGTCATTTGTTATCTCGCGTGTCTTCAATAAAGGTCACTGTAATATTTTTCAGAGTTATTGTCTGAATCCCGATATACATGCTGAAAGGTACAACTTCCATAAGTTTTGTCCATGAGTGTATACACACTTGGTTATCTCGTGTGTCTTCAATAAAGGTCACGGTAATATCTTTCATAGTTATATTATGAATCAATGCTCTTCTAACTGTTTAAAGAAAGCCACGCTGGAATACAGCATACTAGAAACATAAAGGTCCACTTACAATGGTTTCTCTCCCATATAGATGTATATGGAAATAAGGAAGCAGATCAATTGACAAAAGTTCACAGCCCTTTATCACATTCCCTACTAGAATACAATGAAAAATATGTTTTTAAAAGCATAACTCTTTTATAAATTGGAGAATATTCCTTGCCCTCTAACCCATGGTATCCATTTAAAGGAAATACTACAAAACCTTGAATAGAGAGACACACGGAGAAACACGCGATCTACGTTTTCTTCGTAGATCTCGAAATGTGTGGTGTCGCTGGAGACCCGCTGGCGATTCTCTACCAACCTCTGCAGCAATGGAAGAGGCGCCATGTACATATTCATTGCTCATAGTTGTATATTTAAAATAAAAGCATATTTTGAATCAATAAATTTATTAAAATTCAATATTTCGACGAGGCTGTTCGCCTATCTTCTTCTCGGAAAAATGCGCGCATCACGCGGATAATAAGCTTAGAAGGTTTTTGAATTTTTCCTAGGAAGAAGATAGGCGAACAGCCTCGTCGAAATATTGAATTTTAATAAATTATTGATCCAAAATATGCTTTTATTTTAAATATCATATATGGATGGCTCTATATTTAACAAGATAGTTGTATATAAAAATCAAAAAAGCCATTTCCTGACCAGGAGTACATGTGCTTTTTAGATGGCAGAGCGCCATCTGGTGGAACATACACTGCGTGACATTGAAAATGGAACACCAAGAAATAGTGGCCAGAAAGTGATGAAACTCGGCAGACAGAGAGAGACAGGGACGAACAATAGGTGATCTTTATTTCAAAATGATAGTCATAATACAGAGCGAGAACGGCGTCGGCTTAGTAGCAAGTAGGACCACCGCGGACGGCGATGCACGCAGCAACACGTCTAGGTAGAGAGTCAATCAGAGTACGGATGGCGTCCTGAGGGATGGCTCTCCATTCCCTCTCAACCATTTGCCACAGTTCGTCTTCTGAACGCGGCTGTGGCAAGGCATGCAAACGGCGTCCAATGATGTCCCAGACGTGCTCGATTGGTGAGAGATCAGGAGAGTACAGTGGCCAGGGAAGCATCTGTACATCTTGCAGAGCTTGTTGGCTAATGCGAGCAGTGTGCGGTCGGGCGTTATCCTGCTGATAAAGGGCATTGGGTACCCCCTGAAGGTAGGGGAGTGTCACCGGTCGCAGCACATCATCAACGTATCGTTGGGCCGTCATAGTGCCCTGAATACGAAGTAAAGGTGACCTGGAATCATACGCGATTGCGCCCCAAACCATGATTCCACGTTGTCGCACGGTGGGGCGTATTCGGTGGGGTCAATGGCAGTCTTCTTAGCGGACGGCATGAGTGCAAGCCATTAGCAACCAATCGACGGGAAATGGTTCTGGTCGAGATGGAATGATCTAGGGTGTCTTGTACATGTTGCAGGATGGCGGTACAAGTGGCTTGTGGGGCCGCCACTGCTTGTCGAAGGATACGCCGATCCACACGTGCTGACGTCACTCTGGTTGCACCGACATTCCTATAAATTGCCACATTTCCTTGTTCCAACCATCTTCTCCACAGTCGGTGCACCGTGGACGCACCAAGGTGTGTATCAGCTGCGATTTGACGTATGGACCAACCTGCCCTTTTCAGTCCGATCACCATGCCCCTCGTAAAAGCGTCTGTCTGCTTGAACTGCCTCCGTTTACGATGACCTGGCATTCTCTGTTATTACACGTGTCTTTTGACACAAGAACAAAATTTCTACAATGATTTTCCTTGAAGAAATAACGACACGAATACTGTCCTTTCTGCGAGTTCCTTCCCTTATATCTTACTCCATGTGCGCACGAGAGCTGCGCATTTTACACCATTTGCATAACTCGGTTAGGCGCGTCTACCCTGAAATTTGCATAATTTTCTGGCCACTATTTCTTGGTGTTCCATTTTCAATGGCACGCAGTGTATTTTTTGTTCACGCTTTTAGCCTTGAATACCCATTTCTCGATTTCTAAAGAAGCCCTGGAACCAAAACATTTTTGGTCGTAGAGGTACAGCCTGCATCACGCTGACGAGGGCCAACAGCCCGAAACACGTTCGTGGATGGCTTTTCTTGATTTATCAATAAAATTGGTTGGCCAAATATCAGGGAACAGGCTAAATCAACTTTTAGTTGTTTTCTGTTAACGATGGCGCTCTGCGTTTTATTTATTTTATTTTAAAAATTATTTTTCACATATTTGTATAATAGAAAAAGTACAAAAGTGAATTTGTACTTGTATCAGGTGGATAAATTAAGAAAAAAAGGCATTTACTGATCGTGCAACTATAAGTTGCTGATGGCTTACGCCATCTATCGGAATAAATATCTACTAATCGTTTATTTTTAATTATTCCAGAATTGGCCAAATACTATTTCTTGAATATTTGAAAATTCTGGAATGATTCAAAATCAACAATTAATTGATATTTATTCCGATAGATGGCGCAAGCCATCAGCAACTTTAATACATTATAAATTTCTTTTTGGTGAAAAATCAATATTTACTATTTCTAACTTTTATTTTTCCGTTCGCCATTACTCTTCATATTTTCACCCTTTCATACGTCATTCAATTATATATAGACCATTACTCTTCATATTTTCACCCTTTCATACGTCATCCAAAAAAGTTAGAAATAGTAGATATTTCCCTTTGAATAAATATTGATTTTTCACAGAAAATAAACTTATGCGGTGAAACTTTAAGTGTTGCTTTATAACTTTAAGTTACACGGTCAGGAAATGCCTTTTTTCTTAATATTTGTATATATATCTGATTATTTTAAAACAATAATCAAGATTGTGCACTTCTGCATGTATTGATAAGATGCCAATACAATTATGTTGATTGTCAAGTGTATGATTGGACAAATACAGCGACAGCTGGACAATCGAACTAACCACACTCAGCGGACACAATAGACAGGAAGGATGTCAGAACTTACAGGGGACGTTGATCTGGAAACATCCCTGAGCCAACAACATCCACTCCATGCGGGTCTCCGAGAAGATGACAATGGGTTGACGGGGTCTAACACCCGAGGCCAACAGACTGCGGGCCAGGCTCTGGGAGGTGAGATAGGCCTCGCCGTAGGTCATCCAGTGATACTCCCCTTGTTCCACCTAAACCACCACGTTACAATGAGATGACTATCATGGTAATTTTATATAAAAGGGCGTACCTGGATCTGTAAAGTAAAAACAACAACATTTTTTTCATTAAATTATTTCGAGAGATTGCTCCCTCTTTATCAATTTATTGCACAGTGCACCTTTTATATAAACCTATTTGATGGATCGCCTTTTGACTCAAACTACCATGGTAATATTGTTGATCATTTCTTACATCTTCAACCCCGACTTATTATCTAATATGATCAACAAACAATCCAGGGTCCTTGTTCCTTGTTCCAAAATCACTTTATTAGGTACTTCTCAAAAAGAGCAACCTAGTTTATGATATTTACAACAATGAATAATAAGTGAAGGTTATTCACATATTAAAACAAAATGTTAACGCGGGATTCAATCCAGGTTCTTGGCTGAAGAGAATCGGAATTGTTACCCACTCATCCACCGTCCAATCCAGTGTTGAGTTTATTTTCTATTTTTATTTTATTTTTATATTCATTTTTTATTGACATCATTTTGTCCACAAATAGCATTTGCACCTTATATATCAAATAAATAAAACTTTTAAATATCTCGAATATAAAATCCAATCAATTATTCGCCACAAAATGTTAATTTGAACCAATTTCGATGTATTTCTTTAACTTCTTCTAAATATTACATTTTCTATTTCAAGTAGTGTATTGAGGAAAGTGGAGAGAAACTGAAGCTGAAGTTATCGAACAAAGTGATCACAGAAGTGAAAGGGAAGGATACAAATTGACAGAAATAGAATAAAAGGAAAAACAGAAGTCAAGGGAAAAGATGGACAAATTGATGAACATGGCGGCCTGAATTTTTCGACGCACGCATCAGTAATCTTGACCTCAATAAGATAGCCTTGTACCTTTCAGCATGCATATCGGGATTCAGACACTAACTCTGAAAGATGTTACAGTGACCTTTATTGAAGACACACGAGATAACCAAGTATGAACAAAATTACCTTTGTTTCTCAAAGTAAAAATAAAAATAAAGCATTTGGCAAAGCGAGAATAATTTATAACGTCTTGCCAAATACTTTTTTTTTATTTTTCCTAACGAGGATAAAGTATTTTTGTCGACACGTCGTGAATATAAAACCTTTTCTACCGAAATGTCTCTTATTTTAAGAAATATGGCTAATGTTGCTATCTTCTTTATTTTAGTGACCTTTGCTGGTCACAAGCCCGGATGAAAAAGGAGGAGGGGAAGCAGTAACAAGCTCATTAAAAAACCTGGGCTCAGCTGGCCCGGCTGATAGTACCCTGTAAGGACTCCAGGGATACAGGATGAGCAGCGTTTGTGCTCCATGTTAGGAGCGGCTGCACATGGCGTCTGTTCCTCATGTCAGAGGCGGCCATTTCTTTTGGAGCTAAGTCGGCCTGCCACTGAGTAGTGCTCCCAGTCTTAATGACAAAGGCAGACGCATTCTACTTTCACCCAGTCATGATGGTTGTCAAACAAGCTTGATACCCTAATATGGTTAAGTGGAGATAAGAAAGGAGAAGGAAGAGGAGGGGTATGATCGAAAGATAATATAGCAGATTCTCTCTAAATGGCACTGGTGGTATTAATACAGGGGTCGGCAACCTGCGGCTCGCGAGCCACATGCGGCTCTTTGAATGTCAAGCTGCGTGTAGTATTCGAATAAATAAAAACTTTGAAAAAGAGAATGTTTCTTTTCATAAATAAATCAAACTCCTACTGTCCTTACTGCGATGGAAAAATATCGAGAGGGTTTGACTCATCAGTGGTGAACCCTCCCAGCAGTTTCGCCAATTTAATCTACCAGACCGCTTCTTTAGATCTCTAATACTGTATTGGATCATTCTGCTTCTATAAGCAACACTGAAGGGTGGAATCTTAGAAATTGTATTTAAGCAAACTATGGACATATGGTTTTAGGACAGTAGATTTACAATTAAAAATTTAATTTTATAATGATTTATTTGTGAAAAGAAACATTCGCGTTTTGTTATTTTCATTTGTATTATATAGATGGCGCATTATTGTTATGTATTAAATAAAAATTTTATTTATGCGAGTAAAATTGTTTGCAAGAAAAAAAATTGTGGCTCTTTAAAAACTTAGAAATTTTGTAAATTGCAATTTTTGACTCTTCCACTCAAAAGCTTGCTGACTCTTTTTCTATACGGTTCGGTCTTTTCAGGTATTCTATGCTTCAAACCTTTGTTCAGGGTCTATATTTGGCCTGTGTGAGTGGAGACAACTTGTTGAGTTAGGTTAAAAAGAAGCTTTCAAATTTATCAAAAGGGAAATTATATTTATTTGGTAAAAAAAAGAAGAAATCGCTTGCTCTGGTCAGTGAATGCAATATAGTGAATGTCGTTGCCGTGTCCAATGAAGAGCCTCAGATGTCTCCATACATCTCTATCACAGCAATGTTCTCTATCTTGGGTGTTTAAAGCTGCTGTTCTGGGTCCATGTCAATTTTATGTTGTTGTCGTGTCCAATGAAGAGCCTCAGATGTCTCCATGCATCTCTATCACAGCAATGTTCTCTATCTTGGGTGTGTAAAGTTGTTGTTCTGGGCCCATGTCAATTTTATGTTGTTGTTGTTGTGTCCAATGAAGAGCCTCAGATGTCTCCATGCATCTCTATCACAGCAATGTTCTCTATCTTGGGTGTGTAAAGCTGCTGCTCTGGGTCCATGTCAATTTTATGTTGTCGTTGTTGTCGCGTCCAATGAAGAGCCTCAGATGTTCTCATGCATCTCTATCACAGCACTCGCAATGTCTTCTATCTTGGGTGTGTAAAATCTGCTGTTCTGGGTCCGTGTCAATTTTCTGTTGTTGTTGTTGTCGCGTCCAATGAAGAGACTCAGATGTTTCCATACATCTCTATCACAGCAATGTCCACTATCTTGGGTGTGTAAAGCTGCTGTTCTGGGTCCATGTCAATTTTCTGCAAGGCTGCGGCCATTACTAGACATGAGAATAAACTCGGAAAGTGTTTGGAGCATATTTACAGTTACTCTAGAGATCAGCCACGTGAGACAACCAGGACAAATTGATTTAGGTCGTGACTGATTTTAAAAATCGAAAATTCTCTTCCGATTTGTGAAAAAAATTGGAACGGAATGTCTGGTGGGAGGGTCAAATTTGAGGAAGTTTCCTTCACTTCACCCAGCCGGGGACAAATTCTTCGTTTTGACCGCAGGGATCAAACCATCTGGATTGTACCATCTCATGTAAGACAGGGGTAAATAGATTATTCGATTTCAACAGAGAAGTTTCCAAAAGAATTTTCAACAAAATCTAACATGATTTTAATATTTCTTCTTTCCATATCTTTATTTTCTTTTGTATTTCACTTTCTATAGATGCACATACTATATACAAGTTCGGTTTCAAATTTTTAAAGCCCTCGTCCTTCAGTTTTGGAATGTTTTTGCATAAAACGAAAGGTCTAATGAAGGCTATGTATACATGAATCATATAAAAATACCCGTCTTTTACAAGGTTGTCCCAAAAATTCGTAAACACTTGCAAAAAATTGAAATACCAATATTATTCGCCGTTATATATAATATCTTTATATTATGTATAAAGTAATTGTATTATGTATTATTATGTATTCGCTGTAATAATATTATTCGCCGTTATGTATAATGTCTTTGTATTATGTATTATATTATGTATTCGCCGTAATAATATTATTCACCAAGTAATAAGAAAATCAACGTTTTAAGAAAAAAACGAACTTTTGGGACAACCTTATATTTATTTTATTCTTTTCTTTTTTCTTCGGATTTACGATAATAATCTGTATATAAGATTAATTGTTTTAATTAAATTTCTTGATTAAGAATTTTTTTAATCGTTAAATGTAAATAACTTCGCGGCTAATCAATTTATAAGACTTAATGTCTTAAAGAAAGCTTGTGCATGTGTGCGAGCGAATATTTCGAATAAGGAAAACTTGAACTTTAGACAAAGAGTTTATTTTGAGGAGCTGCAAACTTTCGAGATAATTCTGTTCGTCAACGGGCAAATCCAAAATCAAATAAAGAGAGATGTTATCTGCGTGGATCACAGACACAAATTATGAATATTCGAAACTATTATAGAGACGCGTATGATTTTTTTCAAAATTAAACAATTTCTACTGCCCTTACTGCAATGTAAAAATTAAAGGGAGGGCCTGGCTCATCAGTTGTGAACCCTCCCAGCGGTTTCGCCAGTTTAATCTACCATTCCGCTGTTATATTGCATTTTTTGGAACTTCCTTTTATAGTGATACTGATGCTAGACTTTTGGAATGGTTATTTTAGATTAAATATGGACATAAGCTTTGAGGACAGCAGAATTACATATAATTATAAATATGGTATGGTAGATTAAACTGGCGAAACCGCTAGGAGGGTTCACCACTGATGAGCCAGGCCCTCCCTTTAATTTTTCCATTGCAGTAAGGTCAGTAGAAATTGTTTAATTTTAAAAAGAATCTTACGCGTCTATAATAGTTTCGAATATTCATAACAGATGGCGCGCTATGCATCATAACACAAATTATATTATAGCTAATTATAGCTGTGTGAATTTACGCCCAAATGGCCTCAGAACTCCGGATATGAAAGAGGCGATTCCAATGAGAGGCCTTGGATATTTCCTTGTAGAAAAAAGCCATCTCTCTCTCTCTCAAAGAGGTAAATCTAACAAATATAGTATGATAGACATTGTAATTCTCAGGATGTGAGATAGATTAAGTTAAAGTGAAAGTAACCAAACGGGGCTCTAACACATTTGTAACTGCTTTTCACATGTGTAGAAATTCCGCCTTTGCCAGTCCCAAGCCCGGATGAAAAAGGAGGAAGGGGAGCAGTAACAAGCTCACTAAAAAACCTGGGCTCAGCTGACCCAGCTGATAGTACCCTGTAAGGGCTTCAGAGATACAGGATGAGTCTGTACTCCATGTTAGGAACGGCTGCACATGGCGTCTGTTCCTCATGTCAGAGGCGGCCATTTCTTTTGGAGCTAAGTTGGCCTGCTACTGAGTAGTGCTCCCAGTCTTAATGACAAAGGCAGACGCATTCTACTTCACCCAGTCATGATGGTTGTCAACTGTAATGACTCATCCATTGATGAGCTCTACTCATCCCCAGCAGACACCATCAAAAGTCTCAAGCTATACAGGCTTGATACCCTGATATGATTGAGTGGAGGTAAGAAAGAAGACATCTGTAGACATGTGGTGCACTTACAGTAAAAGCAGTCACTAACTACCCATCATGATTATCATGGCCTGAACCACGTGTACTAGGGATAATAATAATTTTTAAAAAGTTAGAGGAAGTTGGAGGGAACTACAAACCTAGTTGGTGAACAGGAATGAGACCATTGGGACGTTTTTACCACCTGGCATATCTTCACTACCACGACCGTTTCTACAAACTACCACCGACCTGAATTTGCAAAGACGGTGAATAGATGGCACATCATTTTTGAATCTATTTTTACAGGAGAGGTAATCTTTTTTTACAGATTAATATCCTCACAACAAAATTACCATATATATTTGCATATGTCAAAGCAGTTTTACCTCATCTACGACTGTCCGAACTTTACAGAAGTGAGACATCGTTTGTTCCCTGATCTAAATGATTTAACTCTCTTACATCAGCCACTTTGTCTATATAAATTTTATGAACTCTGTCGATTAATACATGTAAATTTATAAATATTTAATTCTAAGTTCTAATTTGTTTGTTGTTTTGTTTGTTTCCTCTGTAATAGGCGCAAATATTTCAGTATCCTGTTTGATTAATAAATAAATAAAAGCATTTAGAATTTTAAACTCATAGGGTGTCCCGAGTCCCTTTTTGAATACTTGTATTCTTTACTCGACCATCTCCGCAGACTAGCACCATTCAAGTTTGCAGAGACGGTCAATAGTTGGCACATATACGAGTTTTTATCGTAGTTTTTGAATCTATTTTGTCAAGTGATATGATATTTTTTATAGCTCAAAATCCTCCTAGCAAAATTTCAATTTATATTTGCATATATCGATTATATATAAGCATGTATCGAAAGTGGCACCTCTCCCTGTTTGGTAAATTAGACTGATTTCATAACCCCTCTCGTAGGATGTTATGAAATCAAAGCCGTCCCTGTACTGATGAGGGCCATAGTCTGAAACCATGGTATACAGGTTGTTGGCTTTTGTCTGAATTTGTCCAAACTGGTGTTGTGGCTTATTCTTTATCATCACTAGTGAAGTCTTTGATAATAATGCATCGTTCTGATCCATATTCAAAGAAAGAGCTGCCACTTTCGGTATATATTTTCATATGTTGAAGCAGTTAGAATTTTAAACTTATAGGATGCCCTGATTCCCATTTTTGAATACTTGTATTTTAATACAAAGCAATAAAGCGCCATTTATATAACAAATGAAAACATTAAGACGCGAATGTTTCTTTTCACAAATAAATCAAACTTCTACTGTCCTTACTGCGATGAAAAAATATTGAAAGGTTTTGGCTCATCAGTGGTGAATCCTCCTAGCGGTTTCGCCAATTTAATCTACCAGACTATTAGAATGATCCAATACAGTATTAGATCTCTAAAGAAACGGTATGGTAGATTAAAAAAAAAAAAATTGGCGAAACCGCTGGGAGGGTTTACCACTGATGAGCCAAGCCCTCCCAATATTTTTTTCATCGCAGTAAGGATAGTAGAAGTTCGATTTATTTGTGAAAAGAAACACTCGTGTCTTAATGTCTTCATTCGTTATATACTTGTATTTATTGGCGAGGTTGTAAATGAGCCACAATAAAGAAAAGGCTTTTACAAAAGCAGGTTCAATTGAGCTCTGAAACGGAGTTGTATAAGCCGACATTTCGATGCAGAAGATACCTACCTTTCTCATCAGACGACCATCGCTTTCCTCCCAGTGTTCTGCCAGGAGCTCCCTCGCCCCAAACATCTTGCGGTCCCTGTAGCGGTTGGTGACATGGCGGAATATCTGGTCCAGAGTCTGGAACTGGGTGAACGGATTGTCTTCCTTCACCAGAGTCCGTACATAGGCGCTGCCCGGGTCTTTCGGGTCCAGGGGACGAGCCTGCCACACGCCCCAGTAATACATGGCCCTTCTTCTTGTTCCAACTTTACTAGGTACCGCTCAAAAAGAACAACAAAGCTTATTTCTTAACATTAAAGACCCTTCGGCTAGTAAATCTTTTTTTTTTTTTGTCTCGACGTTTCGACAGAAATCGTTTGCGAACAAAACGCTCCTGACGAAGACAAAAGATTTTTGTCGAAACGTCGAGACAATAAAAAAGATTTACTGGCCGAAGTATCTTTAATTTTAAGAACTATGAATGCTGGCCAGACAGCCTCTATCTTTACGATAATTAAGACCAATTTTTGTCCCGAGGTATTCAAGATGGCAACTAGAGAAGACTATGATCAAGTATGAAACAATAAAAACAGATTTACTGGTTGAAATATCTTATATTTGAAGAACTATGAATGCCGGCCAGGCAGCCTTTATCTTTATGATAACCTAGCTTTGTCACAATGAATAATATATGTGAAGGTCATTCACATATTGAAACAAAGTGTCCGGTACGGGATTCGATCCCGGTTTTGTTATAGTAGAGCAAAAATAAACCAAACGTTTATTTAACTTATTCCGTGATATTTGGCCAACCCAATTTCTTGATAAATCAAGAAAGGTCAACCACTTACGCGTTTCGGGCTGTTGGCCCTCGTCAGCGTGGTGCAGACTGTACCTCTACAACCAGAATATGGTCCCAGAGGCTTTCTGAGAAATCAAGAAATGGGTATTCAAGGACAAATTTGCGCTCTGCCATCTAGAAATTCTCATGTGAGTCTGGTCAGGATATGCCATTTTCATTTTTAAATATCAACATCTGACCTTTTGTGAACTTGCAATGTGATCAGGTTTCAGAAAGTATCTCTATGAAGCCATTTGGTTTGTTATTTATATGTTCCGATGCACTAACTCAAGACTGATTGATATGACATAATTACATATAATTGTAAGTTAAATGTATGAAGACGATAAAAGATATAACAAAATTTGTTCCTTTATTTTAAAACAAAGCAAGCTTTCGGATAGGAATCGCCTTTCAACAGGCCTATATATGCAAATAGAGAAATTTTATAACTTTATATGTGGTGAAACATATTTGCATATCGCATTGAATAAATACCTCTTTTATATACATACAGTAGAACCTCCATGAGAGGAGACTCGCGCTAGAGGACACCTCTCTATAAAGGACAGTTTTTTCATTTGCAAAATCACCATATTTACTATTTAGCCACTCTCCAGTAAGAAGACACCTCTCCCTAAAGGACACCGTTTCTATACATTTAGATGTCCTTTACAGGGTGGTTCTACTGTATATATAATTGTAATATTTCTCTATTTCCATCGATAAGATTTGTTGAAGAAGGATCAACATTCGAAAGCTCGCTTTATACAAATAAAAACAACAGTATTATTATTTTCGTAAATTTAGCGTTTATGGTATTATATATATTTGTAAAGCGCATTTACGCAAGTTTGGTCTTAAATACCCATTTCTTGGTTTCTCAAGAAGCCTCTGGGACCAAAAATATTTTTGGTCGCAGTGGTAGGGGCCTACTCCACGCCGACGAGCGCCAACAGCGCTAAACGCGTTCGTGGATGGCTTTTCTTGATTTATCAAGAAATTGGGTTGGCCAAATATCAGGGAACAGGCTAAATCAATTAATAATTGATTTCTGTTCCACCAGATGGCGCTCTGCCTTCTGAAAAGCACATGTGCTCCTGGTCAGGATATGCCCTTTTTATTTTCATATATTTGTTTTTGTATCACTTTATGATTATGTGTATTACAAGTGCACCTCATGACATGTAGAAGATAGTTCACTTTTGTACTTAGAAGTGTATCACGGCCCCATTTGGTGACTTTTTCTCACAGGTGGGGATGGACTTTTACAAGAATTGTGGCCTTTGAAGCATGTTAAAAGAGCAGTGTGAGGTTGAAGAGATGTTTACCACGGGCAGCTGAGCCAGTCGCCATTTCTTCCAGGGCTGACAGAGCAGGAAGTAGATCGGCAAGGTGAGTAGAGTATAGATGTAGACCACCAGCTTGATGACCAGGAGGACAGGCACGGAGACGGCGTCTCTCACCACGGCTCCCATCTGCCACACCGCCACATTGTCTACCACTGTCTAGAATACTGGATTTTATAATACAATATAATACGCCTATGATTATAAAACGACGTTTAACCACATATACCCCAAATTTTTCTTTTTACAGAACGAAAAAACGGGGAAAATATGTCCAAAGTAGCCTAGTATACATTTATTTATTTATTATCATTTACAAAGCACGCGATATCCGTCTTGGATATTTGCATGCATACACAAGTTTGGGAGCTTATTTACAGTAATTAATAATATGATTTTAGTTATTATATAATAGAAAGTATCAACATATTTGTCAGTTAGTTAACGATTTAATTACCCTATAATGAATATTAGTGAACATCACAGATAAGAACAGAAATTTAGAGCTATTTACAGCATATAACTATATATCAGTTATTACAGCCCAGGCTATCTATTACTAAAAAACATTCTACAAAATCTATTAAAATTTATATACATATATCTATTATTAACTATTTGATTTAGACAATTTATATTTATTTGATTTTTGACTCTCAAGTCCTCTACAAGTCGACAGTCCGTTAGAATATGTACAGGATTTTCTTCTTCTGCACCACATGAGCATTTAGGCGAATCCGTCTTTCTGACTTTGTACAAATATGATCTAAAGTTACCGTGTCCAGTAAAAAATTGGACACTGTAAAAATTTGGCTTGACATATTTGGGTATTTGGGAGTCAGTGAAGAAGGACTTGAAAATGGTATTAGTCTTCTCATAGTATTTCTGCATTTTTTCCCTTATATAATTAGAAATTATATTCCTACTTGAAGAGTCAAATCGGTTGTAATTTATTTCGGTTTTCAACATGTTAGATTCAATATAATCAGTAAGTTTGGGGACTTGTGCAAGTATGTGTGTACAGTCCGATGATGTTGTACTGTAGGCCTGTATACAATGTTTTAATATTTTATATTGAAGAGAATTTAGTTTGTCCTTAGACTTTTTGTTTATGAATGGATACCATACTGAATAACCATAAGTAATTGTACTTCGATATAATGTCTTATACAATATCAGTCTTCGTCTAAAGTCTAGACCCCATGCTTTCTTTGTCAGGCCAAATAGGTATCCACTAGCTATAGTTACTTTTATGATCATTTCATTAACGTGAGGCGTAAAGTCCAGTTTGCTTCTGACTCGGTGATTTTTAATAGTCACTCCTAGGATCTTAAGTTCTTCAACCGGTTTAATTAACTTGCTACCTGAGACTATTATATCGCTATTGCATTTATATAAATATAATATTTTTGTTTTTTCATCTGACAATTTTAATTTACGACTTTCACACCACTTATTGATTTTTCTTAATACATTATCTATTGTCTTTCTTAGTTGTTCAGGAGTTTTATTCCAACATATTAACGTAATATCATCTGCATATCCTATTGTTTCACAATTATCATCCAGACTATTATTCAGTATCTCATTAATAAGAATATTCCATAATACATGGCATCTGCCCGGTAAGCGGAACAATGTGGTTTCTTTTCCCATCCCTGGACACTATTATTTGAAGCAAGAAGTTGAATATTCTTTGAGTGTGAAAGCTTGTGAAAAATAGGAACTTACCCTCCATTATTAATTAATTTATTTTTTGCTTTGTCGTCTGTTTTGCATAAGTTGAATATGGTTAGAACGATGTATGTAAATTAGATGATTCTTTTGTTGCCTTAAATACGAGGTAATTAACTCGTTTCTATATACAGGGTGATCCAAAAGTCCCGCACAACTTTAAAAATTAATAACTCCGCGAATATTTGCGTTAGAGCAATGCGGTAAACACCATTGTGTTCAGAATGCAATGGGATTTTTTATGGCAAATAATGAAAAATTCGAAATTGATTTTAGTTACAATTTTATTCACCAGATGGCGCTCTACCAGATTCAGATATTCAGCGGCCAAATTGTTTGATAAATTGAAAAATATAATTGAACGACACGTATTTTTCCTTTTTGAATACCAGGAAAGAACCCTAATAATATCAAATAACAAATTAATAAAACACCACTTCGCCAAAAGTATGAAGAATTGGTTAACGATTTTCAAATACAATCAGAGATATGTAAAATAGGCAAATGCAAATTAAAACATGTAGCAAAAATATTTATATTTTATATGGGGTTTGGTGAAATAGATTGAATGTTTGAAAAATACTGCTGATATCAATACACGAATTTTTGATATGTTAATATAGTACCAAAAATTATGATGGCACTACTAATAGGATTTCTTGCTATAAGAAATGTGTAGTTTCTTGACTAATTGGAGACCCTTGACTATTTAACTGGATATATGTCATGATCCAACAAATGAAATATAGAGGGGAGTGACAAAATATATTTGTCGTACTTTATTCCAAATATCCTATGGGCTTGTCAAATGTTATCATTGTTTATTATACTGTACACAATTTTAAAAAATGTTTCCCCTCAAATAAAAATAATTTTTAAATCGACCTTTTGCGTTGAAAAACGTGGTAGTAAAATCATTTTGTATTATTTTTTTTCACAAAATTTCTAAAGTTATTGGTATACAGAAAATATTCCTTATGCTATTTCTTCTAATGAGCGAAAAGCGAAAGCTAAACATAAGGGGGAAAATTGTGTGTACCAGTGTTATTCGAGAAGTTATAACACTCTGGTTTGCACGACATAATATGTGAGCAAATGACAAACAAAAAATTACTGTTCACAAATAAAAAAAGATAGTCAAGATGTGAGGACAGCATTTATTATCCCCATATCCCAACACAAAGAGCTGCAAAATATTGGTAGATAATATAATACATGGCGGCTTATATAACACATGAGGTAACTGACTTCTCTCTTATATTAGGTCACAATCCTTGCTCAATGTGGCACCCTTCATTCTCAATCACCGCCTGCAGACGATAAATGACAGAATGGACAGCATTAAATAACAGCAATAAATTGATAAAACGTGCCATCTGATAGAAGCCTTCAACATGGACAATGTGGTAGGCCAGCATCGATAAACACACGATTTAATGTACCCCCTAAACAAAAATCGCAAGGCGTCAAGTCTGGTGATCTTGGAGGCCACTGGTATATAAAGTGGCGACTTATCACACGATTTTCACAGAAGGTATCCTTCAGCAATTGTTTGGCACCTCGGGAGATATGAGGAGGTCCTCCATCTTCCATGAATGTTATTTCGCTTAGTGCTTTTGCCCTGCAATATAGGAATACCCTTTTCTCTCAAAAGTTGGACAATAATAAAAGAAGTGAACCCACACAAAACTGTAACTCTAGGCTGGTAAAGTGGCATTTCTGTAAAAATACTAGGGTTGTCTGTTGCCCAAATGCGGCTGTTTTGAATGTTAAATTCTCCGTTTAGAGAAAAGTGAGCATCATCTGTCCACAGAACATTCGACAGCCAGTTTTCATCAATATCAATTCGCCGGAAAACCCATGCAGCGAATTCTTGACGCATCTCAAAATCGCCAACTTTCAGCTCGTGAAATCTTTGAATTTTGTATGGGTACACACAATAGAGACATTAAGTGAAGCGTCTTCGGATATCACAATCATACTCGGCGAATTTAACGCCAAAAGTTCAATTTGGGGATCACCTGTCCTGGATAACAAAAGTCAGCAGGTTGAGGACATGCTAACAGACCTCGACCTTACACCGTTAAATAACGGAGAGAACACCTATCTAAGTCCACAGGCACAGAATCCGCAATAGACATCACAGCGATAAATTACAACATCGCACCCACAACACAATGGAAAATCATGAGAGGTGCAATCAGTGACCACAGACCAATTTTAACAACCCTAAACTTCAAAATTGAGAACGTCCATTAGAATAAAAGAACATGGAACTTTAGGAAAGTCGACTTGAAAAAAATTCACAGAAAAGCTTGAAGAACTGTGCAACGAAAAATTGAATTACAGAACGCTTGACAAAAACTTGGAAAAATTCTCTTCGAACATTTCAAAATCTGCAAAAGCATCGATACCTAGAGGTAGACGTAAAGACCTGTGGATACCTTACTGGAAGGACCACAACATCGAGGCAATGATTGCAGAGAGAGAGACAATATCAATGAACTTCTTAAAATAATAAAACAGAAGAAAACAGAAAGAACTCATTGAAATTAGTCACAAAATAGAACAAGAAATTTGGATATGCAAACAAGAAAAATGGCAGAATTCTGCGAAAAAATGAATCCAAGAAAGGACAGCCAACAATGGAATATGATTAGAGTGTTAGAGAACAATCAACACCAACACCAATCCTCCAATACTCTAACCGATATGAATAGAACAGCGCGAACGAGAACAAACAGATGGCTGACATAATTGCTGAATATCTTTCAAGCACTTCCATACTCAACTATACGAATGAAGACAGGACTCTAAAAATAATATAAACCAGTTAGTTAAACAAGCAAGAAACTTCCATCAACAAGATATTTTCTCGAGAGACTTCACACTGAATGAGCTAAACTTATCAATAAAAAAATCCAAGAGGTCACCAAGAGATAATCTAATCTTTGGTTAAATGATCAAACACTTTGAAGACAAAGCTAATAATCAACTCCTACGAATACTGAACATTTCATGGCAAACTGGTAAACTACCAAAGAATTGGAAGATATCAATTATAGTGCCAATACTGAAGCCAAACAAAGATGCCAAGGAATACAAGAACTATCGGCCAATTGCTCTCACCAGCAAACTTTGTAAAATACCAGAACGAATTATCCACTCTAGGCTCATAGTCTGGCTCACTAACAATAATAAAATAAACCTCTACCAAACTGCCTATAGATCCCAGCACTGTACGACTGATCAACTGTTTTACTTCTGTCAATCAATAATAGATTCTTTCCAGGAAAAACCGCCAAAGAAGACCACGGCTATATTCCTTGATATGACCTCAGCTTTTGATCGAGTGTGGAGGGAGAAATTACGTGAAAAGCTGCACAACATCGGAGTAAGAGAAAAACCTTAATCTGGATTGCAGACTTCTTAAGGGGAACAAGGTTAAAGGTTCGGGTCAATGGAGACTTTTCCAAGGAAGGAAGAACATAGGCTGGTGTAACTCAGGGATCTGTGCTCAGTCCTCTACTCTTCCTGCTATATATTAACGACATCTATCCTTACCTCACTGAAGACACAAAGGTTGTCTGTTATGCAGATGATATAGCCATATGGCACACAAGTAGCAGCATAGAAAAATCGTAAAAAATACTGAACACATCAATGAGAAGACTGGAGAAGTGGGAAATGGAACTCCAAATGACCATAAACCCAATAAAACCAAACCTATGCGTCTTCTCCACTCACAGGGAAAAAGGCATAAATATAACAAAAAAATAAGCATAAACAAACAAATGATTGATAAAATTAGAAATCCATAATACCTAGGTGTGATACTGCAGTCCTGTATCTTTCAAGTTGGTCTCGAGGACCACGCCATCACCATCTCCAAAGCGGCAAAGTACGCGATCTACGTATTCTTCGTAGATCGCAAAATGCGTGGTGTCGCTGGAGACCCACTGGCGATTCTCCACAAACTCTGCAGCGCTGGAAGAGGCGCCATATTCATTGTACATAGTGTATATAATGCATATTATCTTTTTTTAATAGTGCAGACTGTGCATGTATTGACAAGATGTCAACAAAATTATTTTAATTATTATTGATGAGGAATTGGAATTTTCAGAACACCTAATTAGCACCTCAAATAGAACTATCAGAAAACTAAACATTCTGAGAAGGCTATGTGGAACAAATTGGGGAGCAAAACCCAGAATTCTCAGAACAACATATACCACCTTTATAAGGCCGATAATGGAATATGCAACACCGGTCTGGGCTCCCTCAAGCTCATCACTAAAAGTAAGACTAGACAGTGTTCAAGCAAAAGCGGCCAAAATAATCACTGGTGCTGTTTCATCCACCAACAATGAGAAAATTCAGAGAGAATGTGTTCTAGACCTACTCGCTCGAAAGCAGAAGACAAAATAAAAACAACTTGGATCGGCACTTCGAAAAACGAGGAACCAAAGGACGAGATCTCTCTGACCACTTGTGGTTTGGTAGATCCGCCCTTTTCTGAGAATGAGGTGAAACTGACGGCTTTCAAGTTCGGGAAAAGGAAATATCCTGGTCCCGAAGGGATCGATAACACGGTCGTGAAAGCCCTGGTAAGGATGCACCCATCGCTTCTTTCCAGGTTATTCAATAGGTGCCTGGACACTGGTACTTTTCCTGAGGCATGGAAGGTTGCCCGAGTAGTGCTTCTCGAAAAGTCTGGTAGAAAGGGTAATTCTCCTAATGATTATCGTATGCTTTCTTTACTAGCGTGTCTAGGTAAGGTCCTGGATAGCCTACTAGCTCAGCGACTGAAGCACTGGCTAGAAAGTAATGAGCTCCTTTCCTCTTTCCAACATGGTTTTAGGGAAGGGAAGTCCACAACCACAGCTCTGAACGAGGTGTTAGAGGGGGTTGAGATGGGCTTAAATAAGGGTGCTTGGGTTCTTTTCGTGGCCCTGGACATTAATGGCGCGTTCAACAAGCTGATGAGAAATTTGATGGACATGGGTTGTCCTGATAATTTGTGCAGCTTGGTTCGTGACTTCCTGAGGGATAGACGGATTAGCCTCAGTTTTGGTGGGCGGAAGTTGGAAAGAAACTGTGCTAGGGGTTGCCCCCAGGGCTCTTGCTGCGGACCTATTCTGTGGAATATCCTGGTAAACACCGTTTTCCAGGAGGAGCTCCCTGAGGGAGCCAGGCTGGTTCTCTATGCTGACGACCAGTTCCTCATTGTGGAGGCTGCTTCGAGAGCGAAGGTTGAGAAGTGTGTTGAAACTTCTCTCCAAATTCTCTCGAACTGGGCCCATGACTCTGGCCTTAAGTTCAATGTCTCCAAAACTAAAGCCCTCAGCTTTAAGCCTAGGGACATAAGAACTAAAAGGAAAGGGATCAAATGGGAACACAAGCCGGCTATCGGGATCGAAGGACGGAGGGTAGCGTTGGTCAATAGGATGACCATCCTGGGGGTGGTCATTGATGACAAGATGGGTTGGCAATACCAGGCGGAGGAGATGGTGGCGAGAGGCAGGGAGGCGTTGTGCAGGCCTGTCCTGGTTGGCTCTCAACAGGGGGGGGGGGGGGGAGAAGGAGGGTACTATTTTTAGGAACCTCTGCCTCTCCTGTGTCGAGCCAATCTTGCTATATGCTTCCAGGGCTTGGTGTCGCCGAAACAGGGATCAGAAGGTGGCGACTACTCTAGAGAGAGTGCAGAGGACAGCGGCACTCAGAATCACAGGGGGATATCGCACTACCAGCAGTGAGGCCTTATTGGTCCTCGCTGGGCTTATTCCCCTGGGGTTGAAACTAGAGGAGGAGACCATTAGACAGAAGATCTAAGAGAACAGGGAAGATGCCCTGGGACTTGAAGCGGGTGCCCTGGAATGGAAGAGGGACCCAAGAAAGCCTCCGCAGTGGTTGCCAAAGTGGATTTGGAGTCCTGGAGAGCCGACAGGGATTGGCACGGAGGTTTTCACTAATGGGAGTAGGTCTGGAACCAATACTGGAGCTGGGGTAGTGATATACACTAATGGAGAGCTGATCTTCCAATAAAGTTTAACACTCAGAGTGGACGAATTGGTCTTTTCAGCCGAGTTGGTTGCGATCAGGGTAGCCCTCAGAGTGTGTGCCGAGAAGAACTTCAGCCCGGACCGCCTCTATTCAGATTGTATGTCGGCTCTCGTCGCCATCAATCTGGAGAAAGGGCAACTCGCGCATCAAATAATCCAGGAGCTGGAGATGATGACGCGGGCTCCGGAGCTCTCTTGGTTTAGGAGACACAGCCTCATCGAAGGTAATGAGTTCGCAGACAGGATCTCTAAGGCAGGATGCTTAAAAGGTAGATCACTGAGGACCACAGTGACCAAGAAAGAAGTTTATAGGAGAATCAGGGGGCACGTCCAGGACTTATGTTTGGACAGATGGAGAAACATTGTGAAGGGGAGAGAGTCATTCAATGGGGTAACAACACCCAAGTACCTCTGTAAGGTAATGTCCCACAAACTCATTAGGGTAGTTCAGGACATGGGCTCTTCCCCAAGTCTCCACAGATTTGAAATTAAGAGCAATCCTGATTGCGTCTGTGGAGAAAGGGATGTGAATGCACGCCACTACGTCTTGGATTATCCAAGGGTAGTGGGTGTGCAGGAAGGGAGAAGGAGGGCGAGGGGCGCGATCGAGGGTGAGCTGCTGAGAAATCACAGCAAGCTTCTTGAGAAAGCCCACGACGTGGCAGCTGAGCTTTTGCTCAGCTGTGAGTGAACAGAGTCGACCGGGGTCTGCCTCCCCGCGGTCCCTGCTGGACACAGTAGATAGTTTCCTATTTTGCTGTGATTAAAGGCCACCGGTATAGAAATCCTTCCAGACACGTTGTCTGGGAGGTGGTGTTTCAAGGTACAATGTCCAATCACTAGCTTGGATACCGTTACTTGGCTTATGAGTTGAACAGAATAGCAGCCAAGGCAAGCTTCGCATGCCGGCTTGTGGACCGAAAGGTCTGGGTGGCCATCTGCTTCTAGGGTATACCAACTGTGCTTAGGTGGGATCCTCCAGTTCTTGTTTATTTTGGCTACTGTTTCTATTTCTTTAAAAGTAAGTTTATTTTTCTGTAGCAAGGGTTCTTTTGTGCCTTTTTTCGCTAGCGCATCAGCAGCTTCATTGCCTTCAATGCTAACATGTAAGAGTATCCATTGAAGGTGAATTTTTGAGGTATTGAGAGTTTTTGGAGATAACCAATTATGTTCCTGCTTACTTTGTCTCTAAGTTCCCCTGTGTGACTCAAGTGTTCTATGGCACTTATACTATCAGTAAGAATCCATATATCGTGATGTTTAATGTTTCTGATGGATTTTAAGACTTCATAGATGGCTATAAGTTCTGATCTGAAGACTGAGCAAAATTCTGGGTTTCTTCTGTTTATTTTCTCAATGCCATTTGTGGTTTTAATGAGAGAGCCACTGCCAGTGTGTCCCAACTCATCTCTGCTACCATCGGTATAGATAGTTATTACATTTTTAGGAATTTTATTAATTATTTCTAATGATAATTGTTTTAAGTATTCTGGATTTTGGTATTGTCTGTTGGTGGTTTCATTTAAAGTGGCATTAAAAATAACATTTTGTTAGTGGTTCGCATGGAGATATTTTTTTCAGCTAAATAATATTTTTCCACTTTATATTTTAAAAATCCATTTCTTTTGGCCAGGTGGAGAGGGCCTTCTTTTTTGAGTCTTAGATTGGATTCCCAATTAAGTATGTAATTGAAGGTTCTGTGTTTGTTTTCATAACTCTTGATTTTGTTTATTTATTTTGGCAGATTGTAGCTTATTCTATTCTTTAAGGGCATAATATCTGCCTCGTAAAGTACAATATCATTAGGGCAGGGTTTTCGAAGACCTGTAATAATTCTAGCTGCACTTAGTTGTATCCTTTCCAGTGATTTTAGATTTGTTTCAGATGCTGTACCATAGATTTGATATCCATATTCCAGGATAGGTCTCATTAGAGATGTGTAAGTTAATTTTATTGTTGTTGCTTCAGCTCCCCACTCTTCCTGAAATATATTTCAAGATTTTTAGTCGGTCTCTTCCTTTTCTAACAACTCCTTCAATATGCTTACTGGAGTTGATTTCTGGATCCAGGGTGTAGCCGAGATATTTAGGATGTTTATTATATTGCAATTGTTGTTCTTTCAGAATAATATTTGGTCTTATTTTGTATAGTTTCTTATCGGTAGTAAAAAGACAGGTTTCAGATTTTTGGGGGTTAAATTCTAATTTATGTTTATTAGCAAATTTTTCTAGGTGGAGAAGAGTCTTGTTAAATCTCTTTCAGATTTTCTCCAGTTAGTGCTGCTGCTCCCTAGAATAATGTCATCAGCGAAAAGTCCAATATTGGTTTTATGTGAAATTTATTTTTCTATGCCTGCAATAAATAGGGTGAAGAGAGTTGGGCTAAGGACTGATCCTTGTGGTAATCCTTGGTACAATTTGAAGGTTTTAGATAGAGTGCCATTATATTTGATCCTGATTTATATATTTTTAAGAGAATCATTTATCAAAGTGATAGTTTTTCCATCAATTTTGAAATGTTTGTATAATTTTGTAATTAACTTGTTTTTCCATACCCCCCTTATCAAAAGCTTGTGTAAGGTCTAAAAAGCAGCTATGGTGAGGTTAGTTGGTTTTTCGTTTTGTGCATCTTTTACCTTTTGTGTGAAAAATAAGAGTTGGTCTTGTCCCATGTCCTTTCCTAAATCCATATTGTTCTTCTGGTAAGAGATTTCTTGTGTCGGGGTGGTAGGTGAGTCGTCTGAGTATAAATTTTTCCATTAATTTGCAGCAAATATTTGTTAGGGAGATAGGTCGGTAGTTTTTTGGGTCATCAGCAGATTTGTCAAGTTTTTAAATGGGAATTATTGTTGCATTTTTACAGTCTTGAGGCAATTTTCCAGTTTTCCAGGAGTTATTGAAAATATTAAGAAGTCTTTCTTTGCCAATTTTGCCCAAGTTTGATATCATTCGGCCATGGATTCCATCTGGCCCAGGAGTCTTGTTTAGGTCAGTGTTTTCTAATGCATAAGCTAGCTCTTTCATATTGATTATTTTCATGGAAAACATTATGAGTGCTGGTGACATTTTTTTTACAGTCATGAAACTTTCGGGCCTTTTTTCAACCTTGATTTTACTACTTATTTGATATGAATTACCTAAAAGATTGCCAGCAATTTTGTCATTAGTTGCTGGTGTACCATCTGTATTCTTAATCATATTTGTGTTTTCAGTTTGTGGCTGGACTGTGTCAATTTGTTTTGCCTAATTCCAAAGTTTTGTATTTGGGTTTCTTGGGTTCAGGTTTTCACAAGTTTGTTTCCATTTTTCCCTTTTCACATTTACGCATAATCTTTTTTTATTTTTGCAATCACAATGTTCAGTTCAGTTCTACAATATTTATGGTTTTGGGTGCACTTTTTTGTAGTTCATTTCTTTTAGTTATAAGTCTTTGAATATTTTTTGCCTGGTGTGTATAATTTGGAATCCATTTCTTAATATTACCTCTTGGTATTGAAACTTTGGCTGCTTTAATAATGGTGTTTTCGAAAGATATCATATTAGCCTTTTTGAAGTTCCAGAATTTTTCTTTATTGAGCTAGTTTTGGTCTTGATGCTAATTTCTATCAAATTAGGCAAATGATCACTTCCAAAACTTTTTAATATTTTCTATTTGCATTTGTGGAAAATGTCAGGATAGTAAAAACTTATATCAAGGGCTTGTGCAGTATTATAGCTTGTAGGAATGATGGGTAGGATTCCCATCATTTAAGCACATGAAGGCATTGTCGTCAAATAAGTTTGAAAGTATTTTGCCTCTTGGGTTTGGCGTGGAACATCCCCATAGTTGATGTTTGGCATTAAGGTCACCTACAATAATAGTGTTGTCTGTAAGAAATTGAGCCATTGTTCCATCGTCAATAAGTTTATTGTTTGGAGGGTGATACATATTGTATATGTGGATGACTTTGTTTTGATTGAGGTAGATTTTGATACCTTGGGCTTCGAGGTCTAATGTGTTTGTAATATTAACGGCTATGTCCTCATAGTACAAATTCTTGATTAAAATTGCTAGGCCACGCCCTTCAACAGCATATACAGATGGATCTTCAGACCTTACCCTGAGTAATGGAGGAGCCGGAATTAACATAATACTGCAAGATGGAACAAACATCAAAATCAAAGAAGGAGCAGGACAGATTTCGTCAAACTTCACTTGTGAACTGACAGCTATCTGGAAAGCCCTTGATGTATGCCTGAACCAACCATCCCTGCATCAAGCAGAAGGAATTTTAATATACAGCGACTCCCTATCCGCTCTAGAAGAAATTCAGAAGGGCAATACTAAAATCACACAGAAAATACACTCGTTACTTACCCAACTGGAACCATTGGAGAATAACTGCATTCTACAATGAATCCCTGCCCATGCTGGGATCAGGGGTAATGAAATGGCATTCGAATTGGCAAAGGAAGCCAGAAAGTTGAGCCAAAGGAAAGAACAAATGTCATTATTTGACGCTGATTCTTTGTAAAAATACAAGATAATTAAACGAAAAAATAAGAAAAGATCAAAATGCGAAATAAACTCTGAGAGAAAAATGACAAAAACTATAACAAGACTTAGAACAAAACACTATAAAGGAATGACAATACATCCAGATGGCACAAGAACCTATAGGGCATGCAACAATTGTCCTGGTGTGGAACTTACACCTACCCACATATTCTTATAGCCAGCAATGGCCGCAGCATTGCAAAAATTAGACATAGACGCTGAGCAGCAGCTTTACACACCTAAGATAGTGGACATTGCTGCTGCTGTGATGGAGATACATGGATACATCTGAGGCTCTTTATTGGACACGACAACAACAACGGCATTCCAGAGTAAAATAAATTATCAGAGATAGATACATATTTTTCAAATGAATTAAAATTAATATAATCGATACTGAGTGAGAGTTGAATTAAAAATATTAGAAATTTATTATCTTCGGAAACAAACCGTATCTAAAATATCAATTTTCTTTTTGCTACATGTTTTAATTTGCATTTACCTATTTTACATATCTCTGATTGTATTTGAAAATCGTTAACCAATTCTTCATACTTTTGGCGAATTGGTGTTTTATTAATTTGTTATTTGATATTATTAGGGTTCTTTCCTGGTATTCAAAAAGGAAAAATACATGCCGATCAGTTATATTTTTCAATTTATCAAACAATTTGGCCGCTGAATCTCTGATTCTGGTAGAGCGCCATCTGGCGAATAAAATTGTAACTAAAATCAATTTCGAATTTTTCATTATTTGCCATAAAAATTCCCATTGCATCCTGAACACAATGGTGTTTACCGCATTGCTCTAGCGCAAATATTCGCGGAGTTATTAATTTTTAAAATAGTGCGGGACTTTTGGATCACCCTGTATATCTAAAATGTTTAATGTTTAATAAATTAATTTTATGAATCTGAGAGTTGTCTTCAAAAACGATCCAACATTATTTTCCGTTCATCATTACTCTTCACAATTCATCCTTTCATACTTCATCCCTAAGGACAGAAATAGTCGTTATTTCTCCTTAAAATAATTAAAATTACCATTTTTCGTTCTGTAAAAAGAAACATTTGTGGTAAAACTTGGTAAACGTTGTTCTATAATATTGACTTGTACACTTGTAATATTGGCTGTAGACGTAACACCTAGTACAAGGGTAGGAAAACATTTGAGTCGGAAGAGTCGAAAATTACAATTTACAAAATTTCAAAGTTTTTAAAGAGCCATAAGATTTTTTTCTTGCCAACAATAAATAGTACTCACATAAATAATATTTACGTATGGAACTATATAAAGAGCTTCACATCCAAAGAGCCGCAGTTTGCCGACCTCTGGACTAGTAGATTGCACGTGAAACTGTACAAAAGGAACAATATACCAGAGATCAGATTGTTAAATTATGAGAGAAAAGCATCTCCTGTAATCCTACAAATGAATATTACTGATCGTTTACGTCATCCATCGGTATAAATATCAACATATCGTTTATTTTTATAGAATGCATTCATGGACAAAACTTAAGAAAGTTGTACCTTTTACCATGTATATCGAGATTCAGACAATAACTCTGAAAGTTATTACAGTGACCTTTATTGAATATACACGAGATAATCAGTGTGTATACACTCATGGACAAACCTTAAGAAAGTTGTACCTTTTACCATGTATATCGAGATTCAGACAATAACTCTGAAAGTTATTACAGTGACCTTTATTGAATATACACGAGATAATCAGTGTGTATACACTCATGGACAAAACTTAAGAAAGTTGTACCTTTTACCATGTATATCGAGATTCAGACAATAACTATGAAAGTTATTACAGTGACTATTATTGAATATACACGAGATAACCAGTGTGTATACACTCATGGACAAAACTTAAGAAAGTTGTACCTTTTACCATGTATATCGAGATTCAGACAATAACTCTGAAAGTTATTACAGTGACCTTTATTGAATATACACGAGATAACCAGTGTGTATACACTCATGGACAAAACTTAAGGAAGTTGTACCTTTTACCATGTATATCGAGATTCAGATAATAACTCTGAAAGTTATTACAGTGACTTTTATTGAATATACACGAGATAACCATGTGTGTATACACTCATGGACAAAACTTAAGAAAGTTGTACCTTTTACCATGTATATCGAGATTCAGACAATAACTCTGAAAGTTATTACAGTGACTTTTATTGAATATACACGAGATAACCAGTGTGTATACACTCATGGACAAAACTTGAAGAAGTTGTACCTTTTACCATGTATATCGGGATTCAGACAATAACTCTGAAAGTTATTACAGTGACCTTTATTGAATATACACGAGATAACCAGTGTGTATACACTCATGGACAAAACTTAAGGAAGTTGTACCTTTTACCATGTATATCGGGATTCAGACAATAACTCTGAAAGTTATTACAGTGACTTTTATTGAATATACAAGAGATGACCAAGTGTGTATACACTCATGGACAAAACTTAAGGAAGTTGTACCTTTTACCATGTATATCGGGATTCAGACAATAACTCTGAAAGTTATTACAGTGACTTTTATTGAATATACACGAGATAACCAGTGTGTATACACTCATGGACAAAACTTAAGGAAGTTGTACCTTTTACCATGTATATCGGGATTCTGACAATAACTCTGAAAGTTATTACAGTGACTTTTATTGAATATACACGAGATAACCAAGTGTGTATACACTCATGGACAAAACTTAAGGAAGTTGTACCTTTTACCATGTATATTCGGGATTCAGACAATAACTCTGAAAGATAATACAGTAACCTTTATTGAAGACACACGAGATAGCCAAGTGTGTATACACTCATGGACAAAACTTAAGGAAGTTGTACCTTTTACCATGTATATCGGGATTCAGACAATAAATCTGAAAGTTATTACAGTGACTTTTATTGAATATACACGAGATAACCAAGTGTGTATACACTCATGGACAAAACTTAAGGAAGTTGTACCTTTTACCATGTATATCGGAATTCAGACAATAACTCTGAAAGTTATTACAGTGACCTTTATTGAATATACACGAGATAACCAGTGTGTATACACTCATGGACAAAACTTAAGGAAGTTGTACCTTTTAGCATGTATATCGGGATTCAGACAATAACTCTGAAAGTTATTACAGTGACCTTTATTGAATATACACGAGATAACCAGTGTGTATACACTCATGGACAAAACTTAAGGAAGTTGTACCTTTTAGCATGTATATCGGGATTCAGATAATAACTCTGAAAGTTATTACAGTGACTTTTATTGAATATACACGAGATAACCAAGTGTGTATACACTCATGGACAAAACTTAAGGAAGTTGTACCTTTTACCATGTATTTCGGGATTCAGACAATAACTCTGAAAGTTATTACAGTGACTTTTATTGAATATACACGAGATAACCAAGTGTGTATCCACTCATGGACAAAACCTAAGGAAGTTGAACCTTTTACCATGTATATCGGGATTCTGACAATAACTCTGAAAGTTATTACAGTGACTTTTATTGAATATACACGAGATAACCAGTGTGTATACACTCATGGACAAAACTTAAGGAAGTTGAACCTTTTACCATGTATATCGGGATTCAGACAATAACTCTGAAAGTTATTACAGTGACTTTTATTGAAAATACAAGAGATAACCAGTGTGTATACACTCATGGACAAAACTTAAGGAAGTTGTACCTTTTACCATGTATATCGGGATTCTGACAATAACTCTGAAATTTATTACAGTGACTTTTATTGAATATACACGAGATAACCAAGTGTGTATTCACTCATGGACAAAACTTAAGGAAGTTGTACTTTTCAGCAAGTATATCGTGATTCAGACAATAACTCTGAAAGATATTACAGTGACACGAGATAACCAAGTGTGAACAAAATTGCCTCTGTCTCCTTAAAAAAAAAAAAAAAAAGGCAGACAACCGGCGATGTTAAAGACTTTCCCCTTCCTTAAGTTTTCTTGTCCACGAATGTATAAGCAAATACTATTTCCAGACAAAATGATTGTACCACACTTATGAGGGCCAAGATTTCAATCCTGAAACACATACATGGTTAGCGTTTCTTAATATATCAAGAATAGATAGATTTTTGTTTCAAATTATAAAATAACATTTTACCAACGGTTTTCTTGATAAATCAAGAAAAGCCAACCACGTACGTCTTTCGGGCTGTTGGCTTTCGTCAGCGTGGTGTAGGCTGTACCTCAACGACCAACATATCTGGTCCAAGAAGCTTGTCGAGAACTCAAGATATGGGCGGTTAAGGCTAAATTTGCATAAGTACGCTTTAACACTCTGATTATATTGTACCCACGTACACAGGTTCTGGTATTATTTAAAATACAGCCATGGATCAATGAACAATCTGTACAAAGTCAACAAGACGGTATGTGACAATATTTGGTGTCATAGAGACCGCAGTGTGACAAATATTGCCAATAGCAATACGCATCTTTATTAAAAATATAACGAACGATTGAGACTTCCAGCAAATATCGACTCTTCGTCTGTATTTATTTTTTCAAATTGACACACACACATACACAGCTTCATTAAGTCCACCGGTCTTATACAGATTAACCGCAAGAAGGAAGCATAGATAGAGCTCCTATTCTCCAGGTAGCACAGAACCCAACAACCGTCTTCAGGTCTGACGCATGTCCAGTGGCCACACCGTGCATAGGTTAGCGTATCAATGAAAAGGCGAGTGTGTAATCAGCCGCGTTCTAGTCTTCGCTTTCCTCATCCAAATGGACCACGGCATTCGGCGATTCTATTAATCTCCTCCGGCTTTGTAGAATTTATATAAACCAAAGAGAAGATCTTGATCTAACGTCATTGCATTCATCCAGTTATATATTTATAAAATAAAAGGATTTAAAAGCGCGAATGTTTCTTTTATACATAAAACGAACTTCTACTGTCCTTACTGCGATGAAAAAATATATTGGGAGGGCTTGGCTCATCAGTGGTGAACCCTCCCAGCGGTTTCGCCAATTTAATCCACCAGACCGCTTCTCAGAGCTCTAATTCTGTATTTGATCATTCTGCTTTTATATGCTACACTGAAGGATGGAATCTTAGAAATGGTTTTCAAGTAAACTATGGACATAAGCTTATAGGGCAGTAGAATTACATTCAAATATTTGCTTCGAGCAATGCTCTTCAGCAAACTATAAAGACAAGGTCATTAGGAATAAATTAACACAAAGCAATAACGCGCCATCTATACATATAAAATAAAAGGATTTAAAAGCGCGAATGTTTCTTTTATACATAAACGAACTTCTACTGTCCTTACTGCGATGAAAAAATATTTGAATGTAATTCTACTGTCCTATAAGCTTATGTCCATAGTTTACTTGAAAACCATTTCTAAGATTCCATCCTTCAGTGCAGCATATAAAAGCAGAATGATTCAATACAATATTAGAGCTCTGAGAAGCGGTCTGGTGGATTAAATTGGCGAAACCGCTGGGAGGGTTCACCACTGATGAGCCAAGCCCTCCCAATATATTTTTTCATCGCAGTAAGGACAGTAGAAGTTCGTTTTATGTATAAAAGAAACATTCGCGCTTTTAAATCCTTTTATTTTATATGTATAGATGGCGCGTTATTGCTTTGTGTTAAGTTATATATTTGTTGACTATCGGATTGAGGCAAGGATAAATCACTCAAGAGTTCCCCTCTTTGTTTCTCCAACCAACAGCAACCAAATATTATATACATGATTTCGTCCTTTGTTCTGATATTACACAGATCACAAGTTAAAGGACATCAGTCTTCCAGCGCTTTGATCGATTTTCTGGGAATAACACCCATAGGAGTCTCAGTTGGGTAAAAAGTCTTTTAATTACCAGAGGAGTATTTGTGAGTAGATATAGACATTCAAATTGAGACAAACATATCTGGTATATTGAGAATAAGAACTTATATTTGGGGACCAAGCGTGATTCTCCAAGTAGCTCTGAAGGTCGTGAAGATGTCAACCTTGGGTAAAGAGGAGTCATGCACGAGCGCACATGTCCAGTCTTCCATCCACGCTTCCTGTGTGGCTTGATCGATATCTCCTTCCTTTTTTGGAGCCACTTTTTCCTCGGCTGGTGTTTGGACAAATGACCCGCGCGGGTTCTGCTCGATTGAATGTTTGGCCAACCAATGTTGCTACAACACGTTAGTCTCTACATTATTGGTGAGGGCAGCAAGTTGCATCAACTAAGACTGTGTATGTAAATATGGTGTGGAAAGGTATCATTTTATTGGCTGTTTATAGCCTCTCTTTATTTTACGAGACGAGTCTCGTGGCTTCCCGAGGGCATCCTGTCTCGCCCAGCTTCCAAGGGTAGCGTCGGTCTGCTTGACATCGCGGGCTAGCTTCAGCTCCACCTGCCTGAAGGGGGTCCAGGCCTCACTGCACGGCGCCGCCAACAGCAACTCTTGGCTGGTCCTTAGCCGTGTGTGGCTAACCACACATGCTCCTGACGTCTGCCTCACACCGAGGAAAAGGAGACTTCTGAGTCTCTGGGAGGCCGCTTCAAGTGTCCTTGAGCTGGAACACCGGGTTCTGCGCCCCGCCTGCCTGAGGTCTCTACGTCTTCGAGGCGACAACACGTTCCTACGGTAGCCAGACCTGCTGGCTCCCGAGCGCTGGCTACAGGCGACTGTCGGTGCTTCTCCGATAGCGCCCCTGTCTTAGTGCGATCAACGCGGGCCGCGCTCCTGGAAGCGCAGCACCTGGGGGCCTTCTGCCAGCGTCTCCTGTAGGAAAAATCCAGCTCCAGCTATTATGTGGAGTACGAGGCGGAGACCATAGTTCTTCGGGGATCGGCTACGCCCATTATCTGCCTCACCAGCCAGAGCGCGCGCCGGGGACTTGATTCGGCACGTCTGCAGGCGCTTTCTATCAGCGAGTTTGTGGTGCGTTAGGCGCTCCACAGTGGACGTGTCCCGCTCCACCCCCTGGGTTGACCTGGTTCGCAACTGCTTCTTGGGGCACAACGCAGACATCGCCCTGCGGCTGACCCATCACGCCCTACCTCATCCTGACCATCCTGCCTCGAGGCGTTCCACCTGTGGGTCCAGTGACGGTCGCTGACCCACAGATATTGGAGTTGCCGAGCCGTGCGACCTCTGCTCCGGAAGGTGTTCGCCTCCTGCGAAGTGCCCCTGGATCTGCAGGCCTGGCTGTTCGGCGTCGGCCACCATCCCGAGGCGATACAACTAACAAGTGTGGCGAAGGCTATCATCTTCAAATACCATCTTGGTCTTGAGTTGGGTAACACCAGCCATCACATCGAACTGCCCACTCTGTCGGAAAGAACTATTGCAGTCTATCGGTGACGACGTCTTTCCCGCGGTAGACGCCACCAATTTTAATTATTATTTAGTCTTATATATCTTCATAATTATATATATTAAATATTCTATTTAACCTTATATAACATTATATGGACGTTGTAATAAAGTAGCTTCAATCTCTCTCTATTTTAATACTGATATCTTGTGGTCTTTGTGCTTATGTAAGAAGAAATACATTTTATTATCTTTCAACAGAAAAAAATAATGAACCTCACGTAAGTCCTAGATAAATAAAGAAATTGTGTCATGGATCGATTGTTGGGACGATGTAAGGAGCTGGCGTGTGAAGACGAGGAACACAGGACATGGAGCACAGGGATACGACGACCATAGAAGAGATCCAGGAGAACGACTTAGAGCAGATGACAGGAGACCTGACAGACAAGAATAGATCAAGGCCAGGGGACCATTTTATCGAGGAACCACAAGGAGAGGCCATAGAAAGACTGCTGGAGAGCTGCAGGACATCAGGGGACCATATCTGCGAGGGCCACAGCACTGACCAGGAGTCAAGATTGATATATATTGTAAATATCTTTGTTTATGTACTTTTAATGTTATAATTTCATATTGTGAATAAGAATATCTAAATAGACAATTTAATGTACTCATAGACAAAACTTAAGGAAGTTGTACCTTTTAGCATGTACGTACGATGTATATTGAAATTTAGACAATAACTCTGAAAGATATTTGATACACATTGATATTTTCTAAAGACACACGAGATAACCAAAATTGAACAACATTTCCTTAAAAAAAGACAACATGCGATATCAAAGGCTTTCTACTTCCTTTAGTTTTATCCGCGAGTGTAGTTAAAATGGAATACAGATTTTACTAGAAGGGCTAAAAATGTTGGATCTTAGATAAAACGCGCGGTAAAAATGTGTTATAGGATCTTGAGAAAAAGTTCATCATCACACATTAGCGCTTGTGTAGCTTTTGAGGAAAGGCTCATAATCACGCGAAAGCGTATGATTGGCAGCGAAAGGGTTAAATGATACCTTTTGCCATTCCATTTTTTTTTTTTGCTTATCCTTAATACACGTGATACAGGCCATGATAATCATGGTGGGTAGAAATAGGCGACTGCTTTTACTATAAGTACACCACATGTCTACACATGTGAAAAGCAGTTCAACTTTGCACCTACAAATGTGCCAGAGCCCCGTTTGGTTATTTGCACTCGCTGGTGGGGTTGGACTTGTGCAAGAATCGGGGCCATTGGAGCATTTTTTTAAATGAGAAAAAAGAGCCCAATTCGGGAATCGAACCCGGGTCGTAGCGGTCGCAAACCAACGGTTTAGACCATCCTTCCACAGACCCCGCCCCTGGCATGTAATAAATAATTACAAATTTTACAATACGATTCAATTTGTGAAAGTGTCTTAGTTTGTGTCCTATAGGAAGAATACCATAAAATTCTATATCTCAAAGCTATTTCTCATCTGTTCAGACAGTGAAATTGATTAAACAAAATTGCATATATAAAATGAAAGGATTTAAAAGCACGAATGTTTCTTTTATCCATAATACAAACTTCTACTGTCCTTACTGCGACGAAAAAATATATTGGGAGGGCTTGGCTCATCTGTGGTGAACCCTCCCAGCGGTTTCGCCAATTTAATCCACTAGACCGCTTCTCAGAGCTCTAATACTGTAATCGTCCAATTATTAGAGCTCTGAGAAGCGGTTTGGTAGATTATATTGACGAAAGCGTTGGGAGGGCTCACCTCTGATGAGCCAAGTCCTCCCAATATATTTTTTCATGGCAGTAAGGACAGTAGAAGTTTGTATTATGGATAAAAGAAACATTCGTGTCTTAATGTTCTATTGTGTTATATATAGATGGCTTGTTATTGCTTTGTATTAAAACTGATAATGCCAGTATCCAATATTTCCCTGATTGCATAGAAGTCACATCTTTGGGACAATATGGATAATTTGCCATCAATTAATGACCTTAGTTTCTTTATAACTGGAAACATAAAGGCGAGGGATTAAAGTTTCTTTTTATCCCATTAACGTTAAAACACAAGTTTTCAATCTCTCGATCCTTTTACACCTGTTGAAAATTCAAAATATTTTATTGACACCAAGTTAATTTCTGTAAAAATAAACAATTCGGCCAGTTAGAGTTTTATTTTCTCAACCTTTCAATATAAATCTTTTGTTACGATGCACTAGCGCGCCATCTGTTATGAAAATTCTAAACTATTTTAGACGCGTAAGATTCATTTTGAAATTAAACAATTTCTACTGCCCTTATTGTTCAATTTCAAATTGCAGTAAGGGCAGTAGAAATTTTTTAATATCAAAATGAATCTTACGCGTCTGAAATAATTTAAAAATATTTTGTCTTCGTCAGGAGAAATAAATAAAAATAAAGCATTTGGCAAGGTGTTAAAAATTGAACAATTTTAACACTTTATCAAATGATTTATTTTTATTTATTTCTCCTGACGAAGACAAAAGATTTCTGTTGAAACGTTGACAAAATAAAACTCTAACTGGCCGAAGTGCCTATTTTCACAGAAATATGAATGCCGGCCAGGCAGCCTCTATCTTTAAGATAACCTAGTTAATTGCGACAATAACAAATGAGAAAGAAATTAACATCGATAAAAGAACCGATAGGTTCAAAATCTCTGTTTTTCACATTAATGGGATGAAACATAGACTTTTATCTTTCGTCTTTTTTCTTTACGTTATACACTTTAAGCATTGCGGTCTGTCTGCTCTCCACGGTCACCCCTGGGCTCAATACTATTGGACCCATCTCTGCCTCCCCCTGATCTCCGCGGATCACCACCCTGCCCCCCTCCTCTACATCCCGGCTCTCCTGGCCTCACCCGGCGATGATCCCCTGGCCACCCATCCCCAGGCCCCTCCAACAGTGCAATGTATATATTCCACTTTATGCGTCCATCGGGGCTCAAAAATCATTCATTCTGGTTAGCTGCCCCGTAAATAAAGATATTTACATTATACAATATAACTACATTATGAATAAATATTCACAATAAGGTCACAATTTATAATACAAGCTAATTCTAACATCTTCAATTCAAAAATTTACCTTGGTCCCTAGAATTTTAAGCCTTTTATTGTTGTTGTCGTGTCGAATGCTCTTCATTGTAAAATGGGTACCGTTGTTACATTAGTCACCTTGGAAATGAACCAGAATTTGGTAGAATATTCCAAGGGTCCAAGGGGGACCGCAGGGAGGTGTGGTCGGATTTCTTCCCCCAAGCCTTTTATTCATTTAGACATTTATTAATCAACCAGGTGCGATATTGAAATATTCGCACCCATTACAGAGGAAACAAACAAAACAACAAACAAATTAGAACTTAGATTTAAATATTTACAAATTTACATGTATTAATCGACAGAGTTGATAAAATGTATATAGACAAAGTGGCTGATGTAAGAGAGTTAAATCATTTAGATCAGGGAACAATCGATGTCTCACTTCTGTAAAGTTCGGACAGTCGTAGATAAAGTGAAGAGCAGTAAGCCTTTTATTAAAAAAAAAAAAAACGTTTTTAATTCGAAATTTTGGATAATTCGATTTTTTTTGTCCCTTGGGCTTCGAATTATCCAATTTCGACTGTATATGGGTAAATAGTGTCGGACATTAAACAATGATCTGGCAGGGGATAGTGGATAGGTCAATGCTCATCTCATCTCTAATACACGTGGTACAGGCCATGATAATCATGGTGGGTAGAGGTTGACAATGGGTAGGTCAATGTCGCACGTCAAACACAGCTGGGAGTAAACATATTTTCCTGAATAAAATTATTTTTATGATGGTACTCTGACTTCTGTAAAGCACATGTGCTCCTGGTCAGGATATGCTTTCTTTATTTTTTATATCAACACCTGACCTTTTTATTTTTATTTTTTTTATATATATATATTTTCATTTGTTAAGCGTATTTACGCAAGTTTGGCCTTAAATTCCCATTTCTTGGTTTTTCAGGAAGCCTCTGGGACCAAAAATATTTTTAGTCGCAGTGGTACAGCATTGATAAATACAACAATCCTGCCAGAACATTAAAATAATTTATGATGATTAATTATAAACGCCCCATAATTGGCTCAGGAAATATTCGCTGTAATTATGTTTGGTAATTGAGGGATTCATTTGCTACTGAACATGGTGAATTTAGAAGAGTGGATTATATTTGCGATCACATATAGCAAGAATGGATTCTAACATTTTTACATACTCCACGCTGACGAGCGCCAACAGTGCGAAACGCGTTCGTGGATGGCTTTTTCTTGATTTATTAAGAAATTGGGTTGGCCAAATATCAGGGAACAGGCTAAATCAATGTTTAGTTGATTTCTGTTCCACTAGATGGCGCTCTGCCTTCTGTAAAGTACATGTGCTCCTGGTCAGGATATGCTTTTTTATTTTTAAAATTATTTTTATATTTATAATTTTTTTTTTTTAGATTTCAATTTAAAGCGCTATAACTCCCTAGGGACACTTGTGCTGACATACATGTATGTTTCTACAGTTGTATATATACATATTTACAATAAATTTAAGCCGTAAAGAATAGTCATAAGATATTGTAACAAAGTATTTATTATTTTATTAACAGCGTATCATTTTTTATATTTATATTTTGCTACTTTGTAAACTTCCCTCATTACTTATCTTTTGTTTTATCATTCATAATTTGTATTTGCCTTAAATAAATTGCTGTGTCATCCTGAAGTTTGTCTTTCCTAATTTTCCACGTGGCAATATTAACAAGGAGAAAGAAAGAAAAAAAAAGAAACATTGTCATCAAATATTTACAACCAAAAATTAGTTCTCTCTCTCACACTTATCATAATTATTAAAAGAGGAGAGAAAAAAAAAAGATTTATAGATATATACATGGCATCTGCCCGGTAAGCGGAATACTGTGGGTTCGATTCCCATCCCTGGACACTTTTATTTTTTCCGTTTATCATTACTCTTCACAATTCACCCTTTCATACCTCATCCAAAAGGTTGGAAATAATCGTTATTTCTCCTTTAAATAAAATTATGATCTTTCTCGTTTAAAAGAAACACATGCGGGATAATTTTCAAATGTCGTTTTACAATCACAAGCCGCATTATATTAAATATATATATATATATATATATATATACTAGCGGATGTGTACCCGGCTTCGCCCGGGTTTTATCCGAGTGAAAGTTTGCCTAACGAATATTATATATTATGAAGTATAATAAACAATGTTAAAGATTAGTTTTAATTATTAATCAAGATTGTGTGTGAATATGTGAGAAAGATGTAATATCGTTGTTGTTTTCTTGGCCGACTGTTTTACATATGGTGTTATCTTAAAATTGCTTGTTTTGAATATTTTTTTAGATTGAGTTGAATGAATTGCTGAATTTTTTTTGTATTTAATCGATAACAGCGAAGTTACGCATGTTAAAGTTAGGAAACATATTTTGATGTTAAGCAAAACCTGCTCCATCTCGTTTTACATAAATGTTGAAAATTTGGTCGAAATTGATGCATTGTAACGAAAGTTTTTAGTGAACAACACTTATGAAATTTGCATTTTATTAATATAGATTTAAGATTTTATATAAACATTCTAAGGACAAATGAAATTCCTAAAACTTAATAAGAACAGCGAACTGTGTACAAAAGAAAGATTTCGGGAGCGTACGTACCGTGTCCTGAGTGGAAGAAAAGTGACAAGATCGGGTGATGTCGGCCGTTTTTACCCTCTGGGGAACTTTACTTTGTCCGTCCAGTTAGAGGAGATGGGAGCTTACCTTATTTCTAGTACACGTGGACATGATATTCATGGTAGGTAGTAATTAACGACTGATTTTACTGTAAGTACATTACATATCTGCATATCGTTTTGAAAATAGAGCAATCCATAAATAAATCTTTAAATAAAAAGGCATATATTGGATCAAAATATCATTTATTTTACCAATATTTCAGTTGGCTGAACGCTAATTCAAGGTATTATGTGGCGTTGAGTTTGTTGTTGACACACATTAGAATGTTATAATACCTTGATAAAGGTTGGCGTTCAGCCAACTGAAATATTGGCAAAATAAATGATATTTTGATCCAATATATGCCTTTTTATTTAAATATCTACATAGGTAAAAAGCAGTTTGACTTTTGAACTTATAAGTATTGTCTGAGCCCTGCTTGGTACTCACTGGTGGGGTTGCACTTTTTTAAGAATCGGGGTTCATTGGAGATTTTTTTTTTATTAAAAAAAGTGTCCAATCCGGGTTTCGAACCCAGGTCGTTGCTGTCAAAAACCAACAGGTTATACCAATCGTCCACCGATTACCAGACATAAAAGACTTTTGTTGTTGTTATAAGTGAAAGGAATGTTTCACTCCACTTTGGTACATTATCAGGACTCTCTCTCTCTCTTTAGATAACATCAGTGATTTGTGATTATGTTAAAAGAATGGCTGTGTAGCCTATATATAAAAGAGAGATAAAGGAAGCTACCAAGGGAACAGCGTACGTACCGCGTCCTGAGTGGGAGAAAAGTGACAAGATCGGGTGATGTCGGCCTTTTTTCGGTCTGGGGAATTCTTGCCTCCGTCCAGTTAGAGAAGATGGGATCTTACCTTATCTCTAGTACAGGTGGACATAATAGTCATGGTAGGTTGTAATTGACCCAGATTCCTGGAGCTACCACGTACTAAAGTCACAGCCAACTATCCGGGTTGAGACTTCAAGTCTAATAGTCGACATCCAGTTTATCAGATGTACTGTACTTGGTTCTGTAGGTCTTCAGGGGTAAACATTCCTAGGTGGGTGGCTGTTTGGAACCTATGAGACAGGTGAGACATCAGAAAAGAATTTGGTTGACAGTTTGATCTTTATCAGAACTGGTAGATCTTGTGGAATCACTCAAGCTTCCCATTGTACCGTGTGCCTTCAAAACCTTTCAGTTCTGAGGGATAAATCTGGTGAATTGACATAAATGAATAAGAAGCTGATTTCCCGCAGTTAACTCTTGATTACAGATAGGTATTAATGATTTTGACTTTTCTATATATCGGTCTATTTTACAGATTTTAGCCGATTTTTCCGTAATCAACAACGATAATCCAATTCCTTATCAAAACAATATTTTATATTTATGGAAAATGAGAGAGAGATCTTTAGATGAGAGGTGACGACTTTGATTGAAATTTGTATTTGAAATTAACAATTCTTTTTTTTTTTTAGCTTTATATATTGAATATAGAAGCTAACTGGAAGAAAAAAATTGTATCTACGTTTGAATATGTTGTGAGAAACAGAACAAACTGTAAAATAAGCATAAACAACCAAATAATTGATAAAATTAGAAATCCAAAATACCTATGTGTGATACTTGATGAGGAATTGTGATTTACAGAACACATAATTAGCACCTCGAGTAGAGCTACCAGAAAACTAAATATTCAGAAAAATCCATGTGGAACAAATTGGGGAACAAAACCTGGAACTCTCAGAACAACATATACCACCTTATTAAGACCAATAATGGAATACGCAACACCTGTCTGGGCTCCCTCAAGTTCATAGCTAAAAGGAAGACTAGACAGTGTTCAAGCAAAAGCGGCCAAAATAATCACTGGTGCTGTTTCATCCACTAACAATGAAAAAATTCAGAGAGAATGTGGCCTAGACATATACTTGAAAACAGAAGAAAATTAAAAACAATAAAATTCTCCAGTGTTTGTGTGGAGACATTTGAGGGTCTTCATTGGACATGACAACAACAACATCGGTAACGTTTGACAAGTCGAGAGAATTCCATCGGCAAATAATTTTTATCGCCATGTCACATATAAACCATTATTTCAGACCAAACACAAATCAGTGATGTTATTATAGACACGAGAACTTATAACAATTTGTTACTTAATTTAGATCAAACTGAACAACGAGCCTTCAAGCCAAAAAAGGCCTTCAAAAAAAGCCTATAATGGCTGTTAAGAAAAAGCTTTTTGACTTGAAAATTCGCCCAGTTTTATCTAAATAAACTCAAAAAATATCATTATAGGTTATCGTGAAGATAGAGCTGCCTGGCCGGCATTCATAGTTCTTCAAATTAAAGACATTTCGGCCAGTAAATCTTTTTTATTGTCTCGACGTTTCGAAAAAAAATCTTTTGTACTCGTCAGGAGCGTTTTTTTCGAAAACGATTTTTGTCGAAACAATAAAAAAGATTTACTGGCCGAAATGTCTTTAATTTGAAGAACCTTATAGATTAGTTCTCGTGTTGTTAAATAACATCAGTTATTTGTGATTATTTTAAAAGAACAGTTTGGTAGCCTATATATAAAAGAGATATAAAGGAAGCTACCAAGGGAACAGCGTACGTACCGTGTCCTGAATGGGAGAAAAGTGACAAGATCGGGTGATGTCGGCCGTTTTTACGGTCTGGAGAACTCTACTTACCTCCGTCCGTCCAGTTAGAGGAGTTTGTCATTTGTGAAAAGATTCCTTGTGAGGTCAGAGATTCACTAAATCTTCTCTGATTCATTGGCTGATGGGAAATATGTCTACTTTATCAAGCAAATGCTACAGGTTTCTGGAGAGGAGATTCTTTATCAAACGTAATCTCGAGTCCTCGGGCATCCCCGCCTCTCCACAGGAGTACATATGTACATATATACATGATAGAAACATATGTAGTAGGTAAATTTCAATATCAATTGATATGAATCTCCTGGGTATCAATCAAACAAATGCTACAGGTTTCTGGAGATGAGATTCTTTATCTTTATTGAACGTATTCTCGAGCTTACCAGTTCTACGGTATTGAAGGCAGAAGAAAAGTGAGAATGACCTCTTCTTAGCTGGCTGGAAAGAGTGAAGAACTTATCCTCTGAGTGTTTGTCGCTAACAAATCAAATTAGAAAGTTTTATCAATATAGTTACCAAAAGTTGATTTGATGGACACCAACAAAACGTTTTGAAGTTCAGCAGAAAACTGAGAATATCATTAAAAAATGAAAAATAAGTTACCTAGAAGACTGCAATATTTGTTGTTTCTCCATAAAGACTGTATTGCCGATTTATACACATGGACAAAACATAAGGAAATTGAAACCTTTAGCATGTATATCGGGATTCAGAAAATAACTCTGAAAGATATTACAGTGACCTTTATTGAAGACACACGAGATAACCAAGTGTGTATACACTCATGGACAAAACTTAAGAAAGTTGTACCTTTTAGCATATATATCGGGATTCAGACAATAACTCTGAAATATATTACAGTGACCTTTATTGAAGACACACGAGATAACCAAGTGTGTATACACTCATCGACAAAATTCAAGGAAGTTATACATTTTAGCATGTATATCGGGATTAAGACAATAATTCTGAAAGATATTACAGTAACCTTTATTGAAGATACACGATATAACCAAGTGTGTATACACTCATGGACAAAACTTAAGGAAGTTGTACCTTTTAGCACGTATATCGGGATTCAGACAATAATTTTGAAAGATATTACAGTGATATTTAATGAAGACACACGAGATAACCAAGTGTGTATACACTCATGGATAAAACTTAAGGAAGTTGTACCTTTTAGCATGTATATCGGGATTAAGACAATAATTATGAAAGATATTACAGTGACCTTTATTGAATACACACGAGATAACAAAGTACGAACAATATTTCATCTGTCTCCTTAAGAAAAATAGACGACCGGCGATATCAAAATATAAAACTCCCTCAAATTTTGTCCATGAGTGTACTTTTTCTACTTTTTACCATTTTTTTTGCTTTAATTCCATTATATAAGTATAGTACTTGTACTCAAGCAATACTTCAATTTATTCCTTCTGTCCTCAAAGCTTATGCCAATAACATTTTTTAATACTTTCACCTAGAATTCCATTTTAGTGCTGGTGGCCACATACCAGCAAAACAGTTAACTACAAAATTAGAGGGGAAACTAGCGCTACCGCTGTGAGTATTCACCATTGATGAGCCAGGCCCTCCCAGTATTTTATAAATGTAGTAAAGACAGTAGGAAATTGTTTTAACAAAAGAAGAAGCATACGCGCGCTAAAAAAAGTTTATAATTTGGAGTTGTTTGATTTGTTTATTTTCCATCTTGGACTCCGGGGCGAGGATATATAAAGCGAAATGTCTTAACAAAAGGCTTTTTAATTATCCTTTGTACACGTGGCCATGATAATCATGGTGGGTAGTGGGTGGTAGTTGGCGACCTTTTTTTTTTTTTTGACTATCTCTAGTACACGTGGTACAGGCCATGATAATAATGGTGGGTAGTTGGCGACTGCTTTTAATGTAAGTGCATTACATGTCTACATATGTGAAAAGCATTTCGACTTTGCATTTAAAAATATGCCAGAGCCCCGTTTGGTTACTTGCACTCGCTAATAGGGTTGGACTTTTTCAAGAATCGGGGGCCATTGGAGCATTTTTTTTTAATAATAAAAAAAAAAAAGTGCCCAATGCGGGAATCGAACCCAGGTCGTAAAGGTCGAAATACCAACGGTTTAGACGATCCTTCCACCGACCCCCATTTTACTTTTACTTTGTTTTTACTATACATATATGTAGACATGTATGTGCACCACATGTCTACATATGTAGAAAGCAGTTCGAATTTTGAACTTACAAATATGCTAGAGTGCCGTTTGATTACTTGAATTCACTTGTGGGTTGGTCTTTTTCGAGAATAGGAGGAAATTGGAGCAATTCATCTATTAGAAAAAATAGTGTCCAATTTGGTATTCGAACCCAGGTCGTTGCTGTCAAAAACAGAGAGTTTATACCAATCGGCCACCGATGACCAGCTATAAAAGACTTTTGTTGTTGTTATAAGTGAAAGGAATGTTTCAATCCACCTTGGTACATTATCAGGACTGGTATGTATATATAATATCATCCAAATATCTATATAATAATGAATTAAAATATTGCCACGTGGAAAATTAGGAAGACAAACTTCGAATGAGACAGCAATTTATTTAAGTCAAGAACAAACTATGAAGGATAAATAAAAAAAGATAAAGAATGAGGGAAATTTACAGAGTAGTAAAATATAAAATGAAAGGATTTAAAAGCACGAATGTTTCTTTTATACATAATACAAACTTCTACTGTCCTTACTGCGATGAAAAAATATATTGGGAGGGCTTGGCTCATCAGTGGTGAACCCTCCCAGCGGTTTCGCCAATTTAATTCACCAGACCGCTTCTCAGAGCTATAATACTGTATTGGTCGATTCTGCTTATATACGCAGCACTGAAGGATGGAATCTCAGAAATGGTTTTTAAGAAAACTATGAACATAAGCTTATAGGACAGTAGAATTACATTCAAATGTACCACTGTTGAACTAAACCCTCCCAATATATTTTTTCATCGCAGTAAAGACAGTAGAAGTTTGTATTGTGTATAAAAGAAACATTCGTGCTTCAAATCCTTTCATTTTATATATATAGATGGCGCCTTATTGATTTGTGTTAAGAGTAGTAGGATATAAACATGAAAAATGATACTCTGTTACTACAAGTGTAATAAAATAAATACTTCACTACAATATAATAGCAGCTAAGGCACTTCTTTATTGTAATTCAGAAAATTTTCAATAAAAAATATTATTCACAGGCATAAAACCAATTTTCATAACAGATGGCGCGCTAATGCATCATAATACTCGTATAACGACCGGCTGTAGTACCTGTAGTGTTTTCATTTAACTTTTGTTGTCTACCCCTACGCTTGCTTTTGTTTTGCCTCTTTTGTTTTCTGTCATCTTAATTTAATGTTTTTTAATTAAACAATCATCTCTGAGGTCCAGCTTCTGATTCTCTTACAAGACTCAATTTGATGTTTGCGGAAGAGCGATTGCTCGAAGCATATTATATATTTATAATTGTATGTAATTCTACTGTCCTCAAAGCTTATGTCCATAGTTAATTTAAAATATTCATTCAAAGAATCTAGCATCAGTATCACTATAAAAGGAAAACCGAAAAGTGCGGTATAACAGCGGTATGGTAGATTAAACTGGCGAAAACGCTGTAAGGGTTCACCACTGATGAGCCAGGCCTTCCCATTAATTTTCCATTGCAGTAAGGGCAGTAGATATTGTTTAATTATTAAAAAGATTTATACGCGTCTGTAATGGTTTCGAATTTTCAGAAAACCAAATGCAACAATCTGGCTTTTACATTTATGTTCTACAATTATTTTATATATATAAAAAAAATACCGAATTGCAATAAAGAACTGTGTTGGCTGTTATTATCTTTTGATTCATATTCATATATGATTGAAACAGTGAAAGTAAGATGTCTATTACTTCAAACAGGAATCCTTCAACAAAAGTACAATATAATTTGGTTTCAAAAGATCATTGCTACTTCACCAACTAAAATACATACTACCGACAGATTGAGGTGATTTCGTACTTCTTTCCGTTGGGAATTTCAAAATCGAAGCCGCCCCTATACTGATGAAATCCACAGCCTAAAACTCTTGGCATCCTGGTTGTTGTCTCTTTGTCGAATTTTACAAAGTTGATCTCGTCGCATATGTATTGATAGGAACTAGCGTGAGTCTGCTGCAATAAATATATAGACACATGTATTGTTTCTTTGCGTTTATAAATGAAAAGATTCTTATTTTTAAAGTGAATTTTAATTTTCCACAAAATATCATTGTTAAAAGTCTCAGTATCTTCTAAATAGCCAATTTTAATTTTATCGATTCACGTATAAACAAAACGCCGCCTTTGCCGATCCCAAGCCCAGATGAAAAAGGAGGAGGTGGAGCAGTAACAGCTTTTTTAAAATCCTGGATTCAGCTGGATGAGTCCGTACTCCATGTTAGGAGTGGCTGTACATGGCATCTGTTCCTCATGTCAGAGGTGGCCATTTCTTTTGGAGCTAAGTCAGTGGCTTGCTACTGAGTAGTGCTCCCAGTCTTAATGACAAAAACAAACGCATTCTACTTCACCCAATCATTATGGAGCTCTACAAGCTTGATAGCCTGATATGATTGAGTGGAGATAAGAAAAAAAAGAAGGAAACGTATAAAAAAAGCTGGAATATTTAATAGAAGAAACAAATGGAGCCAGAACATATTGAGTATCCCCAGCATGAGCTGGATGCACTCATTCAATTTTGTGAGATGCTTGGAATTTCTGAAGAGCATAGTGAAGTGCTTGACACAAAGCCCCGGGTGGATGAACCTAAGGAGACAGTACAGTTAAGCAATAAAAATATATATCTTCATAACTCTTTAAATTGAAATACACTTCGGATAGTAAATGTTTTTATTTTCTCGACGTTAAGACAAAAATATTGCCACGTGGAAATTAGGAAAGACAAAGTTCGGGATGACACGGAAATTTATTTAAGAACAAAATTATATACAAGAGGTATTTATAGGGAGAGAGATAACAACTTATCCCTAGGTAAAGAATAATAATAATGAGCGTGTTCAGCCACCGAGGCGTCCTGTTTTTCTTATTTGCCGATAAGATTCCGAGAACCCCTCACACCTGTGGTCCCCCCGGAGTCCAGTGATGATTGACAGGTGTCCCATGGAGCTTCCTGTGGTTGCAGAGCTACCTGACAATATTTTATACTCGCCAGGAAAAAGATTTTGGTCAAAAGTCGAGAGAATAAAAACATTTATTGTGGCGGGGAAGTGTATTTTAATTTAAATAACTATAAATGCCGGTCAGGCAAACTCTATCTTCAAAATAACTTCATTCGATAAAGGAATAAAAATATCAAAACTATTTAATCGGAAATACCCGACTAGAAAGTACAATTTACTGATATGCCTTGAATTATTCATTTAAAAGATTTAAACTCATGGAAGAAAAAACTTAAAGATGTCACCGATCATCTTTTTTTTTATATAGGAGATAAAGACAATTTTGTTCACACTTGGTTATCTGATGTGTCTTTATTAAACGTCACTGTGTATCAAATATCTTTTATAGTTATTGTCTGAAACCCCATATACATGCTAAAAGGGACAACTTCCTTAAGTTCTGTTCATGAGTGTATACACACTTGGTTATCTCGTATGTCTTCAATAAAGGCCACTGTAATATCTTTCAGAGTTATTGTCTGAATCCCGATATACATGCTAAAAGGTACAACTTCCTTAAGTTTTGTCCATGAGTGTACATTTTTTATTTTCAAAATTGAAATACCAGTATAAACTTTAATTTAAACAGAAGGCATCAGGTGGCCATCTAGACAAAGGGAATAATGCACTTTTAGAGATATTTTTCTATTTCGAGAAATGCACATTTTCCTACTGGGAGGGTTCTTCACTGAAGAGCCAGACCCTTCCAATAAACTTATTTATTTAAAAAAAGAGGGAAAATAGAAAACGGGCAAACGGGTTATTTTATATTTTTACAAGCTGTTGAGCGAATTACTGCTCTTTAAAGACAATCACATTTCTGTACAATATCAAAATGATGAAAAAAATTAAAATAAACCTTTTACCCGAAATCTACTTTCCTCTTTAAATAATTCCTCGGAAACTATTGATAAGATTTTAAAAAGAACAAAAATGGCGCTGAAATGGTATCATTTTTGCATTAGAAAGCATTAAGGAATATCATCCATAACAAGTTCATCATCCATATAACACTACCCATTCACACTGAATGTAAGCATTGACTAGTACAGATTTAAAGCTAGCGATTCTAAAGACAAAAAGGAAAAACTACCAAAGAACAAAGTGTTGTACCAAATGGCCGTTGATTTCTTACCTTTGTCTCGAGACACTCAGGATAGAATGACTTTTCTTTATGGTTTTGTAAGCCGTGCATAAGCGACCTTGAAGTTAGGGGGCATTTTTTTACCCCTCCAATTATCATCTATTATCATCCATGGCGTGCCGCCTTAATTGGTCCTGCTTACTGACCACTGATTCGCTTGGTCACTCATCCTCCCCTGACATCTCTCCACACAGATGTCATCTCTTCTTGTCGTCAGAACTTAGTGATTCTAAGTGATGTGGACATCTACGGATGTCTGGGAGCTTGTCACCCATTCTGTTCTGACATCTCTCCACACAGATGTCATCTCTTCTGAGGACAGCGCTTAGTAATTCTAGATGAAAAGGGTTTATGATGTGGACATCTAGGGATGTCTGGAGCATGTCACCCATCTTGTTCTGACATTATCCAAACAGATGTCATCTCTTCTGGAAACAGAACTTGTGATTTTAGATGATAAGGGTTTATGATGTCTAGAGATGTTTGTGAGCATGTCGCCATCCTGTTCTGACATCCTTTCACACAGATGTCATCTCTTCTCGTCGTCAGACCTTAATGATTATAAGGGATAAGGGTTTATGATGTGGGGACATCTAGAGATATCAGGGATCTTGATCACCCATCCTGTTCTGACATAATTTCACACAGATGTCATCTCTTTTTGCCGTCAATACTTAGTGATTATAGATTATAGGGGATTATGATGTGGACACAAAGGGATGTCTGGGAGCTTGTCACCCATCCTGTTATGACATTATTTCACATAGATGTCATCCCTTCTCGTCCTTAGAAAACAGAACATAGTGATTCTAAGTTATAAAGGCTTAAGATATGTTCACCCAGGGATGAATGGAAGCTTGGTCACTCATCCTGTTATGACATTATTTCACATAGATGTCATCCCTTCTCGTCCTTAGAAAACAGAACATAGTGATTCTAAGTTATAAAGGCCTAAGATATGTTCACCCAGGGATGAATGGAAGCTTGGTCACTCATCCTGTTATGACATTATTTCACATAGATGTCATCCCTTCTCGTCCTTAGAAAACAGAACATAGTGATTCTAAGTTATAAAGGCTTAAGATATGTTCACCCAGGGATGAATGGAAGCTTGGTCACTCATCCTGTTATGACATTATTTCACATAGATGTCATCCCTTCTCGTCCTTAGAAAACAGAACATAGTGATTCTAAGTTATAAAGGCTTAAGATATGTTCACCCAGGGATGAATGGAAGCTTGGTCACTCATCCTGTTATGACATTATTTCACATAGATGTCATCCCTTCTCGTCCTTAGAAAACAGAACATAGTGATTCTAAGTTATAAAGGCTTAAGATATGTTCACCCAGGGATGAATGGAAGCTTGGTCACTCATCCTGTTCTGACATCCATCCACAAATATATCATTTCTACTTGCCGTTAGAATTTAGTGATTCTAAGGGATAAGGGTTTATGATGTGGACATTTTGGAATGACTGGGTGCTTGTCACCCATCCTGTTCTGATATCATCCAAACATATGTCACTCTTCTTGCAGCCAGCACCTAGTGATTCTAAGGGATAAGGGTTTATGATGTGGACATCTTGGGATGACTGGGTGCTTGTCACCCATCCTGTTCTGACATCATCCAAACATATGTCACTCTTCTTGCCGTCAGCACCTAGTGATTCTAAGGGATAAGGGTTTATGATGTGGACATTCAGGAATATCAGGAATCTTGATCACCCATCCTGCTCTGACATCCTTCTACACAGATATCATCTCTTCTCGTCCTCATAAAGCAGTACTTAAGTGATTATAAGTGATAAGGGCTTAATATATAGGCATTCAGGGATGTTTGGAAATTTGTCCACTTATCCTCCCTCAGAGATGTCTTGCCCTCAGATGACAGTATTTATTGACTCTAGAAGACCAAGGCTTACGAAGTAGATATCCAGGAAGCTCTTGGTCAGCTCTCAGAAGAAAGAAGCACGAAAAACAGACAGTGTAAGAGAATAGTTCTTGAAAGCAGTATTCTTTTGAAGTATAAGTAATTTAGCATCGAATCTGTTACATTGTTATCCATGTTTATATCGCCATACTTATTTTATCCAATTTTTGATTCTATATTTTGCATATACAGTAAAGCCTCCCTGTAAAGGACACCTAGTTAAAGAATCACAATGTCCTTTAGGGAGAGTTGTCCTCTTACCGGAGAGTTACTTAATAGAAAAAATGCCAATTTTTCATATGAAAACTGTTCTTTATAGAGAGGAGTCCTCTAGCGCGAGTGTCCTCTCATGGAGGTTATACTGTATTTAAAATTATATGTATATTATGTAGATTTGCATATATTTACAATTTTACATATTGTGTAGATTTTGCATATTTAAAAATGTGATAGCAGTTGTAAAAATATGTGGAGTTGCAATAAACAAACGGACCTATCAAGACAAATTTTGTTCCTGGAGGAAGTTTGACATATATATCTGCACGGAATAGAAGAAGAAAAAATAATTTTATTCAATATACAACAACAGCAACAACAAGCTTTATCAAGACATTTTAGTCTTATATAGATTCTCCTAGTAGAGATGTAGGGTACATACAGAAATAAACAATAATAATACCAGTAATAAACATTGTTATTATTATAATTTTTAAAGCTGATCATATTTAATGGTAATACCATTTAGTACCAATGTACACAATAGAACCAACAATATAAAAAAAAAAACATTCATGTATCAAGCAAATTATCAATAATTCTATATCAAATCATCTAAATAATATTCCAAAATCAACAGAAATTCTTTTTTTTTTTAAATAATATATATATATGTGATGAGTTACTGTTGACTCTTGTAAAATACTGTCGACTAAAACTGTGGTAAGGTATCCAGTCGACTTAAACTATGGTGTGAGTCCCTCTAACTCTCGCTATACTGTGTTAACCGAGAGGAACAGTCAGGATGGGGAGTTTTCCAGTACCTATCTGCACCTTGGAAGACCTTTAACAGTTCTCACAAAGTACAGGCAGTCGTGGTCGAGGCAGAGTGGAAAGCTTGGGAATGTCCACACAAAAAACGAAGACACAGTTGCACTAAGAAAGTTCCGTGAACAGATAAAAGTTGAGCTAGGAGCGAAAGATGGAGATAGAAGAGTTCTCACTGGTCTACATGGTGGATGAGGTGGACCTGGGTACAACCGACGAGGGCTCACGCAGATGGTGAAGTGACTGTATTTTTGGCTAGGGCGGAGGCTTTATATACCTTTTCTGAGAAAGAGAGTATTGCATTTCACCAGATGTGAAGAGAGTGGATCGTCTGGTGAAATTCTAAACTGGCGCCATCCTGACAGTTTCCAATCTATCTTCAGATGTTGTTTTGGGACTTCCATCTATCTCGAATTTAGACGTTTTTGACTTCTATCTCTTTAGCTCAACTCTTAATCTATTACAGAGTTTTATTTATTTATCCTCAGTTTGTATAAAGTACATTACCTATGATGATGTAATGACACATGTCAATAATGCGTATAATCATTTACAGATGTGTTTCTATTATACAACATTAAAATCTTGTTATAAGTTATATACAATATGGGGTTGTTGGCTTAAATTACCATATATATATATATGTCGTAAAGCCGGGTAAGCCAACAAGTGAGTTGGAAGAAGTCTGGGTTGAGTGGCAAGGCGTGCAGAGAGGGAAGTCCGCACTGGACAGTAAGGACAAAGTTTGGGATCAAAAGACGCTCTCCTAGTACGTCTCAAGTGGCACCAGGACCAGGGGAAAGTTGAGGATTAACAGAGGAAAGCTCGGCGTCCAGCCTGAAGCCGCGGGAACCGTCGTGAGATGATAATGGACCTAGTACTGAGCAGGCCTGTCCGAAATATCCACTGTAACCTAACTAACTGTCAACATCCGGACAAACGCTCCTTTTTCTCCCTTTCCGGATCCCCGTGAATTGATTATCATTGGTCAGTCTTATGTGGGCCATCCTCTCCTCCCCTGGGGTGGCAAACTGGTGTCACTTCGAGACGACTGGAAAAGACGTCATATTTTATTACTTACATAGCTTTGTTCAAATTACCATATATATAATATAGAATCTGTACTGAATATACAGGGTGTACCAGGTAAATTGGGACTAACTTTGACAGTCCATAAAACAAAAACTACTTGAGATTAAAAACTTGTTTTTTTTTTCATTACGTAGCCATATTCATGTAAAATGCAACAGTACATGTGTGCGCAGTGTAGTGATGAACAGTAACCGAGAATTTGAAAATCGAGCTGCCATCATCGTTGCTCTGCGCGCCGGAAGGAGCCCCAAAGAGATAGTGGATTTTCTTAAGTTGCCCAAAACCACTATTTATCGTGTCAAGAAGCAGTTTGATGAGGCCGACAGTAACAAAGAGGGGATAGCTACAAGGAAAAAGCACTCGCGTCGATCGGACAGGGTAAGAGGCGAAGAATTTGTCAAAAATGTCAAGGAGAAGATTGATGGAAACCCTGGGAAGAGCATGAGGGCCATAGCCAAGGAAATGGACGTTGGCTCTATGACAATTGTCAGAACTATCCATGAGGACCTTGGTCTCAAGTCTTATGCCCTTCGGAAAGGTCAGTTGCTGACTGAGAATATGAAGAATAACAGAAAAGGAAAGGCTGCTGCCCTCCTCAACAACCTGAAACACGACTCTTTTGGCATGCTAAGGTTCTTCTCTGACGAAAAGAACTTTGACGTGGACCAAAAGGTAAATCCCAGGAATGATCGCTGGATCTGTAAAGACCCCTCAGATATACCTGTCGTGATGCACACGAAATTTCCTGCCTCCGTAATGGTCCTTGGCGTTATCAGCAGTGAAGGTGATGTCATGCCTCCCCATTTCTTTGAGAAGGGCCTTAGGATGAACGCTGACACCTACATCAATGTTCTGGAGACCGTTGTGAAGCCTTGGATGGACATGGTGGCCGCAGGAAGGAAGTATGTCTTCCAACAGGACTCAGCTCCAGCCCATAAGGCAAAAAAGACACAATCGTGGCTGACACTTAACGTCCCTAGTCACTGGGGTCCTGATATTTGGCCCCCTAATTCTCCAGATTGCAATTCCCTCGACTACTATGTATGGGGCGTTGTTGAGAGAGATGTCAACAAAGCTCCTCATACCACCATCCAGTCTGTCAAGAAAGCAGTTCACACGGTGATGATCCAAATGGGCAAGGTCATCGTCGCCAAGGCCTGTGCTTCATTCCGCACTCGCCTCGAGACTGTTGTAGCTAATAATGGAAACTTCATTGAATAAATAAAAACTATATCCTTTTATCTACTACTGTGTCAAATTTCATTCGGATATTTTAATTTTTACTTGCAAAAAATTCAGTTAAAATACCATTGTTGAAATTCCCAATTTACCTGGTACACCCTGTAATATATAAATAACCTCTTTTTATTTATACAACTTCACTAACAAGTTTTTTTTTCAATGACGTAATTTAATTACGTGACAACAGATAAAAACATAAATGACATAAACACGCACCACAATGTTCTAACTTCCCTAATGTGTAATCGAGTAGAAAAATTCCCGTTCCGACACAATAACAAAAATCGGATCTCAATCCACAAATGAATTTCTTATTCGGTTCCTGGAAAGGGATATTTTTACCAGTCCTCTGTAAGGAAATCCTAGGTAGGCATTCTTAATGATTGAATAGCGAATTCTTTTATGTGTATCCTTCTTCTAACATGACATAGGAAAGACTGGTATAGAGTTATACTGCTTTGGTATGAAAAATCAAGATCTTCTCTTTCGTTTATATAAATTATACAAAGCCGCAGTCATTCGAAGGAGATTAATAGTGTGGCATGCATGGCGTTAGAAAATAGTTCTAAAAGTGGCCAATAGGTGGCGCCATGGATTTATGCGGCGTTTCTCTGCTCTGACTCTGTTGTTGGTCCTGTTCCTTCGCCATCCCCTGTAATAAATGGTTCTGTGCATGATTCCTCCTCCGGCCTCATCCTGCCACCTGTATTATGTAAAGTACTTGTTATATGATATTGCGACCATTTATAATGTAGATAAAGTGTTTTAATAAACTCTCTTGTTCTTAGGCGTTGTGCGGTCGTGACTCTCTTTCCGACAACACATCGCTGCGCCTCTGGTCAGTCCTGACTGTCCCCCCACCCGTGGTAAGGCTGACGGATACTGCCAGAGGTTAAGGGAGTTTCACGTGGTGGCGTGGCTCCCAGGTGGTAGTGTGGGGAGAGCCAACGGTCCGAAGGGACAGCCAAAGTGGGGACACGTCAAGGGAGGCACGGTCCAAAGGGTCAGCCACAGTAAGGAAGCGTGGAGAGGGGTAGAGCACGCTACATTTGGTGTCAGAAGTGGGATCCTTATTAGTGGACTGACCGGCAGTATCTGGTGGAGAGTCGGGGTCGAGGCTCTGGAAGGAACAAGATAGTTGCCACCTTGTTTGTAGGCCTGTGGAGACCAGAGGACAGAAAATGGCCTCAGAGGAACTTTTGAAGCAGTTCATGGGCCTTATGAGGCAAGAAAGGGAGCAAGAAAAGGAGGAGAAAGAGCGGAGACGAGAACGAGAAAAGGAGGAGGAAGAGCGGAGACGAGAACGAGAAAAGGAGGAGAAAGAGCGGAGACGAGAACGAGAAAAGGAGGAGAAAGAGCGGAGACGAGAACGAGAAAAGGAGGAGAAAGAGCGGAGACGAGAACAAGAAAAGGAAGAGAAGCTGAAGCGAAGAAAAGAAAGGGAAGAGAAGCTGAAGCAAGAAAAGGAGGAGGAAGAGCGGAGACGAGAACAAGAAAAGGAAGAGAAGCTGAGGCGAAGAGGGGAAAAATGGGAGAAATGGGCCAAAATGCTGTCGGGGATAGGGGTGGAAGCACAGGGCCAGCACAAGGATGTGGACAAGAGGATCAAGAGCCTGGAGTCCGAGGTGATTGCCCTGCAGGAAGAACCGAGCACAGCAGAGCGTGCGAGACGCAGCGCAGAGGCAGAGAGAGACGACCTGGCAGAAGAGGCCAACAGCAAGGCTAGTCGTGTGACCATGCTCCAGGATGACAAGCGCAGGCTGGAGACCCGGATCCACCAGCTGGAGGAGGAGATGGAGGAGGAACAGGCCAAGGCGGAGGGGCTGGCGGAGAAGGCCCATCGCGCCCAGAGCTCCGTGGACCTGCTCACCACAGAGGTGGCAGCAGAGAGAGCCTCCTGCCAGAAGCTGGAGAACGCCGGGTCCCTGCTGGAGAGACAGGGCAAGGAGCTGCGGGCCAAGCTGCAAGAGCGGGAGACCTCTCAGAGAGCCCGTACCAAGGCCGCCATTGCCAGCCTAGAGAGCCAGACCTGCCGGCTGGGGGAACAGCTGGAGGCGGAGGGGCTGGCGGAGAGGGCCCATCGCGCCCAGAGCTCCGTGGACCTGCTCACCACAGAGGTGGCAGCAGAGAGAGCCTCCTGCCAGAAGCTGAAGAACGCCGGGTCCCTGCTGGAGAGACAGGGCAAGGAGCTGCGGGCCAAGCTGCAAGAGCGGGAGACCTCTCAGAGAGCCCGTACCAAGGCCACCATTGCCGGCCTAGAGAGCCAGACCTGCCAGCTGGAGGAACAGCTGGAGGCGGAGGGCAAGGAGAGACAAGCTCTCGCCAAGGCCAACAGGAAGCTGGACAAGAAGGTCAAGGAGATGTCCATGCAGCTGGAGGAACAGCTGGAGGCGGAGGGCAAGGAGAGACAAGCTCTCGCCAAGGCCAACAGGAAGCTGGACAAGAAGGTCAAGGAGATGTCCATGCAGCTGGAGGATGAACACAGGCAGTCAGAACATTACAAGGGAAAAGATCATGATGCAAATGAAGCGAAAAATATAGATGAAGTACATTGTACAGAGTCAAGGGTGGAAGGAAGGCTAGATGTAGAACAGGGTACTGATCCAAAGGTGGAAGAAAAGCTAGATGCAGAACAGGGTACTGATCCAAAGGAAGAAGAAAAGCTAGATGCAGGAAAGGGATACTGGTTGCCTGATCGCCCTGTATTTGGGTGTGAGTCCGGGGCTACGCCTATACGGCCAGTATTTGACGACGCTTCCAGTCGAAGACACAGCGGACTCTCCTTGAGACGATATTTAAAAGAGATACCCAATCTACTGAAGAGAATTTCTGAGATAGGGATAGAGCTTCGGAGAAATAAGTACGGAGTTTTGGCCGACCTGAGAAGATACTTCCGGTTGATGGCCATTAAGAGCAATGATTGGGACTACCTCGGATTTATTTGGAAAAAGAAGATGGACAACTGATGGTTTTTGGGCGGGAAATCGTTGGAGACGATTTTAGTTAAGTGCCCCATACCTCAAGGATCCGGAGGAAAAATAAATAGTTGAATGATGATGCAGAACCAAGGGTCGTCCATTTGAGCCGGTTGGCACTCTTCCAGGGAGAGCAATCAGAGTGGACCTGATCGGGACGATCAGGGTTGATTGGGGGGCAGTGTGGCATGCATGGCGTTAGAAAATAGTTCTAAAAGTGGCCAATAGGTGGCGCCATGGATTTATGCGGCGTTTCTCTGCTCTGACTCTGTTGTTGGTCCTGTTCCTTCGCCATCCCCTGTAATAAATGGTTCTGTGCATGATTCCTCCTCCGGCCTCATCCTGCCACCTGTATTATGTAAAGTACTTGTTATATGATATTGCGACCATTTATAATGTAGATAAAGTGTTTTAATAAACTCTCTTGTTCTTCGGCGTTGTGCGGTCGTGACTCTCTTTCCGACAACACATCGCTGCGCCTCTGGTCAGTCCTGACTGTCCCCCCACCCGTGGTAAGGCTGACGGATACTGCCAGAGGTTATTCAACGCATGAAAACATTAGAGATCCAGATTTTGTAGAAAGTTTAGAATGTATTTACAAAATGAATTGAACTTTAAATATGATTTTTTTCGGAAATCAAATAGTTAAGTTCACAAACAACTAGTTCATTCTTCATTCTATAATCTTGAAATGCTGGGCAATCGATCAGTAGATGTCTTGAGGTTTGTTCTTCAATACCACAAAAGCAACTTGAATCCTCCACTGCCCTTGCGTCGGACCTTAAGACTATTGTTGAGTTCTGCGCTGCTGGAGTATAGGAGCTCCATCTATGCTTTCTTCCTGTGGTGAATCTGTATAAGACCGGTGGTCTTAATAAAGCTGTATGTGTGTGTGCTTTGGTATGAAACCGCGTTAGCGTTTAATTACAAGTTATCAACTATTTTTACGCAATTTTTTCTTAAAACCTACTATTATTCCTGCCTTCACTGCAAGAAGAAAAGTATTGGATAGCCTAGCTCATCAGTGAGGAACCCTCCTAGCGGTTTCGATAGTATAAATTGATTAACTTGTGAACAATAGGAAATTGTTTGCTTTAAGTAAACATTATCCACGTTTAAGTTGATTATATTATGAATTAATAGTTTAAATATATATTGTTATTGCTTTTAGTCGGTTGTTTTATGTGTATTGTGTAATATTGTATGTGAAAAATAATATTAAAAAATAAATAAATGAAGAGGTCAGGTGTTGATATGAAAAAAAAAAAAGGCATATCCTGACCAGGAGCACATGTGCTTTTAACGCGTTCGTGAATGGCCAAATATCAGGGAACGGGCTAAATTAACGTTTAGTTGATTTCTGTTCCACTAGATGGCGCTCTGCCATCCAAAGAGCACATGTACTCCTGGTCAGGATATGTCTTCTTTGTTTTTAATATTGTATGTGTAAAATGTGAAGCCAACATTGTCGCAGTAGGCTACACATCCAATATGCAGTCATAGGCCGGAGTAGAAGCGCACTAGCCGGGAAACAAAAGAAGACCACACGTATTGAGTATGGTTACCTCGGTTTAGAGGGGCAGCACTCGGGAAGGTGAGTTGGACAAAGGGGAATCCTGGGTGTAACGGCAGCTGGCATGCCTATATAGTAAATTATCAGTGAGCCCATCACTGATGGTACTCTGTGGAGTTGACTGATTGTAATATATATCACATGTAAACTTATGTCTGATATATTAATATGATGTCTGATGTTAGCCTAAAAGAAATAAATACTTTCTTTTTAACTTCCAAATACTTCTTGCTGATTAACGTCAACCAACAAACACGAGGACGTTACACTGGGACTGCTGGTCAATCGGTCAGCATGACGATTGTTTTCCGCTATCTTTCCTGCTAAGAAGAAAAGCAGCTTATATACTGATGGTGACGTCAGAGAAGACTAAAGTTATTGTCCAATTAAAGAATAGTCATGGCTGATATGTTTATATTCTCACTGAGTTACATGGACAATGTCAACCTGTTATATAACCTCTCTGCTGTAAAGGTTCAATAAAATAATCTATTAATTCAACATGAAGGTTAAAATATCAATCTTCCAGAGATAAGTTACTTCTAGAATCTTTTCATTCACAAATCTATAGTTTTCGGGAATGAAAGCCCTTCTACAGAACACATGCGAAAATAAATCGTCAATGGGACAATAATCTTATTAAGATGCACTAGCGCGCTATCTGTTATGAAAATTAGAAACTTTTTTAGACACGCAAGATTCTTTTTGAAATTAAACAATTTCTACTGTCCTTACTGCAATGAAACTGTGAGAATATAAACATATCAGCCATGTCATTCCTTGGATTTCTAATCTATAATTCCAATTGTAACTTAAAAACTAAGTATTGTTCTTTACAGGGAAGTTGTTATATTGTATATCTCTATGCCAATTGAAGCCTGTGTTGACATTCAATGCTGTTACTGAAATCCCATTTATTTTTCCATTGCAGTAAGGACAGTAGAAATTGTTTAATTTCAAAAAATATTTTACGCGTCTAAAATAGTTTCTAATTTTAAAAATCTAATTGTTGATTCATTTTAAGATGCTTTTTCCTGTTGAAAACCTTTCATGGCCGAAAGCTGGAGATTTGGGAATTAAAATGTTTTAAAAGAAACTTATTTTCGGAAACCTGATATCTTCACCATAATAGGGTAAAAGGTTAAGAAAATGTTTGAAATGAAAGGACACAATTCGGATTATAGATTATAAACACAAGGCAATAAGACCAAATCCAAATAAATAGTGTGCGACGTTTCAGTAACAGCAATGAATGTTAGCACAGGCTTCAATTGTCATAAGGAGATACAGTAGAACAACCTCTCTGTAAAGAACAATACTTAGTTGTTAAGTTACAATTGGAAGTATAGATTAGAAATCCAAGGTAATAAAACCAAAAAATAGTGTATATCGTTTCGGTAACAGCATTGATTATATTATATATTTTATTGTTTATTTAGCTACAAGAAAATAAGACCTAATCCAAATAAATTAATTGTGTGTGACGTTTTGGTAACAAAAGAACACATTTTATTCTTTTGTTTGATGATGGTAACAATGCTGTTACCGAAACTTACAACTATTAATTTATTTGGATCAGGTCTTATTTTCTTGTAGCCATAATATAAAATCCAAATTGCGCTTTATCATTAATGACCATTTATTCTTTTGTCTAAAGATGGTAACAATGCCGTTACCGAAACGTCATACACTATTAAATTATTTGGATTAGGTCTTATTTTCTTGTATCCATAATCCAAATTGTGTTTTTTACTTTATTGAACATTTATTCTTTTGTCTAAAGATGGTAACAATGCCGTTACCGAAACGTCACACACTATTTATTTATTTGAATTAGGTCTTATTTTCTTGTAGCTTTGATCTATAATCCAAATTGTGTTTTTTACCTTATTGAGCATTTATTCCTTTGTCTAAAGATGGTAACAATCGTGTTACCGAAGCGTCATACACTATTCATTTATTTGAGTTAGGTCTTATTTTCTTGTAGCTATAATCTATAATTCAAATTGTGCTTTATCATGCTGTTACCGAAACGTACACACTATTAATTTATTTGAATATGGTCTTACTATCTCAACATGTTTGAAATGTTATTTTGGTGAATAAAATTCGGAAACAAGTTGAAAATATCCAAAAGTCCTTGAAGATGTTTAAATAGGGTATCGTGCCATCTGGGAACCAGCGTTGTGTGAAAGTGATTTATTCATCACGTGGCCCAGACTTGGTCGTAGTCCAACTTATGGGGCAACAATCAGGTTAGGTAATAGGTAATTATGACCAGTGTGATGCAATGACATTTGCATCTTCCTACATTATGTCTCTCTGTCACGTGATAGCTTCTGCTGGGTGAGGACACCTCTCTAATAGCTAACACCAGTACCTAAGTATGCTACTATTCATTTGACACCTCCTCCATTTTATGAGTTTATATATATATATATGACATAATAAAAATATGATTTTTATTATTCATAAAATAATTAAAATTCTATAATCACAGAGTTAAATTTTAAAATGAAAAGGAATCCTTAACAAAAGGAATATAACCCAATATTATTTTTTTTTATTGTAAATAGATAATAACATCGTTAGTTGTAGTATGCAAAAACTGTTTGCTTTAAAAAATAATTAAAATAATAAATATTTTTTGGGACAAAAGTTATCATTCATTTTTACCATCCACGACTGCATGGATTGGTAACGTAAATAGAATATACGTCCTTTTTTTATGACATATATATATGTTTTGAAAATAGAGAAATCCATAAATAAATCTTTAATTAATATATATATATATGTGCGTGTGACAAATAATAAAAAAGGTCAGGTGTTTGTTATTAAAATCAAAAATGGCATATCCTGACCACGTTCATATGAACTTTTTGATGGCAGAACGTCATCTGGTGGAACAGAAATCGTGGTTGACTTTTCTTGATTTATCAAGAATATGGGTTGGCCAAATATCAGGGAACAGGTTAAATGAACGTTAAGTTGATTTCTGTTCCACCAGATGGCGCTCTGCCATCAAAAATTTCATGTGAAGGTGGGTCAGGTATACCTATTTTGATATATATATGATCAATAAGGAATCAAGGGTTTCGTTTCTTTTCTTATTTCATTTATTTCTCGAGGTTTCGGGCTAACATGTCCTTCAACA
>CP092878.1:76170672-76206691 GCA_030710605.1 Cordylochernes scorpioides | reverse complement strand
TAAATAACATCAGTGATTTGTGATTATGTTAAAAGAATGACTGTGTAGCCTATATAAAAGAGATATAAAGGAAGCTACCAAGGGAACAGCGTACGTACCGTGTCCTGAATGGGAGAAAAGTGACAAGATCGGGTGATGTCGGCCGTTTTTACGGTCGGTGGAACTTTACTTGCCTCCGTCCGTCCAGTTAGACGGGGGTCGTTTGTGAAAATATTCCTTGTGAGTTCAGAGATTCACTGAATCTTCTTTGATTCATTGGATAATGGGAGATTTGTATATTTAATCAAACAAATGCTACAGGTTTCTGGAGATGAGATTCTTTATCTTTAACAAACGCAATCTTGAGTCCTCAGGCATCCGCGCCTCTCCACAGGAGTACATATGTACATATATACATGATAGAAACATATGTAGTAGGTAAATTTCAATTTCAATATATTTAAATCTCCTGGCTATCAATCGAACAAATGCTACAGGTTTCTGGAGATGAGATTCTTTATCTTTAACAAACGCAATCTCGACTCTTATGGCATCCCCTCCTCCCTACAGGAGTACATATGTACATATATACAGAATAGAAACATATGTAGTAGGTAAATTTCAATTTCAATATATTTAAATCTCCTGGGTATCAATCAAACAATTGCTACAGGTTTCTGGGGAGGAGATTCTTTAACAAACGTAATCTCGAGTCCTCGGGCATCTCCGCCTCTCCACAGGAGTACATATGTGCATATATACATGATAGAAACATATGTAGTAGGTAAATTTCAATATATTTAAATCTCCTGGGTATCAATCAAACAAATGCTACAGGTTTCTGGAGATGAGATTCTTTAACAAACGCAATCTCGAGTCCTCGGGCATCTCCGCCTCTCCACAGGAGTACATATGTACATATATACATGATAGAAACATATGTGGTAGACAAATTTCAATATCAATTGATTTGAATCTCCTGGATATCAATCAAACAAATGCTACAGGTTTCTGGAGATGTGTTTCTTTATCTATATTGAACGTATTCTCGAGCTTACCAGTTCTACGGTATTGAAGGAAGAAAAAAAGTGAGAATGACCTCTTCTTAGCTGGCTGGAAAGAGTGAAGAACTTATCCTGTGAGTGTTTGTCGCTAACAAATCAAATTAGAAAGTTTTATCAATATAGTTACCAAAAGTTGATTTGATGGACACCAACAAAACGTTTTGAAGTTCAGCAGAAAACTGAGAATATCATTGAAAAATGAAAAATAAGTTACCTAGAAGACTGCAATATTTGTTGTTTCTCCATAAAGACTGTATTGCCGATTTATACACATGGACAAAACATAAGGAAATTGAAACTTTAAGCATGTATATCGGGATTCAGACAATAACTCTGAAATATATTACAGTGACCTTTATTGAAGACACACGAGATAACCAAGTGTGTATATACTCATGGGTAAAACTTAAGGAAGTTGTACCTTTTAGCATGTATATCGGGATTCAGACAATAACTCTGTGTATATACTCATGGACAAAACTTAAGGAAGTTGTACCTTTTAGCATGTATATCGGGATTCAGACAATAACTCTGTGTATATACTCATGGACAAAACTTAAGGAAGTTGTACCTTTCAGCATGTATATCGGGATTCAGACAATAACTCTAAAAGATATTACAGTGACCTTTTTTGAAGACACATGAGATAACCAAGTGTGCATACAATCATGGACAAAACAAAAGGAAAGTGTACCTTTTAGTATGTATATCGGGATTTAAACAATAACTCTGAAAGATATTACAGTGACCTTTATTGAAGACACACGAGATAACCAAGTGTGTATACACTCATGGACAAAACTTAAGGAAGTTGTACCTTTCAGCATGTATATCGGGATTCAGACAATAACTCTAAAAGATATTACAGTGACCTTTTTTGAAGACACATGAGATAACCAAGTGTGCATACAATCATGGACAAAACAAAAGGAAAGTGTACCTTTTAGTATGTATATCGGGATTTAAACAATAACTCTGAAAGATATTACAGTGACCTTTATTGAAGACACACGAGATAACCAAGTGTGTATACACTCATGGACAAAACTTAAGGAAGTTGTACCTTTTAGCATGTATATCGAGATTCAGACAATAATTTTGAAAGATATTACAGTGACATTTAATGAAGACACATGAGATAACCAAGTGTGTATATACTCATGGACAAAACTTAAGGAAGTTGTACCTTTTAGCATGTATATCGAGATTCAGACAATAATTTTGAAAGATATTACAGTGACATTTAATGAAGACACACGAGATAACCAAGTGTGAACAAATTTCATCTGTCTTCTTAAGAAAAATAGACGACCGGCGATATTAAAATATAAAACTCCCTTAAATTCTGTCCATGAGTGTACTTTTGATGCTTTTTACCATTGTTTGTTTTAATTCCATTATAGATGTACTTGTACCATTCTATTATACTTGTATAGGTTATGTCACTTGTACTCAAGCAATACTTCAATATATTCCTTCTGTCTTCAAAGCTTATGTCCATAACATCATTTAATACTTTTACCTAGAATTCCATTTTAGTGCTGGTGGCCACATACCAGCAAAAAAGTTAACTAAACTTTAAAGGGGAAACTGGCGCTACCGCTGTGAGTATTCACCAGTGATGAGCCAGGCCCTCACAGTATTTTATAAATGCAGTAAAGACAGTAGGGAATTGTTAAAAAAAAAAAAAAAGAAGCATAAGCGCGCTAAAAAAAGTTTATAATTTGGAATTGTTTGATTTGTTTATTTTCCAGCTGTAACTCTGGGGCGAGGATATATAAAGCGAAATCTCTTAACAAAAGGCTTTATATGATGCATTAGCGCGCCATCTGTTATTAAAATTCGAAACTTTTATAGACGCGTATGATTCTTTTAAAAATAAAACAATTTTCTATTGCCCTTACTGCAATGAAAAATTAATGGGAGGGCCTGGCTCATCAGTGTTGAACCCTCCCAGCGGTTTCGCCAGTTCATTGAAATAAAGGCAGTTAAAAATTGTTTAATAATAATAAAAAAAAACATAGGCGTCTATAATAGTTTCGAATTTTCATAAAAGGTTTTTTAATTATCCTTGGTACACCTGGCCATGGTAATCATGGTGGGTAGTAGTTGGCGACTGCTTTTACTGTACATATGTAGATATGTAAGTGCAGCACATGTCTACACATGTGGAAAGCAGTTCGAATTTTGTACTTTTAAATATGCCAGAGTACCGTTTGATTACTTGTATTCACTTGTGGGGTTGGACTTTTGCGAGAATCGGGGGCCATTGGAGCAATTCATCTATTAGAAAAAAAAGTGTTCAATGCGGGATTCGAACCCAAGTCGTAGCTGTCAAAAACAGACAGTTTATACCAATCGTCCACCGATGACCAGCCATTAAGGACTTTTGTTGTTGTTATAAGTGTAGGGAGAGAATATTTCAATCCGCCTTGGTACATTATCAGGACTTGTAGAAATATATAAGTATAGTAAAAGTATATAATAAAGTTTTCGATAAAAAATATCATTTACAGGCATAAAACCAAATGCAAAAATCTGGCCTTTACATTTAGGCTCTTCAATCATCTTTTGATAAAAAAACTTACCGTATAGCAATAAAGAACCGCGTTGACTGTTATTATCTTTTGATTCATATTTATATAGGATTGAAACAGTGAAGGCAAGATGTCTATTATTTTACACAAGAATCCATCAACAAAAGTATAATGTTGAAAAAATTCAAACGTTTTCACAATTTTGTCATGAATAAAAGTATAATGTGATTTGGCCACAAAAGATCATTGCTACTTCACCAACTAAGATACATACTACCGGCAGATCGAGGTGATTTCATGATTCTTTCCGTAGGAAGTTTCGAAATTTCGAAATTTCGAAGCCGCCCCTATACTGATGAAATCCACAGCCTAAAACTCTTGGCATCCTGTTTGTTGGCTCTTTGTCGAATTTTACAAAGTTGATATCGTTGCATATGTATTGATAGGAATTAGCGCGAGTCTGCTGCAATAAATATATAGACAAATGGATTGTTTCTTTGCGTTTATAAAATGAAGAGGTTCTTATTTTTAACGTGAATTTTATCTTTCTACAAAATATCATTGTTAAAAGTCTCAGTATCTTCTAAATGGCCTATTTTAATTTTATCGAACCACGTATAAACAAAACTCCGCCTTTGCCGGTCCCAAGCCCGGATGAAAAAGGAGGGGGGGGGGGGGGGGGAGAAGTAACAAGCTCACTAAAAATCCTGGGTTCAGCTGGTATTGCAGATAGTACCCTGTAAGAACTCCAGGGATACAGGATGTACTCCATGCTAGAAATGGCTGTACATGACATCTGTTCCTAATGCCAGAGGTGGCCATTTCTTTTGGAGCTAAGTCAGTGGCTTGCTACTGAGTAGTGCTCCCAGTCTTAATGACAAAAACAAACGCATTCTACTTTACCCAATCATTATGGAGCTCTACAAGCTTGATAGCCTGATATGATTGAGTGGAGATAAGAAAGAAGAAGGAGACGTATAAACAACTGGATTAATTAATAGAAGAAACAAAAGGAGGCAGAACATATTCAGCATCCCTAGCACGAGCTGGATGCACTCAATCAATATTAGTTACGAACGGAGAAATATCGTCCAGGATAGCCTAGTGGACATGGCACCTGCCCGGTAAGCAGAAGGTTGTGGGTTCGATTCCCGCTCCTGGACACTTTTATTTTTCCGTTCGCCATTACTCTTCATATTTTTCACCCTCCATACGTCATCCATTCATATATAGACCATCACTCTTCATATATTCAACCTTTTCATACGTCATCCAAAAGTTAGAAATATTAAATTATTTCTCTTTGAAATTAAAAATGATTTTTCATAAATAAAAAGAAACTTATGCGGTTAAACTGGTTGTATAGCTTTATAATTATACGCCGCAGTCATTTATAAATTTTGTGGGATGTTTGGAATTTCTGAGGAGCATAGTAAAGTGTTTGACACAAAGCCCCGTGTGGATGAACCTAAGGATACAGTAGAGTTAAACAATAAAAATATATATTCACAATTCTTTAAATTGAAAGACACTTCGGGTAGTAAATGTTTTTATTCTCTCGACGTTAAGACAAAAATATTGCCACGTGGAAAATTAGGAAAGACAAAGTTCGGGATGACACAGAAATTTATTTAAGAACAAAATTATAAACAAGAGGTATTTATAGGGAGAACAACTTATCCCAAGGTAAAGAATAATAATAATGAGCGTGTTCAGCCACCGAGGTGTCCTGTTTTTCTTATTTGCCGATAAGATTCCGAGAACCCCTCACACCTGTGGTCCCCCCGGAGTCCAGTGACAGGTGTCCCATGGAGCTTCCTGTGGTTGCAGAGCTACCTGACAATATTTTATCCTCGTCAGGAAAAAGATTTTGGTCAAAAGTCGAGAGAATAAAAACATTTATTGTGGCGGGGAAGTGTCTTTTAATTTAAATAACTATAAATGCCGGTCAGGCAAACTCTATTTTCAAAATAACTTCATTCGATAAAGGAATAAAAATATCAAAACTATTTAATCGGAAATACCCGACTAGAAAGTACAATTTGCTGATATGCCTTGAATTATTCATTTAAAAGATTTAAACTCATGAAAGAAAAACTTAAGGATGTCACCGATCATCTTTTTTTTTTATATAGGAGATAAAGACAATTTTGTTCACACTTGGTTATCTGGTGTGTCTTTATTAAACGTCACTGTGTATCAAATATCTTTTATAGTTATTGTCTGAAATCCCATATACATGCTAAAAGGGACAACTTCCTTAAGTTCTGTTCATGAGTGTATACACACTTGGTTATCTCGTATGTCTTCAATAAAGGCCACTGTAATATCTTTCAGAGTTATTGTCTGAATCCCGATATACATGCTAAAAGGTACAACTTCCTTAAGTTTTGTCCATGAGTGTACATTTTTTATTTTCAAAATTGAAAAATAAACTTTAATTTAAACAGAAGGCATCAGGTGGCCATCTAGACAAAGGGAATAATACACTTCCTGAGACATTTTTCTATTTCGAGAATGCACATTTTTATACTGGGAGGGTTCTCCACTGAAGAGCCAGACCCTACCAATAAACCTATTTATTTAAAAAAGAGGAAAAGTAGAATAGGGGTAAAAGGTTTAGTTTATATTTTTGTAAGATTTTGAGCGAATTACTGCTCTTCAACGGGCAAACCTCTCTGTACAATATCAAAATGATAAAAAATAATAAAATAAAAGAAACCTTTTACCTGAATTCTACCTTCCCTCTTTAAATAATTCCTCGGAAACTATTGATAAGATTTAAAAAAGAACAAAAGTGGCGCTGAAATGGTATCATTTGCATTAGAGAGCATTATGGAGTATCATCCATGACAAGTACACCATCCATATAACACAATACCCATTCACACTGAATGTAAACATTGACAGGTACAGATTTAAAGCTAGCGATGCTGAAGACAAAAAGGAAAAACTACCAAAGAACAAAGTGTTGTACCAAATGGCCGTTGATTTCTTACCTTTGTCTCGAGACACTCAGGATAGAATGACTTTTCTTTATGGTTTTGTAAGCCGTGCATAAGCGACCTTGAAGTTAGGGGGCATTTTTTTACCCCTCCAATTATCATCTATTATCATCCATGGCGTGCCGCCTTAATTGGTCCTGCTTACTGACCACTGATTCGCTTGGTCACTCATCCTCCCCTGACATCTCTCCACACAGATGTCATCTCTTCTTGTCGTCAGAACTTAGTGATTCTAAGTGATGTGGACATCTACGGATGTCTGGGAGCTTGTCACCCATCCTGTTCTGACATCCATCGACACAGATGTCATCTCTTCTGAGGACAGCGCTTAGTAATTCTAGATGAAAAGGGTTTATGATGTGGACATCTAGGGATGTCTGGGAGCTTGTCACCATCCTGTTCTGACATCTCTCCACACAGATGTCATCTTTTCTTGCCGTCAGAACTTAGTGATTCTAAGTGATGTGGACATCTACGGATGTCTGGGAGCTTGTCACCCATCCTGTTCTGACATCCATCGACACAGATGTCATCTCTTCTGAGGACAGCGCTTAGTAATTCTAGATGAAAAGGGTTTATGATGTGGACATCTAGGGATGTCTGGAGCTTGTCACCCATCTTGTTCTGACATTATCCAAACAGATGTCATCACTTCTGGAAACAGAACTTGTGATTCTAGATGATAAGGGTTTATGATGTCTAGGGATGTTTGTGAGCATGTCGCCATCCTGTTCTGACATCCTTTCACACAGATGTCATCTCTTCTCGTCGTCAGACCTTAATGATTATAAGGGATAAGGGTTTATGATGTGGGGACATCTAGAGATATCAGGGATCTTGATCACCCATCCTGTTCTGACATAATTTCACACAGATGTCATCTCTTTTTGCCGTCAATACTTAGTGATTATAGATGATAGGGGATTATGATGTGGACACAAAGGGATGTCTGGGAGCTTGTCACCCATCCTGTTATGACATTCTTTCACATAGATGTCATCCCTTCTCGTCCTTAGAAAACAGAACATAGTGATTCTAAGTTATAAAGGCTTAAGATATGTTCACCCAGGGATGAATGGAAGCTTGGTCACTCATCCTGTTCTGACATCCATCCACAAATATATCATTTCTACTTGCCGTTAGAATTTAGTGATTCTAAGGGATAAGGGTTTATGATGTGGACATCTTGGTAGACTGGGTGCTTGTCACCCATCCTGTTCTGATATCATCCAAACATATGTCACTCTTCTTGCCGTCAGCACCTAGTGATTCTAAGGGATAAGGGTTTATGATGTGGACATTCAGGAATATCAGGGATCTTGATCACCCATCCTGCTCTGACATCCTTCTACACAGATATCATCTCTTCTCGTCCTCATAAAGCAGTACTTAAGTGATTATAAGTGATAAGGGCTTAATATATAGGCATTCAGGGATGTTTGGAAATTTGTCCACTTATCCTTCCTCAGAGATGTCTTGCCCTCAGATGACAGTATTTATTGACTCTAGAAGACCAAGGCTTACCAAGTAGACATCCAGGAAGCTCTTGGTCAGCTCTCAGAAGAGAGAAGCACGAAAAACAGACAGTGTAAGAGAATAGTTCTTGAAAACAGTATTCTTTTGAAGTATAAGTAATTTAGCATCGCATCTGTTACACTGTTATCCATGTTTATATCGCCATACTTATTTTATCCAATTTTTGATTCTATATTTTGCATATAAAGTAGAACCTTCCTGTAAAGGACACCTAGTTAAAGAGTCAAAATGTCCTTTAGGGAGAGGTGTCTTCTTACCGGAGAGTTACTAAATAGAAAAAAAAGAGACAATTTTGCAAATAAATACTGTCCTTTGTAGAGAGGTGTCCTCTGACGCGAGTCTCCTCTCATGGAGGTTCTACTGTATTTAAAATTATATGTATATTATGTAGATTTGCATATATTTACAATTTTACATATTGTGTAGATTTTGCATATTTAAAAATGTGATAGCAGTTGTGAAAATATGTGGAGTTGCAATAAACAAACGGACCTATCAAGACAAATTTTGTTCCTGGAGGAAGTTTGACATATATATCTGCACGGAATAGAAGAAGAAAAAATATTTTAATTCAGTATACAACAACAGCAACAACAAGCTTTATCAAGACATTTTAGTCTTATATAGATTCTCCTAGTAGAAATGTAGGGTACATACAGAAATAACAATAATAATACCAGTAATAAACATTGTTATTATTATCATTTTTAAAGCTGATCATATTTAATGGTAATACCATTTAGTACCAATGTACTCAATAGAACCAACAATATCAAAAAAACATTCATGTATCAAGCAAATTATCAATAATTCTATATCAAATCATCTAACTAATATCCCAAAATCAACAGAAATTCTTTTTTTTAAATAATATATATATGTGATGAGTTACTGTTGACTCTTGTAAAATACTGTCGACTAAAACTGTAGTAAGGTAGCCAGTCGACTTAAACTATGGTGTGAGTCCCTGTAACTCTCGCTATACTGTGTTGACCGAGAGCAACAGTCAGGATGGGGGGGGGAGTTTTACAGTACCTCTCTGCACCTTGGAAGACCTTTAACAGTTTACACAAAGTACAGGCAGTCGTGGTCGAGGCAGAGTGGAAAGCTTGGGAATGTCCACACAAAAAACGAATACACAGTTGCACTAAGAAAGTTCCGTGAACAGATAAAAGTTGAGCTAGGAGCGAAAGATGGAGATAGAAGAGTTATCACTGGTCTACATGGTGGATGAGGTGGACCTGGGTACAACCGACGAGGGCTCACGCAGATAACGAAGTGACTGTATTTTTGGCTAGGACGGAGGCTTTATATACCTTTTCTGAGAAAGGGAGTATTGCATTTCACCAGATGTGAAGAGCGTGGATCGTCTGTTGAAATTCTAAACTGGCGCCGTCCTGACAGTTTCCAATCTATCTTTAGATGTTGTTTTGTGACTTCAATCTATCTCGAATTTAGACGTTTTTGACTTCTATCTCTTTAGCTCAACTCTTAATCTATTACAGAGTTTTATTTATTTATCCTCAGTTTGTATAAAGTACATTACATATGATGATGTAATGACACATGTCAATAATGCGTATAATCATTTACAGATGTGTTTCTATTATACAACATTAAGATATTGTTATAAGTTATATACAATATGGGGTTGTTGGCTTAAATTACCATATATATATGTCGTAAAGCCGGGTAAGCCAACAAGTGGGTTGGAAGCAGTCGGGGTTGAGTGGCAAGGCTTGCAGAGAGGGAAGTCCGCACGGGACAGTAAGGACAAAGTTTGGGATCAAAAGACGCTCTCCCAGTACGTCTCAAGTGGCACCAGGACCAGGGGAAAGTTGAGGATTAACAGAGGAAAGCTCGGCGTCCAGCCTGAAGCCGCGGGGACCGTCGTGAGATGATAATGGACCTATTACTGAGCGGCCCGGTCCGAAATATCCACTGTAACCTAACTAATTGTCAACATCCGGACAAACGCTCCTTTTTCTCCCTTTCCGGATCCCCGTGAATTGATTCTCATTGGTCAGTCTTATGTGGGTCATCCTCTCCTCCCCTGGGGTGGCAAAACTGGTGTCACTTCGAGACGAGTGGAAAAGACGTCATACTTTATTACTTACATAGCTTTGTTTAAATTACCATATATATAATATCAATACAGATTCTATATATATATATATATATAATATAGAATCTGTACTGAATATAATATATAAATAACCTCTTTTTATTTATACAACTTCACTAACAAGTTTTTTTTTCAATGACGTAATTTAATTACGTGACAACAGATAAAAACATAAATGACATAAACACGCACCACAATGTTCTAACTTCCCTAATGTGTAATCGAGTAGAAAAATTCCCGTTCCGACATAATAACAAAAAACGGATCTCAATCCACAAATGAATTCCTTATTCGGTTCCTGGAAAGAGATATTTTTACCAGTCCTCTGTAAGGAAATCCTAGGTAGGCATTCTTAATGATTGAATAGCGAATTCTTTTATGTGTATCCTTCTTCTAACATGACATAGGAAAGACTGGTATAGAGTTATACTGCTTTGGTATGAAAAATCAAGATCTTCTCTTTCGTTTATATAAATTCTACAAGGCCGCAGTCACCGTTCGGAAGAGATTAATAGAATTTTCGAATATCGTGGTCCATTTGGATGAGGAAAGCGAAGACTCGAACGCGGCTAATTCCACACTCGCCTTTTTAGTGATACGCTAACTTATACACGGTGGATTCTGTGGCCACTGGACATGCGTCGGACCTGGAGACTGTTGTTGGGTTCTGTACTGCCTGGAGTATAGGAACTCAATTTATGCTTCCTTTCTGTGATGAATCGGTATAAGACCGGTAGTCTTAATAAAGCTGTATGTGTATACATTGGTATGAAACAACGTTAGCGTTCAATTACAAGTTATAAACTATTTTTTCTTAAAACCTACTATTATTCCTGCCTTCACTGCAAGAAGAAAAGTATTGGATAGCCTAGCTCATCAGTGACGAACCCTCCTAGCGGTTTCGATAGTTCATACTGATTAACTTGTGAACAATAGAAAATTATTTGTTTTAAGAAAAAATCATCCACGTTTAAGTAAATTATAATATGATTTAATAGTTGAAATATATATTGTTATTGTTTTTGGTCGGTTGCTTTATATGTAGTGTTTAATATTTAAAAAAATAATAAAGAGATCAGGTGTTGAAAGAAAAAAAAAGAAGGCATATCTTGACCAGGAGCACATGTGCTTTTTGGATGGCAGAGCGCCATCTAGTGGAACAGAAATCAAATAAACATTGATTTAACCTGTTCCCTGATATTTGGCCAACCCATTTTCTTGATAAATCGCCACGCGTTTGTGGTTGGCTTTTCTTGATTTATCAAGAAAATGGGTTGGACAAATAGCAAGGAAAGGCTAAATCAACGTTTAGTTGATTTCTGTTCCACTAGATGGCGCTCTGCCATCCAAAAAGCCCATGTGCTCCTGGTCAGGAGATATGCCTTCTTTATTTTTAATTTTGCACGTGTAATATATGTAAAATGTGGAGCCGACATCGATGCAGTAGGCTACTCATCCAATATGCAGTCATAGGCCGAAAGTAGAAGCGCACTAGCCTGGAGACAAAATAAGACCACACGTTTGGAGTATGGGCACCTCGGTTTAGGGGGCAGCACCCGGGAACGTCAGATGGACAAAGGGGAATCCTGGGACTGCTGGTCAATCGGTCAACATGGTGATTGTTTTCCCCTACTATCTTTCCTGCTAAGAAGAAAAGCAGCTTATATGTTGATGGTGACGTCAGAGAGGGCGGACGTTATTTTCCAATCAAGGAATGTCATTGCTGATATATTCACATCCTTCCTGAGTTATTCGGACAATGTAAACCTATTTTACGACCTTTCTGCTGTAAAAGTTCAATAAAATAATCTACTGTATCAATATTAAGGTTAAAATATCAGACTTCCAGAGATAAATTTCTTCGAAACATTTTCATTCACAAATCACAAGCTTTCGGATACGATAGCTCTTCTACAGAACACATGCTACAATAAATTGTCAATGGGACAATAATCTTATTGATGATTTACTTTAACGTGTTTTCTCCTGTAAAAGGGCTTTCATGACCGAAAGCTTGAGATTTGGGAATTAAAATGTTTTAAAATAAACTTATTTTCGGAAACCTGATATCTTCACCATAATAGGTAAAAGATTTATAAAATGTTTGAAATGAAAGTGTACAATTATTGGATTATAGATTATAAACCCAAGGTAATAAGACCAAATTGAAATAAATAGTGTGTGACGTTTCGGTAAGAGCAATGAATGTTAGCACAGGCTTCAATGGGATAAAGTAGAACAACCTCTCTGTAAAGAACAATATTTAGTTGTTAAGGTACTATTTGAATTGTAGATTAGAAACCCAAGGTAATAAAACCAAATTCAAATAAATAGTGTGTGACGTTTCGGTAACAGCATTGATTATATTATATATTTTATTGACCATTTAGCTACAAGAAAATAAGACCTAATCCAAATATATTAATAGTGTGTGACGTTTTGGTAACAGCGTTTTTACCAGGCATAAATTGTATTATTTTGTGTGATGATTGTAACAATGGCGAAACTTACACACAATTAATTTATTTGGATCAGGTCTTATTTTCTTGTAGCTTTAATCTAAAATCCAAATTGTGCTTTTATCATTATTGACCATTTATTCTTTTGACCGATGATGGTAACAGCGTTGTTACAGAAACGTCATACACTATTTATTTGGATTAAGTCTTATTTTCTTGTATCTATAATCCAAATTGTGTTTTTTACCTTATTGAACATTTATTATTTTGTCTAAAGATATGGTAACAATGGTGTTACCGAAACGTCATACACTATTTATTTATTTGGATTAGGTCTTATTTTCTTGTATCTATAATCTATATTCCAAATTGTGCTTTATCATGCTGTTACCGAAACGTCATAGACTATTTATTTATTTGAATTATAGGACTTATTTTCTTGTAGCTTTGATCTATAATCCAAATTGTGTTTTTTTACCTTATTGAGCATTTATTCTTTTGTCTAAAGATGGTAACAATCGTGTTACCGAAACGTCATACACTATTTATTTATTTGGATTAGGTCTTATTTTCTTGTATCTATAATCTATATTCCAAATTGTGCTTTATCATGCTGTTACCGAAACGTCATAGACTATTTATTTATTTGAATTATAGGACTTATTTTCTTGTAGCTTTGATCTATAATCCAAATTGTGTTTTTTACCTTATTGAGCATTTATTCTTTTGTCTAAAGATGGTAACAATCGTGTTACCGAAGCGTCATACACTATTTATTTATTTGAATTAGGTCTTATTTTCTTGTATCTATAATCTATAATTCAAATTGTGCTTTATCATGCTGTTACCGAAACGTACACACTTTTTATTTATTTGGATATGGTCTTACTATCTCAACATATTTGAAATGTTATTTCAGCGACTAAAATTCCGAAACAAGTTGAAAATATTCAAAAGTCCTTGAAGATGTTTAACTAGGGTATCGTGCCATCTGGGAACCAGCGTTGTGTGAAAGTGATTTATTCATCACGTGGCCCAGACTTGGTCGTAGTCCAACTTATGGGGCAACAATCAGGTTAGGTAATAGGTAATTATGACCAGTGTGATGCAATGACATTTGCATCTTCCTACATTATGTCTCTCTGTCACGTGGTGGTATTCTGCTGGGTGAGGACACCTCTCTAATAGCTAACACCAGTACCTAAGTATGCTACTATTCATTTGACACCTCCTCCATTTTATGAGTTTATATATGACATAATAAAAATATGATTTTTATTATTCATAAAAAAATAAAATTCTATAATCACAGAGTTAAATTTTAAAATGAAAAGGAATCCTTAACAAAAGGAATATAACCCAATATTATTTTTTTTATTGTAAATAGATAATAACATCGTTAGTTGTATGTATGCAAAAACTGTTTGCTTTAAAAAATAATCAAAATAATAAATATTTTTTGGGACAAAAGTTATCATTCATTTTTACCATCCACGACTGCATGAATTGGTAACGTAAATAGAATATACGTCCTTTTTTTATTACATATATATATGTTTTGAAAATAGAGAAATCCATAAAAGGAGGTTTTTCTCGAGGTTTCGGGCTAACATACCCTTCAACACGGAGATTCTGAAGTAAAACCTCTGTCCAATTATAACATTGGGCGTGTACTTCTGGATCTCCTTGTTAAAGGGTATGTTAGCCCGAAACCTCGAGAAACAAAAGAAATAAGAAACCCTTGATTCCTTATTGATTAAATCAAAGTGTAAAAGCAGGGAATAATCTTTATTATAAATATAAATTCTCGAGGTTTCGGGCTAACATACCCTTCAACACGGAGATTCTGAAGTAAAACTTTTGTCCAATTATAACATAGGGCGTGTTATGATTGAATAGAAGTAATACTTCTGGATATCCGTGTTGAAGGGTAGGTTAGCCCGAAACCTCGAGTAATAAAAGAAAAAGAAATAAGAAACGAAACCCTTGATTCCTTATTGATTAAATCAAAGTGTAAAAGCAGGGAATAATCTTTATTATAAATATAAATTCTCGAGGTTTCGGGCTAACATACCCTTCAACACGGAGATTCTGAAGTAAAACTTCTATCCAATTATAACATAGGGCGTGTTATGATTGAATAGAAGTAAGAGTTCAGGATCTCCGTGTTGAAGGGTATGTTAGCCCAAAAGCTCGAGAAATAGATGAAATAAGAAAAGAAACGAAACCCTTGATTCCTTATTGATTAAATCAAAGTGTAAAAGCAGGGAAGCATCTTTATTATAAATTCTCGAGGTTTATTTCGATATATTCATCTTCACATATTAGCACGAGTAAACCAGTTGTCCAATACATCAAACCTCTAGTATATTGTGTATTCGATCGAGTTCATTTTTGTTTTCAGATTCTTTTCCTGTGTGCGGTTTGTAGGACAATTTATACTTGATAGATGGTTTGATAATATATTTAGCTGGTAGATGGCCATACACGAAGTAGATTGGAAGAAAATATGGAATGTGACGTGTGTGTAAACATAAGTGACCAATTTAGTCTTTATTCTTTGAAATTCCTACTGTATAATTGGTTAAGTTTGGAATGGTAGTAGGATTTAGCCGCTCACATTGGCTTGTGGATCAATGCTGTTAACCAAGAGATGATGGTTGACCCGTGAGATATCAGAAATCTATAAAATATTTTGAGAATGAAGGTAGAAAAATGCTTGATACTTGAAAAGGCGTTTCAGAGATCCGTACTACGATATTTTCTTGATAATTTTAATGAAGTTTAACGTGCTGATAGATATGTATAAAAGTGTCTACATGGATGGATTAAGATGGTCAGCAACTTTATTGCCATGTGGAAAATTAGGGAAGACCAAATTGGGATGAGACAACAATTTATTTAAGGCAAGAACAAACTATGAATGGTAAACAAAAGATAAGCAATGTGAGAAGATTACAAAGTAACAAAATATAAACATAAAAAATGATACTCTGTTAATAAAATAAAAAATACTTCACTACAATATGTAGTTAGGTTTTGGAACTGACATAGAGTCGGCAAATCTCGCAAAATCTTTGGGAACCATAGATAAAATGGCTAATGGGACTTGGTCCAGTTCGCCAGACTTGGTTTTTTGGGTGTTTGATCTGCAAACATTTTGAATGATAAGTTAAGACATAACTGCCCCAAAATACACTCATGGACAAAACTTGAGGAAGTTATACATTTTAGTATGTAATTTTGTCTATGAGTGTACTCTTGTAAACACATCAATTATAAAGTGTTCGTCTATATGAACCAAATACGTAAGGTGTAGTTATCGGGAAAGAGTCAAATTTGACTAGATAAATTAATTGATAATTTCTTACCTCATTGTTGGCAGGAGCTGGATCTGAGGGAATGGATACATGGGTTGATGCCGGAATAGAATTCCGGGAATGTTGGAGTGGTTCTCGTGCCATCAGTCCGCAATGTCAACGCTACTAAGCCTCGCTAATGGATTCCTCCACAGACCCGGAGGTTGATGGTACCGACAGTGCGCGTGCATATAATGCCCTTGGTTTGAATGTTGTGTTTTTCCTTCTACTGAGAGGTTCATAGAGATTGGTTATTGAGTTTCAGCAATACCATTCTGTGAACCGCTGTTTCCTTGAGACATACAAGTTTATATATAAACGTTCTTCCCTGATTTATAATATTATAGAGTAAATGAAGCTTCCAGGGTTGAGTTTATACTCCTGTAGAAGGACTGACAAGTCCGAAAGCTTGAAATACAAAATTTGAACAAGAAACTTAACCCTGGAAGCTTTATTTACTTTATAATACAAGTTTATAGCATTCTAATAGTAAAACTGGTTAAAATTTACACAAATAAATTTACTGGCAATGCGTTTCTTTTAAATATCATCAAATATTATCTCTACAGACCTTACTGCAATGATATGAGTTATTGAATGAGAGGGCATGGATAATATTTGATAATATTTAAAAGAAACGCATTGCCATTCAATTTATTTGTGTAAAATTTTAACGATAGATGGCAATTAAATTTAATTTAGTAAAACTGGTGATAAAATCTTCACCATTCTCTACCTGTAATAAGGAAATTGATTGGTAAGTCTTTCAAGGATTACCTTCCTAACCAAACCCAGTTGCGAACCAAAGCTAATTTAATTTCTTAAGAAATCATCGACTAAAGTTGTCTGGTTATTCCACATTTCAAAAAAGGCAATTAAACCTACCGATATATAAGGTTATCCCTTAAGTTCGTAAACATATTATGATTTATATTTTCCAAGTTTTTACGAAAATTTAGGACAACCTTGTAATTCTGAAACTTGGCCCACCTGCGGATTGGCCACCCTTGATATAGAACATCAGATATTAAATCAATTTTCTATAAGATATCTGATATAATTATACCAAGGTTACCAATATTACCAAGGTTGTCCTAAAAGTTCGTAAACATATTATGATTTATATTTTGCAAGTGCTTACGAACTTTTGGGAAAACCTTGGTAATATTGGTAACCTTGGCAAAATTATAAGAGAATTCTTATAGAAGAATGATTTAATCTCTGATGTTCTATATCAAGGGTGGCCAATCAGCAGGTGGGCCAAGTTTCAGAATTACAAGGTTGTTCTGAAATTTCGTAAAAACTTGCAAAATATAAATCATAATATAATATATAATCATCATATGTTTGCGAACTTTTGGGACAACTTTATTGAAACAATACCGCGAATAGATTTTAAGAAAATGGCCTCTCCCTATCGAACAAATGAAAATTGCTGATGGTTTGAGCCATCTATCCATCTATAACTTTTGGGACAACCTTATTGACACAATACCGCGAATAGATTTTTTTTTAGAAAATGGCTTCTTTCCCTATCGTACAAATGAAAGTTGCTGATGGTTTGCGCCATCTTTTGGAACAAATATCAACTAATCGTTGATTGATACATTTTTATTGATTTATTCACCTAATCTCACACACTACAATTTTACTTTTTAAATTATGTTTCACAGATAGTTTTTTAACTAAATAAGGAATCTAAAGGCTAGATTTACAATTTTTTTATTTCTCGAGCATTCGGGGTAACATGCCTTTCAAAACGGAGATCCATTAGTACTTATTTAAAACGTAAAAGCAGGAAGGAATTTTTATCACAGATAATTGTTTAGTTTTTTCATGATATTTTTCAGGTTTTGAGGTTGTGTATTATTTTCTTGTTTCTCAATTACACAGTTTTCTCTTCATATTTTTTTAGCTTATCCCTAGTACACATGGTACAGGTCATGATAATCATGGTGGGCAGAAGTAGGCGACTGCTTTTACTGTAAGGGCACCACATGTCTACACATGTGAAAAGCAGTTCGACTTTGCACATACAAATGTGCCAGAGCCCCCGTTTGGTTACTTGCACTCGCTGGTGGGTTTGGACTTTTGCATGAATCAGGTGCCATTGGAGCATCTTTTAAAATAATAATAAAAAAAGTGCCCAATGCGGGAATCGAACCCGGGTCGTAGCGGTCGAAAACCAACGGTTTAGACCATCCTTCCACCGACTCCCTCTCTTCACGTCCTTTGGTAAAGTTGATCGAATTCGAATTCGTTTCGTAGAATGTCCGAAGAACAATAGCGACCCTTGTACTAATGTTGGCCATAGCCATATATAGGGTGTTGGCTTTCGACTGAACTTGCCAAAAATGATTGTTGTTGTTGTCGTGTCCAATGAAGAGTCTCAGATGTCTCCATGCATCTCTATCACAGCAGTTGCAATGTCCTCTATCTTGGGTGTGTGAAGCTGCTTCTCTGGGACCATGTCAATTTTCTGTAAGGCTGCGGCCATTGCTGGACATGAGAATATGTGAGTAGATGTTAGTTCCACACCAGGACAGTTGTTACATGTCCTGTAGGTTCTTGTGCCATCTGGATGTATTGTCATTCCTTTATAGTGTTTTGCTCTGAGTCTTGTTATAGTTGTGGTGTTGTGGTACATTAATCAAGAAAGGCCAGCCACGTACGGCGCAAACCATCCGCAACTTTCAGTTTTTCGATCAGGAAAGGCCTTTTTCCTAATTGATTAACCTGAATCCAGTAGATTCTGTGCTATTTTTCATATAGTTATTGTAAATATGTCTCTTTATTTGGAGGTGACGAGCTTTCGAATTAACATTCGAAATTAACATTCCTTAGTAGGTCTGAGGGAGAGTTACCACTCGAAAGCTTGCTGCATTTCAATAAGGAAAAACATTGAAATTGTAATTTTTCTTTTACGACTAATTTGCTTGAAGTACACGCATTAACAGAACTTAAGGAAGTGGGAAGACTTTGATGTCGCCGTTTGTCTTTTTATTTTTCAAGGAGACAGAGGCAATTTTGTTCAAATTTGGTTATCTCGTGTGTGTTCAAAAAAGTCACTGTGAAATGTTTCAGAGTTATTGTCAGAATCCCTATATACATGCTGAAAGGTGCAAAAAACTTGAGTTAGTCCAAGAGTATATACACACATACAGGCAGAAAGCATTTTCAAGGTGTTGAGAGGCGAGTGTGGCAAATGCTGGAAAAACAAGGATATCCTATCGCAGTTCACAAACATGTTGTGGAGACTGGGTGGATTCCTATTTTAGTCTTCTGTTTTCACAAAATGTACACTCAGGGGCAAAAATTAAGGAAGTTGTACCTTTTAGCATGTATATCGGGATTCAGACAATAACTCTGAAAGATATTACAGTGACTTTTATTGAAGACACGCAAGATAACCAAGTGTGTATACACTCATGGACAAAACTTAAAGAAGTTTTACCTTTTAGTATGTATATCGGGATTCAGCCAATAACTCTGAAATATATTACAGTGGCCTTTATTGAAGACACACGAGATAACCAAGTGTGTATACACTCATGGACAAAACTTAAAGAATTTTTACCTTTTAGTATGTTTATCGGGATTCACCCAATAACTCTGAAATATATTACAGTGACCCTTATTGAAGACACACGAGATAACCAAGTATGTATACACTCATGGACAAATTTAAAGAAGTTGTACCTTTCAGCATGTATATCGGGATTCAGATAATAACTCTGAAAGATATTTGATACACAGTGACCTTTATTGAAGATACACGAGATAACCAAGTGTGAACAAAATTGCCTCTGTCTCCTTGAAAAAACGGACAACCTGCGTAATCAAAGACTTTCCACTTTCATAAGTTTTGTCAATGAGTGTACTTAATATAGAGTATACCCGAAATTCTTAAGTTTATTCTCAGTTTACTGAGAAATTATGAACAGATAGCAGAGCTTCAAGTCGATGTACTGGGCGTGTAACAATGAGATCATAGAGGGTTATAGAAAATTAAATCATAAAAATGTGAATGTTTCTTTCAGACATAATTCAAACTCCTATTACCTTTAATACGATGAAAAGGGGAATATGTTTGTAACAGGTCTTTTTACATATGGTATGTCATGGTGAGTAGTTAGCGACTGCTTTTACTGTATGTAACCTACATGTTTACACATGTAGAATGCAGTTCGATTTATAAAGTATAAATTCATAGACAGAACTTAAGGAAGTTGTACCTTTCAGCATGTATATCGGGATTCAAACAATAACTCTGAAAGATATTACAGTGACCTTTATTGAAGACACACGAGATAACCAAGTGTGTATACACTCATGGACAAAACTTAAGGAAGTTGTACCTTTCAGCATGTATATCGGGATTCAGACAATAACTCTGAAATATATTACAGTGACATTTATTGAAGACACACGAGATAAACAAGTGTTGAAAAAATTCCTTCTGTCTCCTTAAAAAGATGGGGGGGAAAAAAAAACAGACTATCGGCGAAATCAAAGAATTTCCACTTCCTCAAGTTTTTTTTCATGTGTGTAAATGTGTCAGAGTCTCGTTTGGTTAGATTTTGTAAAAATTGGGGGGCCATTGAATCGCACCTTTCTTTCAGAAAAATATTTTCCAACTCGGGATTCGATCCCGTGCCGTATTTGTCGTGAATCGACCGTTTTTACCACCTACCCATTAACTCTCAAACAGAATTTGCTAAAGTATGTAATAATCTATTTACGTTCAGTACATTAATAGTGATTTTAATTGTAAAATTTTATTTATATTATCCAAAAATACACTTTTGGATAAAACTAATTTCCTATTTACCTATCCTGGTTGTAGCAAAATCTACATGGTACAGAGGGTGTTCACACTTATAGGGGAAACAAGTTTTTTTTATAAAATATTAAAAATTAACACCATATTTGAAAATTTTCAAATGTTCTATTTTTGTTTATTTACAGAACGGCACCTGATTTTCCACGATAGCAGACACTTTCTGATCATGGTCATACTCAAAAGATCCCATTCTTCCTTTACCACTTTCCAGAGACCTTCAATTGTCTTAGGGTGTCTCTTTCCAAGTGCTCTTTTAAGGCATCCAAAAATGCAAAAATCCATCGGGGCTAAATCAGGAGATTTTACAGGGGTTCTGTTCTTTGGAATAGTGTTGATTGCTGTTCTTTGCCTTAGATCTTCCAAATAAGCTTGGGTTGAAGATGAGGTATCATTTGTGGCGTTATCATGGTGAAACCAGACTTTGTTGCTCGTTTTCCATAGATAGAGAAAATATCATTTAAAAATATAGGTTCTAAAATGTTGTTTTAATAGTACTCCAAGTTTCTTTTGGCATTTCTTTCTAATTTTCTTATTTTTAATTTTCCTTCATATGATATACCGCATGCCACCATAAATCCTTTGGGGTAACTTTCGGCACATTCCTTCAACCAAATTGGCCTAGATTTTTCCACCCTTTTTAGATAGTATATAGCGCTTTTTCTGTCGCAATCGGTTAAATATACCCATGCTTCGTCATATGTAACAATAAATTTCCATCTATCAGTGGCCAAGAAATTTTCATAAAAATATCAGCTGATAGTGTGTCGCTGACGAATATGGCTCTGAAACAATTTGTGAACCGCATGCTATTTTTGGTAGCTTTTAGGCCTAAATCTTCATTTATTATTTTATTTATTGTTGACACTGATGTTCTTATTAATTTGGCTATATCTCTTTGTGGCATAGGATTTTCTTTTGTAATATATTTTTTCACTTTTTTGACAGTTGCAGGAGTTCTCACAGATATAGGGTGATAATCTTTTGTCCATTTCTCCGTAAGTGCTTTGAATAAAAACTTGATATTTTTGTCGTGAATAATATTATAAATACCTTTTTTTAGAAATGTTGATATCATCTTGTTTGCATATTTTAATTATGTCCAAATAGGTAAGATTAGCTCTGGAAAGTCCAAAAATATTACCTCTTATGAAATTATTGTATTTGAAGGGCATATTTTTTTTAAATAACAAAAGATATGTATTGTGTGTTAGAATTAGCTTAAGCCTTTTCGAATTCCACGTTGTTGATTTTTTAAAATAAAGTAATAGTTCCTTTTTAACACCGGGCGCTCGTTTCCTATAAGTGTTAACACCCTCTGTATATATCGGGAATAAATTGTGGAACTTTTCAAAACGGCACAGAAGACAACAAATTTGTTCTTACAGTACCGTAACAAGGGCCTCACGCCATCTTGAGTGCAAGAATGACGCAATGGCAGTTGTTAGAGCCACCAGAGTGTAGGTATTTAGCCAGACTAATAACTCTTTCGCCAAGTCTGGAACTACACGTGTAAGCACCAAACTTGATTCCAGGTCATCCTGAACGGCTCAACTTCAACTTGAGATATCTATTCTAATTTCACTCGCCATCCATCGATGCAATTTGTACTTAATATCTTTGGCAATATTGCAACAAAGTATTTATTATTTTGGCAGAGTATTATTTTTATGTTTATATTTTGCTATACTCTGTACACTTCCCTCTTTTGCTTGTCTTTTGTTTATCATTCATAGTTTGTTCTTGCCTGAAATAAATTGTTATCTCATCCCGAAGTTGGTCTTCCCTAATTTTCCACGTGACAATATGTTTCTTATGATAGCTATTATAAAATATGATATCTTACTGTTTTTCTTATATAATCTGCATTCACTACCATGCATTTATTTATTATAATCAAATCAGACGCGATATCCCAACAAGGGAAGCTTACGTCAAGCAACAACACTAAATTCAGAGAACTATTTTACATAAACAATTAAAACCAAACCAAAACAACAGAACAATCAATGAAATAAATACAAATATATCCATATAATAGTTAGCAATTAATGTTTTTTTAACCAAAAGAGAAACTCATAGTTATATTTACAGAATTTCCTAAATTTTAAATATAAGTCCTTACAATTTATAAACATAATAATATCCTTGTATTCAATGTTTTCCAGATTTCTGTAGTTCTGAAAGACATTCAATAAGCAGGTGACCCTGCCTTCTCTCTCCACACCCTGGATCGTCTATAGCTCCTATTCTCTACAGAAAATCTCCGAAGTTTCGGTTGTAATGGTTAGTAACGAATTGCACATTGTAAAAGTCAGGACAGAAATATTTTGGGATGTCTGAAGGGATTCATGCATTGATTTTGTCGAAACCGCTGGGAATATTGCCACGTGGAAAATTAGGGAAGACAAAAACTTCAAGATGAGACAACAATTTATTTCAGGCAAGGACAAACTATGAATGGTAAACAAAAGATAAGCTACGAGGGAAATTTACAGAGTAACAAAATATAAACATAAAAGTGATCACTCTGTTAATAAAAATAATAAAATTATAAAATACTTTGTTACAATATTCACAACTGATAAGCAATACCCTCTCATATAATAAATTTTAACACATTGTAGTTAGTTCTATAGATATAGAATTTGATAAATTATATCATAATATTTATATTAAGACAACCATAATCCCCCTATTTGCCATAGAAGATACACAAGTCAGGGAGAAGAGCTTCTTTATATAAGAGGATGATTGTACAAGTTTTGAGACAATAAACCCATTTTTAGAATTACGAAAAAAATTTCATCGAAGTGTATATATGTTATATAAAGGTATTATTTAAAATGTTATATTAAAATATTAGTTTATTTAAAAATATATTTCATAGATACAAATACTGCTAAATCGACCGCCAGAGGGCATGCTTCCCCTATAAAAACTCGTTGTTGTTTTATCCCAATGGCCGGCTAAAACCTTTGTACATTATGTAAATAATCTTTTGTTTTCCTTATTCTACTCGCCTTAAGCCAGGCAGTGCTTTTACCAAATTATGTTTATTATATAATCCTAAAGCTCAAATAAAACAATCTCTGATCAAAACCATTTTTGTTATTATACTTTCAAGATTTTAGCCACGACTGCATCACCAATACCATTTAGTCCTAAAAAGAACCATCAAATAACTAACATAGTATAATCACAACAATTCCAAAATCAAAAGAAAATCTTTTTTTTTAGTTATATAATATATATATAACATTGCCATTCATGTCATTCTGTACCCGTAAAAGGGCGTCTTGCCTGAAAGCTTCATTTAAAATAACACGATTTATATATAGAATTGTAAAATTTTTAAACCAATTTTGCCTTAAATCTTGTAAGATCTGTTAGTCTGATAGATAGTTGAACCAATTTTGCCTTAAATCCTGAAATAGCTGTTGGTCTGAAAATTAAACTAATTTTGCCTTAAATCCTCAAACAGGTGTAATCTAATAGTTAAAACAATTTTGCCTTAAATCCTAAAAGAACTGTTGGTCTTATAATTAAACTAATTTTGCCTTAAATCGTCAAACAGGTGTTATCTAATAGTTAAACCAATTTTGCCTTAAATCCTGAAAGAACTGTTATCTGATAATTGAGCCAATTTTGTCTAAAATCCTGAAAGAACTGCTATCTGATAGTTAAGCCAATTTTGCCTCAAATCATCAAAGAGCTAGTCTGATAGTTAAGCAAATTATATCGTATTAAATAAATATATAGCTATTTTAAAATCATCTGATTTTAAAGAGGATCAGTGAATTATTTCAGCTAAATAATGTGATCATTCTGTAACGCTATATCTAGTGGTGTGAGACACCTTCAAGTTATGATTGAAGAAATATGATATTTATACTGTTGATATTAGTACGTGGCTCTAAGAACCTAAGTTAATAAAATATATGATGAAGACAACAAGGCTGTGTGGCTTCAGGCATTTGACTTTAATGAATTCTTTTTGAAGAAACTAGAACTAAAATTGATAAAAACAAGGATTTTTTTTTTAGTTTTTTAAGCAAGTTTGCAAACATAAATCTGCAAGCGCGCGCGCGCCTACCTATAGAGAGAGGAATATCTGTAGAAAGAATAATTTATTCTGAAAGTTAATACACGTTGAGGAAAAGAGACAACAAGGCTATGTGGCTTTAGGCATTTGACTTTAATGAATTCCTTTTGAAGAAACTAGTAATAAAATTGATTAAAACAAGGCTTATTTTTTCAATCAAGTTTTAAAACATAAATCTAAAAGCCTACCTCTAGAGAGAGGAATATCTGTAGAAAGAATAATTTATTATTAAATTTCGCGTTTTAAAAAATATAAGATTACACACTCCTTGTTTTATTACTAGTTACTTTGAATTCTTACCAATTTTAAGTGAATTATATCTACGTTTTTGTGTGTGTCAAGATTATTTATTCTTGTTTTAATATCCAGTATATATATATATATATATCTATATATGGTGATTTGTGAAGCAGTCGTGGTAGTTGTGATGAAAAGTGGTAAGGACACACAGGAGACAGGATCTAGAGGAAAAAATCCCTGAGGGATAGATCAGGGAGGAAAGATGTAAGGTCTGAGGACCACCCCTAGAACAACTGGCGTCGAGACCACCTCGGTGAGAACTGTCCCTTGATCATCACCTGTAGGTGCTTTTAAACTGCTTTGAGTCTGATAAATTATCCCCAGGGTGAAGGGGTTAGTGGAAGCTGGACATCTGGTGACTAAAGGAGTTGTTTTAACCCGGCTATTTTATATTATCTTCCCTCACACTCCCACACAGGCCATTTTACTTATATATTTCTAAATATTATAAAATTTATACAACATGGACCTGACATAGGGCACGTATAGACCTAGATGTCTTTCAGATCGCTTCACAGTACTGGAATATGGGTTATAAGAAGGGATGGGTAATTAATTGTCAATTAACATCGACGGAAGTGAGGCCATGGTTCAGTCAAGCAGCTCGATGTGAGATGTGGACCACGATATTCAGGCCGCTGCTCCACGAGACACAAGTTGGTTCATCCTTGTCGCCACAAGCAGTGACACACACTACAAGCCATCTGTCTGGACTTATGACCCATATGGCCGAACATTTCCAATATGTAAATAGAATGCATTAACGCGTTATTTGTATTGAGACATGTGGATTATACATTCATGGACAAAAGGAAATTTCATATTTTTATTGCCGATCATCTGTTTTTTTTTTTAAGGAGACAGGCAATTTCGTTCACACTTGGTCATCTGGTGTGTCTTCTGTAAAGGCCACTTTAATATCTTTCAGAGTTATTGTCTGAATCCTGATATTGTTGCATCATCCTGGAGGATTGACTTCATGTCAATATTCGATTGTTCCATATCAAGATTATAAGTGAGACCAGAACGAGTAATTATAAAACACATTTATCTCAATAAGAAAAGTATTTAAAATATTTTGTCAGATCTCTAAATACAGCTGAGAGATATCTAAACAAACTATTTACAAATAAAATGATGACGTGGCATCATGTGATTGATGATGATTTCACCGAGTTGGCTACCACAGATTATAATCTGTGACGTTGTTGTCGTGTTTAATGAAGAGCCTCAGATGTCTTCATACCTCTCTATTACAGAAGTCGAAATGTCCACTATCTTGGGTAATCTGTAACATTATATATGCTGAAAGGTTCAACTTGCTTAAGTTCTGTCCATGAGTGTATATTCATAGCGCGAATTTGTATCATTTCAACCCTAACAATTTTCTACTCTCCCCACTCTCTCTATTATATCGGTGACTATATAAGCAAAACATCCTAATACAATATTAAAGCGGTATGGATAAAGCTACTTATATGCCTGGTTACACACAGAAAGTCTTCAATCTCAAAGTAAAAAGTAGCCTAACAGATAGAAACACGTATACTCAAAAGGTACAACAAGAAGGAAGGATGTAAATGAAAATAACACGATAAGTTATAACAAACCAGTACTTATCTTTTATTCAGCGTTGATAGGAGCGGACCGGGATTACACAGGTATGCGAGGAGATCACCAGACATGAACCAAGCACGCAGAGAACGTTTCAAACGTCTCTAACCAACAACCTCTGGAGAAAACGTCTCGCATCTCCTTTAAGACCCTTTCATGCACAAACATGTCCACATTGGTCCAATGTGAAGGCGTAGGAGATCAGGTCACTAATCAAATACAAATATTTTTTTCAAGCTAACTTAAAGGCTCTAAAATTTTCTCATCGGCCGGCAGCCGGACCTTCAGTCCTGGATCTTTCCAGTTAGTCTCGAAGACCACGCCATCACCATCTCCTCAACGGCGAAGTACGCGATCTACGTATTCTTCGTAGATCACAAAATACGTGGTGTCGCTGGAGACCTGCTGGTGATTCTCCACCAAACCTTGCAGCGGTGGCAGAGGTGCCATATTCATTGAACATAGTATCATACATATATATAATTATCTATTTAAAATAGAACAGACTGTGCACTTTTGCATGTATTGACAATATATCAATACAATTATGTTATTTGTCAAATTGTATAAAATATTTTTAGTCAAATGGTTTTGATAGTAGGGCAGATAAAACTGGCTTAAAGCGCTTGGTGTGTTCATCAAAGATAAACACAAGAACCTTCTGATAGTTTATCATTGCAGTATTTTTTATTTATTGAATTAACCCAGGTTCCTGGAACATACAGAAGTCACTAACTATCCGGTCATTGCAGTAACGACCAACACAAATCACTCATACAGTAGAAATTTGTTTAATTTCAAAAAGACACATTTTCACGCTTGAGTATAATTAACATTTCAAAATTTATCATATGATGAATAGGCGTGTGTAATATTGTGTAAAAAAGAGAGAGGAGAAGATGTGTTGATAAAATTTATAAACCACAAATGAAAACATTATAAGACGCGAATGTTTCTTTTCACAAATAAACCAAACTTCTACTGTCCTTACTGCGATGAAAAAATTACTGGGAGAGCTTGGCTCATCAGTGATGAACCCTCCCAGCGGTTTAATCTACCAGACCGCTTTTTAGAGCTCTAATACTGTATTTGGATCATTCTGATTTTATATGCTACACTGAAGGGTAGAATCTTGAAAACTATGGACATAAGCTTTTAGGACACAGTAGAATTATATTTAAAAGTAACAATTTTTAAAACAGAAATGAAAACTGCAACCATCAGGTAACACAAACATATTACAAGTATAATTAAGTTCGTGCGTTTTTTTTTTTTTCGAAAATTTAAGCTTTATTGCGAAAATGTTATTGTCCGAATCCCTATATACATGTTAAAAGGTACAACTTTCTTAAGTTTTGTCCATTAGTGTATACACACTTGGTTATCTTGTGTGTCTTCAATAAAGGTCACTGTAATATCTTCCAGAGTTATTGTCTGAATCCCGATATACATGCTAAAAGTTACAACTTCCTTAAGTTTTGTCCATGAGTGTATACACACTTGGTTATCTCGTGTGTCTTCAATAAAGATCACTGTAATATCATTCAGAGTTATTGTCTGAATCCCGATATACATGGTAAGAGGTACAAATTCCTTAAGTTTTGTCCATGAGTGTATACACACTTGGTTATCTCGTGTTTCTTCAATAAAGATCACTATAATATCTTTCTGAGTTATTGTCTGAATCCCGATATACATGGTAAAAAGTACAAATTCCTTAAGTTTTGTCCATGAATGTAATATAAAGATAATTCTATCAAATTGTTCACCAACTAGACAGTGGCGTTAACAATGCCCTGCCACGTAACGCCATCTATATTTCAAACTTGGAACTATTTATTCCACATCTGTTGTTCTAATATCATTATGGTGATTTTCTTGAATTGTTGTATAGGTGATATATTGACATTGTTTTTAAGATACACAATATCGTGTTTCAATATTATCGTTAAGCTCTTTATGATCATTAAAATAAATAGTTTAGCACATCGATTTTTAATTAACTTCGTTTTTATTATATACCTGAATTTTTGACAATTTTGGCGTTTGTGGGATTTATGTATATTTATGTTGAAATAAAATTATAAAATAACTTTTTTTCTCTCTCTTTTGTTTAAAAATATTTTATTAGAGCTTTTGGGTCTTGCTCTTTCTCGACCTGTAGTTAAAAAGAATAAGAGATACAATTAAGTGTTTTAAACGAGCGTGTAGAAATTACACTCATGGACAAAACTTAATGAAGTTGTACCTTTTAGCATGTATATCGGGATTTAGGTAATAACTCTGAAAGATATTACAGTAACACACCTTTATTGAAGACACACGAGATAACCAAGTGTGCATACACTCATGGACAAAACTTAATGAAGTTGTACCTTTTAGCATGTATATCGGGATTTAGGTAATAACTCTGAAAGATATTACAGTAACACCTTTATTGAAGACACACGAGATAACCAAGTGTGTATACACTCATGGACAAAACTTAATGAAGTTGTACCTTTTAGCATGTATATCGGGATTTAGGTAATAACTCTGAAAGATATTACAGTAACACACCTTTATTGAAGACACACGAGATAACCAAGTGTGCATACACTCATGGACAAAACTTAATGAAGTTGTACCTTTTAGCATGTATATCGGGATTTAGGTAATAACTCTGAAAGATATTACAGTAACACCTTTATTGAAGACACACGAGATAACCAAGTGTGTATACACTCATGGACAAAACTTAATGAAGTTGTACCTTTTAGCATGTATATCGGGATTTAGGTAATAACTCTGAAAGATATTACAGTAACACACCTTTATTGAAGACACACGAGATAACCAAGTGTGCATACACTCATGGACAAAACTTAATGAAGTTGTACCTTTTAGCATGTATATCGGGATTTAGGTAATAACTCTGAAAGATATTACAGTAACCTTTATTGAAAACACACGAGATAACCAAGTGTGCATACACTCATGGACAAAACTTAAGGAAGTTGTACCTTTTAGCATGTATATCGTGATTTAGGTAATAACTCTGAAAGATATTACAGTAACACCTTTATTGAAGACACACGAGATAACCAAGTGTGCATACACTCATGGACAAAACTTAAGGAAGTTGTACCTTTTAGCATGTATATCGTGATTTAGGTAATAACTCTGAAAGATATTACAGTAACCTTTATTGAAGACACACGAGATAACCAAGTGTGCATACACTCATGGACAAAACTTAATGAAGTTGTACCTTTTAGCATGTATATCGGGATTTAGGTAATAACTCTGAAAGATATTACAGTAACACACCTTTATTGAAGACACACGAGATAACCAAGTGTGCATACACTCATGGACAAAACTTAAGGAAGTTGTACCTTTTAGCATGTATATCGTGATTTAGGTAATAACTCTGAAATATATTACAGTGACCTTTATTGAAGACATACGAGATAAAATATTCCATTGAAGATCCCTGTGGAATTAGAAGGGTGTCAGTAGTGGCCGTCTTGGATAGTTTAGCATCAAACACTTTCCATTTCCTCAAGTTTTGTCCATGAGTGTTTATATATTCAGAAATTGATACAATGCGTTATAAAAAAAGAAACAAAATGTATGTGCAAGCGATGTTTTTATCTATTTCCTACGTCCTAAAATGTTCATATGTACATTGATTCAAAATTCACAGAATATTTGTCCTGAATCATCAACGTGTGTGTCCACAATGGAGCATGGCGGAGGCCCAGCTCGCACCAATCTGACCAAAGTCATCATCCAGAAACAATGGTTATCAAACCTGTAGGTGTTTGAAGCAAGTCTGGACATCTATTTTCCTTTAATTCCATTGATCTCACGCATCGCGTGCTTTCGATAGTGCGGAACAAACACGCCTGTTTCATGGTTCATTGGCTGTTCAATCGGAAAAACAGATATTATATTGTAGCGTAGAAAATTAAGTGTTTGTATATCTGGGGATGTGAAAGTATTTATTGATGACGTCAGCACGACAAGTCGACAATTATCAACAACTCCACAAAACTATCTACAGCTAGAGAATCTTGAGCAAGCACGCAATATTTAGATCATTATTTATATATTGAATAATTAAATTAAATCTGTTTTTAAATATTATAATTGAATAATTAAATTAAATTAAATAATAAATTATTTATTCGCTACAATATTTACAATATTCCAGGTACGATATAAAGATACATATACAGAATACAGTAAATACAGTAGAACCTCTACAAAGGACAGTTTTCATTGTTAAAATTACCATTTTTATACCATTTAGAAACTCCCCGGTAAGATAACATCTCTCCCTAAAGGACACTTTGGCTCTACAACTGGGAGTTCTACTAAGTTATACTGTATATATTGTTCTAAAAATAGATAAATCCATATTCAAATCTTCAGCTATATATGCGTGAAAAATAATGAAAGTAGAAAAAAGGTCAGGTGTTGATATTAAAAACAACAACAAAAAAAGCATATCCTGACCACTCACATAAGCATTTTAGATGGCAGAGCGCCATCTAGTGGAACAAAAATAAACTAAATTTTGATTCTACTTGTTCCATTATACATATTTAGCCAGCCCCCCTTTTTTATAAATAAAGAAAAGCTAACCCCGAATTTTTTCTACTATATGGCGCTTACCCACTAAAATTCTCATGTGAGCATGTTTGTTTTAAATATATACATATACATACATAGGTTGTTCCAAAAGTAATGCCTGTTTGGCCATAACTCGAAAAGTACTAAATATTTTTATTCACATTTTATACACATAGAAATCATATATTTGTGAATAGATTGGTATTATTCAAAATATTCTCCAGCGGAGTCATTTCCTCCAGCGTTGAACCCGCGCTGTGAATGAAAATAATTTCAAATCTCTCAGAAAAAAAAAAAGACCCGAAATGCAGCTGTATAAACAAAACGTCAAAAGTGTGCTATCTCATCATCTGTTTGATCACCAAAATGCTAGATAAGAAAAATATATTTTTGCGATGGTTTTCATGCACATCCAGTAATCCCGGGATTTTTCGAGCAGAATCCCGGGATTTCGGGATCATTATTTGGCTCCGGGATTGGAGTTCCTATATATGTGTATAGCAAATGTAAAGACATGCATGTATGACAGCGAAAGTGTCCTTAGGGGAACAGAGCGCTTTAAATTGAAATAAAAATAAATCTTGACTATAGAGAGAACACAAAGATCGTCTGGTTAGGATACAACAATTCTATCTAAGATTGTTGAGGTGAAACTGTAAAAAGGTTATTGTGAACTAGGTGGAATAAGAAATACAGAGTGATAAAAAAGTCTTGCACAATTTTAAAAATTAATAACTTCGCGAATATTTGCGCTAGAGCAATGCGGTAAACACCATTATGTTCAGAATGCAATGGGACTTTTTATGGCAAAATGTGCAAAATTCGAAATTGTTTTTAGTTACAATATTATTCGCTAGATGACGCTCTACCAGAATCAAAGAGTCAGCGGCCAAATTGTTTGATAAATATAACTGATCGGCACGTATTTTTCCTTTTTGAATACCAGGAAAGAACCCTAATAATATCAAATGATAAATTTATAAAACAACACTTCGCCAAAAGTAGAAGAATTAGATGAAGATTTTTAAATACAATCCGAGATATGTAAAATAGGTAAATGCAAATTAAAATATGTAGCAAAAGAAAAAAAATGATATTGTAGTTTTCTGGAATTTCGAAGATAATAAATTTCTAATTTTTTAATTCAACTCTTTCTCAGTATCGATTACACAAGTCTACAAAATTTTAAAAGGTTTTTGATGTTTGAGCATTTAAAATGCTTTTTGGGTAATCCAATGGCGCTGATCCTAAATCTCCTCTTATTTTTTTCTGTATGACATCAAAATCTATAGAAAATGACCATAAAGTGTATATCACCAAAATAATATTTTCATAAAGAAAACTGCCATGTCATCATGATTGCTTCATAATTTTTACAATCATCACATCTCAAAGTTCTTCTAAAACTTACGCCATTAACTTCATATAAAAATAAAATTTTAACAATTAAAATAAATAAATCACTTCCAAACATTATACCATCACTTCTAATTTGAAATTGTCAAAAATTAAACAAGTATTTAAATTTTTAGTGAAAATATATTTTATTCACACAGATTAAATTTAATAAAAATCATTATTTCAAGCATCATTCATTTAAAAGCTATGCCATCAACTTTATGAAATAACATTTTAACACATTAATAAATTCACTTCCAGACATGGTTTCCAAAAGAAGATCCTGCAAAAACGACCCAAATATTTTCTGTTATATATGTGGCCAATATACTGTAAAATCGCAAAGAAATGCAATAACAGACTTTGTAAAGCGGGCGTATATCGCATATTTTGGTATAAAATTAGGAGACCAGGACAAGACATGAGCTCCACATAAGGTATGCAAAACGTGTGTCGAAATACTGCGCTTGTGGACAAAGGGTGAAAGGCAACTGACATTTGGGATTCCTATGGTTTGGCGAGGGCCAAAAAATCATGACAATGATTGTTACTTTTGCGTACAAGACTTGAAACACTTTAACAGGAATGGTAAGAAAAAGCTTAGATACAAAGACCTATATTCAGCTAGACTTCCAAAATACCACACAGTCCAAATAGTCCCCTCCCAGTTTTTTCATCCTGTGCTAATAATCCTCTTTATGATGAATCAGAAGACACCACACAAAAAGACATCGAACTGGATGATTGTGATAGTGAGAACTATGGAGAACTAGAATGTCCAAAACGTTTTTCACAACCAAAAATGAATGATTTGACACGTGACCTGAGACTTTCAAAGCAAGATGCGGAACTACTTGCATCAAGATTCTCATTATTGAATCATTATTGAATATTAGGTAATGTAGGTTCTATTAAATGAGATTGTGTGCTACTGAAAAGTTATATATTTGCATAATATTTTATTATTACAGAATTATCATAAGACTAAAAACATGAATATCTCGCGCTATATATTGATTACATCACGCAACAACAACCAAGTCCTTGGTCAAAACCATATAAACATATTATATATTACATAGATCATCCCTCTTTTTTTCGTCAGAATCGACGGGTTCACGTACAGTTCCCACCCTCCATCCTGGATTTATCTTTTTGCACTTATAAACCTCATTCCTGATATTGGAAATTTCACGACCCTCGCATCCTTCCTTTGCCAGTCCATCAATAAATTCAATGCCCTCGATGAGAGAGTGTCCTCTGACCCAAAATAGCGTCTGTCTATTCCCCTCAGCATCTCCACAATTTCATGTTGAAGATGTGAGCTGATTTCTGAAATAACAAATACAACTTGTAAATATCCTGTACGCACTGGGGTTAAAAATAATCGACTCTAAACCAAATTAAAGACTCTTCTTCTTATCGCCTTCCTCAAAATTTCCGCCATTTTTTTTTTAACAGAGTAAAAAAAAATAATTTTCTAAAATATTTCAACTGTTAAAATATATATAAAAAATAAAAATTAATATTAAAAATTATTAATCCAAATATTATTTTAATAAACGAATATTATTTGAAAATATAAAAAAATAGCTGATTAGTTATTTAAAAAAAAGGAAATTTATTATAATATAATAAATTATATACATTTAAAATTAAGTAATAAAAGAAAGGTGAAGAGATGGGTTGGTTTGACAATGATGAATGCTCGACTTAGTTCTTGTCGAGGCAGCTTCACCATTGTCCACCAGCTTTCTATTAGGTACTGTGGGTGAGCTTTGTCGCCAAAGTGGACTCCACAATCTGACCATGCTCCAGGCCAATGGATATCAGCGCAGACCTGCAATCCGAGTATTGAGTTCTCTGGGAAACACACTCTCTCATGTACTATCTTTTATAGCAACCAGTTCTACTGGAAACACCAGCTCACCATCCTTCACATCCCGGCCATCTCTCTAACTATGGTGCTACCAGCTTCCTATTTACTGTCTGAGAACACTCTAGTTCGGGGGTCAACAACTCGCGAGCCACATGCGGCTCTTTGGATGAGAAACTGCGGCTCTTTATATAGTTCCACATTGCGCGCAATCTATAAGTAGAAATTGAAAATACTTCGAACTATTATATTATTATAAAAAAGGGCGTACCTGGATCTGTAAAGAAAAAAAAATTTTTTTTCTCAAAATATTTCGCGAGATTGCTCCCTCTTTATCAATTTATTGCACAGTAATTTAATTTTACAAATTATATCTACAAGGAAAACAATTTTTTCATTGGTCAAAAACAATTATTGAGATAATAATACATAAAAAATTAATAATAATACAATAAAATATTATGAAAATTAAAGGCTTTTTAGAATGCAGTATTTTATAAAATGGTTTTGAAACAAAATATAAGGAAACAAAAATAAGAAACAAATGAATGGACCAGACTCCAAGAACACAAATCTTCTTGGAAGTATGCAAAGGAAAGGTTTGCCATGGTGGAGCATGGTCTCCGATCGGGACATCAGCCAGATTGGGAAAATACTTCCACTATTTACCGGAGCATCCAGAACTCACACCAGAGGAAGTTCCTGGAGGCCATAGCATCAATGAAGGACCCTGCTAGTGTAAACAGATATGAAGATATCCCCGAACCTTATGTGTCTATTTTAACTTAATTTTTTTTATAATAATCGCAGTCAACTTCATTAGAGCAATCTCTCGAAATATTTTGAGAAAAAAATTTTTTTTTTCTTTACAGATCCAGGTACGCCCTTTTTTATAATCTTAATTAATGGATCGCCTTTTGACTCAAACTATTATATTAATGTAACAAACATTTTTATTTAAAATTTTTCTTCACAGAAATTTAAGATATTGGGGGAAAGGCATGGCTCATCAGTAGTGAAACCATCAGTTTAGTCCAGACCGCTGCTGTTGTATTGACTTGACCGGTGGTATAACAGCTGCAGTTGTTAGAAGTGGGATTCTGTGTGAAGGTGTCGCTGAGTGAACTGTTTCTGTTTACCTTGAAAACATAATTTCTGATTTCTTACTCAGACTTTATAAATGGAACTCGTAAGACATTTTA
>CP092878.1:76057386-76170572 GCA_030710605.1 Cordylochernes scorpioides | reverse complement strand
CGGAGATTCTGAAGTAAAACTTCTATCCAATAATAACATAGGGCGTGTACTTCTGGATCTCCTTGTTAAAGGGTATGTTAGCCCGAAATCTCGAGAAATAAAAGAAAAAGAAATAAGAAACCCTTGATTCCTTATTGATTAAATCAAAGTGTAAAAGCAGGGAATAATCTTTATTATAAATATAAATTCTCGAGGTTTCGGGCTAACATACCCTTCAACACGGAGATTCTGAAGTAAAACTTCTATCCAATTATAACATAGGGCGTGTTATGATTGGATAGAGAAGTAATACATCTGGATCTCCGTGTTGAAGGGTATGTTAGCCCGAAACCTCGAGAAATAAAAGAAAAAGAAATAAGAAACCCTTGATTCCTTATTGATTAAATCAAAGTGTAAAAGCAGGGAATAATATTTATTATAAATATAAATTCTCGAGGTTTCGGGCTAACATACCCTTCAACACGGAGATTCTGAAGTAAAACTTCTATCCAATTATAACATAGGGCGTGTTATGATTGGATAGAGAAGTAATACATCTGGATCTCCGTGTTGAAGGGTATGTTAGCCCGAAACCTCGAGAAATAAAAGAAATAAGAAAAGAAACCCTTGATTCCGTATTGATTAAATCAAAGTGTAAAAGCAGGGAAGCATCTTTATTATAAATATAAATTCTCGAGGTTTATTTAGATATATTCATCTTCACGTGGTCAAAAATTTAACGATAAAATAAAACGATATTAGCACGAGTAAACCAGTCCAAACCTCTGGTATATTGTGTATTCGATCGATTTTTGTTCTCAGATTCTTCTCCTGGGTGCGGTTTGTAGGACAATTTATACTTAAGAGATAGTTTGATAATATATTCACAGCTGCTAGAGGGCCATACATGAAGTAGATTGGAAGAAAATCTGGACCAATTTAGTTTTTATTCCTTGAAATTCTCACTGTACATTTGGTTAAATTTGGAATGGTAGTAGGATTTAGCCGCTCACATTGGCTTGTGGATCAATGCTGTTAACCAAGAGATGATGGTTGACCCGTGAGATATCAGAAATCTACAAAATAATTCGAGAATGAATGTACCAAAATGCTTGATCCTTGTGAAGAACATTTCAGAGATCCGTACCTCGATATTTTCTTGATAACTTTAATGAAGTTTAACGTGCTGATAGATCTGTATAAAAGTATCTACACGGATGGATTAAGATGGTCAGCAACTTTATTGCCATGTGGAAAATTAGGGAAGACCAAATTCGGGATGAGACAGCAATTTATTTAAGGCAAGAACAAACTATGAATGGTAAACAAAAGATAATCAATGTGGGAAGATTACAAAGTAACAAAATATAAACATAAAAAATGATACTCTGTTAATAAAATGAAAAATACTTCACTACAATATGTAGTTAGGTTTTGGAACTGACATAGAGTCGGCAAATCTCGCAAAATCTTTGGGAACCATAGATAAAATGGCTAATGGGACTTGGTCCAGTTCGCCAGACTTGGTTTTTTGGGTGTTTGATCTGCAAACATTTTGAATGATAAGTTAAGACACATAACTGTCCCAAAATACACTCATGGGCAAAACTTGAGAAAGTTATACCTTTTAGTATGTAATTTTGTCTATGAGTGTACTCTTGTAAAGACATCAATTATATAGTGTTCGTCTCTCTATATATGTACCAAATACGTAAGGTGTAATTGTTGGGAAAGAGTCAAAATTGACTAGATAGATTAAATGATAATTTCTTACCTCATTGTTGTTAGGAGTTGGATCTGAGGGAATGGATACTTGGGTCGATGTCGGAATAGAATCCCGGGAATTTTGGAGTGGTTCTCGTGCCATCAGTCCGCAATGTCAACGCTACTAAGCCTCGCTAATGGATTTCTCCACAGAACCGGCAGATTGATGGTACCGACAGTGCGCGTGCATATAATGCCCTTGGTTTGAATGTTGTGTATTTCCTTCTACTTAGAGGTTCGTAGAGAGATTGGTTATTGAGTTTCAGCAATACCATTCTGTGAACCGCTGTTTCCTTGAAACATACAAGTTTATATATAAACGTTCTTCCCTGATTTATAATATTATAGAGTAAATGAAGCTTCCAGGGTTGAGTTTATACTCCTGTAGAAGGACTGACAAGTCCGAAAGCTTGAAATACAAAATTTGAACAAGAAACTTAACCCTGGAAGCTTTATTTACTTTATAATACAAGTTTATAGCATTCTAATAGTAAAACTGGTTTGAATTTACACAAATAAATTTACTGGCAATGCGTTTCTTTTAAATATCATCAAATATTATCTCTACAGACCTTACTGCAATGATATGAGTTATTGAATGAGAGGGCTTGGATAATATTTGATGATATTTAAAAGAAACGCATTGCCAGTCAATTTATTTGTGTAAAATTTTAACGATAGATGGCAATTAAATTTAATTTAGTAAAACTGGTGATAAAATCTTCACCATTCTCTACCTGTAATAAGGAAATTGATTGGTAAGTCTTTCAAAGATTACCTTCCTAACCAAACCCAGTTGCAAACCAAAGCTAATTTAATTTCTTAAGAAATCATCGACTAAAGTTGTCTGGTTATTCCACATTTCAAAAGGCAATTAAACCTACCGATATATAAGGTATCCCTAAAGTTCGTAAACATATTATGATTTATATTTTGCAAGTTTTTACTAAATTTTAGGACAACCTTGTAATTCTGAAACTTGGCCCACCTGCTGATTGGCCACCCTTGATATAGAACATCAGAGATTAAATCAATTTTCTATAAGATATCTGATATAATTATACCAAGGTTACCAATATTACCAAGGTTGTCCTAAAAGTTCGTAAACATATTATGATTTGACATGACGTAGCCACGCAATAATATTTTAAATAAAGGCGATAAAACGTGGTGATTTTCTTTTAATGGTAAAAAACAAGCTTTCGGGCAAGAATGCCCTTCTTCAGGTTACAAGGGCGTCGGGAACAAGTATCAGCGCCTAGTCCTTGAATCTTTGGTCTCGCACTGCACGCCCAGTTTCAACCGAAAAATCGACCTCCCACCCCAATACTCCGTGTTTTACCTCGCCAATCCCCCCAGCTGAACTATTTACCTACTTTGTTTGGCTATCTTTCATATCCATATTTTTAAAATATTGCCAAGTTGTAACCTGAAGAAGGGCATTCTTGCCCGAAAGCTTGTTTTTTACCATTAAAAGAAAATCACCACGTTTTATCGTCTTTATTTAAAATATTATGATTTATATTTTGCAAGTGCTTACGAACTTTTGGTACAACCTTGGTAATATTGGTAACCTTGGGAAAATTATAAGAGAATTCTTATAGAAGAATGATTTAATCTCTGATGTTCTATATCAAGGGTGGCCAATAAGCAGGTGGGCCAAGTTTCAGAATTACAAGGTTGTCCTAAAATTTCGAAAAAACTTGCAAAATATAAATCATAATATAATATATAATCATCATATGTTTACGAACTTTTGAGACAACTTTATCGAAACAATACCGCGAATAGATTTTAAGAAAATGGCCTCTCCCTATCGAACAAATGAAAATTGCTGATGGTTTGAGCCATCTATCCATCTATAACTTTTGGGACAACCTTATTGAAACAATACCGCGAATAGATTTTTTTTAGAAAATGGCTTCTTTCTCTATCGTACAAATGAAAGTTAGTGATGGTTTGCGCCATCTTTTGGAATAAATATCAACTATTCGTTGATTGATACCTTTTTATTGATTTATCTACCTGATCCCACTACAATTTTACTTTTTGAATTATTTTTCACAGATAATTTTTAACAAAATAAGGAATCTAAAGGCTAGATTTACAATTCTTTTATTTCTCGAGCATTCGGGGTAACATGCCTTTCAAAACGGAGATCCATAAGTACTTATTTAAAACGTAAGAGCAGGAAGGAATTTTTATCACAGATAATTGTTTAGTTTTTTCATGATATTTTTCAGGTTTTGAGGTTGTGTATTATTTTCTTGTTTCTCAATTACACAGTTTTCTCTTCACATTTTTTTAGCTTATCCCTAGTACACGTGGTATAGGTCATGATAATCATGGTGGGCAGAAGTAGGCGACTGCTTTTACTGTAAGTGCACCACATGTCTACATATGTGAAAAGCAGTTCGACTTTGCACATACAAATGTGCCAGAGCCCCCGTTTGGTTACTTGCACTCGGTGGTGGGTTTGGACTTTTGCAAGAATCGGGTGCCATTGGAGCATTTTTTAAAATAATAATAATAAAAAAAAAGTGGCCAATGCGGGAATCGAACCCGGGTCGTAGCGGTCGAAAACCAACGGTTTAGACCATCCTTCCACCGACTCCCTCTCTTCACGTCCTTTGGTAAAGTTGATCGAATTCGTAACTCGTTTCGTAGAATGTCCGAAGAACAATAGTGACCCTTGTACTAATGCCATAGCCATATATAGGGTGTTGGCTTTCGACTGAACTTGCCAAAAATGATTGTTGTTGTTGTCGTGTCCAATGAAGAGTCTCAGATGTCTCCATACATCTCTATCACAGCAGTTGCAATGTCCTCTATCTAGGGTGTGTGAAGCTGCTTCTCTGGGACCATGTCAATTTTCTGTAAGGCTGCGGCCATTGCTGGACATGAGAATATGTGGGTAGGTGTTAGTTCCACACCAGGACAGTTGTTACATGTCCTGTAGGTTCTTGTGCCATCTGGATGTATTGTCATTCCTTTATAGTGTTTTGTTCTGAGTCTTGTTATAGTTGTGGTGTTGTGGTACATTAATCAAGAAAGGCAAGTCACGTACGGCGCAAACCATCAGCAACTTTCAGTTTTTCGATCAGGAAAGGCCTTTTTCCTAATTGATTAACCTGAATCCAGTAGATTCTGTGCTATTTTTCATATAGGTATTGTAAATATGCTTCTTTATTTGGAGGTGACGAGCTTTCGAATTAACATTCCTTAGTAGGTCTGAAGGAGAGTTACCACTCGAAATCTTGCTGCATTTCAATAAGGAAAAACATTGAAATTGTAATTTTGCTTTTACGACTAATTTGCTTGAAGTACACGCATTAACAGAACTTAAGGAAGTGGGAAGACTTGATGTCGCCGTTTGTCTTTTTATTTTTCAAGGAGACAGAGGCAATTTTGTTCAAATTTGGTTATCTCGTGTGTGTTCAATAAAAGTCACTGTGAAATGTTTCAGAGTTATTGTCAGAATCCCTATATACATGCTGAAAGGTGCAAAAAACTTGAGTTAGTCCAAGAGTGTATACACACATACAGGCAGAAAGCATTTTCAAGGTGTTGAGAGGAGAGTGTGGCAAATGCTGGAAAAACAAGGATATCCTATCGCAGTTCACAAACATGTTGTGGAGACTGGGTGGATTCCTATTTTAGTCTTCTGTTTTCATAAAATGTACACTCAGGGGCAAAAATTAAGGAAGTTGTACCTTTTAGCATGTATACCGGGATTCAGACAATAACTCTGAAAGATATTACAGTGACTTTTATTGAAGACACGCAAGATAACCAAGTGTGTATACACTCATGGGCAAAACTTAAGGAAGTTGTACCTTTTAGCATGTATATCGGGATTCAGACAATAACTCTGAAAGATATTACAGTGACTTTTATTGAGGACACGCAAGATAACCAAGTGTGTATACACTCATGGGCAAAACTTAAGGAAGTTTTACCTTTTAGCATGTATATCGGGATTCAGATAATAACTCTGAAAGATATTTGATACACACAGTGACCTTTATTGAAGATACACGAGATAACCAAGTGTGAGCAAAATTGCCTCTGTCTCCTTGAAAAAACGGACAACCTGCGTAATCAAAGACTTTTACTTTCATTAGTTTTGTCAATGAGTGTACTTAATATAGAGTATACACGAAATTCTTAAGTTTATTCTCAGTTTACTGAGAAATTATGAACAGATAGCACAGCTTCAAGTCGATGTACTGGGCGTGTAACAATGAGATCATATAGGGTTATAGAAAATTAAATCATAAAAATGTGAATGTTTCTTACAGACATAAATCAAACCCCTATTACCTTTAATACGATGAAAAGGGGGATATGTTTGCAACATGTCTTTTTACATATAGTATGTCATGGTGAGTAGTTAGCGACTGCTTTTACTGTATGTAACCTACATGTTTACACATGTAGAATGCAGTTCGATTTATAAAGTATAAATTCATAGACAGAACTTAAGGAAGTTGTACCTTTCTGCATGTATATCGGGATTCAGACAATAACTCTGAAATATATTACAGTGACATTGAAGACACACGAGATAAACAAGTGTTAACAAAATTCCCTTTGTCTCCTTAAAAAGATGGGGAAAAAAAACAGACTATCGGCAAAATCAAAGAATTTCCACTTCCTCAAGTTTTTTTTTTTCATGTGTGTAAATGTGTCAGAGCCTCGTTTGGTTAGATTTTGTAAAAATTGGGGTGGCCATTGAATCGCACCTTTCTTTCAGAAAATAATTTCCAACGCGGGATTCGATCCCGTGCCGTATTTGTCGTGAATCGACCGTTTTTACCACCTACCCATTAACTTTCAAACAGAATTTGCTAAAGTATGTAATAATCTATATATGTTTAGTACATTAATAGTGATTTTAATTGTAAAATTTTATTTATATTATCCAAAAATACACTTATGGATAAAACTAATTTCCTATTTACCTATCCTGGTTGTAGCAAAATCTACATGGTACAGAGGGTGTTCACACTTATAGGAAACAAGTTTTATTATAAAATATTAAAAATTAACACCATATTTAATATTTTTTAAATGTTCTATTTGAAAGCATTTTTGTTTATTTACAGAACGGCACCTGATTTTCCACGATAGCAGACACTTTCTGATCATGGTCATACTCAAAAGATCCCATTCTTCCTTTACCACTTTCCAGAGACCTTCAATTGTCCTAGGGTGTCTCTTTCCAAGTGCTCTTTTAAGGCATCCAAAAATGCAAAATTCCATCGGGGCTAAATCAGGAGATTTTACAGGGGTTCTGTTCTTTGGAATAGTGTTGATTGCTGTTCTTTGCCTTAGATCTTCCAAATAAGCTTGGGTTGAAGATGAGGTATCATTTGTGGCGCTATCATGGTGAAACCAGACTTTGTTGCTCGTTTTCCATAGATAGAGAAAATATCATTTAAAAATATAGGTTCTAAAATGTTGTTTTAATAGTACTCCAAGTTTCTTTTGGCATTTCTTTCTAATTTTCTTATTTTTAATTTTCCTTCATATGATATACCGCATGCCACCATAAATCCTTTGGGGTAACTTTCGGCACATTCCTTCAACCAAATTGGCCTAGATTTTTCCACCCTTTTTAGATAGTATATAGCGCTTTTTCTGTCGCAATCGGTTAAATATACCCATGCTTCGTCATATGTAACAATAAATTTCCATCTATCAGTGGCCAAGAAATTTTCATAAAAATATCAGCTGATAGTGTGTCGCTGACGAATATGGCTCTGAAACAATTTGTGAACCGCATGCTATTTTTGGTAGCTTTTAGGCCTAAATCTTCATTTATTATTTTATTTATTGTTGACACTGATGTTCCTATTAATTTGGCTATATCTCTTTGTGGCATAGGATTTTCTTTTGTAATATATTTTTTCACTTTTTTGACAGTTGCAGGAGTTCTCACAGATATAGGGCGATAATCTTTTGTCCATTTCTCCGTAAGTGCTTTGAATAAAAACTTGATATTTTTGTCGTGAATAATATTATAAATACCTTTTTTTAGAAATGTTGATATCATCTTGTTTGCATATTTTAATTATGTCCAAATAGGTAAGATTAGCTCTGGAAAGTCCAAAAATATTACCTCTTATGAAATTATTGTATTTGAAGGGCATATTTTTTTTAAATAACAAAAGATATGTATTGCGTGTTAGAATTAGCTTAAGCCTTTTCGAATTCCACGTTGTTGATTTTTTTTAAATAAAGTAATAGTTCCTTTTTAACACCGGGCGCTCGTTTCCTATAAGTGTTAACACCCTCTGTATATATCGGGAATAAATTGTGGAACTTTTCAAAACGGCACAGAAGACAACAAATTTGTTCTTACAGTACCGTAACAAGGGCCTCACGCCATCTTGAGTGCAAGAATGACGCAATGGCAGTTGTTAGAGCCACCAGAGTGTAGGTATTTAGCCAGACTAATAACTCTTTCGCCAAGTCTGGAACTACACGTGTAAGCACCAAACTTGATTCCAGGTCATCCTGAAAGTCTCAACTTCAACTTGAGATATCTATTCTAATTTCACTCGCCATCCATCGATGCAATTTGTACTTAATATCTTTGGCAATATTGCAACAAAGTATTTATTATTTTGGCAGAGTATTATTTTTATGTTTATATTTTGCTATACTCTGTACACTTCCCTCTTTTGCTTGTCTTTTGTTTATCATTCATAGTTTGTTCTTGCCTGAAATAAATTGTTATCTCATCCCGAAGTTGGTCTTCCCTAATTTTCCACGTGACAATATGTTTCTTATGATAGCTATTATAAAATATGATATCTTACTGTTTTTCTTATATAATCTGCATTCACTACCATGCATTTATTTATTATAATCAAATCAGACGCGATATCCCAACAAGGGAAGCTTACGTCAAGCAACAACACTAAATTCAGAGAACTATTTTACATAAACAATTAAAACCAAACCAAAACAACAGAACAGTCAATGAAATAAATACAAATATACCATATAATAGTTAGCAATTAATGTTTTTTTTAACCAAGAGAGAAACTCATAGATATATTTACAGAATTTCCTAAATTTTAAATATAAGTCCTTACAATTTATAAACATAAAAAGATCCTTGTATTCAATGTCTTCCCGATTTCTGTAGTTCTGGAAGACATTCAATAAGCAGGTGACCCTGCCTTCTCTCTCCACACCCTGGATCGTCTATAGCTCCTATTCTATACAGAAAATCTTCGAAGTTTCGGTTGTAATGGTTAGTAACGAATTGCACGTTGTAAAAGTCAGGACAGAAATATTTTGGGATGTCTGAAGGGATTCATGCATTGATTTGGTCGAAACCGCTGGGAATATTGCCACGTGGACAATTAGAGAAGACAAAAATTTCAGGATGAGACAGCAATTTATTTCAGGCAAGGACAAACTATGAATGGTAAACAAAAGATAAGCTACGAGAGAAATTTACAGAGTAGCAAATATATAAACATAAAAATGACCACTCTGTTAATAAAAATAATAAAATTAATAAACACTTTGTTACAATATTCACAACTGATAAGCCATACCCTCTCATAAAATAAATTTTAACATTGTAGTTAGTTCTATAGATATAGAATTTGATAAATTATATCATAATATTTATATTAAGACAATGATAATCCCCCTATTTGCCAATCTATATACAGTTACGAGCGTCATCAATTATTCAGTTTTCATCTCTGTCACCGTTTGCTTTTTTTTTTTTTTGGAATGGCGCTCTCCTATTGGTTGGCTACGATCACGCCACCTTTGCCCCCCCCCCCCCCTCCCACTCGCTTTTTCGTTTTTGTAACTATTGTGTTGGAGCGGGTCGCTCCTTAAATAAATGCATATATTAGTTAATAACCAAATGGAATCCTCTCTTTCTTTTTCCCAGTAAGAGACGCCTACGGAAGCCAACAGTACATAGACAGATAAAGCACATAGGTTATAATTATTAACTAACATATGCATTTATTTAAGGCGCCAATTTATAATTGTAACAAATAGTATTTGAATCAAAACATTCAATCGGGTAAAACACGGGCGTTGCCCGGGTCATTCGGCTAGTAGAAGAAGAAACACAAGTCAGGGAGAAGAGCTTCTTTATATAAGAGGATGTTCGTGCAAGTTTTGGAACAATAAACCCATTTTTAGAATTACGTAAAAAATTTCATCGAAGTGTATATTTATATATATAACATTGCCATTCATGTCATTCTGTACTCGTAAAAGGGCGTCTTGCCTGAAAGCTTCATTTAAAATAACACTATTTAGAATTGTGAAATTTTTAAACCAATTTTGCCTTAAATCCTGTAATATCTGTTGGTCTGATAGTTGAACCAATTTTGCCTTAAATCCTGTAATATCTGTTGGTCTGATAGTTGAACCAATTTTGCCTTAAATCCTGAAAGAGCTGTTGGTCTGATAGTTGAACCAATTTTGCCTTAAATCCTGAAAGAGCTGTTGGTCTGATAATCAAACCAATTTTGCCTTATTTTATATTCTCTTTCCTCATACTCCCACACAAGCCATTTTATTTATATATTTCTAAAGATGATGACATTTATACAATATGGACCTGACACAGGACACGTATAGACCTAGATGTCGTTGAGATCGCTTCACAGTACTGGAATATGGGTTATAAAAAAGGATGGGTAATTAACTGTCAATTAACATCGGCGGAAGTGAGGCCATGGTTCAGTCAAGCAGTTCGATGTGAGATTTGGACCACGATATTCAGGCCGCTGCCCCATGGGACACAAGTTGGTTCATCCTTGTCGCCACAAGCACTGACACACACTACAAGCCATCTGTTTGAACTTACGGCCCATATGGCCGAACATTTCCGATATGTAAATAGAATGCATTAACGCGTTATTTGTATTCAGACATGTGGATTATACATTCATGGACAAAAGGAAATTTCATATTTTTATTGCCGGTCATCTGTTTTTTTTTTTTTTGTTTTTTTAAGGAGACAGGCAATTTCGTTCACACTTGGTCATCTGGTGTGTCTTCTGTAAAGGTCACTTTAATATCTTTCAGAGTTATTGTCTGAATCCCGATAAACATGCTAAAGGATACAACTTCTTTATGTTTTGTCCATGAATGTATATTTATAGCACAAATTGTATAATTTTCAACTTTAACAATTTTCTACTCCCCCTTACACTCTTTGTTATAGCGGTCGCTTTATAAGCAAGACATCCAATTATAATATTAAAGCGGTATGGACAAATACTACTTATATGCCGGGTTACACACAGAAAGTCTTTAATTTCAAAGTTAAAAGTAGTCTAAAACACAGAAAAACGTACACTCAAAAGGTACAACAAAAAGGAAGGATGTAAATGAAAATAACACGATAAGTTAAAACAAACCAGTGTACTTATATTTTATTCAGCGTTGATAGGTAGCGGACCGGGGTTACACAGGTATGCGAGGAGATCACCAGGCACGGACACAGAGAACGCTTAAAACGTTTCTAACCAACAACTTCTGGCAAAAACATCTCGTATCATCCTTGAGACCCTTTAATAATAAAAAAAAAAAACATGGCCACATTTGTACAATGTAAAGGCGTGGGAGATCAGTTCACTAATCAAATACAAATAATTATTTCCAGTTAACTTAAAGGCTCTAAAATTTTCTCATCAGCCGGACCTGCAGTCCTGGATCTTTCCAGTTGGTCTCGAGGACCACGCCATCACCATCTCCTCAGCGGAGAAGTACGCGATCGACGTTTTCTTCGTAGATCGTGAAATACGTGGTGTCGCTGGAGACCCGCTGATGATTCTCCAGCAAACTCTGCAGCGGTGGTAGAGGCGCCATGTACATTGTACATAGTATAATGCATATATATAATTATCTTTTTAAAATAGTACAGACTGTGCACTTTTGTATGTATTGACAAGGTGTCAATAAAATTATGTTACTTGTCAAATTGTCTAAAATATTTGTTTGTCAAATGGTTTTGACAGTAGGGCAGATAAAACTGGCTTAAAGCGCTTGGTGTGTTCATCAAAGATGAACACAAGAACCTTCTAATAGTTTATCATTGCAGTATTTTTTATTTATTCAATTAACCCAGGTTCCTGGAACATACAGAAGTCACTAACTATCCGGTCATTGCAGTAACGACCCACACAAATCACTCATACAGTAGAAATTTGTTTCATTTCAAAAAGACACCTTTTCACGCTTGAGTATAATTAACATTTCAAAATTTCTCTATGATGAATAGGCGTGTGTAATATTGTGTAAAAAAGAGAGAGGAGAAGATGTGTTGATAAAAATTTATAAACCACAAATGAAAACATTATAAGACGCGAATGTTTCTTTTCACAAATAAACCAAACTTCTACTGTCCTTACTGCGATGAAAAAATTACTGGGAGAGCTTGGCTCATCAGTGATGAACCCTCCCAGCAGTTTCGCCAATTTAATCTACCAGACCGCTTTTTAGAGCTCTAATACTGTATTGGATCATTCTGATTTTATATGCTACACTGAAGGGTAGAATCTTGAAAACTATGGACATAAGCTTTTAGGACAGTATAATTATATTTAAAAGTAACAATTTATAAAACAGATATGAAAACTGCAACCATCAGGTAACACAAACATATTACAAGTATAATTAAGTTCGTGCGGGTTTTTTTCAAAATTTAAGCTTTATTGCGAACATGTTATTGTCCTAATCCCTATATGCATGTTAAAAGGTACAACTTTCTTAAGTTTTGTCCATTAGTGTATACACACTTGGTTATCTCGTGTGTCTTCAATAAAGGTCACTGTAATATCTTTAAGAGTTATTGTCTGAATCCCCCGATATACATGCTAAAAGTTACAACTTACTTAAGTTTTGTCCATGAGTGTATACACACTTGGTTATCTCGTGTGTCTTCAATAAAGGTCACTGTAATATCTTCCAGAGTTATTGTCTGAATCCCAATATACATGCTAAAAGTTACAACTTCCTTAAGTTTTGTCCATGAGTGTATACACACTTGGTTATATCGTGTGTCTTCAATAAAGGTCACTGTAATATCTTCCAGAGTTATTGTCTGAATCCCGATATACATGCTAAAAGTTACAACTTCCTTAAGTTTTGTCCATGAGTGTATACACACTTGGTTATATCGTGTGTCTTCAATAAAGATCACTGTAATATCATTTGAGTTATTGTCTGAATCCCGATATACATGGTAAAAGGTACAAATTCCTTAAGTTTTGTCCATGAATGTAATATAAAGATAATTCTATCAAATTGTTCACCAACTAGACAGTGGCGTTAACCATGCCCTGCCACGTAACGCCATCTATATTCCAAACTTGGAACTATTTATTCTCACATCTGTTGTTCTAATATCATTATGGTGATTTTCTTGAATTGTTGTATAGGTGATATATTGACATTGTTTTTAAGATATACAATATCGTGTTTCAATATTATCGTTAAGCTCTTTATGATCATTAAAATAAATAGTTTAGCACATCGATTTTTAATTAACTTCGTTTTTATTATATACCTGAATTTTTGACAATTTTGGCGTTTGTGGGATTTATGTATATTTATGTTGAAATAAAATTATAAAATAACTTTTTTCTCTCTCTTTTGTTTAAAAAATATTATTAGGAGCTTTCGAGTCTTGCTCTTTCTCGACCTGTAGTTAAAAAGAATAAGAGATACAATGAGGTGTGTTAAACAAACGTGTAGAAATTACACTCATGGACAAAACTTAATGAAGTTGTACCTTTTAGCATGTATATCGGGATTCAGACAATAACTCTGGAAGATATTACAGTGACCTTTATAGAAGATACACGAGATAACCAAGTGTAAGGCTTCCTTTCTTAAGTTTTGTCCATGAGTGTAACTCTCAGTTTATCACTCGTGAAAAAATTCCATTGAAGATCCCTGTGGAATTAGAAGGGTGTCAGTAGTGGCCGTCTTAGATAGTTTAGCATCAAACACTTTCCATTTCCTCAAGTTTTGTCCATGAGTGTTTATATATTCAGAAATTGATACAATGCGTTATAAAAAAAGAAACAAAATGTATGTGCAAGCGATGTTTTTATCTATTTCCTACGTCCTAAAATGTTCATATGTACATTGATTCAAAATTCACAGAATATTTGTCCTGAATCATCAACGTGTGTGTCCACAATGGAGCATGGCGGAGGCCCAGCTCGCACCAATCTGACCAAAATCATCAGCCAGAAACAATGGTTATCAAACCTGTAGGTGTTTGAAGCAAGTCTGGACATCTATTTTCCTTTAATTCCATTGATCTCACGCATCGCGTGCTTTCGATAGTGCGGAACAAACACGCCTGTTTCATGGTTCATTGGCTGTTCAATCGGAAAAACAGATATTATATTAAGAAAAAGGCATCTCCTTATCGTGCAACTGAAAGTTGCTGATGGCTGGCGCCATCTATCGGAATAAATATAAACTATTCTCGTTGATTTTTAATTATTCCAGAATTGGCCAAATACCCATTCTTGATTAATCATGAAAAGCTAACCACGGACGCGTTTCGGGCTGTTGGCCCTCATCAGCGTGGTGCAAGCTGTACCTCAACGACCAAAAAATTGGTCATTAAGGCATCCTGAAAAATCATGGAACGGGTAGTTAAGGCCAGAATTGCGTGAGGACGCTACACAATGTGAAAAAATTGTACAAATGTAACATTGTACTGGGATAAGGTGCATAAATTTGGCCAATTCTGGAATAATTAAAAATCAACGAGAATAGTTGATATTTATTCCGATAGATGGCGCCAGCCATCATCAACTTTCAGTTGCACGATAAGGAGATGCCTTTTTCTTAATTTATGCACCTTATCGCGCTGACGAGGGCCAACAGCCCGAAACGCGTCCGTGGTTAGCTTTTCTTGATTAATCAAGAATGGGTATTTGGCCAATTCTGGAATAATTAAAAATCAACGAGAATAGTTGATATTTAATCCGATAGATGGCGCCAGCCATCAGCAACTTTCAGTTGCACGATAAGGAGATGCCTTTTTCTTAATTTATGCACCTTATCCTAGTACAATGTTACATTTGTACAAGATATTATATTGTAGCGTAGAAAATTAAGTGTTTGTATATCTGGGGATGTGAAAGTATTTATTGATGACTTCAGCACGACAAGTCGACAATTATCAACAAAACTATCTACAGCTAGATAATATTGAGCAAGCACGCAAATAAATATTTAGATTATTATTTTATACTAGACGAATGGCCCGGGCAACGCCCGGGTTTTACCCGAGTGCGCATATATTTTAAAAACGTTTTAATTCAAATATTATTCGTTACAATTATAAATTGGCGCCATGGATGTCACTCTTGTGAAACGTCCCGTTCCAAACTGTGTGTTTTTAAAATGTTTTAATTAAAATACTATTCGTTACAATTATAAATTGGCGCCGTGGATGTCTCTCTTGTGAAACGTCCCGCCCCAAACTGTGTGTGTCTTGAAAATATAAAAATAAAAATGTGAATTTTCATAAATATTTCATCATGTCGATTTTCTTTTTGCATTTCACCTACTAAATCGATAGAGATAATTACATTTGCAACATGAACTTAGGTATATTGACTAAATAGAAAACTGCATAGTAATAAAGATCATTTTTTAAAGGCACCATATCGTTTTTTTTTTTCAATAAAATCGAAACAAAAATTAACGACAAATAACGACAATTGCCTTAAAAAGAAATTGCCTTAAAAAAAAGAAACATTCGCGGTGATTTTGTCTTGCATTCGTTTATACAATTATTATATACGAATGACCCGGGCAACGCCCGGGTTTTACCCGATTAAATGCTTTTATTCAAATACTATTCGTTACAATTATAAATTGGCGCCGTGGATGTCATTCTTGTATAATATATAAATGAGTTTTAAAAATTGTAAAAAAAAAAAAAAAAATGCATCGGCCGGGAATCGAACCCGGGCCGCCCGCGTGCCAGGCGAGCATTCTACCACTGAACCACCGATGGTTATGAAAAATCCCATCCGTGAGCTTCAAACAGACAAACAGACAGAATAAGGCAAATATATAAGTAGATTGAATAATTAAATTAAATCTGTTTCTAAATATTTTAATTGAATAATTAAATTAAATAATAAATTATTTATTCGCTACAATATTTACAATTTATAAAACTATTTTAGAGGCGTAATATTCTTTTTAAAATAAAACAATTTCTACTGTCCTTACTGCGATGGAAAAATGGTGCAGGTTTCAGAGATACCATGGCGCGCTTGAAGTCCTCCAGCCACGGTTCGGTAGGCGAGCTTGCAGAGGGGGGGTCCTTGAAAAATGTTCCTGGAAGGGGTAGGGGCTTCCCATAGACCAACTCAGCGGTTGTGGTGTTGAGATCTTCCCTTAGCGACGAACGAATCCCTAGGAGCACCAGGGGAAGTTTCAAGGACCAGCTCGTGGAATCGTGACAGCGAAGGGAGTCTTTCAGCTGTCTGTGGAATCTTTCTACCAGGCCGTTTGCTGCTGGGTGGTAGGGTGATGTCCTTATTCTGTTGATTCCCAGAAGCCGTGTCAACTCACCGAAAAGTGCTGATTCAAACTACCTGCCTTGGTCTGTAGTCACTTTTGCAGGCACGCCAAAACGAGATATCCAGACCGATAGGAAGGCATTTGTTACTGTTTTGGCGGTGATGTCCTGTATGGGTAGGGCTTCGGGCCACCTAGTGAATCGGTCGACGCAGGTGAATATGTACCGATAGTTTTCACTCGGTGGTAATGGTCCGACCAGGTCAATGTGAACATGACTGAACCTTCCGTCTGGGGGACTAAACGACTGAAGGGGCGTTCTTGTGTGTCTAGCGGTTTTGGAGACTTGGCAGCGGTGGCAGGCGTGAGTCCAAAGTGCGCAATCCTTCTTGACGGCCGGCCAGACGTAATGGGCGGTGACCATCCTTGTAGTAGCTCGTACTCCGGGGTGAGACAATTTGTGGTATGCAGAAAAAATTATGCGGCGACAGGGTGCGGGTACGAATGGTCTGGGTTTTGCTGTGGAAACGTCACAGTACAGGGAAATGTTCGTTTCTGGGATTTGTACTTTTTCCAGTTGTAGTGAGCTGCGGTTTTCCGATGTCAAGAGAGCTTGTAGCTCCTGGTCTACTGCTTGCGCTTCGGTGAGGGATTTCGGGTCATAAGGTTGGTGATAGGAGATGGGTTCCACGCGTGACAGAAAATCTGCAGGTACATTTTCGCAGCCCGCGATGTGGCGGGTGTCGGTTGTGAATTGCCCGATGAAATCGAGGTGTCGACATTGGCGCGGTGAGGCCTTGTCCAGATTTTGTTGAAAGGCGTATGTGAGAGGTTTGTGGTCCGTATAGACCGGAAATTGTCGCCCTTCCAATAAATGCCTGAAATGCTTGATAGCCAAGTATACCGCCAGGAGTTCTCTGTCGTATGCGCTGTATTTTCTTTGTGCAGCGTCTAGTTTCCTTGAGAAAAACGCTATTGGTTGGAAATTGTTGCCAACTTGCTGGTGAAGCGCGGCGCCCACAGCAAAATCCGAGGCATCTACCGTAAGGCAGAGAGGCGCTTCTGGAAAAGGATGGTGCAAGAGGGCAGCGTTGGCTAGTTGAAATTTGCACTGGTCGAAAGCCTGGAGTGCTGTTGGGGTCCATTGGCAGGATGCGTTCTTGCGCCCTTCGACCATGGCGTGGAGTGGTGCCTGAGTACTAGCGGCATTGGGGAGGCAGCGCCGATAGAAATTTAACATACCCAGAAAACGTCGAAGTTTTCCGACAGTATCAGGGATTGGGATGTATTTAATTGCTTGTACTCGCTGAGGGTCCGGCGAGATTCCAGCGTTGGTGATGATAAACCCCAAGAATTTGACTGAAGGTTGGCCGAAGGTGCATTTGGTTTCGTTGATCGTCAGGCCGTAGTCTCGAAGGCGACCAAAAAGTTGTTGAAGATGGGATACATGTTGATTTTCTGAATCGGATGCGATAAGCACGTCGTCAATGTAGGCATATGCAAAATCCAAACCTTGGAGTACTTCGTTGATGAGCCTTTGAAAGGTTTGGGCTGCGTTACATAGGCCAAAGGACATGCGGGGAAACTCGAAAAGGCCGAAAGGCGTAATAACGGCAGTCTTAGGGATATCTCTAGATTCCACGGGCACATGGTGGTACGCTCTAACCAGATCGATAGTAGAAAATATTTTCTTACCATGCAGATGCGATGCAAAGTCCATAATGTTAGGGACTGGATATCGGTCGGGGACGGTAGCGGCATTCAGCTTCCTGTAGTCTCCACATGGTCGTAGCGAGCCGTCTTTTTTGGGTACTAGGTGGAGAGGGCTGGCCCACGGTGATTTGGATGGACGACAGATGCCTTTCTCCATCATGAAGGCGAATTCTTTCTTTGCCGCGGCGAGTTTGTCCGTGGGGAGTCGTCGCGGTTTTGCTGCAATCGGGGGCCCTTTGTGACGATATGATGAGTCACTGAGTGACGGGGAGGGCTTTTTACAAGATTCTGACTAGTGAGCTCTGGGAATTATCTGAGTATTCTGGAGTAAGGCGAATTGGCGATTGTAAGGTGAATGCTAACAGCGGGGGAAGGGGAAACTTGTCCAATGGAGTGAAGGGAAGATACTGGGTCGCTCAGCCGGTGATTACGCAGGTCTACTGGCGAAACCGCTGGGAGGGTTCACCACTGATGAGCCAGGCCCTCCCTTTAATTTTTCCATCGCAGTAAGGACAGTAGAAATTGTTTTATTTTAAAAAGAATATTACGCCTCTAAAATAGTTTTATAATTTGATAACAGATGGCGCTCTAGTACATCGTAACAATATTTACAATATTCCAGATACGATATAAAGATACATATATAGAATACAGTAAATACAGTAGAACCTCCATGAGAGGACACTCGCGCTAGAGGACACCTCTCTACAAAGGACAGTTTTCATTGTTAAAATTACCATTTTTATACCATTTAGAAACTCCCCGGTAAGGTAACATCTCTCCCTAAAGGACACTTTGGCTCTACAACTGGGAGTTCTACTAAGTTATACTGTATATATTGTTCTAAAAATAGATAAATCCATATTCAAATCTTCAGCTATATATGCGTGAAAAATAATGAAACTAGAAAAAATGTCAGGTGTTGATATTAAAAACAACAACAAAAAAAGCATATTCTGACCACTCACATAAGCATTTTAGATGGCAGAGCGCCATCTAGTGGAACAAAAATAAACTAAATTTTGATTCTACTTGTTCCATTATACATATTTAGCCAGCCCCCCTTTTTTATAAATAAAGAAAAGCTAACCCCGAATCTTTTCTACTATATGGCGCTTACCGTCTAAAATTCTCATGTGAGCATGTTTGTTTTAAATATATACATATACATAGGTTGTTCCAAAAGTAATGCCTGTTTGGCCATAACTCGAAAAGTACTAAATATTTTTTATTCATATTTTATACGCATAGAAATAATATATTTGTGAATAGATTGGTATTATTCAAAATATTCTCCAGCGGAGTCTATATATTTCCTCCAGCGTTGAACCCGCGCTGTGAATTCGCTTTGGAAATATTCTGGAGGTTGTTTTCTCAACCATGTCTTTATGACCTGTTTTACTTCCTGTAGGTCTTCAAATATTTGTCCCTTCAGATATTTTTCATTGGGGAGAATAATTAGAAGTGACAAGGTGCCAAATCCCGGCTGTATGGGGGTTGTGGAATCAGTGACCTGCCCATTTGTCCAATAGCCTCTGAAGTCTGGAAGGAGGTGTGCAGCCGTGAGTTGTAAGGTTGTAACTTGACGGATTTAAGAGGAATCTTTGGTCTTTTTTCGAATAACTTCCATAAGCTTTCATGAAGTTAGAACATAGCGAGAACTGTTCACATTCTACCCTCTTCCAGAAATTCAAACAGTATTACACTTCGCATATACCAGAAGACAGTTGCCATCACCTTTTTGGATTACCTTCCTTAGTTGAGTTAGGACATTTGTAATATATATATAAATATCTAAAAAGAATCGACAATAATTTAATAGTAACAGATCCAAGTATTTTTACTTCCAGTAAATAAATGTATATTAAATTTAATACCTTTTGTAGATATGTTTTGAAATATATAGCAACAATATCTTTTAAGAAACTGATAATTTATATTATGCCGATTGTACATATTGCCAGACACTTATTTCTTTTGTACACAGTTCTTTTTCTCGTTTTTTTCTCTCTTTCTCCTTGTTAATATCATATGACTATTCTATTCACGGCCTGAAATTATTGTATATATATATATGTTAATTAACAATATATTACAATATATGTGTATATATATATGTTGCACTTGCGCGCCATCTGTTATCAAAATTCGAAACTATTTTAAACGCGTAAGATTCTTTTTGAAATTAAACAATTTCTACTGCCCTTACTGCAATGGAAAATTTAATTTTTCCATTGCAGTAAGGGCAGTAGAAATTTGTTAATTTCAAAAAGAATCTTACGCGTTTAAAATAGTTTCGACTTTTGATATACACTGCGTGACATTGAAAATGGAACACCAAGAAATAGTGGCCAGAAAATTATGAAAATTTCAGGGTAGACGCGCCTAACCGAGTTATGCAAATGATGTAAAATGCGCAGCTCTCGTGCGCACATGGAGTAAGATATAAGGGAAGGAACTTGCAGAAAGGACAGTATTCGTGTCGTTATTTCTTCAAGTATAATCATTGTATAAATTTTGTTCTTGTGTCAAAAGACACGTGTAATAACAGAGAATGCCAGGTCATCGTAAACGGAGGCAGTTCAAGCAGACAGACGCTTTTACGAGGGGCATGGTGATCGGACTGAAAAGGGCAGGTTGGTCCATACGTCAAAACGCAGCTGATACACACCTTGGTGCGTCCACGGTGCACCGACTGTGGAGAAGATGGTTGGAACAAGGAAATGTGGCAATTTATAGGAATGCCGGTGCAACCAGAGTGACGTCAGCACGTGTGGATCGGCGTATCCTTCGACAAGCAGTGGCGGCCCCACAAGCCACTTGTACCGCCATCCTGCAACATGTGCAAGACACCCTAGATCATTCCATCTCGACCAGAACCATTTCCCGTCGATTGGTTGCTAATGTCTTGCACTCATGCCGTCCGCTAAGAAGACTGCCATTGACCCCACCGAATAGGCGCCAACGTTTGGAATGGTGCCGGGCTAGATCGACGTGGATGAAGGAATGGCACAGGGTCGTGTTCTCAGATGAGTCGCGTTTCTGCTTGTCCAGTGATAGTCGCCGTGTACGCGTGTGGCGTCGACGTGGAGAAAGGTCCAATCCGGCAGCAATTGTGGAACGCCCCACCGTGCGACAACGTGGAATCATGGTTTGGGGCGCAATCGCGTATGATTCCAGGTCACCTTTACTTCGTATTCAGGGCACTATGACGGCCCCAACGATACGTTGATGATGTGCTGCGACCGGTGACACTCCCCCTACCTTCAGGGGGTACCCAATGCCCTTTATCAGCAGGATAACGCCCGACCGCACACTGCTCGCATTAGCCAACAAGCTCTGCAAGATGTACAGATGCTTCCCTGGCCACCGTACTCCCCTGATCTCTCACCAATCGAGCACGTCTGGGACATCATTGGACGCCGTTTGCATGCCTTGCCACAGCCGCGTTCAAAAGACGAACTGTGGCAAATGGTTGAGAGGGAATGGAGAGCCATCCCTCAGGACGCCATCCGTACTCTGATTGACTCTCTACCTAGACGTGTTGCTGCGTGCATCGCCGTCCGCGGTGGTCCTACTTGCTACTAGGCCGACGCCGTTCTCGCTCTGTATTATGACTATCATTTTGAAATAAAGATCACTTATTGTTCGTCCCTGTCTCTCTCTGTCTGCCGAGTTTCATCACTTTCTGGCCATTATTTCTTGGTGTTCCATTTTCAATGTCACGCAGTGTATATATGTGTAGGGCTTCCAATCCCGGTACATATTTTCAATCCCGGGATCCGAGATTGCTTTTTTCCCAATCCCGGGATATCCCGGGATTGAAAAAACATTTTCGTCTTTCTACGCCAAGAGGTATATCGTTTCGTTCGTTACATTTTCTTTTTTTTTTCTTTTATATAGTGCCAATGACGTGGCACTTACTTCGATGAAAACAACCTGAAAGCCATATATTTTGCGCTTGCTAATGAACTAAATCATTGCTTTTGGGCTACAGTTTGAAATTATCTGTCAATTACTGTACACACATCTGGAAAAAAAATTACTGTTCTTGGAACTCTTAGACCACATCTCTTAATGCAGTGTTGGGCAGTAATCCATTCAAAGTAATACAATACCTTGCAATTACGATTACTTTGCAAAAAAAAAATTAATTGCATTAGAATGTTAACATAATTACTCGTAATTCTATATATAATGATAGCAATTGTGATTAAAATTACTTGTAATTGTAATTATAGCAAATTTAATCATGATTATTTGCAATTGTGATTATAGAAAATGTAATCATTATTGCATTTTGCCCAACTATGTATTAATGTTTAGAAAGAAGACAGCACCGTTTTAAAAACCATGAATTACTTTATTTTAAGGATAGAAATTCAATTTCGAGAAAGATTTGAGCGTAGGAAAGATAATTTGTCAAGAGTGTCATCATGCAAACTAGAACGTATCTTATTGCATAGGTATCCAGAGGAGGAGAAGACTCTTTCCGATTCCACAGACGTTGGAGGAATTGTCAGCAAGAATTGATTACACACTCTCTAAATGGGGTCCTCGTTTGCCTGACTGAGCAGCAATATTAAGTTCGTGGTTAATCATAGTTGAGTAGGATGCGGAGTCTGGTGTAGGTATTGCAATTGAAGTTGAAGAGGCAGCCTCAATAGCTTCTTGCAATTGGCGCTCAATTGTAAGATGGTCATTCTATTGTGATGGCTCATGGCGTTCTTGTAAACTCCGAGGAAGTTGCGAATTATCAGCCTGAATTTTTTCTTACTGCGGCCATTTGTTCCTGTAACGGTTTAAGACGCAAAAGCAATTTCACGCTAAAGTCTTTGACCATCTTCTTTTTTTTTTTAACTGTGCTTGCGGATTGTGCAGATATTGGAGGACTAAAGATGTTTTATTGCATCGCTCTTCTAAAATTCTCTTTTGAAAATATTTTTTGCAGATCTTTCCTGAGAGAATGATATTGTGCTTGCAGCTTCTCTAGAATAAACTTTACTGTTGCTTCTGCAGTCAAAAGCGTAGCGTCGCGTCTACAGATAGCCGCCACAGCTGCTCGAAATGGTTTCAGTGCGGAAATTACTTGCGTCATAATATCAAAATCTTCATCAGTTAGACGGACATTTGCTTTCACATCTATTAGCGCCTTCTGAATCGCTGACTTCACACTGAGAAGTCTATCCAACATGTTCAATAAACTATCCCAGCGCGTTCTGCAGTCGAGAATGAGATACAGACTGGTGGAAATGCGATTATATTGCCGCATGTAATTCAGTAAGATCTCGTTCTTCAGCGGCGATCGTTTGAACTGTGCATTTTGGCCAGATCCGTCTTGTAGGTAATAGCACCAGATTCCTTCTGATTTAATAAGAATAAACTTCGCCATCACAATCAAGAAGTGATAAGCTTACCAAAAATGTCCGACGCGTTTTCTATTGAGAAATAACAAGGTCCGATAATATTGTTTTAGAGACTTTGTTCTATGTTCGTATAAGTTGAAAAACTACTTTAGGCTGATGCTTGATAGTGACGAAGCATTTAATGAAATGACATTAAATAAATTTAATTTAAATTAAATGACAAAAAAGCTAGCGAGGGTTTCACAAAATGAACAGCAGAGCAGTGCGTTCATGATGAAACCATGCATACAGAGTACAGGATGGAGAGTATAAACATAGATTATATATATATATATATATATATATATAAGACAATTTGGAGCCCAGATAAGAGGTTAGTGGCGGGTCCATGTTACACGCAGGTCCGCCACAAAAATAAAGGGATGCCGCTACTATCTAAGAAGCCACTATTTGCATGTCAACAAAAACTGAGGCCTCCTCCATATATACTGCTGCATACTCTCATTCTAGGGGCTGCCATTTTCGAAAGAACTTGCAGAATAACCCTTCGTTATTAGTGCATGAAAATAATTTCAAATCTCTCAGAAAAAAAAGACCCGAAATGCAGCTGTATAAACAAAACGTCAAAAGTGTGCTATCTCATCATCTGTTTGATCACCAAAATGCTAGATAAGAAAAATATATTTTTGCGATGGTTTTCATGCACAAACCAGTAATCCCGGGATTTTTCGAGCAGAATCCCGGGATTTCGGGATCATTATTTGGCTCCGGGATTGGAGTCCCTATATATGTGTATAGCAAATGTAAAGACATGCATGTATGACAGCGAAAGTGTCCTTAGGGGAACAGAGCGCTTTAAATTGAAATAAAAATAAATTTGACTATAGAGAGAACACAAAGATCGTCTGGTTAGGATACAACAATTCTATCTAAGATTGTTGAGGTGAAACTGTAAAAAGGTTATTGTGAACTAGGTGGAATAAGAAATACAGAGTGATCAAAAAGTCTTGCACAATTTTAAAAATTAATAACTTCGCGAATATTTGCGCTAGAGCAATGCGGTAAACACCATTATGTTCAGAATGCAATGGGACTTTTTATGGCAAAATGTGCAAAATTCGAAATTGTTTTTAGTTACAATATTATTCGCTAGATGGCGCTCTACCAGAATCAAAGAGTCAGCGGCCAAATTGTTTGATAAATATAACTGATCGGCACGTATTTTTCCTTTTTGAATACCAGGAAAGAACCCTAATAATATCAAATGATAAATTTATAAAACAACACTTCGCCAAAAGTAGAAGAATTAGATTAAGATTTTTAAATACAATCCGAGATATGTAAAATAGGTAAATGCAAATTAAAATATGTAGCAAAAGAAAAAAAATGATATTGTAGTTTTCTGGAATTTCGAAGATAATAAATTTCTATTTTTTAATTCAACTCTTTCTCAGTATCGATTACACAAGTCTTCAAAATTTTAAAAGGTTTTTGATGTTTGAGCATTTAAAATGCTTTTTTGGTAATCAAATGGCGTTGATTCCGTATCTGCACTTAGTTTTTCTGTATGTCATCAAAATCTATAGATAATGACCATAAAGTGTATATCACCAAAATAATATTTTCATAAAGAAAACTGCCATGTCATCATGATTGCTTCATAATTTTTACAATCATCACATCTCAAAGTTCTTCTAAAACCTACGCCATTAACTTCATATAAAAATAAAATTTTAACAATTAAAATAAATAAATCACTTCCAAACATTATACCATCACTTCTAATTTGAAATTGTCAAAAATTAAACAAGTATTTAAATTTTTAGTGAAAATATATTTTATTCACACAGATTAAATTTAATAAAAATTATTATTTCAAGCATCATTCATTTAAAAGCTATGCCATCAACTTTATGAAGTAAAATTTTAACACATTAATAAATTCACTTCCAGACATGGTTTCCAAAAGAAGATCCTGCAAAAACGACCCAAATATTTTCTGTTATATATGTGGCGAATATACTGTAAAAGCACAAAGAAATGCAATAACAGACTTTGTAAAGCGGGCGTATATCGCATATTTTGGTATAAAATTAGGAGACCAGGACAAGACATGAGCTCCACATAAGGTATGCAAAACGTGTGTCGAAACACTACGCTTGTGGACAAAGGGTGAAAGGCAACTGACATTTGGGATCCCTATGGTTTGGCGAGTGCCAAAAAATCATGACAATGATTGTTACTTTTGTGTTCAAGACTTGAAACACTTTAACAGGAATGGTAAGAAAAAGCTTATATACAAAGACCTTATATTCAGCTAGACTTCCAATACCACACAGCCCAAATAGTCCCCTCCCAGTTTTTTCATCCAGTGCTAATAATCCTCTTTATGATGAATCAGAAGACACCACACAAAAAGACATCGAACTGGATGATTCTGATAGTGAGAACTATGGAGAACAAGAACGTTTTTCACAACCAAAACTGAATGATTTGACACGTGACCTGAGACTTTCAAAGCAAGATGCGGAACTGCTTGCATCAAGATTCTTATTGAATCATCATTCAATCATTATTGAATATTAGGTAATGTAGTTCTATTAAATGAGATTGTATGCTACTGAAAAGTTATATATTTGCATAATATTTTATTATTACAGAATTATCATAAGACTAAAAACATGAATATCTCGCGCTATATATTGATTACATCACGCAACAACAACCAAGTCCTTGGTCAAAACCATATAAACATATTATATTACATAGATCATCCCTCTTATTTCGTCAGAATCGACGGGTTCACGTACAGTTCCCACCCTCCATCCTGGATTTATCTTTATGCACTTATAAACATCATTCCTGATATTGGAAATTCACGACCATCGCATCCTTCCTTTGCCAGTCCATCAATAAATTCAATGCCCTCGATGAGAGAGTGTCCTCTGACCCAAAATAGCGTCTGTTATTCCCCTCAGCATCTCCACAATTTCATGCTGAAGATGTGAGCTGATTTCTGAAATAACAAATACAACTTGTGAATATCCTGTACGCACTGGGGTTAAAAATAATCGACTCTAAACCAAATTAAAGACTCTTCTTCTTATCGCCTTCCTCAAAATTTCCGCCAATTTTTTTTTTAACAGAGTAAAAAAAAAATAATTTTCAAAAATATTCAACTGTTAAAATATATATAAAAAATAAAAATTAATATTAAAATTTATTAATCAAAATATTATTTTAATAAACGAATATTATTTGAAAATATAAAAAAATAGCTGATTAGTTATTTAAAAAAAAGGAAATTTATTATAATATAATAAATTATATACATTAAAATTAAGTAATAAAAGAAAGGTGAAGAGATGGGTTGGTTTGACCATGATGAATGCTCGACTTAGTTCTTGTCGAGGCAGCTTCACCATTGTCCACCAGATTTCTATTAGGTACTGTGGGTGAGCTTTGTCGCCAAAGTGGACTCCACAATCTGACCATGCTCCAGGCCAATGGATATCAGCGCAGACCTGCAATCCGAGTATTGAGTTCTCTGGGAAACACATACTCTCTCATGTACTATCCTTTATAGCAACCAGTTCTACTGGAAACACCAGCTCACCATCCTTCACATCCCGGCCGACCTCTCTAACTATGGTGCTATCAGCTTCCTATTTACTGTCTGAGAACACTCTAGTTCCAGGGGTCAACAACTCGCGAGCCACATGCGGCTCTTTGGATGAGAAACTGCGGCTCTTTATATAGTTCCACATTGCGCGCAATCTATAAGTAGAAATTGAAAATACTTCGAACTATTATATTATTATGAAAAAGGGCGTACCTGGATCTGTAAAGAAAAAAAAAAATTCTCAAAATATTTCGAGAGATTGCTCCCTCTTTATCAATTTATTGCACAGTAATTTAATTTTACAAATTATATCTACAAGAAAACAATATTTTCATTGGTCAAAAAATATTATTGAGATAATAATACATAAAAAATTAATAATAATACAATAAAATATTATGAAAATTAAAGGCTTTTTAGAATGCAGTATTTTATAAAATGGTTTTGAAACAAAATATAAGGAAACAAAAATAAGAAACAAATGAATGGACCAGACTCCAAGAACACAAATCTTCTTGGAAGTATGCAAAGGAAAGGTTTGCCATGGTGGAGCATGGTCTCCGATCGGGACATCAGCCAGATTGGGAAAATACTTCCACTATTTACCGGAGCATCCAGAACTCACACCAGAGGAAGTTCCTGGAGGCCATAGCATCAATGAAGGACCCTGCTAGTGTAAATAGATATGAAGATATCCCAGAACCTTATGTGTCTCTTTTAACTTAATTTTTTAAAATAATAATCGCAGTCAACTTCATTTGTTTCTTATTTTTATTTCCTTATATTTTGTTTCAAAAACATTTTATAAAATACTGCATTCTAAAAAGCCTTTAATTTTCATAATATTTTATTATATTATTATTAATTTTTTATGTATTATTATCTCAATAATTGTTTTTGACCAATGAAAAATTTGTTTTCTTGTAGATATAATTTGTAAATTAAGTTCACTGTGCAATAAATTGATAAAGAGGGAGTAATCACTCGAAATATTTTGAGAAAATTTTTTTTTTCTTTACAGATCCAGGTACGCCTTTTTTAAAATCTTAATTAATGGATCGCCTTTTGACTCAAACTATTATATTATTGTAACAAAATATTTTAATTTAAAATTTTTCTTCACAGAAATTTAAGATATTGGGGGAAAGGCATGGCTCATCAGTAGTGAAACCATCAGTTTAGTCCAGACCGCTGCTGTTGTATTGACTTGACCGGTGGTATAACAGCTGCAGTTGTTAGAAGTGGGATTCTGTGTGAAGGTGTCGCTGAGTGAACTGTTTCTTTTTACCTGGAAAACATAATTTCTGATTTCTTACTCAGACTTTATAAATGGAACTCGTAATACATTTCATCTTCTATGTATTGTGTATAAAAGAATGATATTAATATATAGGAAGTTGTGCATTTCTGTTCTTCAATGGTGGAGCCCAGAGAGTAAGTATGTATAGCTAGAGAGAGGGAGGAGGCTGTGTGTTCCAGTTCCTCGGAGATGACTGTTCCACATGAAGATGAAAAATTCTCCGAAGTGAAGATTCTCACCCAGGTTAGCCAAGATGGATGTTGATGCCAAACTTGGATTTAACATCTCATGTTTCACGTCCAGGTCAAGCAGGTTACCGAATGTGTCCCTGGGTGGACGCCTGGTAAGTCACATTTTTAACCTCTCATTGTTGCAGCCTAAACCCCAGGGACCTGCTTCAACTTTCAACCTCTATCACCAAAACTAGTTCTATATTTACAGGCCTGTGTCAGCCCTTTATTGAAACTAATGACCATTTACGTTTTCAATCTAATCATGACAAATGTGCTCTAAATCATAAATCAAATAAATCACTATATCAAATAAATCACTATATCATTTACGTTTTCAGGAGACGCTGAAGCCGCTGCCAGTTTGGCGTTCGTTCCGGTACGAGCCGTTTCTGACTTCCTGCGTGCAGATACTCTACCCCCCCCCTCTTATAGTTTGGGGAGATACTTCCTGAGAGCCAACCATTAGTAGAATGACCCCTAAGCCCTGAGGAACGAGGCGCAGCTTTACCATGTACGCAAGACTGTGGTGTCGAGACTGCCACAGTCGAGTACGAGCGGGCATATGCGCCTCAAGTACGATAAGGGAGATCAGAGCGGGTGACAAACATTCGAAACTGATTCGCGCACAATGAGGGAAGTCTCCATGTGTCTAACCCATGTGTTTCAGGCAGTCCCATGTTCTCTACCCTTCGTGGTGGGACTGTTAAGAGGACTGCTGCTCGCCATGTTCCCTTATAGTACCCATCTTGTGTACCTATCTACAGTGCACGTCATGTGTACGCACGACACTATACTATATAAAAGAGCAGCGGTCCCAGACCAAAGAAAACGAAGAGCCAAGTCACTCCTTCAATCATTAACTAACTGTGTCACGCAGATACCTCCAATACTGTCCTTAATTAGTAACTCGGCAATATTTATGAAACCTAGGATATGTTCACGAGAACACCAACCTCTGTACTGTGCTCGCAGCCTAAATCTTTCCACGTAAAGTTAGAATCCTCTCATTCAAGACTGTTGTTGCCTGATCTTCTCGAGAGGATCAGCCCGTGTTCTAGTCATGCGCGTTCTTATGAGATATTGGCTACTGGAGCGGTTGGCTGGGACTTTTGTTGTAGCTCGGATGCCAAAGCTGTAGCTCCTTCTGCAGTTGAGTGTGAAGAACAAGCTTCCATTTTCCTTCTATTGAAGATACCATGTCACTTCTAAGGAGTGATGGCTCTATTTCCCGATGTTCTCTCAGAATTTCAGATAGAATTTCAGTAAGATCAGAGGATTTCAAAACTAAATGGGATTTGAATAGTGGAGTCAATTTTTGAAAGCTTGTTTCGGTAAAGATTTCTTTGGTTTTTAGATTTGGGGCTACTGATCTTGAGGTGAACTTTGCGCATAGGATTTTTTTTTCAATTCGAAAATATCAATATCTTTTTTATAGAACCATGTAATATCAAACAAATGCTACAGGTTTCTGGAGATATGTTTATTTATCTTTATTAAACCTAATCTCGGCTTTCGGGCATCTCTGCCCGTCTACAGGAGTACATAGAAACATATGTGAAAGATATTTCCATGTACTCCTGTAAAAGGGCAGAAATGCCCGAAATCTCGAGATTAGGTTTAATAAAGATAAATAAACACATCTCCAGGAACCTGTAGCATTGGTGTGATTAATATCCAGGAGATTTAAACCAAGTACAGTAGAACCTCCCTGTAAAGGACAACACCTAATTGCAGAGCTAAAGTGTCCTTTAGGGAGAGGTGTCATATTACCGGATAGTTGCTTAATAGTAAAAATGATAATTTTGCAAGTGAAAATTGTCCTTTAAAATACATTTGATTTTACTTATATTCTCGTTTCGCTAATGGCACACTTGAACTATAACCCCATTTTTTTCTATAGTCGGAAATATATTTTCGTGAAAAATATAAAATAAATGCACAATCTAAATACTTTTAAATATATATATAGGATATAAATATATATAATAAGAAAAATTGTTAAAATGGATTATTGTGGAGGTTTTTCCTCGTTGCTGTTAATATAGCTGTTTCCAAATCTTCACATGTCCAAAAAGATAGACGTCTGTGATTGCTGATAACAACAAATTTATTCGTCTATGGCACATGTAGAGATCTAAAGCTGCACCGGCTAGGAAAAAATATTAAAGTAGGAATTAGCCTTTCCTTTTTGGCTAAATCGTTTTTATTTAGACTAATAAAATTCTTCAAAGTACACAAAATTATAAAGGCAAAATAAGTAATTTAAATCTTTTTGCTTTTTTATAATATTATTATATAATGAATTTATTTGAACCTAAGAACTTTTGAAATAAAAAAAAATAGAATGAAAGGATAAATTAACATTATAACCTAGACTATTCTTCAGGCGTGATTATGGTTATATTTCTGTTGGGCAGGTAATCGGCTGGCATATTGGATTGTGAAAATATAAGAATACAATAATCATGTTGTATATTATTATAAACAAGAAATATTCACACTATTTGAAAGTAAGGAGGTATCATGAGTTTTCAATATATTCTATAAAACATTTATATATATAGTAATTAAATAATATATATAAAAATGTATATATTGGATTGAATAAAATATTTATTTTCCAATATATCGGTTGGCTGAACGCCAATCTTTGTCAAGTAATTACATTTTTGTATAAACAAACTCAGCGCCGCATATAGTGTTATAAAATCACAGTTAAAATAATTTTTAAAAATTGATATAATTAAAATTTTATATTTTAATTGTGGCATTATAATACTAAGCGGTGCTGAGTTTGTTTTAACAAAAATGTAATATCATGACAAAGGTTGGCGTTCAGCCAACCGAAATATTGGTAAATAAATATTTTATTCAATCCAATATATACCTTTTTATTATATAAAGATTTAAATATACATTTCTCTATTTTCAGAAAAATATAGTAGTATTTTGAAGAACACTGACGACTTCGAAAAGCCTCAACATTCCATCATTGGGGAGATCAGAATCATCATCAGTATCATGATCTTGGTCGAATACATCAAGGAGTAATTGTGTCATTTGAGGAGGGACTTCTTTAGGATTATCATCTAGCATCTCTGTAGCATTGACTTTGTCCTCAATCGCCATGATATCATAGTCCTCAGGACCTCTGACATTGTAAATAGGAGTTTGTCTGCTTAGACCATGTCTTGAGACAGTCCAGGTGGAATTGGTGCATGCAGTTTCAGGGATGGCAGAGGTTATCCTGGCTGATGGTGTCCAGGCAGGTGGAACAATCTTCTGCTTCAGACATCAGGTTTTAAAATATCAAGTTAAATATTTATTTTAAAATTCGATATTTTTCAATTGAATTTATTTCTAATTTTTAACAGTTAAATAAAAGTCAGAACAATAATATTACGATGTACTAGAGCGCCATCTGTTATCAAATTATAAAACTATTTTAGAGGCGTAATATTCTTTTTAAAATAAAACAATTTCTACTGTCCTTACTGCGATGGAAAAATTAAAGGGAGAGCCAGGCCCTCCCTTTAATTTTTCCATCGCAGCAAGGACAGTAGAAATTGTTTTATTTTAAAAAGAATATTACGCCTCTAAAATAGTTTTATAAAAAGTCAGAACATAAACATGTTGGAGTAAAATGATGAATATGAAACGAATACGAAATAATGAAATTTATTATATTCGAATATTTAAAGATTAATCTGTTTCTTTATATTTATATATCAATACATTTTTTATTTAATAATTTATATCTGCTTCAAAATCAATACTGATGAACGTTGCGAAAAATGTTAAAACTAAATTGACAATTAAAGTCTATTTATAAAGAAGAAACTCATAAATTAGTGTCACCCTGAAAAAAAAAACGGGGAAAACATAAACAACAGCTTATAATAACACAATCATTCTTTAACAACAGAACAGTGAATTTCAAATATTCTTCTTCTATAAATATTACTGAAAAACTAACTAAAGGATGTCCACAAGGAGAACCACTATCTCCCACATTATGGAACATACTGATTGAAGAATTGTTAAACATTAATCTGGATGATAATAGTATTGACTATAATACACTGTAACAAAAGCCATGGCGAACTAAAGACAGCAATTAACAATTTACTTAGTAAAATTAATACCTGGTGTGAAAGCAGTAAATTACAGATACCAAAGGATAAAACGAAAATATTATATTTATATAATTGAATAAATGATACAAAAATCCTTAATAGCAATATAGTTAGACATGTTGAAACCCTTTAGATCTTGGGATTGACTTCGAAAAATCATCGAAGCAGGAACAAGCTGGACTTTATGCCAAACATTAATGGAATCGTCGACAAAACTACTAGAGCTAGCAGTTACCTACTTAGTTTAATAAAGAAAGCATGGGGTCTAGAATGCAGACGAAAATTAACTTTATACAAGTCAATATTCCGAAGCACAATAACATATGGTCAACAAATATGGTTTCCATTTATAAGCAAGAAAGCCAAAGACAAACTAAATTCCCTGCATTATAATATTCTAAAACACTGCATTCAGGCCTATACCACAACATCGTCAAACTTTACAGATATACCAACACAAATACCAAAACTCACAGATTACATAGAATCCAACATATTGAAAAATGAAATAGGCTACAATAGATTTAATTTATCAAACAGAAAAGAAATTGCTAACTATAATGAAAGGAAATCACAGGAAAATTATGAAGAATCCAAAAATAATTTCAAATGTTTTTTCATCTCCTCTAAAATACCAAAATTTGTCAAACCAAACTTCTACAATGTTCAATTGTTTACGGGTCATGGTAACTTCAAATCATATCTCTTCAGAATTAGAAAAATAGTTTCCCCCAGATGCTCTTGTGGAGCGGAAGAAGAAACCCCCGAACACATTCTGAACTCATGCCCACTGGTGTCAAACCGAAGACAGCAGAGCAAGTTATAATAGGGAAAGATATATGAAATTTAATAGGTTCTGCAGACTTTTTATTATAAATAGACAGCTTCATGCAGCTTGAGGAACTACACTACTATGCGACTTGATTTACATAATTGTGAATAATTGATAAGTTACTTTAGAATATAACTCATTGTAAATAGCTCAACTTGATCAACTTTCTCTCTCCACGATACTAATTATTACAGATAACTTCATTAAATCAACTTCCATCATTGCTTAACATATTGTAAATAACTACCTTGAGATTTCTTCTATCTGCTTATGTTGTTGCTTTTTTTTGTGTTTATGTTTATTCAATGCTCTTTTTCTTAATTGTTTATTTTTGACAATTCTGTAACATACTCTACTACAATATGATTTATTGTAAATAGTTTCACGCGCAATTATCCGGATCGGCTATAGCGTGTCTTGTTTGAAACTGGGAATAAATAAATTATATTTCTATTATATATATCAATGCATTATTAATATATATATTATTTTGGATAAAAGGTATCTCCTGAAAAAATAAACTTTTATCCGGCAGAGTTTCCTCACAACTCTGGAAGTACCTGCCTCGGCGCGTTACCCTTTTTGGCGGTTCACCCCCCAGGAGCCCTAACTGGTCCTGAGAAGTCCTATTCCACTTCTAGCTTTTACTAACCCCACCATCGGATCTGACCTGATGGCGCCAGCAAAGCTAGGGCCCTAGAACTGACCGATTGTTGAAGACTCGTGTCCCAGGAAAGGGAATAATTTTACAAACCAAGATAAATTTGATATAAATTTTAAATATGTTATAAGCTATGAAAATAAGAAATTCATGTTCACAATTTCATATGATGTTGGGATATGATTGATTTATAATTCCAGAAAATGAAACTTTTTTACAAAGTTAATTTAATGGTTCGTCTATGATAGAGATGATATCTGACAAGATTCTCAAGGGAAATTATTAAGATTATAATATTGAATGTATTTGATGACTGTGTGGTGATATTCCTACATGTAGTTCTTCAAATTCTGGTAGCTGGATAGCATCTAGCAATTGGACTCTGTTTCTTAAAATTATTTTCTATACGGCGACATCTTCTTGATAATATCAGTGTAATATTAATAACACATTCAAAGTGATTGTCGTAAAGATAGAGGCTGCCTGGCCGGCATTCATTGTTCTTCAAATATAAGACACTTCGACCGGTAAATCTTTCTATTGTCTGGCCGAAGTGTCTTTTATTTGAAGAACAAAGTGATTGTGTATGTGTAAAAGGTATATTTTGTTTTTACTTCTTGTACATACAGTACTGGTCATGAAAATCACGGTGGTAAGAGGTTTGTGACTACTCATACTTTAGGTACACCAAATGTCTTTACTAGTAATATCAGGCAATGGAATCATGGGGTTAATGTCTGGATATATATTAAGAAAATGTTAGAAAGCAATAAATAACGAAATTAATTTTTCAAATGTCAAAGGGACTAAATAATTAATAAAAGCCTAATTTATTGTAAAAAAAATTGCTGTCTCTAACAGAATTCAAATGTTAGAAATTATTTTATTAATATGCCATAGGTACTATATATGAAATCCAATTTATAGGTGAAAAGTGTGGTTCCAAAAAGAGGACATTCACATGTAACCCAAGTATTCATGGCGCGAGGGGAGGCTGTTTTATCTTATCTAAAAATACTTTCTATACATCTAAAACCTTATTATGAATATTGTACAATGAATATATACAATTCTTATAGCGATTGTTTGGATATCATATTCTTATAGATAGATAATTCAGGTGGAATGATTCTTGAGAGTGTTATATATTTTCGTATATGTTGTAAAATGGAAGACAAACTATCTGAGAAGCCAAGATTCCAAAGTAAAGTTGGGGGAAGATGGGTGTACTCCAGCTGCGGGGGATGGCCATGTGTCAGGGGAACAGGTGCCAAAAATGGCATTCGTGTGGGGGGGGAGGGAGTCAGAGTCTGGTCACATCTGCGGAGAGTGAAAGACGCAGAGAGTAGCCTCCAGGAGGGTGAATGATCCTGCAAGACGGTACCAGGACCACGGCATCGGAGCGGCCTACAAGGTGGTGTAGCACAGGCTGGACGTGGACAGCATGGAGCGGAACGTTGACAAGGAAGATCCTTCTGATAGCGGACATTTGAGACAAGTCCATCTAAATGTACCTAGTTCTCAATCCTATTAACAGCTACTTGCAATAAAGTTAAACGAACTAATCTGTATCCACAATGAACCTACATTAAACCTTGTACGCAAACAACGACCGCTGAAATGCGTCATAACAATATTGAAGACAAAGCTATGGAAAGGTTTAGAATAATTATATACGCATTTATATAATTTGCTAAAAGTGAATTTCATATAGGTGAAATATTTCAGAAATTATTTATGATTATATAACTTTGATATTTGTAGCTGTTTTAAAAGTTGCTAACCAAATACAAAATAAATATATATTTAAAAGGTAGAATTGACCACTTTTCGGTGTCAATGGTCTCCGAGATATCAGTATATCCGGGTAAATAGACAGGGCTCTGGCAACTTTTAACTAGAAATTTTCAAACAGCATATTTCACTTGTGTACAAGTTGCGCAAATTCTGTTGATAATGATATGTACCACGTTTTTACTCGGGAAAAAGACACAATAGAATGTCTCAGAAGTGAGCATTTTTGGTATATTTACGAGCTAAAAATGAACCACAATCAAATAATTATGGGTTTAAACAGCCCTTTTATATAATTTTAAGTATAAAGTCTTGATATGCGAAGCATATATAGAAAAAAAGATAATTATATGCTATCTTGACTAATCCCATGCGTACTTGGGATAATTGAGAAAACATCAACAGCAAACCCATCTAAGAAAGCGCCAATTTTGGATTGAAAAGAGCTAGATATAATGTACTGTGAATTTTAGGTAGTCAAATTGGAATAAATTGCCGTCGCAGCAATCAACCTCTTTTGAACAATGGCGCCTTAGTCAAGTCTCCACTGAGATTCAACAGATATTTATATAAAGCAATAAGGCCACATCTATATATAAGAAATGAAAGTATTTAAAAATTGAATGTTTCTTTTATACACAAAACAAAATTCTACTGTCCTTACTGCAATGACAAAATATTGGGAGGGCTTGGCTCATCAGTGGTGGATCTCTTCCAGCAGTTTCACCAATTTAATCTACCAGACCGTTTCTTAGAGCTCTAATACTGTATTGGACTATTCTGATTTTATACGCTGCACTAAAGGGTAGAATCTTAGAAATGGTATTTAAGTAAACTTAATCGAACAAAATCAGCAAGCAGCCCAGGCAAGAATGAATATGTATTATATTGGTAAACTATGGACATAAGATTTTAGGAGAGTAGAATTGCATATAAATATTTGCATCGAGCGAGGCTCTTCCTCAAACAATAAGGACAAGTTAGGCATAAATTAATATAAAGCAATAACGCACCTGTTTGCGGAAGAACATTGCTCGATGCAAATATTTATTTGTAATTCTACTGTCCTAAAATCTTATTTCCATAGTTTACCCGAATATCATTTCTGAGATTTCACTATTCAGTGTAGAATATATAAGCAGAATAGTCCAATACAGTATTAGAGCTCTAAGAAGTGGTCTGGTAGGGTTTCACCATTGAGGAGCCAAGCCCTCTCAATATTTTTCATCGCAGTAAGGACAGTATAGAGATTTGATTTATGCGAAAAGGAAACATTAATGCTTTTAAATACTTTTATTTCTTAGCTACATATTTAGTTAAAAGACATAAAAGGGGCATCTATACATGAGATATAAAATCATTAAGCATTTCTCTCACAAATAATTCAAACATCTCTGCTCTCCTTACTGCGATAAAAAATAATGAGAGGGCTTGGTTCATCAGTGGTGAATTGTTTTCTGAAGAGCAGTGCTCGATGCAAATATATATGTGATATTCTACTGCCCTAAAAACCCATGTCCATAGTGTGCTAAAATAACATGCCTAAGATTCCGTCTTACTGTCTCATATATGGGCAGAATTGAACAATACATTCTAGAAGCAGATGGCCTCTCAAATCTTTAGGTCCATAAGCTGGTATGCTAAGCATTCCCTTAGCTGCTATCCTGCTCAATAGCCAAGCAACGGGATCCAAACTGGGGTTCGGATTTGGTACTGGAAAAAACAACTCCCAGATTAAAGCACCTAGAAGGATTTATATACCAGTGGCCTTCAGTCACAGCACAATAGAGAAACTATCTACTGTGTCCAGCAGGGACCGCGGCCACCGGTCGACCCTGTTCACCCACAGCTGAGATAAAGTTCAGCTGCCACGTCGTGGGCTTTCTCAAGAAGCTTGCTGTGAAATCTCAGCAGCTCAGTTTCGATAGCGTTCTCCGCTCTTCTTCTCTCTTCTTTCACACCCACCACTCTTGGACAATCCAAGGCGTGCTTGGACAATGGCGTGCTCCCAGATCCCTTTCTCCACAGATGCAATCAGGATTGCTTTTAATTTTTAAATCTGTGGAGATTTCTGGGGAAGAATCCATGTCCCGATACCACTAAGTTTGAGGGACATAGTCTTTACATAGTACTTGGGCGTGTTCACCCAATTGTATACCTCCCTCCTTTTCCGCTGTTCCTAAATCTGTATAACCACAGGTCCTGGACGTGCCCCCTGACTCTCCTATACACCTCTTTCTTGGTTATTGGGAAATCCACTGATATTCCTTTCTGGCATCCATCCTTCGCGAGCCTATCTGCCAAATAATTTCCTTTAATGATGCTAGTTTATTCGGGGCCCTCTTTCCTTCCATGGCACTTCTATCACCACAAGGCGTCTTTCCTGTCTATCCAAATGTTTTTCCTGATGGCTTCCTCCTCTAGGTTCAACCCCAGGGAGACTAACCCAGCGAGGACTAACAGTGTCTCTGTGCTGGTAGTATTTATCTCCCTGTGATCCCAACGGCAGCCGTGTCTTTTGCACCCTTTCCGATGCCACTTTGTGGTCCCTATTTCGCTGCCACCAGGCCCTGGAAGCGTAGTATAGTAGTATTGGATCGACGCAGGAAAGGTATAGGTTCTTAAAATGGTACCCTCTTTTCCCCTTCTGTTCAGAGACAATCTAGACAGCCTGCATAGCGCCTCCCTACCTTTCGCCACCATCCCATCAGGTGTTACTGTGATGCCTTTGCAATACTTGTAGGGTGATAGGAGCATCGGGGGTAGCTGGGCGTCACTGGAGCACTGGGGGTGGTCTTAGAGTGCTGAGGTAGAGGTTCAAAAATTTGGAATTCTTGTAATGCGTACCACGTAGTGATGAAGAATAGGTGCCTCGAAATTAGGGGTCGAGTTCTTCTAATCGGAGAGCGTTGTCGGGCGCACTATTCTGACTAAAAGTTGGTCTTGTGTGTACAATCCTTCAGTCTCGGTGTTCATAATAATTACCTCTTAACGTATATGTAGTTGAGGTACAAGGGTTGTTTGGTCTTGGGGTAATTTTCAAAGTATTTTAGTTGCGACAATCTTTGCGTAGATGACATCGGTTTTTCCTGGGAATAAGTCTACGAGGGTCTCTCACACTTCGGTGTTTAATTTTGTATTATTTCGGCCTGAAAAGGTCTAGCAGATAATGGATAAAATATTAGAGAATATATTTTTCTAGTCTATGCTGTTGAATAGAGTAAAACACGGATCTCCAGTGCCTGGGGATGTTAAATGTCAGCCAAGTCTGTCTTATTTGCCTTATAGACTAGAACTGAGTTGTGTTAAAAGAAAAACTTCCTTTCTGGGGCCAGAATGTACATTCAAGGCTTTAAAACGGCCTCCAGGACATTGATGTAGGTGTCAGCGTTCACCCTGAAGCCCTGTTCAAAGAAGTGGGGAGACATGACATCCCCTTCAGTGCTGATGACGCCAAAGACGATCACGGGAGCAGGGAATCTCGTGTGCATCACGAAAGGTGCCTTTGAGGGGTCTTTACAAATCCAACGATCATTCCTGTCATATTTAAATCTGGTCCTATTCAACGTTATTTTCATCAGAGAGGAACCTCAGAACGCCACAAGAGTCATGTGTCAGGTTCTGAGGAAAGCAGTAGCCTTTCCTTTTCTGTTTTCCTTCATAGCCTCAGTCATCAATTGGTATTTCTAAAGGGCATAGGCTTGAGACCATAGTTTCTCTAATGGAAAGTACTAATTGTAATAGGTCAATACCCAACTTCTTGTCTATGGCTCTCATGATCTTTTTTCCAGGGTCTCCATCAATCTTGACATTTGACAAATTCTCCGTCACTTACCCTTTCCGATCGACGCGAGTGCTTTTTCTTGCAGACGTTCCTTCTTCGTCACTGTCGACCTCATCAGACTGCTTCTGTGCACATGTTAAACAGTGTGTACTGGTAGATTAAGAAAATCCAATGTCTCTTTTAGTCTCCTCTCGGCACGCCAAGAAACGATTATGGCGCCTTCTCGATTATCATATTGTTATATGTTGGGATGTAGATGGCTTTTGTTCACTAGTGATGCCGTAGAAGAATCCAGAACGAGTTCACATTAAAAGGAGGAGATTTTATTATTACAGTAACAAGGAAGATGATTGTATAGCAAAATACACGGTAGAATCAAAAAGTTCCCGAACTTTTAAAAAATAAAATATAAACAACTTTTTTAAAATGTAAAATCAATTTTACTCTAAATCATAATGTCTAAACTATAGTTTAATGTAGCACCGCCAGTAAATTCTAATGCGTAGTTTTCATTTTGGGCATATTTTTGTTGTATTTAGCTCGCGTCGGTTTCTGCAATTTCATCATTTGAGCAAAGTGCAAATATTAAATTTATTGTAAATTAGAAAAATTCTTTCACATAGACATTAGCATTAATGAATGAGGCTTATGAAGACGAAAAATTGTCACGAACGCAGGTCTATTTCTGGTATAAACGTTTTAAAGATGGCCGCAAGAGCATCGCAGATGATTCAAGGTCAGGTCGGCCATTGACGTCAACAACGGATCGCAATATTGGCTAGGTACGTGATTTAATTGTTTCTGATAGAAAAATTACTATTGATAATATATCAGAAATAATTGGAATTTCGTGTGGTAGTTGCCGAAAATTATTGGTGATAATTTAAACATGATAAAACTTTGTGGTTATTTTCTAACGAAATTTAACAGAACAACAAAGAGAAACCAGATTATAAATTTTAAAAGATTTAATTAAACTGCAAATAAGGATTCTGATTTTTCAAAAAGAATAATAACTGGTGATGAAACATGGTGCTTTCCTTTTGATCCACAAACCAAAAAACGATCACTCGAATGGCACACACCAAGTTCTCCAAGGAGGAAGAAAGTTTGTCTTGACAAGTCCAAAGGAAAAGTAATGCTTGTAGTGTTTTTCGATTATCAAGGACTTGTCTATTATGAATTTATTAAAGAGGGGCACACTATTAATAAACAGGTATACAAAGAAATACTTGTGCGCCTTCGTGATGCGATAAGAAGAAAAAGAAACAAACTTTTTAAATCAAAACAGTGGAAGTTGATACAAGATAATACCCCTGCTCATAGAGCCATCATTGTTCAAGACTATTTAGCCAAACACTCTGTATCTGTCTTGCCGCATCCTCCTTACTCTTCTGATATCGCCCCATGCGATTTCTTCTCCTTTCCAAAACTTAAAATGACGTTAAAAGGGAGGCGCTTTTCATTGTCATCAGAAGTAATTGAAAATGCGACGGTGGAGCTAAACAAGCTTAGAAAAATTGACTTTGAACTAGCATTTCAACGGCTTTTTTTTACACTAGAAAAAATGTGTAGATAAACAAGGCTCCTATTTTGAAAAATTTCATGTTTAAATTACTATACTATGAATAAATAATTAATTTTTAAAAAGTTCGGGAATGTCTTGATCCTACTTGGATAAAGGTTTGACATTTTTTTCTCAAGGTGTGTGCATTTTATCACTTTAAATTATATTTCTATTATATATATATATATCAATGCATTATTAATATATATATATTATTTTGGATAAAAGGTATCTCCTGAAGAAATAAACTTTTATCCGGCAGAGTTTCCTCACCACTCTGGAAGTACCTGCCTCGGCGCGTTACCCTTTTTGGCGGTTCACCCCCCAGGAGCCCTAAATGGTCCTGAGAAGTCCTATTCCACTTCTAGCTTTTACTAACCCCACCATCGGATCTGACCTGATGGCGCCAGCAAAGCTAGGGCCCTAGAACTGACCGATTGTTGAAGACTCGTGTCCCAGGAAACTGAATAATTTTACAAACTAAAATAAATTTTATATAAATTTTAAATATGTTATAAGCTATGAAAATAAGAAATTCATGTTCACAATTTCATATGATGTTGATTATGATTGATTTATAATTCCAGAAAATGAAACTTTTTTACAAAGTTAATTTAATGGTTCGTCTATGATAGAGATGATATCTGACAAGATTCTCAAGGAAAATTATTAAGATTATAAGATTGAATGTATTTGATGACTATGTGGTGATATTCCTACATGTAGTTCTTGAAATTCTGGTAGCTGGATAGCATCTAGCAATTGGACTCTGTTTCTTAAAATTATTTTCTATACGGCGACATCTTCTTGATAATATCAGTGTAATATTAATAACACATTCAAAGTGATTGTCGTAAAGATAGAGGCTGCCTGGCCGGCATTCATTGTTCTTCAAATATAAGACACTTCGACCAGTAAATCTTTCTATTGTCTGGCCGAAGTGTCTTTAATTTGAAGAACAAAGAGTGATTGTGTATGTGTAAAAGGTATATTTTGTTTTTACTTCTCGTACATACAGTACTGGTCATGAAAATCACGGTGGTAAGAGGTTTGTGACTACTCATACTTTAGGTACACCAAATGTCTTTACTAGTAATATCAGGCACTGGAAGCATGGGGTTAATGTCTGGTTATACAGGGTTATCCAAAAGTCCCGCACAACTTTAAAAATTAAAAACGCAGCGAATATTTGCGCTAGAGTAATGCAGTAAACACCATTGAACATTTCAATCAAATCACATTTGGCCTACATGGAAGCATTAAAAAATGGCCCTTTTGAGACACGTCCAGGGCCGTGCACAGTCCACTATCCACCTCATTGAAGGCTACTTCAGTTCTCAAAGTCGCCTCCAGAAAATACAACCACAATATACACTGATGGAGCACGGTTCTCCAACGGGGTAGGCGCCGCAGTTATTCTGCCACTCCCCTACATCCCAATACAACTAAAGCTTCATGATAATTGCAACTCCTTCAAAGCATAATTACTCGCTATTCTATACGCAACCAGAGCTATCCAGTTCTTGCAAAGACAACCAACAGCAGTTTATTTTGATTTCCTTGCAGCCTTTCTCGCCATTTGTAACCAAGAACTCCCAAAAACCTCACTCATAGCAGAGAGTTCGCAATCTCAACTATTTAAATGTAAAGCTCTGCTGGGTTAGAGGCCACAGCGGCATAGAAGGCAATGAGCAAGTGGATCAATAGGCGAAGGCAGCAGCTCATTCCAACCTGAGGTTATATTATTCCACTCTATCTAAAAAGTTTGTTCGCGAGCCCGTAGCGAACAATATTCACTCCAACTCTGGAAGGAACTCTACACCACAGATCACTCCTCAAGAATCCTCAGTAGAATAGCCGCATCCCCAAACATTCTCATTGCGATCCTACCTAAAATTAAATTTTATGGCAGCGCCGATACAATCCTCACAGGTCACGGCCTTGTCAAAGCCGATGCTGCAAAAATATTTAAAGACGACCCTATCTGCCCACACTGCCACCAGGAAGACCAAACTGTTGACCACCACAGATGTCCCACCTACCACCTTCATAGGTTCCAAACAGCCACCCTCCTAGGAATACGTATATTTACTCCTGAAGACCTACAGAATATTCCCAAGTACAAACCATCCTGGCGACATCTGATAAACTGGATGTCCACCATTAGAAATGAAGTCTAAAGACCAACCCGGATAGTTGGCGACTTTAGTACGCGGCTTTAGGAATCTGGGTTACCTCAGGAGAAAGAGAGAACCAGGTTATTGGATAGCATATGTAGTCATATACAGGGTGATCCAAAGTCCCGCACAACTTTAAAAATTAATAACTCCGCGAATATTTGCGCTAGAGCAATGCGGTAAACACCATTGTGTTCAGGATGCAATGGGTTTTTTATGGCAAATAATGAAATATTCGAAATTGATTTTAGTTACAATTTTATTCGCTAGATGGCGCTCTACCAGAATCAGATATTCAGCGGCTAAATTGTTTGATAAATTGAAATATATAACTGATCGACACGTATTTTTCTTTTTTGAATACCAGGAAAGAACCCTAATAATATCAAATGGTAAATTAATAAAACATCATTTCCCTGTAAGTAGAAGAAATGGTTGACAATTTTTAAATACAATTTGAGATATTTAAAATAGGTATATACAAATTAAACATGTAGTAAAAAAAAATGATATTTTAGATGCGGTTTGCTGGAATCTTCTCAGCTATTTGAATTTCGAAGATAATGAATTTCAATTTTTTAAATTCAACTCTCTCTCAGTATCGATTATATTTATTTTAATTCATTTGAAAAATATTTATCTCTGATGATTTATTTTACTATGGAATGCCGTTGTTGTTTTTGTCGTGTCCAATAAAGAGCCTCAGATGTCTCCATGCATCTCTATCACAGCAGCAGCAGCAATGTCCACTATCTTGGGTGTGTAAAGCTGCTGCTCTGGGTCTATGTCAATTTTCTGCAAGGCTGTGGGAATGAGAATATGTGGGTAGGTGTTAGTTCCACACCAGGATAGTTGTTGCATGTCCTGTAGGTTCTTGTGCCATCTGGATGTGTTGTAATTCATTTATAGTGTTTTGTTTAAAGTATTGTTATAGTTTTTCATTTTTATCTCAGAGTTTATTTCACATTTTGATATTTTCTTATTTTTGTTTAATTATCTTGTGTTTTGCAAAAGAATTAGAGTCAAATAATTACATTTGTTCTTTCCTTTGGCTCAACTTTCTGGCTTCCTTTGCCAATTCAACTCCCATTTCATTACCCCCGATCCCAGCATCGGCAGGAATCCATTGTAGAATGCAGTTATTCTCCTATTATTCCAGTTGGGTAAGTAACGAGTGTATTTTCTGTGTGATTTTAGTATTGCCCTTCTGAATTGCTTCTAGATCGGATATGAAGTCGCTGTATATTAAAATTCCTTCTGCTTCATGCAGGGATGGTTGGTTAAGGCATACAATCAAGAGCTTTCCAGATAGCTGTCAATTCACAAGTGAAGTTTGACAATATCTTTCCTTCTCCTTCTTTGATTACTCTTCTTTGATCCATTACTCAGGGTAAGGTCTGATGATCCATCTGCATATGCTGTTAAATAATTTCTCTGAACGCATAAACCAATTGTGTCAAGTCCTTTCTTTTTAAGTATGTTTTTGTTCTATTTTTTATTTCAGGGTTTATTCAGGTTAAGATTGATTATTATCTTTGATGGCAATGGGGTAGGAAATATTGGTTCTTCTTGAATTTGAAATTCGTTTTGTTTCATATTTATGTCTTTTCTAATATTGTTGTCGTACTGAAGTGTTGAAGATCTTTTGAGCTTTTTCTTTTTGTGTCCAGTTTAAATAGGTTCTATGGGATAGGTGTTCGGTTTCTTTACTTTTTAAGCTATTGGTGAATTTTATTGTTTTTAATTGTCTTCTGCTTTCGAGTAGGTCTAGACCACATTCTCTCTGAATTTTCTCATTGTTGGTGGATGAAAGAGCACCAGTGATTATTTTGGCCGCTTTTGCTTGAACACTGTCTAGTCTTCCTTTTAGCTATGAACTTGAGGGAGCCCAGACGGGTGTTGCATATTCCATTATTGGCCTTATTAAGGTGGTATATGTTGTTCTGAGGGTTTTGAGTTTTGCTCCCCAATTTGTTCCACATAGCCTTCGCAGTAGGTTTAGGTTTCTGGTAGCTCTATTTGAGGTGCTAATTATGTGTTCTGTAAATCGCAATTCCTCATCAAGTTTCACACCTTGGTATTTTGGAAATATAATTTTATCAATTATTTGGTTGTTTATGCTTATTTTGGGGTTAAATTTATGCCTTTTTCCCCTGTCAGTGGAGAAGACGTATAGGTTTGTTTTTATTGGGTTTATGGTCATTTTGAGTTTCATTGCCCACTTCTCCAGTCCTCTCATTGATGTGTTCAGTATTTTTCTGATTTTTCTATACTGCTACTTGTGTGCCATATGGCTATATCATCTGCATAACAGACAACTTTAGTGTCTTCAGTGAGGTAAGGATGGATGTCGTTAATAGTGGGTCGTAATTAGACGTACATCAACTTAAACGTGACCATGACTCTTTATTTAGCTCTTATTCTTTTCGTTTGGCCAACAACAAATGTCCAATTTATAAACACATATATTCTTACATAATGAGGCTTTAAAGAATGCAAATAATCTTCATCTCTTTACATACACAAAACATCTCCCCCCTTAATAATACTCCAGTCGGTCTGGGGGTTTCCTGGCTCTCTGAGGTCTAGGACTGCGGACGGGCTCAGGAACAGCGGCAGTCTCCGGTTTAGGACTGCAGGAGGGCACTTGCACTGCAGCAGACCCCGGTCTAGGAGTGCAAGAGGGCACGTGCACAGCGGCAGTCTCCGGTTTAGGACTGCGGACGGGCACTTGCACAGCGGCAGTCTCCTGTTTAAGACTGCAGGAGGGCGCTTGCACAGTGGCAATCTCCGGTTTAGGACTGCAGGAGGGCACTTGCACAGCGGCAATCTCCGGTTTAGGACTGCAGGAGGGCACTTGCACAGCGGCAGTCTCCGGTTTAGGACTGCAGCAGGGCACTTGCACAACAGCAGTCCCCGGTATAGGAGTGCAAGAGGGCACGTGAACAGCATCAGTATTTTCTTCGTTTCCTGATGTAATCTCTGGAACCTCCTCTTCACTTTCGTTCTGACTTCCACCTACAGGCTTTTCTCCTGATGTTCGAGGAAGTATCAAATTTATTTTCTTCACTTGTTTTTTTCTCACAGGTCGCAATTGATTGATATGCCTCTTATACACGAGGACTATAACGTCGCAACCTATAAGGTAGTGACGGCAGCTCAATAATTACAAAATGGTACATTTTTTTCATTTAGGTTAAGTTGCATAGTTGCGGAAATGAACCTCGCAACCTGTAGTGAACTGCTCCTGCCTTCTTACGGCCTCATGAAATACCTCTCGCGGATTTCCCATCTTTGGTATTAAATTCGAGAATCTTGATCTTAAACTTCTCTTCATTAGAAGTTCCGCGGGGGATTCCTTTGTTACAGTTTGGGGGGATGCTCTATGAGCAAATAAGAATATTTGTAGATTCGTCTCTAAATCATCCTTCCCATTATTCTTTCTCAAAGAGTTTTCAAACTCTCTTACATATCTCTCAGCTAAACCATTTGTACTAGGATTATACGGACTGGTCTTAGTGTGCCGTATACCATTCATTTTGGTAAATTGCTCGAATTCACCAAAGACAAACTGTCTTCCGTTATCTGTAACCAAAAATTCGGGCTAAGAAGACTTATAATCCTTTTGCTGGTAATATCTTTAAGGATGAAAATTTCTATCAAATTTGAGTATGCGTCCACGAGAACCAAAAACATTCTTCCCATTAACGGACCCGCTAGATCAAGATGAAGTCGATGCCACGGTTTTTCGGGCCAAGTCTATTCCGAGGTGGTAACCGGTGGCAAGCTTGCCGATTCTTGGCATACTCTACATTCTCTAGTTAACTCCTCGATGTTACTGTCTATGCCTGGCCACCAGAAAATACCGTCTGGCAATTATCTTCATTTTAACAATCCCCATTTCCATTTCATGCAAGTCATTTAAAATTAAAGATATTAATTTTTGGGGAATTACCACTCTTTCACGCCATTGAAGACAACCAAACTTCAAACTTAATTCCTCTTTGATCTTATAATAAGGAGCTAGTGGATTTTCCCTCGGTACCCTTGTGAATTTCCACACACACACACAGTTGCCTTCTTTAACATTCCTTAATACTATAGATAGTATTTTATCTCGGGACGTCTCATATGCCACCTCCCTAAAAGAGAACGGTACCTCATTCAACTTCCTGAGAAGAAGTACCTGGTCTTCATCAAGAGACTCCCTGACACTCGATTCTAAAGGAAGACGTGACAATGCGTCAACATTGGAATTATCACTGTTTTTCGAAGTTTCACAGTATAATTAAATGCAGCTAATTTTAAGGACCATCTTATAGGTTCTAAAATACCAGAATTCAATAAACGATCAATTTCATTCTCTACTTTTTTTTTTAGAAAGAAAGGTAAACTTCTGGCCTTACAAAACAAACCCAGGAGTCACATCCTTTTTTAAATCAAAATTTATTCTAACATCCTTTAGAGACAGCCCAAATCTTTGTTAAACAAATCTGTATACCTATCCATCAAACTATTTCTATCAGATTCATTATTTAAATTTTTAATGCTAAACAATCTAGAATAATCAAGTTTTAACTGTTTAAGCCATTCTCTTCCTAATAAAATTACCTGGATTTTTTTAATTTACAAATATTAATCGTAAATATTGGTTGGCTTCTTTTACAAAAACATTTAATCGACCTATAATCTCTATTGATTTACCACAGAAGGATTTTGATCTTAAATTTGTTGGAAATAATTTTTACCTTGCCAATAATTCTTATAAATATCTTTAGGTATTAACGTAACTCGAATTCCTGTATCTATTGTAAAGCACAAAGAATAATCATCTACTGTTAAATTTATTGTGGCATCAGTTTCGCCCTGTACAGAATATATAGTCCTCTTTTACCAATTTACATGCCCACATTATTTTACTAGCTTTGCAGACCTTACTTAAATGACCCAGTTTTTTTACATTTTAAAACAAGTCTTTGTTCTATGAGGCAAACAGAGGCCACGTGTGAATGTCTTACACCACATCTATAACACATTGTTTCTCCTCTTTGCTTGAAGGGCCTATGCTGCGCCAACTATTATTGTACTCACTTTTTTTTTATCCTTTCCATTCACAGGGGATATCTTGGCCACTAATTTATCTTGTAATTCTCTTGTATTTATCTCCGCCAGTTCGAACGAGATCGCCACTGCAAAAATTTATCCAGGGTGACATCGTCGTCCTCTTGTAGTAGTTTCTTTTGCAGGCTTTCCGACTTGATTCCAGCCACAAAACGGTCTCGCAACATGATTCCCAGCATATCGCCGAAATGAAAATTTATTGCTAAATGTTTCAATTCTCTAAGATATTCCGAAATTGATTCTCCTTCCAGTTGAATTCTCTTCAAAATTTTGCATAGCTGTGGTATCACTTTCTTCTTTGGATCCAAATGCAGCTTTATTCTTTGAAGATTGTTCTTTAATTAGGCCCGGGAAGAAAATGTCGTTTCCCAGCTTCAAAGTTTCAGAATCTAGCAGCGAGGTAAAAATCGGCACTTTCCTCTCCTCCTTCAGATCATTTACCATAAAGGAATCCTCAATTTTTTACATAAAAAGATCCATGGTATCCTCCACTGGGCTATAGCATCTAAAAGGAACTATTAACTTTGAACTTGTCATGCTGATCTTTTCTACTTCTTTTTTATTTCTTGATCCAGATAGTTTCAAAGATGTAGTAGTTATACTTGCGTAGACGCCGTTTTCCTCAGCTTTTTACTGGCTCTGTAGATCCCGCATCCTCATTGCCACTTTTTTTTTGTCTCGTAATTAGACGTATAACAGCTCAAACTTGACCATGAATCTTTATTTAGCTCTTATTCTTCACGTTTGGCCAAAACCAAATGTCCAATTTATATACACATATATTTTTACATAATGGGACCATGTGGCCCACCCTCAGTAGAGGAAGACATTGAAGGAGGGAGATATGGAGAGACCATGTGGCCCATCCTCAGTAGAGGAAGACATTGAAGGAGGGAGATATGGATAGACCATGTGACCCACCCTCAGTAGAGGAAGGCACTGAAGGAAAAGTAGGATGGAAGAAATGACAAATAACTTGTATAAAAAAACACATTTAATCAATCACAAGGTACCTACAAGAACGTAGGATTGGTTATTTATCTTTAATGTTGAGGACTCCATCGTTCTGAGCTCCCAGCTCGTAGTTGAACTTGAAGGTCTGGCTGTAGAGGAAGAGGATCAAACGGTCGGACCATGAGCTGGGGAGCATGGATACCAGACCGAGGAAGAATCGAAGCCAGAATGGAGCGGCGGTGTAGAGACTCTTCGGATTCGGAGAACAGAGAGCTTCCTCAAACACAGGCAGTAGGTTGGATCGCTCGAAGCTGGGTGGCGATGTCAGCCCGTTGTTCTGAATCAGGTAATCCTGGTAGCTGCGGAAATAGGAACCGTAGGCTTGACGTCGCTCGGTGTCCATGGCTGTCCACATCTCCTCGGCCCGCCGCGACTGACCGGCGAAGAGTGACGTGAGCCGAGCATAGTCACCCGGACGTACGATGATCACCTTCACGTCGAACTTACGCAGCTCCATACGTAGCGCGTCGCTGAAAGCCTCGATACCTGCCTTGGTCGCCCCGTACACCGCGAACCCGGGATAGGGAACCTGGGCGTTGACGCTGGTGACGTTGATCACACGTCCTGCACCACATCCTGGAAGTTACTCCGTCGAACGTGACAGAAGACAAATGTGTCCAATATTAGTGAAGATATCTGTTAACCAAATTCATATTTCAATTTCAGGGGATCGGTGGAAAGATGGTCTAACCATTGGTTTTCGACCGCTACGACCCAGGTTCGATTCCCGCATTGGCACTTTTTTTTTTAATTAAAAATATGAATGCTCCAATGGCACCCGATTTTTGCAAAATTCCAACCCTACCAGCGAGTGCAAGTATTCAAACGGGGCTCTGGCACATTTGTAAGTGCAAACGTCGAACTGCATTTCACATAGCTAGACATGGAGTGCACTTACAGTAAAGGCAGTCGCCTTCTTCTACCAACCATGATAACCATGGCCTGTACCACGTGTCTTCTTCTTCTTTCTTATCTCCACTCAATCATATTAGGATATCAAGTTGTGACTCTTGATGGTATCTGTTTGACAACAATCATGACTGAGTGAAGTAGAATGCGTCTGCCTTTGTCATTAAGACTGGGAGCACTACTCAGTGGCAGGCCGACTTAGCTCCAAAAGAAATGGCCACCTCTGACATGAGGAACAGACGCCATGTGCAGCCGCTCCTAACATGGAGTACAAATGCTGCTCATCCTGTATCCCTGTATCAGGAGCCCTTACAGGGTACTATCAGCATGGCCAGCTGAGGCCAGGTTTTTTAGTGAGCTCGTTACTGCTCCCCCTCCTCCTTTTTCATCCGGGCTTGGGACCGGCAAAGGCAGAGTTCATTAAAGGTTGAAGTAAAGGTTATTTTCCACAACATTAAGGAATAAAAAAAAATCAAAAAAATTCCTCTATATGACAATGGCCATTAAAAACATAAAGTTACACGATTAGGAAATGTGTTTTCGGAATGATTTAAGGCGTTGGTCAATTTTCACGCAGTTAATTAGAATATTTCATAGAATTTTGACCACAAGGAAATTTCTTTACATTGAGAGCTATAAGAAATTTGAATTATTTTTGACTCGTACGATTCTTTTTAAAAATAAATCAAATTTCTACTTCCCTAACTGCAATGATAAAATAATGGGAGGGCCTTTCTTATCAGTGGTGATTCAATGGACAGTAGTAAAATTGATTTATTTTTTTAAATGATCATACGCGACAAAAATGATTCAAATTTCTTATAAAAGATCGTATAAATATTGAGAGCTATACTGTAGTGTTCAATGTTGACACTATACACGACAATCAAGTTGCAGCTATTGCAAAACAATATACAAAGTGTCGTGCAGAGGTTTAAAATAAATGGGGGCCATTGCCACCGATGGGACAACTTGGGGAGAAGCCAAGACCAACACAAATAAATGGATGGCGTCTCTTGTCTAACAATGCTTCAAACCATTGTTCATTGTACGTGCATTCTGTTGTGTCAAATCGCTAGTTAAACATAGTTAGCGATGGCTCTCGCTCAAATCCTCACAATTTTAACTACTACAACTATCCGACTAGAATAATTAGGAGGCGACAGTCGAGTGCGAGTCGCAATTGTCAAATCGGCAAAAGACTGTCAACCAATCACAAAACTTTCTCCTCTCCCATTCTATGAGTTTTTATGGCATAAAGAAGTTCTTGAACAAGGTTTTATACAGAAACCCATCTCTTCTGATGAAATAGCCACTGTTCATCAGACTTTAAATGACAATAAGCAGATATTTATAGGTTGAGAACACATGTTTATTTCAGCAGTTAGCCCATGTAGAAACTAATACCGTAAAAAGAATCCATCAACATTTTAAATTCAATTTATATTTTTGAAAAGTTTCACATATGGAGAAATAAACATTAAGAAACTTTGGCCTTCAAACTGATATTAAGGGAAAATGTGATAGCAAATAGAGCCGAATAATTGATAACTTAGAAAAAAAAATTGACACACGCTATTAGCGCAAAAATGAACTCCAATTAAATTTAGTTGACAAGGTTCCAGAAAATTTCTTTACACCATCTCAACTAAATATGAATAATTTTATATAGGTATTTATTTGATCAAAAATCGCATCTATGTAACAGGTAACAGTTATTCTTTAACTAACCCAGAGAGTAAATAAACAGAAATTCCCAGGGTTGTTCCCAGTATAAGAGATTTCAACCCACTCTGCCCCTGTTCCAACCAGTATGCCCCTGTTCATACAACAGATGAATAAACGCTCATGTTTGCAATGTGGTCTGAAGAAGCGCCTAGCTTTTCAAAATAACGATAATTATAGAATAATAAAATCCAAAATAGGTCTTTTATTCATTAAATATTATGAATACATTTATTGAAAAACTTAATGATGACGTGGAAGGTATATGTTGTCGCGGGTCGTCTTTTTTTTTTAAGGAGAGAGAGGCAATTTTTCTCACACTTTTTTTATCTCGTGTGTCTTCAATAATGTATTCAATACAATATTAGAGCTCTAAAGAAGCGGTCTGATAGATTAAATTGGCGAAATCGCTGGGAGGGTTCACCACTGATGAGCCAAGCACTCCCAATATTTTTAATCTCAGTAAGGACAGTAGAAGTTTGATTTATTTATGAAAAGAAAAATTCACGTCTTAATGTTTTCATTCGTTATATATAGTAGTTGTTGTATAGAAAGGAACGTTTGGTTAGCATCTAATATACACCTCTAGCTTAGATTGGGAAATATATCTCCAGCCAACGGCACAATGAAGACAGCTACAAGGAAGGTCTGATACAAATTCTTATTAAAGGCAATCAACAACAAAACAACAAAAAGCCTTTATTGAGGACCTCTCGTCCTATATAGGATTCGCCAGTTTTATTAAAGGCAATCACAAGATGTCGTAGATACTAATAAATATGTGACATGGTGACATTGTGTAAGCTCTGTAGAGATTCCGTCTACATCTTTATCATTTTATGTTCACCCATATCACCTTCACGCTGTAGATAGCAGGTACTGCTGCTGATATCTTACGGCTTGTCTAAGACATTGGTGGGAGACATACAGAAGATAGATCAAGATAGAAGAGTCAGTAGACCAGTGGGTAACAACCTCGATTCCCGACAGCCATGAACCGGGATCGAATCCCGCGTTGGAACCTTTGTTTTAATATGGGAATAACCTTCACATTGTTGCAAATATCATAAACTAGGTTGTACTTTATGAGCGGTACCTAATAAAGTGATTTTGGAACAAGGAGCCTCCACGGAGTCGGTGGACGAATGGTTAAAACCCTCGATTCCCGACAGCCATGAACCGGGATCGAATCCCGCATTGGATCCTTTTTTTATTATGTGAATAACCTTCACATATTATTCATTGTTGCAATTATCATAGGATGTTCTTTTTGAGCGGTACCTAATAAAGTGATTTTTGAACAATTACAAGAAGATAAATCAATAAGGTACGATTTTTACCGAGATACCAAGCGGTTTCGCCATTTTAATCTACCATACCGTTATAAAATTGCATTTGGCTGTTTTGATTCTAAACTGATACTGGAGCGGTATGGTAGATTAAACTGGCGAAACAGCTGGAAGGGTTTACCACTGATAAGCCAGGAACTCCAATAAATTTATCATTGCAGGAAGAGCAGTAGAAAATTAGTTATATTTTAAAAAGAATCATTGGCGTCAAAAAATAGTTTGAATTTCTTATACATATAAAATTGCCTCTCTCGTCAAAATAAAAGTTGAAACTAAGCGCCATCTATTGACCGTCTCTGCACACACGCGGACTCGGGTCAGTGACAAGACCAGCTTTGTTGCTGACACTTAATTGTAGCGTCATCTTTTGATAGATCAATATCATTTCGGCAAAATATTCATCTATACATGGATATTTCTATACCACTTTTTAACTCATATAGCAAACTTCTTTTGAAAGTTCGTTATTGAGCATTTAAATTTGACTATGTGTGTGTTTTATTAACTTGAACAATTCAATCTCTGTAGATCGAATTTGGAAATTATATCGCGAATGTTTCTTTTGAACGAAAAATCTAAATTTATTTTAGGGAGAAATAACGATTATTTCTAACCTTAGGGATGAAGTATGAAAGGATTAATTGTGAAGAGTAATGATAAATGGGAAATAAAGTGTCCAGGGATGGGAATCGAACCCACAATGTTCCGCTTACCGGGCAGATGCCATGTCCACTAGGCTACCCTGGACATATTTTTCCGTTCATAAATATTATATAAAGTAATTTATAATACAATATAAAATGCGGCTTACATTCGCGGTATAATTTTCAAATTCCGATCTACAATCATAAGCCGCATTATATTGTATTATAAATTCAATCTCTATATTCATTTCCAAGTGTTATGAAACATATCTCTCTGCTTCCATGAATTCTAATTAAAATGGTGATTTGATTTCTTTCCAAGGAGGAAATATGTGGGATAAACCACGTCAGAGCTACCACACCTGTGTACCAGGTGTCGGTAACAGGTGACTGCTCAGAGAATCAGTTACAATACCGAGGTCTTTATCCTGGAAGAACTTTAAGAAAACCAAAACAAAATCAATAAACATGTGCATTGCTTTTAAGAAATTTAAACTGTTTTTGAGTCTCGTACTCCCAACTCGTATGATTCTTTTAGAATTAATCAAATTTCTACCTACTTACTGCAATGATAAAATAATTAGAAATCCTGGCTCATCAGTGGTAAACCCTTCCAGCGGTATCGCCAGTTTAACTTTTTATTATTATCCCTAGTACATGTGGTACAGGCCATGATAATCATGGTGGGTAGAAGAAAACGACTAATTTACTGTAAGTGCACCACATGTCTACACATGTGAAAAGCAGTTCGACTTTTCACTTACAAATGTGCTAGAGCCCCGTTTAGTTACTTGCACTCGCTGGTGGGGTTGGACTTTTGCAAGAATCGGAGGCCATTGGAGCATTTTTTTATCAGAAAAAAGTGCCCAATTCGGGAATCGAACCCGGGTTGTAGCGATCGAAAACCAACGATTTAGACCATCCTTCCACCGACCCCCTTGCCAGTTTAATTATTTATTGATTTGTTGTTTTGTTAAAGTTCTGACAGGATAAACGGCAATATGTCGGAAGAGTTTCCATATACAGAAGTAAAATTGTTCGACCTTGATTGTGATTGATGGGTAATCAAAAATGTGTGTGTATCGTTAAATTGAAATATAATGGTGATAAAAAATCGAATATATCAGAAGAGATAAGTTACATAAACTTGACCTTATGACAGGAAACATGAAGTAATAACCAGAAATAACGATTGATTGAGATTAAAACCACCTATTTCAATATTTTAGAGTCAAAAAGTTTTTGTCAATACAGATGAAATATTTAGATGATATTTTTATGTGTTTGGAATTCCAAGTTTTTTTTGTCCGGATTTTTATAATATCTAATTTATCACTGATCATGGAAATTTTGGGAAATTTTGGCAACTATCGGCGCGGTGAAGAGATGTTTCTGCGGAAGAGAAATCAAAGACTGGAACATCTACTTCTGGAATGTCCAATTTTTCGGGATTATAGGGAAAGAAAATTTGGTGGCATCGGACAGCTATATGAATTCGTAGATTAGAAAAGAACATATACAATTTAGAATCAATTCTGTAGATATATGTCATAATTTGTATATAATTAAATGCAACCCCGACCCACTATGTATGTACCATGTATGATTTTCAAAGATTTAATAAAAGAGTAAGGTTTTCGCTCCCATCTGAACAACATCTACAGTTGTTCACCGGCTCTCGCCGAGTTCGGACAGTTGTGATTCCGCTTCCAACAAGGTGACATCTACTCGCGAGGCCTCTCTCCCTCTGCTCATCCCACAGCTAAGTACAATCACCGCCATGTGATTAGATAAGGAACAATCAAAACCGCTCCGCTCTTCTCAAGCTTTCTTCCCTCCAACCCAGTTGCCTTTTATTTTCAAACCCCATCACGTGTCCTGATTATTCCTAACTGTATGCTTAAACTTCCACTCAAACGACTGCGTTTCAACCAATCCTCACCATTCAAATCGAACAACAAGAAATTCCGCAACGATATTGCCACATATATACAACTATCTTTTGAACTGGGAAAGAGAGGGAAGGAAATTTTGAGGGAATTGCTTTTGTATGTTTGTCTTTTTTTCTCCTTTCTCCTTGTATATAGCCAATTTGATACGATGTTAGAAATGTATTGACGCAAATATCCCTGAGTTTGGGATAACGCGTTATTCTAGCGGGCGGGAGAAGCAGCACAAGTAAGGGACTGCCTTTTAAGGCGAAGTACAGTGTCGTGAGCCCCGAGCCGTTACGGTAACCGTGAACAGGGAACTCTGAAATGTGGCTGACTAACGGGGCAATGGCACCCCCCTTTCCATGGAGTCGACAAGACACCACATATTTATTCAATATTATATATAACCACATATATAATATCATATGAACGATTAATAAAAGTAGTTTCAATCTCAATCTCTCTTGCTTTCGTGGTTATAAATGATTTCCACGTGTCCAAAAAGGTCGGGAAGAGGTAAACGTAGACCAACATACAGAGCGTCAAAGAACATTACGTTACGAGGAAAACAAGTTCAAAATAAGGAATTAATCAAAAAGATAACAAAATAATTTCTATTAAAGACATCTTCACAAACTGGCCTATCTGTGTCACCAAATAGCAAACAAAAGATTTGGACCTGATTTAGACCTTTTCCAAATTTGTTCTTCGAATACTTATGGAAGAACAAAAGCAGGTTAGAATGGAAGTCTGCCAGAACATGATCGAAATGGCTCGGATTGATCATGTTAAAACTATTTCATTTGTACATGCTATCATTTACTGATCACGTGCCGAAAAGAGCCAATGAGGTGAAGCATTGAGCATGGTATAAAAAACAGAAGGATGGCCGGCAGAGCGGATTGTTTAGTTATAAAAGGGATGATAAGTTGAATTTGTAAATGGGATTGATTGGTTTACGGGAAGACAAAGGGAATAAAACTGATCCCACTTCAGAGCTTCCGTAAAATAAATTTATGAATTAGATTGAAGTACCCGAGAAAGGAAGACAAGGAATCAAGCTTAGAAAGAAAACATAATCTTTTCTACGATGAAGAGTTTAGTACTCAGCTAGAGTACTAGATTATGTTATGCAGATGATTTCTCGGATTGGAAATATTTTTGTTTTATATATCATACTAGACGGGTGACCCGGGCTTCGCCCCGGGATTGACCCGTGTGCATATCTACTCGAGTGATATATATTTAGATAAGATTTTTTTATAATTGTTTGTTATTAGCATTATCTATTTGTTTGTAGAATAATTTGAATATATAGTTTTAATAATTGATTTATATATTTTTTAAAATAGCCTATCGTCTTCCCCGTATTTTTTTTACCTATGTATGGAAATTTTGGTTTGAATTAGTGAACTACTGCGAATTTGTATACCGGACATACAAACAAACAAACATTGATTTATATATATATATAGATTTTCATATTGTAATAAAATTTATAATGTTAATTCAACAGATCTTGTCACTCGCTTCCTCCAGATTGTTACCAGCCTATCGCTGCTCTAATTACAGTATTTAGTTATAGAACTCATATTTTTCTTCCTTTTTTATTTTTTCCAACAGATCCAGAATGGAGTCAAAGCATCATTACCAGGTATGAGACATGGGTGTATCAGTATGACCCGAAAACCAAACGTCAGCCAATGAATTGAAAGAGGGGAACCGAAGCCCAAAAAGGCAAGGTTTGCGAAATTCAAAGTCAAGACATTGCTTTTACTTTTTTCGATATTAACGGTTTGTTTCAACATAAATTTATTCCTTTTGAACGTACAATTAATAAAGAGGTTTATTTGGGGATAATGAAGCGTTTAAGGGAGGCAGTGCGCTTTAAAAGACCTGAGAGATGGCAAAAAAAAAAAAAAAAACGACCGGATACTTCACGTTGATAATGCACGACCACACACAGCCCATATTGTTTCACAGTTCTTGGCCAAGCATTCAACACATAGCTCCTTCATGCATACTATTCCCCGACTTAGCTCCCAATGACTTTATTCTCTATCCTAAATTAAAAATGAAGTTAAAAGGAAGGAAATTTGACAACGTTGATATGATACAAGCCGAAGACAACCTTGAGGAGCCTCTCAAAAGATGATTTTGTCTTCTGCTTCGACAATTGAAAAAAAAAAAGATGGCAAAGGTATATTGAGGCAGGAGGAGCATATTTCGAAAAAAAAAATTAAATTAGTTTTTTATTTTTATAAATACGGGACAGTCCTGTAAATTAAAACTAATCTATTTATTAACTTGAATGTCTTAATTAATTTTTCCTGTATATAAATTTCATCTTACCATTAAGGTACTATTACTGTATCCTCTAAAAAAGACCTCTGGGAAAACCCCAGGACTATAATAGAAAAGCTGAGACAATGGAACCTAATGGAGATCGTTTAAATGACTTGAGGAATAAGCAACAACTATTACTGTTTTTCCTGCATGCATCCTACATTTCTGCTTGGAGAATCTGTATAAGACTAAAAGGTCTTAATAAAACTTTTGTTATCATTTCTTTGATCAATAACGAAATTCTTTAAAATGTTTCTTAGCTACTCTTTATGTAGCGATCTGAGAATCGGAATAGCTAACGTGATGTAGAAAGAATGACTGTTCTAAGACTAGGTTTACCTTCAATTAATAAGCCTTTGCCGGTCCCAAGCCCGGATAAAAAAGGAGGAGGGGAAGCAGTAACAAGCTCGCTAAAAAACCTGGGTTCAGCTGGCCCGGCTGATAGTACCCTGTAAGGGCTCCTGATCCAGGGATACAGGATGAGCAGCGTTTGTACTCCATGTTAGGAGCGGCTGCACATGGCGTCTGTTCCTCATGTCAGAGACAGCCATTTCTTTTGGAGCTAAGTCGGCCTGCCACTGAGTAGTGCTCCCAGTCTTAATGACAAAGGTAGACGCATTCTACTTCACCCAGTCATGATGGTTGTAAAATATACACCATCAAGATCACAACCTGATACTGTAATATGATTGGGTGAAGATAAGGAAGAAGAAGACCTTCAATTAAACAGAGGTTTTCACTATGGCGGTTGCTTTAAGAAGAACGGTGAGATGATGCGTTATAGCCTTATATTGTCTATTTAACTAAACAGGAATAAATACCAGCGATACTCCACAGTGGGTACTACCTATATACAGAAGTAGATCAACGTACCTTTGGATTTACGAAGCAGCGGTAAGAAGGCCTGGGTACACCGCAGGGTTCCCAGTAGGTTGACTTCCACTTGGAATCTTTGATGCTCTGGAGTGTTCCACTCAAACTCCCCGCCAATACATACTCCAGCGTTGTTCACCAAGGCATACAGCTCTAGACACCACACCTTGTAAGCACACTACATAGGAACATGTACTATCTACAACAATCAAATCATAACCAGCTATATACCAACAACAACAAAAACCTTTATCAAAACACTATTGTCTTACAAGGGGATTCCCCTAAAAAGTTATATATGTACATGAGTGAGGAGGAAAAGCAATTTAGAGGGGAGGGGGAGCAATCAGCCGTTGTCTGTTGAGTTGAGCATTTCTTCCCTCATTTTATCAATCGCTTTGAAAAATTTTAAATATTTATAAACAAATGTTTTATCCAGCAGGAGAGTAGTAAAAATTGTATATACATGTTGTTCATTATAACGAGTTAGCCCCGAAATTTCGCGTATTTCCAGTCTCTTTTCCTGTAGAAATGGGCAATGGAATAGATAATGGACCAAATTGTCTTGGATGACAGCATTGCAGAAGTAGAAATTTAAAGGGTCGCTGTTCCAAAATCCCGTGATATCCTCGGGGGAAAATAGCCATAGAATCCTTTGACGGGCTATAAATCGTTTGATTTTCAAAGGGAGGTTTGATAGTAAGTAGTCCTCGACCAGATATATACCACTTGTAATCTTAGTGCATGTATCATATGTGAATTCCAGTGTTTTTTTTTTATTCCTTTATTTTGTGTCGTTTTTTTATTTTCCTCGGATTTGCCTTTTCAAATCTGTTTATGAGCTCAATTGTCTTAATTACAATATATAAATTTCATTATCTCAATATTGATTGTGATTAGCTTTTACTTTTTTTATCTTCATTTGCGGTGAATCCATGGTAAATCCATGTATAATATCTTTTCCTCAATTTTACCCAGACTAATCTATTAGCTTGATTGTCTTTATATAATTTTTCTGTGTATAAATATCATATTACCATTAAGGTACTATTAATGTTTTTCTGCATGTATCCTACATTTCTGCTTGGAGAATCTTTATAAGACTAAAAGGTCTTAATAAAGATTTTTGTTGTTGCTGTATATACCACTTGTTTGAAGTTTATATGTTAATTTTGTGATTATTCTTATTTTTTTAATTCATAGAAACATTTTTCTGGCAGACATATTCAATTTTTAGCATCATCATTTTTAATATTGTTTTTTTTTCCTAGTTAGCAAATCATTTTCAATTGTAGTTTCTTTTTTGTTTTGTTGTATTCCTTTTTAAGCAATAAAATATATAGAACTAAGGTGTAATATTCAATTCAAGCATATGGAACCAACATCGATTCATTTTCAAAACAAAGCAAAATCATAAGCTTATACAACTTTCACTATTTCATACACCACTTGTACATACTTACTTGTACGTCTTTCTATAACTGTCATTGACATAACATTTCACAGTGTTGGGACAACATAAGTACAATAAAAATAAATATTGTCACATAGAAAATTAGGAAAGACAAACTTCAGGCTGACACAGTAATCCATTTAAGGCACAGCCACAAACTAAAATTTATAAAATACAAGATAACCAACAAAGAAAGTATACAGAGAATCAAGTTATAAATATCAAAGTAAGTAATTTGTTCATAAAAATAAATATTTCGCTACATAGCTCCTACCCCATGAGAGCTGTGACTCACAGCTTGCAAATCTTGTTGATACTGACAGGGATCTGATATGGTTCTGCCAAGGCTTCCATCGAAGTTTCTAGCACTTCCACGTCCTATTTCTTGCGGCGTGAAGAGCGGCTTTGTCTTCGTATCGTCTATAGAGACATCGACATCTTGGAGGGAAATCTTGGTTTTGACATGGCAGTTGAATCATGGAGCCATTAGCTAAAAATGTAAATCACAGCAGCCATTGCCACAAGGTCTTCTCGGCGATATTCAGTTTGTCTTCCCTTATTTACCCAGCATCTCCACCAAATCTAGCGTAGAAAATTAGGAAAGACAAACTTAAGGCTGACCTAGCAATTTATATAAGGCACAAACTAAAATGTATAAAATACAAGATAATCAATAAGGGAAGTATACAGAGTAGCAAGATATATATATCAAAATTGATATTTTGTTCATAAAAATAAATATTTCGCTACATAGCTTAGAATTCGGTTCGGTTCCAAAATCACTTTATTAGGTACCGCTCAAAAAGAACAACCTAGTTTATGATAATTGCAACAATGAATAATATATGAAGGTTATTCACATATTAAACAAAATGTTAACGCGGGATTCAATCCCGGTTCATGGCTGTAGGGAATCGAGGGTGTTGCCTACTTGTCCACCGACTCTTACGGTTAGAATAGATGGTAATGGAATTTATAAATATTTTTATAAAGCATAGGATGCCTCTCTTGTCAAAATAGACGTCAAAGCTAGACACCATCTCCACAAACTAGCAGACTCAGGTCGGTGACAAAACCACAACACCAGCTTTAGTAAACTGAGAAGCGTCCACCTAGAGACCATGGTTTCGGGCTAATGGCCCTTGTCAGTCTAGAGCGGACTTTATTCCATGAGATTCACACAGGATCTATTGGAATCTTCACAATCCGCCAAAAAGGTGTTTAGCTGGCAAATTAGGTGGCGTCAGGTTTTAAAGTTTATTTTGACAGAAGAGGTGCTCTATGCATTTATAGATCAATTTCCTCAAGGCAAAATTTCCATCTGAATTATTGTATTTCATACCCAGAACAAGTCTGTCGTTACAGAGAGAGTTGCATAGTTTCAAGTGAATAGTTTTGCTTAATATGATGCATTTCACCTGTTATATGAAATTTGAACTATTTAAAAAAAAATAATTTTAAAAAACATTTACTAACATTTATAAGAATCATACGCGTCGAAAATATTTCAAAGTTTTGCTTAAGTAGAAGATAACTAAATGTTGCAGGGTTGCCGGGCTATTTGGGCAGACGAACAGGCCAGGTAGAAAGAAGCAGACGATATTTTTATCCCCATTGTCGGCAGATGTCCAGTGCCACCAGATGTCACTTCAATTTGTCACAAGCCCAGCTGATTCTCTATCAGACGAGTCTGTGACAGTGGGTATAAATAGTGGATATCTATGCTAGAAGATCAATTTCTTTGCCCAATTATCCTCAACCAATCACGTTCACGTGGGTATAATTTCTAACTGTCGTTTTTTAGTCCACTTTCTTATATATAAAGATAAAGGTCACCTCTCCCATCAAAAGAGACATCAAAACTATACACCATCTAATGACCTTCGCCGCAATCTAGCAGCTTCAGGTCGGTGACAAAGCCACAACACTAACTTTGGAAAACAGAGAAGTGTCCACCTAGAGACCATTGTTTCGGGCTAATGGCTCTCGTCAGTCTAGGGTGGACTTTATTCCATGAGATCTACAAGGGATCTAATGGAATCCTCACAATCTACCAAAGAGGTGTTTAGCTGGTAAAGTGGTTGGGCCAAATCTATGGCTAAAATATTATTGCATCAAGGCTAATGCACCTATTTTATTTTAATTTGTAATATTATTTTTAATATATTTTAAATTTATATTTTATATTTATTTAGTTTATTAAACAGAATATATGTATTATAAAATCACAGTTTGTATTTAGGTATACTGTGTGACTTCACTGCTCTCTTTGATGTGAGAAATAAATAAATAATTCTGGAAGCTACTTAAAGTTATCTCATTATTTCTTTATATAAATTTGTAGGATGGTTGAAACACGCTCTGGTAAGATACAAGACCCGGCACAGGAGAGAATCAAGGTTGAAGAGCTTGCCAAGCCGCAACCTGGTGTAACAATATAGATGGAAATTTTGCCGGGAAGATATTCATATATAGAGACTAGCCGAATGACCCGGGCAACGCCCGTGTTTTACCCGATTGAATGTTTTTATTCAAATACTATTATTATATATAGTATATTATTAATACTATTATTATTATATATATTCAAATACTATAAATACAATTATAAATTTGGCGCCTTTAATAAATGCATATATTAGTTAATAACTATAGCCTATGTGCTTTATCTGTCTATGTACTGTTGGCTTCCGTAGGCGTCTCTTACTGGGAAAAAGAAAGAGAGGATTCCATTTAGTTATTAACTAATATATGCATTTATTTAAGGAGCGACCCGCTCCAACACAATAGTTACAAAAACGAAAAAGCGAGTGGGGGGGGGGGGGGGGGCATGATGGGGGGGGGGGGGCAAAGGTGGCGTGATCGTAGCCAACCAATAGGAGGGCGCCATTCCAAAAAAAAAAAAGCAAACGGTGACAGAGATGATAAATGATTAGGAGATGAAGAATGACGCTCGTCTCTGTCACCGTTTGCTTTTTTTTTGGAATGGCGCCCTCCTATTGGTTGGCTACGATCACGCCGCCTTTGCCCCCCCCCCCCCCCATCATGCCTCCCCCACGCTGTTTCGTTTTGTGTTGGAGCGGTTCGCTCCTTAAATAAATGCATATATTAGTTAATAACTAAATGGAATCCTCTCTTTCTTTTTCCCAGTATGACGCCTACGGAAGCCAACAGTACATAGACAGATAAAGCACATAGGCTATAGTTATTAACTGATATATGCATTTATTTAAGGCGCCAATTTATAATTGTAACGAATAGTATTTGAATAAAAACATTCAATCGGGTAAAATACGGGCGTTGCCCGGGCCATTCGGCTAGTATAGAATAACGGTCACCTCTCCCGTCACTTTCTTATAGGTCTCGAAAATAAAAAGAATTATAAAGAAAATTTAACAAATGGTTCTGTGTGATACATTAGAGCACCATCTGTTATAATCAATTTTAACTATTTTAACTTTTTTTTTCTTTTTAAAATAAAACAATTTTCTACTACCCTTACTGCAATGATAAATTAATGCGATGGCCTGGCTCATCAGTGGTGAACCCTTCCAGCAGTGTCGTCAGTTTAATCTACCATACAGCTTTTTTATTTCCAGCAAAGAAATGTATATTAAATTCAATACCTTTTGTAGATATATTTTAAATTATATAGTGACACATAAATCTTTTAAGAAACTGATAATTTATATTATGTTGATTGTACATATTGCCAGGCACTTCTTTCTTTTGTACACAGGTCTTTTCTTTTTTTTCTCTCTCTTTCTCATTGTTAATATCATATGGCTATTCTATTCACAGCCTAAAATTATTGTATATATATATATATTTAATTAAAAATGCATATATTGGATCAAAATATAATATATTTTACCAATATTTCAGTTGGCTGAATGCCAACCTTTATCAAGGTATATGTTATACATGTTATAATACCTTGATAAAGGTTGGCGTTTAGCCAACTGAAATATTGGTAAAATAAATTATATTTTGATCCAATATACTTGAATGCCTTTTTAATTAAAGATTTATTTATGGATTGCTCTATTTTCAAAAAAAAAAAAATATTTTGAAAAAAAATATATATAGACAAATTTTATTTTTTCCTATTGTTTTTTCATATAGACAAATGTAAAGACATACATGTATGACAGCGCAAGTGTCCCTAGGGGGACATAACGCTTTAAATTGAAATAAAATACAGCTGTAATATTGCATTTGGCTGTTTTTCTTTTATACCGAAACTTTCTATTGGACAAAAGATTTGAGGACAGTAGAATTACATATAATCATAAATATATAACGTGATTCGAACATTGCTTTTCAGTAAATTTCTATAAAAGTAGTTTTTAAAACATGATAACATTATGATATACGAGGTGTGTTCGAAATGTATCGCGACTTTTGTGTTTTTTCAAAATTTATTTATTTATTCATGAATACCTATTTTGTCCCCTTCAAAGTAATCCCCATGAGATATTATGCACTTGTGCCAACGGTTTTTCCAATCTTCGAAGCACTTCAAAAAATCATTTTTTAAAATCTTTTTCAGCTCCTCCTTCGATGCCGTCTTTATCTCGTCAAGCGTAGCGTAATGTCGTCCTTTCATGGGCCTCTTCAGTTTAGGGAACAAGAAAAAGTCACAGGGGGCCAGATCTGGGGAATACGGTGGCTGCCGCATCATTAGTGTGTTGTTTTTGGCCAAAAGGTCGATGCGTGAGCAGGGGCGTTATCGTGGTGCAAAAGCCAATTTTTGTTCTTCCACAAATCCGGGCGTTTCTGGCGGATTGCTTCGCGCAAATTGCGCATAACTTGCAGGTAATATTCCTTATTGACCGTTCTACCCTGTGGCAAGAACTCATGATGCACCACGCCCCTGCAATCGAAGAAAACTGTCAGCAAAACTTTCACATTCGACCGAACTTGGCGCGCTTTTTTTTGGTCTTGGTTCGTGCGGCAGCTTCCATTGAGATGATTGAGCTTTGGTTCCCACGTCATAACCATAAACCCACGCTTCGTCACCAGTTATGACCCTCTGGAGCAAATTTGGGTCGTCGCGGACAGAGTCCAACATCTCATTAGCAATGTTCATGCGATGCTGTTTTTGGTCGCAATTGAGCAATTTTGGTACGAATTTCGCGGCGACCCGTCTCATGCCCAAATCATTGATGAAAATCGAATGGCACGAGCCAATCGATATGTTTAGGTCCTCAGCAACTTCTCTAACAGTGATTCGACGATTGGCCAATATCATTTTCTCCACTTCATTAATTTTTTCGTCTTTTGTTGAAGTGTTTGGGCGTCCGGCACGCTCTTCGTCGTTCACATCTTCTCGGCCTTCTGAGAACATTTTGTACCACCGATAAACGTTGCTTCGGTCCAAGGTAGCTTCTCCGTATGCCACAGTCAACATCCGGAATGCATCCGCGCACTTAATTTCGTTTTTCACACAAAATTTGATACAGGTTCTTTGATCCATTTTTTTTAATAGGTAAAAATCGAAGACGATCCAAAACACCTGCAAGCAAAGCAGCTGTCAACAATTAAGTGAACATTCAAAATGGCCGAGCTTGTCGGCATAAGTGAGAGACATGAGTACCAACATAAAGCCACAAAAAGATCGAAATTCGAATATACGTAACCCGCGAAAATTCAAAAGTCGCGATACATTTTGAACACACCTCGTATTATGGGGGGTCGGTGGAAGGATGGCCTAAACCGTTGGTTTCCAACCGCTACAACCTGGGTTCGATTCCCGCATTGGCTACTTTTTTTCTGATAAAAAAAAGCTCCAATGGCCCCCAATTCTTGAAAACGTCCAACCCCACCAGCGAGTGCTAGTAAACAAACGGGGTTCTGGCACATTTGTAAGTGCAAAGTCGAACTGCTTTTCACATGTGTAGACATGTGGTGCACTTACAGTAAAATCAGTCGCCAACTTCTACCCACCATGATTATCATGGCCTGTACCACGTGTACTAGGGATAAACAACAACATGATATATTACAATATAATACACTGCGGCTTGTGATTGTAAAACAACACTTGAAGTTACACCGCATGAGTTTCTTTTCAATGAAAAATCAAAATTTATTTCAAGGTGAAATATTGATTATTTCTAACCTTTTTGGATGAGGTATGAAAGGGTGAATTATGAAGAGTAATGATGAACGGAATATATTATATAAATTATTTTTTTGTAATATATACATATTGTGGCGAAGAAAAATAATCAAATAGACTTCCGAATTACTTTAAATATTTATTTAATTAGTTAATTCAAAGATTTTAAATATAAAAGTTACTATGTACATGAGCTAAATCGACCCAGCAGTTAGAGGGGAGAACTGAGTTTTTCCCCCTTCCACGTGGCGTCACTGTTTTCCCCGCCCTGTCGGTCAAGTCCAGATAAGAGGGAATACCAGGAAACTCTGTTCTGACAATATTTTTTTCACATTGTGTCGCGGTGTCTCGCAATTCTGGCCTTAACTACCCGTTTCATGATTTTTCAGGATGCCTGAATGACCAATATTTTGGTCGTTGAGGTACAGCTTGCACCACGCTAATGTGGGCCAACAGACCGAAACGCGTCCGTGGTTAGCTTTTCTTGATTAATCAAGAATGGGTATTTGGCCAATTCTGGAATAATTAAAAATCAACGAGAATAGTTGATATTTATTCCGTTTGATGGCGCAAGCCATCAGCAACTTTCAGTTGCACGATAAGGAGATGCCTTTTTCTTAATATTTTAACCGTCATGATTTAACACCCAACACAAAGGCAAACATATAAAAATCCAAACGATTAAACTTATCTCATTTTTATACGATACATTAGCGCCATCTGTTAGAAGAAATTTGAACTATTTTTGACGTGTATGATAAAATAATGGAAGGGTCTGACTCATCAGTGGTGAACCCTCCCAGCGGTTTCATCAGTTTAATCTACCATACTGCTGTTATATTGATTTTCGGTTTTCCTTTTATACTGATACTGAAGATAGACTCAAAGCATATGTCCATTAGTTCATTTAAAATATCCTTTCCAGGAGTCTAGTTTCAGTATCAGTATAAAAGGAAAACCGTAAAATGCAATATAATAGCGGTATGGTAGATTAAACTGGTTAAACCGCTGGGAGGGTTTACCACTGATGAGTCAGACCCATTATTTTATCATTGCAGTAAGGGCTAAGGAGGTAAAAATATTTGAAATACATCTCAATGTACCAAGATACCCAATTGGACAACAGAGGAGAAATTCCCGGCTGACATGAGAGGACATGTGTCATATGAGTAGATGATTCACTTAATCTGTAAATGTATTCCATATTTGGTTGCTTGGAAAAAGATATTTTTATAAATCTTGTGATGAAATCCGAGGTAAGTTTGGTGGTGCTCCATGGTTAAACCAATTCCTGAAGTCCACTCCTCTCCAATTTTGCGATGGCAGTTATAGGCCTGGGGTCCTCTATTGTCAGTTCTGAGCATGATATGTTCCGGAGAAGCTTCCGCACTATTGAATTTCAAGCAGTTATTGAAGGTTTTTTGTTCATTTTGAAATTTAAGGTTTTTATATGGCTACTTCTTAGCCTTGTTAAAGCTGTTTGTTGATTTCTATTGAGTTTTTGAAGTTCTTCTAATTGTCGAGGTAAGTGTACTAGTTGCTTAAATGTAATTTCTTTTTGTGTATTCTCTTTTTTTATATATATATAGGGTGGCCCATAATCCCGAAAACTTTTAGTTTTTTATTAAAAGTTAGAAGGCGAACTAAAAAAAAAGCTATAACTATTTTTTTTTTAGATAAAAGATAAAGCTTTTGACAAAAGTTACTTTGTACGGGTTAACACAAAATGCAATAAACTAGGGCCTGAAGTAATAGTAACTAAACACACAAAAAGCGTACACTCAAGAGTACAACAAAAAAAGGTTAAATAATAAATCAAAATTTGTTAAATAAAATAAAATAAAAAAACAGTACTTATATTTATTGTAGCGTTGGTAGGGATCGGACCGGGGTCACACAGGTATGTGAGGAGATTGCCAGACACGGATAAATCACGCAGAGAACACTTAAATGTCTCCACACGATAATCCACCACACTGGCTTTGCAATACCATAGCTCCCTTATATACAAACATGGCCACATTCGTCCAATCAGAAGGTGGGAGAGATTGGTTCAATAACAAACGAAAACAAAATTCTTCCCACTAAAACCTGAGATAAAAGTGCAAATATTTGTCAATATAATTTGACACTTTGACTAGTCTATCACCTCAATTAAAATAGTTTTTATTCTAGTTTTTAACTTTTAATTTAAAAAAATTAAAGGGTTCGGGACCTATGAGCCACCCTGTATATCTCATTTTTAGGGTCTCCTCTTTGGTTTATATATATTCTACAAGACCACAGTCACCGTTCGGAGAGGATTAATAGAATCACCGAATGTCGTGGTCCATTTGGATGAGGAAAGTGAAGACTGGAACGTGGCTGATTCCACACTCGCCTTTTACAGTGATAAGCTAACCTTGACACGGTGTGGCCACTGGATATGTGTCGGACCTGGAGGCTGTTGTTGGGTTCTATGCTGCCTTGAGTATAGGAGCTCCATCTATGCTTCCTTCCTGTGGTGAATCTGTATAAGACCGGTGGTCTTAATAAAGCTGTATGTGTGTATATATATATCACATTTTTAGATGTATAGTATCCATGTGCAAAATATGGATTAAAATTTTGAATAGTTTTGACCTAGCCACTCTACCAGCTAAACACCTCTTTGGAAGATTGTTAAGTTTTCTTTAGATCCCTTGTGGATCTCATGGAATTAAGCCTGCCCTGGGCTGAAGAGGGCCATTAGCCTGAAACCATAGTCTACAGGTGTACGCTTCTCAGTTTGCTAAAGCTGGTGTTGTGGCTTTGTCACCGAACCGAAGCCGCTATTTTGCGTCGACGGTCAATAGATGGCGTCTAGCTTTGAGATCTATTCTGAAGGGAGAGATGACCATTATTTTTACAGATTATTTTCCTCCCGGAAATATTTCAAGCTCTATATATCACATTTTCGGATGTATACTTTTCCCATGCTAAAAAAAGCTCACCTCTCTAATTCAGAAATACATTAGATAGAATGATTACAAAAATCCTTATCTTTGCAGAGATGGTGGTTTCAGATCAATGAATATGCCAAAGCTTTGAAAGATTCGCTAAATTCTACCTTGAACCTATGAGTTTAGTCTATGTGGCCTCGTGCTTGCCCCACGAAGGTTGCCATGGTAGTTGGCCTAAAGGAAGCGATGCAATCGTCCAGTTGACTGATCTCCATCCACCCAGCCTATCTGGGTCGTCCATGTGGAAAATGAGGAAAGTGAGCTGCCACATCCGCCCACGCAATATTCTCTGCAATCACCAAGTCTTACCTCGTCTGAGACTTCCTGGCGACATGGGCCAATTGGTCTGATAGGGATGTCAGTCACGACAGCTGTCTCTTCGTACTGTCCTAGTCGCACATGGTCACCTACTCAGGTCGCCGTATGCTCCGTCTTCTTATCTGATAAGCCTCTATGTATCCATGTACAGTAGAACCTGCATGAAAGGTCACTCGCGCTAGAGGACACCTATACACAGTCGAACATACTCCATGAGAGGACACCTCTCTACAGTAGAAAATACTCCATGAGAGGACACTCGCGCTAGAGGACACCTCTCTACAGTAGAAAATACTCCATGAGAGGACACTCGCGCTAGAGGACACCTCTCTACAGTAGAACATACTCCATGAGAGGTCACTCGCGTTATAGGACACCTCTCTACAGTAGAACATACTCCATGAGAGGTCACCCCCGCTAGAGCACACCTCTCTACAGTAGAACATACTCCCTGAGAGGACACTCACGCTAGAGATCACCTCTCTACAGTAGAACATACTCCATGAGAGGACACTCCCACTAGAGGACACCTCTCAACAGTAGAACATACTCCATGAGAGGGCACTCGCGCTAGAGGACACCTCTCTACAATAAAAAATACTCCATGAGAGGACACTCGCGCTAGAGGACACCTCTCTACAATAAAAAATACTCCATGAGAGGACACTCGCGCTAGAGGACACCTCTCTACAGTAGAACATACTTCATGAGAGGAAATTCCCGCTAGAGGACACTTCTCTACAGTAAAACCTCCATGAGAGGACACTCGCGCTAGAGAACACCTCTCTAAAAAGGACAGTTTTTATTTGCAAAATTATCATTTTTACTATTTAGTAACTCTCCGGTAAGAGGACATCTCTCCCTAAAGGACAATTTAGCTCTACATTTAGGTGTTGTCCTTTACAGGAAGGTTTTACTGTACTAGTCATGTTCTAAAGTAGCGACCATACATTCTTAATACGGTCTCCTTCATTGACGAGCTCAAACACAATCACTTGTCCTATCAGAAAAAAAATCAAAATATCTTTTTTTTTCTTCAGATGAAGAGGTTAATAGTCCGAAACGCGTACATGGTTAGCTATTTCTGGATCATTTAAGAGAGTCCTATTGGCCACTTGTATGGAACATATAAGGGGGGCCTGCATACTTTCTTCCTTGTCCACATCTATTGACTCTCTTCTTTAACGCTTCACCACCGTTCTTCTATAAAGTTGTTTGCTGCACTCTTCTAATATAATCATATCAAGCTTTCTGGTATCACAAACCAAAGCATACATTTTTTAGATCATCATTATGTAAGGACCAGTCAACAAGTGAATGACTTTGAGATGAAGAGTAAAGCCAGTTCAATTTCTATGTAAATAACACATGATTATTACCTTACACAATTGGGAGAATCTGTATGAGGCAAGTCCCTAATAAAGGCTTTTGTGTGTGATATCACAAACCCTTATAGCACTATCATATTTTCTCATATATCTTATAGCAGGGTCTGTGATGCCCGAAAGCTAGAGATGAATATACAATAAAACATGAAACTCGCCTTCGGAAGCTGTTTTGCTTATTATTAAAGAATCTAATTGTAGAACGACATTTGAAAATTATTCCGCATGTGTTTCTTTTGAACGAAAAATCGAAATTTATTTTAAGAAGAAATTACGATTATTTCTAACCCTAAGGATGAAGTATGAAAGGATGAATAGTAAAAAGTAATGGTAAACGGAAAATTAAAGTCGCTTACCGGGCAGATGCCATGTCCACTAGGCTACCCTGTATGGACAGATTCCCATCCCTGAACACTTTTATTTTTCCGTTTATCATTACTCTTCACAATTCATCCTTTCATACTTCATCCCTAAGGTTAGAAATGATCGTTATTTCTCCTTAAAATAAATTTAGATTTTTCGTTCAAAAGAAACACATGCGGGATAGTTTTCAAATATCGTTCTATAATCATAAACCGCATTATATTGTATTATAAAGAATCGAATTGCTGTACCTATTTTTCTGAAGGTTGATAGAACTTTTTACAACCTCACTGCTTCTTCTGTCTTGATACCGGCTCATGTTCTTGCTTGTTTGAACATGTCTATGTGCCTCGTGACGGTATGAACTACACGTTAGATATTCGCAAATATGCACTCAACACCCGCTAGAGTAAAGTTGATAAACAAAATTATGATTTACTTCAACGGCTCTGTACTTCTATTTGAAACTTCTCTTTTTCTATTTCCCTAAAGATTTTATTTAGAACTTATTAATACGGTAATATGTTTCTATATTCTATATATTCAAAACCTTGGACAGCGTGTAGGACAAATGCATCGATACTATTCATGATTGAAGTAAACGAAAAAATTGCGCTACAAATTTTAAAATAAAACCACAACCTTTCGCAATAAGTTTCTTTTATTATGATATGCGCGAGCTTTCGGGCTGGAGCCGCCCTTCTACAGGCAAAAAATGAAACATTTGATTCACGAGAGACAGTTATATACATTTGATTTGTTACAAATTTTAAATAAAATATCATAAAGAAAAGTATTAAAACTACATAAATTATTACTATTTTACTTTGTTTAACAATTGGAAATAATTTAACCTTAAATTTCAATATTTTAATAAAGTTAAGTTTTAAACTATGAATTGGATAAGCGAGAAATCTGATTTTTGTGGTATGGAATATGACAAAATTGTTCTGGGATATCTATTCTACGATTAATGCTATTGTGTTGTTTGGAAATCAGCGATTCAAGGATTAATCTTTCAGATTTGGTGGTTATGTTACTGTAGTGGCAAGTTGGACTGTCTAAATTAAATTTGTGGCCGGTATTCATGGTATGTTGAAAAATGAGGGATCTTGGATCTTTGGTCTTCATATTGTAAGTATGTTCCTTCAATCTTGTCTGTATTTTCCTGCTTGTTTCTCCTACGTATATAGATGGACAATCAATGCATGACACGGAATATATGGCATTTTTCTTCTGAAGGGGGTTCTGGTCTGTGGTCGATTTTGTGATGGGATTTCTAAGGATATTCCCGATGGTTCTTGGGGTGCGGAAAAAGAACTTGATTCCGTATTTCTTCATTTCCAGGGCTATTTTTAAATTGGTTGGTGAATAATCAATATAACAGGTCGTTTTGAAAGTCTGCTGGGTTCTATGATGGGATGGATTGTAACAGTGTTGATCGATAAACAGTGGGGGATAGCCAAAATTTCTAAGATTTCTGTAAATATTATTTCTTTCTATTGCTTTAAATTTGGGGAGGGAGCAATGGGTGAATAAACGCTTGGTTAAGGTTTTCACTACTGTTATTTTGTGAGATATGGGACCATAAGATTTAAACGGGAGGTATGATGGTTCGAAACTTTTCTTGTAATACACTGTGGTGTGAAAACTATTTTCTGTTCTCATTATGAGGGAATCGAGATAGGGCAAAACTCCATTAATTTCTTTTTCAATAGTAAAGGATATTCTACGGTGGTAGCCGTTGAGGGTATCTAAAATTAGTTGTTCTTTCTCAGATTCGAATTCACAATATATGTCATCAATGTAACGTTTCCATTTTATTATGCCTAGGCCTCCTTGACGATTTATCCATCTATCTATTTTCATTAGGACTATTTCTGCTGCTGCAAGAGATAAAGGGCTGCCCATAGGTGATCCACTGATCTGCTGGAATATTTGGTTTTGAAATATGAAATTACTAATGGAAAGACAGAAGAAGCAGTGAGGTTGTAAAAAGTTCTATCAACCTTCAGAAAAATAGGTACTATTCATGATAAAGTTACGAAAAACTTTCAAAAATACAAAAATATTTTCCTAAAATGAATTTCTTATAGACATGCTTACTACTTTTAGGCATTTCTTATAGACATGTTTACATATTATAGACAATTGTCAATTCAGTATATTTTATTGACACTCTCAATCAATTGTTACAAGAATCAAAGATAAATTAAAAAAAGATAAATGTGTTTATAATTTGGTGATAAAATATATGAAAATCTGTTCTCAGGAAAGAAGGCTCCTCCATCTTGTCCTCCTCCAGACAAAGACAGGATCTCTCAGTTCAATGTTGAGGCCTTCAACATAATACAGCCGACCTGCAAGGCTACTGGCTCTTCGGTCAAGGGCTGGATGACAACGTCGTGTCTGTCAAGTAATCAATTTACAGGTTCTTTCTGAGCCTTGAGATGAGGGGAGAACTTACTGTCTGGAGGAGGACTCTTTGTCTCCTGGACTTTACCTAACTGTATATAGTTTACTCTTTTATTTCATCCCTCTTTTTATAATTATTATATAATACCACCATTGACTTGTGTATGATGTCAATAAAATATTTTTAAGTCTCAAAATCTCAGTTCAATGTTGAGATGATACTTATAGAGACATGTCTTGGTAGGATGGTGTTGTCATCCAGGCCTCGCCCGAAGACCCAGCCCTGAAGGTCAGGAGGCTGCTTGATGATGGTAAATGCCTCCCAGATGAGAGGCCTGATGTAGCGGCAGGACCACTATTGAGGATGGTTTACTTACAGTTGGGAAATAATATTTTATAGACCAAAATTCAAATTTCCTATCATGTCTTTTCAAAATAACTGAGTCCTATTTCTCTTTATGGCTTCTGTAGTGTTAATGACTACCTTGTTCAACTCGTTATATAATAAAACGAAACTCATTCTGGGAAAATATATTTGCATCAATACTATCACAACTATCGATTTCGGAAGATGACCGACAGCGTCTACATAGGAATTGTTTGAGATTCTTCGGTCACCTCGCTCGACGCATGGGGATTGTGTAGACCATACTGACCGGAAAGACGTCTGGGTGACACATACCTGGATGTCTGCCGACACGCTTCGTGAACCAATTAAAGGAACTCACTGGTTTAACGGTCGCCGAGATGGTACATTGAGCTCAAGACAGAGATGGCTGGTGTCGTGTTTGGGATGTAATATGTACAGTGGGCCACAACGTTCGATCGCGAATAAAATGATTTGCATATATGTTATATAAAAAAAGAGATTTCTGTTGTTTTTGAATATCTTGAGGATTATGCTATGGTAATGCAGTCGTGATTAAAATCTTGAAACTATAATAATAAAAATAGTTTTGATCAGATATTGCTTTAATTGAACTTATGGAATATATAAAACATAATTTGGTAAAAGTACTGCCTGGCTTAAGGCGTAATAATCTAAAAAATGAAAAACATATTTACATAATGTACAAAATATTTGAGCAGGCCAACGGAAAACAACAAAAATAGAGCTTTTATAGTGAAAATAACGACCTCTGGTGGTCGATTTAACAGAGTATTCTATCTATGAAATATATTTGAAAAATATTTTTATATATAACATATATATTCAAACCAAAGTGTAAATATGTAAATAAAGAGAGGAATCACAATGACTAAACCTCAGTAGAACTAACGGTATAGAGGTGGTGCCAGGCTGTTATCGACCCGGTGTTTACATCGCCACAGAGTCGCCGCTCAGCTGATAATCCCGCCGGCGTCTGCTCTAAATCTCCTACATACATTATATATAAACATCTCTTATCAACACCAAATATTTATTAAATAAATATCACATTTTTTGTTCTTAGCGACCCGGTCTCTTTGTAAGACGACGCTCACTTGTTAAGTGTTTATACACCAAATTATGGTGAATTCGTATGGTTTAGTTAATCGAACATTAATTACAATTACAATTACAATTATTTTATTTCCAAAGCGCTATATCCCGCAAGGGATACTTGCGCCAAACAAGGAGAAAAGTTTATTTACATGAGTTATTTACATTATTCAACGAATAAAAACATTAGAGATCCATATTTTGTAGAAATTTTAGAATGTATTTACAAAATGAATTGAACTTTAGATATGATTTTTTATCGGAAATCAAATCGTTTAATTCATAAACAACTAGTTCATTCTTCATTCTATAGTCTTGAAATGCTGGGCAATCGATCAGTAGATGTCTTGAGGTTTGTTCCTCCATACCACAAAAGCAGCTTGAATCCTCCACTGCCTTTATTCTATTTAAAAAACTTTTAAAATTTCCGTGGTTTGTAACAAATTGAGTATTATAAAAATTTGGACGAAAGTATTTAGGGATTTCTTGTGGAAAAAAGCTTAAGAAAGTATTATTTGCTTCGTTTTTCAGAACATTCATTCTTGATTTGAGAAAGGTATCTATAATTCCTGGAATAAATGGGTCATAAATTTGTTGATCATCTATGGATAAGTTTCTCAGATCAGATATCATGATTCTGGATTCGATAAAGTCTGAGATCAGAGGAATGTTGGCCAAACTATGAACACAGCTATATGATGTGGATTTATAGGCTTGTATACACCATGTCAGTATTTGATATTGGGTTGAATTTAATTTTTGTAAACATTTTTTATTTAAATATTTGAACCAGATTTCGGCTCCATATGTAAGTATTGGTCTGAAAATGGATTTATATAAAGTTAGCCTTTTCTGGGTGCTTAGACCCCAAGATTTCCCGCAAATTGAGAAGAGATAATTTTTAAAACGTTTTGTACGATTTACTATTTCTTCTATGTGGTATGTAAAATTTATTTTGTTTCTTCTTCTGTGATTTGCAATTATTATTCCTAAAATTTTGATCTTCAGAGTTGGTATGATTATTTCATTATTAAATTTGATTGGGATTTTTTCTTTGTTATGTAAATAAAGTATATTAGTTTTTTCTAGACTTATATCAAGTTTGTTACTCTTACACCATACATCAATCGTATTTAATGCCTTTTCTGTAACTAATTTCAGGTCTTTGCAATTGTTGTGCCAGCATATAATTGATACATCATCCGCATAACATACCACTTCACTATTAGGAACTTGATATTTGATCAAAAGATCGTTTAGTAATATTATCCATAGTAGTGGAGATAGCGGGCCACCCTGCGGACATCCCTTTGTAATTTGTTTATTTATTGTTAAGTTCTCATATGTAAATTTCGTTTTCCTCAATTTGAAATATGATTGAATAGTTCTTATTAAACTTTCAGGCAAATTATCTTCATCTATTATTTTTAAAATCGCAGGCCACCATGCGTTATCAAAGGCTCCCGCAATATCTATTGTGACCAGAGCTGTCAGTTCTTTGGTTTTGTGTTCCATTATTATATCGATTATATTATTCAAGGCTGTAATAGTAGATTTTGACTTGATGAATCCATGCTGTTTGGGACTTAATAAATTGTTTTGCATATAATATTCATAAATTTTCTTTTTAATAACTTTTTCGTAGATCTTAGACAGATGTTAACGAAATAGGTCGATAGCTTTTTATTGATTCGACGTTAGATTTGTTTGGTTTCATTAGAATTTTTAAAACTGTCGTTTTCCATTCCCTTGGAAAATATCCCATCTGAATACATTTATTTAATAACGAATGTAGCACCGGAAGTATCAGAGTCTTTGCGCATTTTATCATGTTATTACTGATATTATCTTGACCTGGTGACTTTTTAACATTGCTATTGTCAATTAGATATTCAATTTCTTCGGTATCAATATGGATAGCGCTTGAATTCCTTAGAAAAGGTTCGTAACTTCTAACCAATTCTTGTTGATGGTTGTCTTGATCAATTCTGTCATCTGCAATTAATACATTTATTATGTCTGTAATGCATTTTTCTTTTTCTGATTCTTGATTGTTGTCTATTATGGGAAGTCCTTAATGGATGAACACTAATGCATGACCTGCACGGTCGGGAGAAGAAGCACAAGTAAGGGACTGCCCTGTAGGGTGAAGTACGGTGTCGTAAGCCCCAAGCCACTACGGTAACCGTGAACAGGGAACTCTGAAATGTGGCTGACTAACGGGGCAATGGTACCTCTCCTTTCTATGGTGAAAAAAATCAGAAATTGACGATCCATTTTACTGCGCCCGAGGGAGCCGACGCGCTGGGGTCTGCCGTTGGGGAAACCAGTAGGAAATATGCTACGATGACCTTGGAAAAGACACCACCACCACCAATCAATGAATATTAAGGCATGAATTTTAATTTCCACATTATTCAACGGTCTGAGTTCAATATTACACCTCGGTTACATTTCCAGGATTTTAAATTCCAAATAGTCGAGGTCTCTTGGCTTTCTCCAACAAGATCTAAATAAACCCAACAGTGAGTTGATTCGAGTGTCATGGAAACCACGACTGTGGAGTCAGGTTACATGTATCACCTACATTCAGGCGACGTAGTGGAAATGGATATCTTACCAGATGGTGTTCTCCCTCGTGGGTCAAGTTCTCGACAGAATCCCAAAAAAATGAAATCCCGATATGCCAAAATCCAGACAGAGTCAAAGGCCCGATATGCCAAAATCCCGACAGGATCAAAATCCAGACAGGCCAATATCCCGACAGATCAAAATCCCGATAGGACAAAATCCCGACAGACCAAAATCCCAACAGACTAAAATCCCGACAGACCAAAATCCCGACAGGATCAAAACATCGACAAACCAAAATCCCGACGGTGTGAATATCCCGACAGGCCATAATCTTGACAGGATCAAAATCCAGACAGACCAAAATACCGACAAAGTCAAAATCCCGGCATATCAAAATCTCGACAGGTAAAAATTCCGACAGACCAAAACCTCGACAGGCCAAAATCCCGACCGTTTAAAATCCTCACAGGGTCACAAAATCTTCACAAATTAAATTAGAAGATAGAAAACTTTATTACGTTGATATCAAATATGTTATAAACATGATCCTCTAAACACAGTAAAATCAGTCACTCAAATGCTGATATTTGTTATTTCCCACGTCAAAATTAGACGCCATCTATTGACTGTCTCCGCAAACTAACATGCTCGGGTCGTTGACAATGCCACAACACCAAAATAAAACCAAATACAGTTTTAGAGATTTAATAAGCGGTCTGGTAGATTAAATTGGCGAGACCGCTGGGAGGGTTCCCCACTGATTAACCAAGCCCTCCCAATATTATTTCCATCACAGTAAGAACAATAGAAGCTGTTTTATGTGTAGAAGAAACATTCATGCTTTAATGATTTCGTTTCTTATATATAGATGGCGCGTTATTGGCTTATAGTTAAGTAAGGTCTGTTTATCATCAACAAAATCACAGGCTGTTTGCCATTAACAACAAAGGTACTAGGTTTGGAAGCTTTCCCATCCCTGGACACTTTTATTTTTTACGTTTATCATTACTCTTCACAATTCACCCTTTCATACCTCATCCAAGAGGTTAGAAATAATCGTTATTTCTCCTTGAAATAAATTTTGAATTTTCGCTGAAAAGAAACACATGCGGGATAGTATTTCAAATGTCGTTTTACAATATAGAGTATCTTTGCCATCAATGGCAACAATATAGATTATCTTTACCATCAATAGCAACAATATAGAGTATCTTTACCATCAATAGCAACAATATAGAGTAGCTTTGCCATCAATGGCAACAATATAGAGTAGCTTTGCCATCAAGAGCAACAATATAGAGTAGCTTTGCCATCAATAGCAACAATATAGAAAAGCTTTGCCATCAATAGCAACAATGTAGAGTAGCTTTACCACCAATAGCAACAATATAGAAAAGTTTTGCCATCAATAGCAACAATATAGAAAGGCTTTTCCATCAATAGCAACAATACAGAGTAGTTTTGCCATCAATAGCAACAATACAGAGTAGCTTTGCCATCAATAGCAACAATATAGAGTATTTTTACCCTCAATAGCAACAATATAGAGTAGTTTCGCCATCAATAGCAACAATATAGAGTAGCTTTACCACCAATAGCAACAATACAGAGTAGTTTTGCCATCAATAGCAACAATACAGAGTAGCTTTGCCATCAATAGCAACAATATAGAGTAGTTTTACCATCAATAGCAACAATATAGCGTAGTTTTACCATCAATAGCCACAATATAGAGCAGCTTTACCATCAATAGCAACAATATAGAGTAGCTTTGCCATCAAGAGCAACAATATAGAGTAGCTTTGCCATCAATGGCAACAATAAAGAGTAGCTTTGCCATCAAGAGCAACAATATAGAGTAGCTTTGCCATCAATAGCAACAATATAGAAAAACTTTGCCATCAATAGCAACAATGTAGAGTAGCTTTACCACAAATAGCAACAATATAGAAAAGCTTTGCCATCAATAGCAACAATATAGAGTAGCTTTACCATCAATAGCAATAATATAGAGTAGCTTTGCCATCAATAGCAACAATATAGAGTAGTTTTACCCTCAATAGCAACAATAAAGAGTAGGTTTGCCATCAATAGTAACAATATAGAGTAGTTTTACCATCAATAGCAACAATAAAGAGTAGCTTTACCATCAATAGCAACAATATAGAGTAGTTTTACCATCAATAGCAACAATATAGAGTAGCTTTACCATCAATAGCAACAATATAGAGTAGTTTTACCATCAATAGCAACAATATAGAGTAGCTTTGCCATCAATAGCAACAATATAGAGTAGCTTTACCACCAATAGCAACAATATAGAAAAGCTTTGCCATCAATAGCAACAATACAGAAAGGCTTTACCATCAATAGCAACAATATAGAGTAGTTTTACCATCAATAGCAACAATATAGAGTAGCTTTGCCATCAATAGCAACAATATAGAGTAGCTTTACCACCAATAGCAACAATATAGAAAAGCTTTGCCATCAATAGCAAAAATATAGAGTAGCTTTGCCATCAATAGCAACAATATAGTTTAGCTTTGCCATCAATAGCAACAATATAGATTATCTTTGCTATCAATAGCAACAATATAGAGTAGCTTTGCCATCAATAGCAACAATATAGTTTAGCTTTGCCATCAATAGCAACAATATAGTTTAGCTTTGCCATAAACAACGTCAGCACAGATGGCTTCAAGGTCTCCTCTAGTGTTGCAAACATCCGCCGGGATATATGAGTCATCTTCTCCAACAACGACGAGCAGAACTCTGCTAACATCGCCATATCTATCTACTGCCAAGGTAGAATCACCCGAAGGCTCCTAATAATTGTAACATCGCTTTTAGATGCAAAAGCCAAAGTGATGTTTTGAATCAACTACACTCATGGACAAAACTTAAGGAAGTTGTACCTTTTAGCATGTATATCGGAATTCATACAATAATTCTGAGAGATATTACAGTGACCTTTATTGAAGACACACGAGATAACCAAGTGTGTATACACTCATAGACAAAACTTAAGGAAGTTGTACCTTTTACCATGTATATCGGGATTCCGACAATAACTCTGAATGATTTTACAGTGATCTTTATTGAAGGCATACGAGATAACCAAGTGTGTATACACTCATGGACAAAACTTAAGGAAGTTGTAACTTTTAGCATGTATATCGGGATTGAGGCAATACCTCTGAAAGATACTACAGTGACCTTTATTGAAGACACACGAGATAACCAAGTGTGAGCAAAATTGCCTGTCCTTTTTTTCTTCCTCAAAAAAAAAAAAAAAGAAAATACTACACTTCCTTAGGTTTTGTCCATGAGCGGATATACTCTAAAATTATGTAGTGAATTAAATTTCAATATGCACAATGAGCGGCATTGTCCTAACCGATCATCCTTCAGTATTGTTCAAAGTGATCCGTTGTTTGTGAGAAGGTATTTAACGGTTAGTTAAAGAAAGGACGAATAGAAGAAGAAGAAACACAAGTCAGGGAGAAGATCTTTTATACGAATACGATCGTACAAGCTTTGGGGCAAGACGCCCTTCTACAAGTACAAAATGACACAAGTGGCAATAGTTTATATTGAAGAAGGAAAAAAAGTTTTCGGCGTCGAGTTTCTTTAATTTTTGCGGTATAATCTTCAAGCTTTCGGACTATGACGTCCTTGTTGCCTGTTGAAGGAGGTCATAGTCTGAAAGCTTGCCGATTATACAGCACAAATAGAAGAAAATCCTTCGCCGAAAACTTTGGTTCCTTCTTTAAGATGTTGTCTGGAGATTCCTTCTCTTGTAATAGTTTATATATATATATGTGGTATAAAAGGTGGGGAAATAAACACACCACAAGTTGGAGAAGGAATCAAGTCAACCAGAGAGAGAGAGAGAGAGAGACTGGACTGGCACAGCCGGGCGGCCATTCGTGTCGCACACAATCCCCAACTGTCTTAAAAGTCCCGAGGTGTTAACTGACGGGCCCCAGTGGTCGTCCATTGGAATGTCGCTAGTGTCTCAAGTGACTACCGACCCCATCTTGGTGACTAGAAGTGGCATGTAAAAGCTTGGATATGAAACGACGAGAAATGGAATGAAGCTCCAAAACCTTATGTGAGCTTTCACATCGTTGCTTATAAATCTGTGTTATCTACAAAGTACTGGTTAGAATAACATGTCTCTCTCTCTGGGTTGTCTGTAGGTTGGCTTTATTATTCCAGGAAGAGTATATATTATGACATATAAACACTTTCATGAAAATGTTAAATCATGAAGATAGAAGCTGCCTGGCCGGCATTCGTGGTTCTTAAAATTGAAGATGCTTCGGCCAGTAAATATTTTTATTATCTCAACGTTTCGACAAAAATATTTTGTCCTCGTTAGGAAGAATTAATAATTAAAACATTTAGTAAGTCGTTAAAAATTATTCTGAATAACACTTTGCTAAATGTATTAATTTTTTTTGTTCCTAGCCAGGACAAAATATTTCTGTTGAAACGTCGATATATAAGTTTTTCCCAAAAGAGAGAGAGTAAGTAAACAAATTTATATTCTGAAAGTGTTTACGAACTTTTAGGACAACCTTAGTAATATTGGTAACCTTAGTAAAACTATAACAGAATTCTTATAGAAGAATGATTTAATCTCTGATGTTCTATATCAAGGGTGGCCAATCAGCAGGTGTGTCAATTTAAGAATTACAAGGTTGTTCCAAAAGTTCGTAAACACTTGTAAAATATAAATCATAATATGTTTACGAACTTTTGTGTGAATCATTCTATGCCTTTCTGTCAGAAACGGTGAAAAGTAGACACAATAGATTTATACATATTTTGTGAGAAAGATGAGAAATATGTGTAAATAGTTTTTTTTTTTTGGTCTCATGTTAATACTGAATTGTATATAGTACTTGATTTATGTACAATTAAAACCATTGTTATACTGGGAGAATCCTGTATGGGGCTTGGTCCCTAATAAAGGTTTGTGTGTGAAAGAGAATGGTACAAACCTTTAATAAAAATATATTTGTGGTATTTTGTTTGGTGACATTTTGACATCTATTAGATCGTTGTCTAATCCTACCTCACGCAGGTTCTTGGCGAAGAATTCATAGAGGTAGGTTTTGACCGAAGAATTTAACATCACGCCTTCAGTAAATATTGTAGTAATGGAGATATCAAAGTTCGAAAGATAAAGATCAGGGGCGTATGGATCAAACCATCCCATCTATAGTTCAGGATCTCACTGCGTACTTCCATTGAAACATGTTGTGTGTGTGTTTACGATCTTTTGGAATAACAAAGATTCAGTGGACGATGTATCTCTATACCCATAGAAGCATAGGGCGCCGCTCCTAGTCAAAATAAACGTCAAAAACTGACGCCATCATTTATTTTGACGGGAGAGGCGCTCTATGCTTCTATGGATCAATTTCCTCCCGGCAAATTTTCCATCTATATTCTAGCCATAGAAGTATTTTTAATTCAAAGAAAATGTTTTACATTGTGTAGAGATAAGCAAGTAGAAGATGTAGGACTTAAGGAACAGTTCAGTTCACCGCTCAAGATATGATATCATACATACAGAGTTCTGTACTGCGGATGTCCTGTGATAGCTGTTGTCAGATCATCCTAACTACGGCCAAAGTTGCCCAACACAGACGACCTTCATAAATCACAAACACTCAGTAAAAAACTCAACCTTTCCATCATCCGCGAAGTTTCTTTCGATATCGTAGATGGCAAAAAGAGGATAAATGTTACCCCCTTCCCTATTTCTTATGAAAAAAAAAAAATTCTAAAAAGAAAAACACATAAAAATATATATAATTTCACTATTTATTATTCTAATAGAGGGGAACATCACAGAATGGCATACATAAATAAAACATTTACATTTTTACAATTTGAAAGATGTTTCAAGTTAATTACGCTAAATTGTGTGAATGATGTTTCATTTATAATTTTCACACGAGGAAGTGCATATCTTCTGCGAAATAATTGTCGTGTTCAAAAATATATTTTTGTTTCTTAGGAATTTTTCATGTCTTATGAAATTTCCTAAAGAAAAAAAAAATCTAGAAAAATACTATCATTATTTTGCAGTACCTTCAACTTACACCTCTTGGCGGCTTTTTATTTTTGCTTATCCCTAGTACACGTGGTACTGGCCATGATAATCATGAAAGGTAGAAGTAGGCGACTGCTTTTACTGTAAGTGCACCACATGTGAAAAGCAGTTCGACTTTGCATTTACAAATGTGCCATATCCCTGTTTGGTTACTTGCAATCGCTGGTGGGGTTTGACTTTTGTAAGAATCGGGGGCCATCGGAGCATTTTTTTATTAGGAAAAAAAAAAAAAGTTCCCAATGCGGGAATCGAACCCGGGTCGTAGCCGTCGAAAAGCAACGGTTTAGACCATCCTTCCATCGACACGCTATTGGTGACTAGAAGTGACACACGAAAGCTTGGATATTAAAACGGCGAGGAATGGAATGAAGCTCCATAAATCTTATGTAAGCTTTCACATCGCTGCTTATAAATCTGTGTTATCTACAAAGTACTGGTGACAAACAATGTCTGGAAACTAATAATAATCATTACCAGGAGATCCTTATATACTTCAAGATGAGGCAGTTGACAAATGATTTCTTCAACGACAAACATTGAAGGGATCAATAGCCATCTCCAATATTACCGGAATCACTCATTTATGCTGTTGCTTAATCCTCTAGTCGTTTAAACGATCTCCATTAGGTTCCATTTTCTCAGTTTTTCTATTATAGTCCTGGGGTTTTCCCAGAGGTATTTTTGAAGGATTTGATAAAAATCAAGCTGAGAAAATGGAACCTAATGGAGATCGTTTAAACGACTTGGTTGGCTGGTTGGGAATCGCATTTGGGGCATTTCGGGAATGTTTTGATTTTTCCAGTAAAATTGAGCATTCCAAAATTTTCTGTTAGTAATCTTGAATTCGCCGTTTGTTTTTCCCTAGTAAGGGTGTGGAAAGAAGATTCGTTAGGAATGAAGGTATACCAAGGGGTGGTTTAGGGTGGATTTCAAGAGAGAAATTATTTTTGTTTGTGGATGGAAGAAATTTCTGAATAAGTGAGTTGGGAGTTATCACTCAATTATTGTTCTTGAAATAAATTCATGAAATCTTCGAAATCCTGATTAAAATTCTTTATAATACGACCTTTATGGATTATTTTAAACACCATGGCAATCAGAAGACGTGTCCCCAATATCAATTCCTTGGAACATCCCTTTGAGCACACGTGACGATTGAAAATGCTCATGGTGTTCACCATTATATGTAAAATAAATTGATATATATTTGATATGTTTGTCTTTATACACTCATGGACAAAACTTAAGGAAGTTGTACCTTTCAGCATGTATATCGGGGTTCAGACAATAACTCTGAAAGATATTACAGTGACCTTTATTGAAGACACACGAGATAACCAAGTGTGTATACACTCATGGACAAAACTTAAGGAAGTTGTACCTTTCAGCATGTATATCGGGATTTAGACAATAACTCTGAAAGATATTACAGTGACCTTTATTGAAGACACACGAGATAACCAAGTGTGTATATACTCATGGACAAAACTTAAAGAAGTTGCACCTTTTAGCATGTATATCGGGATTCAGACAATAACTCTGAAAGATATTACAGTGACTTTTATTGAAGACACACGAGATAACCAAGTGTGTATACACTCATGGAAAAACCTAAGGAAGTTGTACCTTTCAGCGTGTATATCGGGATTCAGACAATAACTCTGAAAGATATTACAGTGACTTTTATTGAACACAAGAGATAACCAAGTGTGAAAAAAAAATGCCTTTGTCTCTTTAAAAAAAATCAGACGACCAACGATATCAAAGACTTTTTACTTCCTTAAATTTTGTCCATGAGTGTATTATACTTTACAATATTATGTGCCCTATAATAGTATTTATGTCTAGATGGTCTACACACAAACCTTTCGTAATGCGTTTCTTTTCTATTAATATCTCGACAAGCTTTCGAGTTTTTTTTCCCTCAAAACACATTTCGAAGCAAAGTTTGAAAGCTCGCGGGGATGAAAAAGAACGTTTTGCGAAAGTTTTTGATTTTAAATTCAAATAACTTTATCGCATATACAGGTTCGCATTGTAGAACTATGTAAATAATATGCAAATATTTAAGTGACATCTATTAAGTGAGAATTGAAGATGTTTTAGCTCATCAATTATGAATCCTCCAAGCGGTTTCGCCAGTTTATTCTATCAGACAACTTTTACCCGCAGGAGGAAAGTGATTTCAATTAAGAAATAAGGAAAGGCAAAACAAATCTTATAATTCCCATCAATATATGATCTGTTCAGGCCATTCGGTTTATATTCTTCTATTTTTAAAATCAATACCAAGAATATATATTAGTTACGTTGTAGAAATCTACAAGGAAATTTATTTATCTATAAATTCTCCATCACTCTGAGTCTTCACTTCCTGAATATCGTTTTACATATTTAGTTACTGGATGGTAATATTCTAAAAGAACTGTCTACAATGTCCTGTATGGACGGTAGATGCAAGTTTTAACATGCTCAAAGTACTGGAAGTTGTTCATTCAAACCCATCATCACTTGTGCATGCAATGTTTTTGTTTTCATTTATCCCAAGTACACATGGTATAAGTCATAAGATAACCATGGTAGGTAGTTATTGATTGTTTTTCCTGCAAGTAAACCACATAGCTACATACAGTATGTAGAAAGCAGTTCTACTGAATGTGTAAAACAATAAATATATAAACTGTGAAAATGAAATTAATTTTCAAATTAAATAATTCGAGTTAAGACCATTTTTAAATAAACGTTCACACTCATTGACAAAACCTATGGAAGTGGAAAGTCTTTGCCGGTGGTCTATATTTTTGAGGGAGACAGAAGCAATTTTGTTCACACTTGGTTATCTCTTGTCTTCAATAAAGGTTACTGTGTATTAAATATCTTTCAGAGTTGTCTGAATATCGATATACATGGTGAAAGGTTTAACTTAAGTTTTGTCCATGAGAGTAAATGCTTAAAAGTACAACATCCTCAGGTTTTGTCCATAAGTGTACATTCTAAAAGGTACATATTCCTTAGGTTTTGTCCATGAGCGTGCATGCTAAAAGGTACAACTTCTTTAGGTTTTTTACATGAGTGTAAATGCTTAAAGGTACAACGTCCTTAGGTTTTGTACATGAGTGTGCATGCTAAAAGGTACAACTTCCTTAGCTCTTGTCCATGAGTGTGCAAGCTAAAAGGTACAACTTTCTTAGGTCTTGTCCATGAGTGTAAATGATAAAAGGTACAGCTTCTTTAGGTTTTGTTCAGGGGTGTACATGCACAAAGGTGCAACAAAAAAGAATTAGCTGTTGTTTAAGGTATAGAGTTTTCTGTATTTAGATAGTTCCTGAAATTTTAATAATAATTCAAAAAAATTGTCTTGTGCGCCATTCCTGAAATATGATAACGATATGATAATTTACTTTACATCGAAAATAGAAGAATGCTTCGCTGGGTTTGGATTCTACAAATGTACATAAGAATGCACATCTTCATCTAACACCTAATTATTTTGTTGCGTAATTAAAGTGTTTTTCTATGTAAATGATACATAATGAATACTAATATCTTGTCAGTTATCAAAAAGACCACATTGATAAAATATACACGGATATTTTTCAGGTTGAATATTTTTGTTTGACAACTCGTTACAAGAGGATGTGTATTTACATATTGTGAGTTGAAAATTATGTAAATAGAAGTCGCTAACATAGCCTATATGTCCTAAATATATCGATATACGTTCATGGACAAAACTTAAGGATGTGGAAAGTCTCGCCGGTCGTCTGTTTTTGAAGGAGATAGAGGCAATTTTGTTCAAACCTGGTTATCTCGTGTGTCTTCGATAAAGGTCACTGTAATATCTTTCAGAGTTATTGTCTGAATCCCGATATACATGGTAAAAGGTACAACTTCCTTTAGTTTTGTCCATGAGTGTATGCACACTTGGTTATCTCGTGTGTCTTCAATAAAGGTCACTGTAATATCTTTCAGAGTTATTGTTTGAATCCCGATATACATGCTAAAAGAGACAGTACTAAGCAGTTACAGTATAGCAGCGAACTGTGTGTCAGCAGTGATGTGTGAGTGAGGAAAGTAAGCCAATCAATCAGAGGTTATCAGCGTGGGTTTGCCGCCCCGGTCAAGGACTTACCGTCACCCAGGTTGTCCGTGACCCAGGACACCGCAGCCTCCACGGACTCCTGGCTTGTGATGTCCAGCGGCACTGTGAAGACGGACCCCTCGAGGCTGGACTCAGGTTGGAGTATTCCCGCCACCACAGTGAAGTCCAAATCCTTCAGGAACATCGCCAGTCTTCTGCCAATCCCGGAATCACACCCAGTAACCAGTACTACTGGACCTGTTCGACGTGGGATATCCCCGGAACGTGGATGAATTCCGCCCCGGTCTTCCTCCGGAGTGTCTTCCCGCTCTCTACCTCCCGCCGTGTCGTCGTCCCGGTCCTCAGGGTCGGGGTACGTGGTCCCGTGGCCCTCCAGCGGGTCATCCTCGATCTCCCGCCCGCCCGAGCTCACCGCCGGGTCGTCCTCGCGCTCCATGCCAACTGACTCCAGCGCCCCTACCGGCGGCGATTACAACCATCCAGTTTGTTTACCACTCACTTGGCGTCTGCTCAAATATATTTTTTCCTTTCCATCTTGAAAATTCCTCGTTTAATTATTTTATAAACTTGCCCTTCGCATCATGCCAACTTTGCAAATAGCATTCTCCTGTATTTACATACAATGTTTAATTACATAGAGAGGTAATCACGTATAACACATTTAAAAAAAAAAAGACGAATTTTGATTTAACGGATATTTTGTAATCTAAAATGTTTATTACCTTGTTCTCGCAAATATGAGATCTCATTAAAAATAATTGTCTGCTAAAATATTTTCAATATTCACTTATACCTTATCACTCATTGTATTTCGTAAATATGCAAAATGGATATTCAAATCATGCAACAAAACAAATAAATTTAATATTTGGCATATATTATTCGTCAAGTATATATATATATGCGCGAACTTGTTAATCATATTTTTGAAATATCTTCAGCAAAATTATAGATAAATTTACTGAGGGAAGAGTTTTTATTGTACAACGACAATATAAGCTTTCGGATGTAACAGCCCCTCAACAGGTACAATTACAATACTAAAACATAGAAATTAAATAAATCCATATATATACATAAAAAGTAGTAGAAAATATATGAGAAATGGATATATGCAAATAATAATTAATATATTACATATACTATTCATTGGAAAATGTGATATCACTGCTGTGATAGAGATGCATGGAGACATCTGAGGCTCTTCATTGGACACAACAACAACAACAACAACAAAATTGACATGGACCCAGAACAGCAGTTTTACACACCCAAGATAGAGAACATTGCTGTGATAGAGATGTACGGATACATCTGAGGCCCTTCATTCGACACAACAACAACAACATAAAATTGACATGGACCTAGAACAGCAGCTTTACACACCCAAGACAGAGAACATTGCTGTGATAGAGATGTACGGAGACATCTGAGGCTCTTCATTGGACATGACAACAACAACAGAAAATTGACATGGACCCAGAACAACAGCTTTACACACCTAAGATAGAGAACATTGCTGTGATAGAGATGTACGGAGACATCTGAAGCTCTTCATTGGACATAACAACAACAGAAATTTGATATGGACCCAGAACATCAGCTTTACACACCCAAGATAGAGAACATTGCTGTGACAGAGATGTACGGAGACATCTGAGGCTCTTCATTGGACATGACAACAACAACAGAAAATTGACATGGACCCAGAACAACAGCTTTACACACCTAAGATAGAGAACATTTCTGTGATAGAGATGTACGGAGACATCTGAAGCTCTTCATTGGACATAACAACAACAGAAATTTGATATGGACCCAGAACATCAGCTTTACACACCCAAGATAGAGAACATTGCTGTGACAGAGATGTACGGAGACATCTGTTCATTGGACACGAAAATAACAACAACATTCACTATAATACATCTACCGAAATCCTGTCGCAAATACAAAAGATCACATTAAGGACAGTAGAAATTTGATTTATATGTGAAAGAATCATTCGCGTCTAAATGTTTTCATTTGGTATATATAGATATCAAAAGAGCTCCATTTATGCTTCCTTCCTGTGGTGAATCTATATAAGACCGGTGGTCTTAATAAAGCTGTATGTGAGTGTGATATATATAGATGGTGCCGTATTGTTTTGTATTAAATACAAAAGATGTCTTTGACATATCGACGCCAGAATTCTATTTAGATTCTATGATTATCATTGATTAGATTGTCAATCTTGATCATTACTAATCAATCTGCCATTAGAAAAAACTACCATACAAAGATTGAAGAATCCAAAAGACCTTGTCATCTCTAGCTCCGATAAAGGCTCACAGTCAATCATCATGGACACCTCATTATACAGATCCAAAATGATGGATATCCTCTCTGATAACTCTACCTTTGTTCCCATAACGGAGAAATGGACAAACTTCAAACTTACCATTTTACTGACCTTAGTACTCGCAGACCCCAATATTCTACAATGGATAAAATCCTTGAAAAATAAAATATAGATATAATTTTTGTCTACATCCAGAACAGTACAGTCTCTAGTTTACAAATATATTAATTTATCATAAAAACTTACATTATTATTTTTATTTTATGAAATTGGTAATATGACAAAAAATATAAACTATTAATATATACAAACAATTTCCTTTAAAATATAAATGAAAATCTAAATTTTCTTGTGCACACTTCTTACAAAGTGTTGTTGAGTGTTCAGTATAAATGTGTTTAGCGCATTTAGCACATATAATTTTGGATTTTCGGACTTTGGAACGATCACAAATTTAGCAACGCTTCCGACGATGTGATCCTGGATGATGTTCTTCCTGAACAAACACTGTAACTTTATATCTGTTAATTAATTATAACATTTTAGGACTCTAATTGTTGTGGCTCATCTGTAGAAGCAATTGAAGATATGTCGATAAAATAATCCCTTGAATCAATATTAAAATAAAGACAAAAAGCCTCCAGGGAAAAGATTCTTTTTAAAATATAAATATATATATATATTTTTAAGAATCTTTTCCCTGGAGGCTTTTTGTTTTTATTTTAATTGTAGATATGTTTTGATATCTTTTAGCAGAAAACATTTATTTTCCTGATTTTGTAGGTTTGGATCAATTAGCCCAATTTCAATCTTTTCAATAAACGATTTTCTTTTTAATATTTCCACATTAAAAAAAATATATATAACTTTTATATATAACCTTGTTGAAACATTGATGAAATAAAAAAGGCCCAATGGCCATCTCCTTGTCCTCCTACTTACTGTGTAATATTTACACAATTGATCAACTACATCAACACCTGATTTTGTTTAATTTTACAAAAAGTTATTTCCTAGCTCAGATATATTCCACCAGATTCAGAATCTATTTGTTTTGTGGAGTCCACGATTGAATTTAAAATAACTGCTTTGGACTTTTTTGGTACATTTGAAATCAGTGTACTCTATTTTCTTGAATACTGAAAACGTAGCTTTTGTAGCAAAAAATTTGGGGAAATTTCTGTTTTATTTCTATTCATTGTTCCTGAAAACCTAAGCCAAAGTAATAGATAAAGGATAAAAAGTGTTGCCGAGCTATAAGACAGCTTACCTATTTCACCATGCATGAGAATTAAAGTTACGTTATAATCACGCGGGGTCCAATGGACCCCAACTCCATTTTATTGTCTATTATAGCGCAACAAAATTAAGTTAATACATGTTTACATATTCATTGTCATATAAAATTAAGCTACTAAAGTTTTGATCTCCAAATGTTTTATAGAATTCTAGATATTTAATGAAATAAGTCTGTCTGGGGTCTATCAGACCCCGCGCGAGTACTTAAGGGTTAAAATAAGAATATTGCCACGAGGAAAATTAGGGAAGACAAAAACTTCAGGAGGAAACAAAATTTATTTCGACAAACTGAAGATCGCCGAGAAGACCTTGAAGCCATGGGTGCTGTGATCTACATTTTCGGAGACTGACATCAGGATTCCACCGCCGTGCTAAAGCCAAGACTTCCCTATAGACGATACGACGACAAAGCCGCTCTTCACGCCGCAAGAAAATGAACGCAAAGGCACTAGGGACAAAGTTCCAAGACTTCCATGGAATCCTTGGCAGAAGCACGTCAAATCCACGTCAGTATCTACAATAATTGCTAGCTGTGGGTCACAGCTCCCATAGGGAAGAAGCTATGTAACATGGTATTTATTAATTTTATTTATGTAACATGGTATTTCTTAATTTTAATATTTTTTTATTTAACAGAGTGGTCATTTTTATGTTTTATATCTTGCGACTCTGTAAATTTCCCTCGTGGCTTATCTTTTGTTTACCTTTGATAGTTTGTCCTTCCCTGAAATAAATTTTGTCTCCTCCTGAAGTTTTTGTCTTCCCAAATTTTCCACGTGGCAATATAAACAGCAGCAATGTGCGTTTATTCGTTCAAAGTACAAGCTTTCGAATTTTCACAATCCTTCTACAGAAATAGTGTTGGATCGTTTTTGAAGAAAACTCTCAGATTTATAAAATTAAACTTTAAACATATTTAGATATATATAGAGAGAAACGAGTTAATTACCTTGTATTTAAGGCAACAAAAGAATTATCTAATTTACATACATCGTTCTAACCTGATTCAACTTATGCAAAAAAAGACAAGAAAATAAACAGATCAATGATAGAGGGTAAGTTCCTATTTTTTACAAGCTTTCACACTCAAAGAATAATCATTTTCGCTTTACATAGCTCTCTTAGACTAAAAGTTCTCTTAGGCCAAAAAAGAAACCAGAACTTTACATTTGAAGATTACAAACTGTTTATATCAAGCCTGGATACATACATATATGGATTGCCCAAAGTACACAAGCCCAATATCCCACTACGTCCTATTGTAGCCTACTACAGATCACCAGCAGCCCTGTTAGCCAAATATCTATTGTAGCATCACGCTAGGAAACAATTTAAAAATCTCATTTATTGCACGACTCTCTTGGCCAAAAAGAGTTCCTTTTATATATTCTCTACCATATTTATATAATCTCTCAAAACTTTAAACAAATATGTGACATCTATCTAACTTTTTCTCTCCATTTTTTACTGAAACAATATAACTACAAATATTCGGAATAAAACACCCAAGATTTCATTGAAGACTTGTGGAAGCTATCACCTGATCCCAACAACGTAATGTTCTCATATGACGTCGTTTCGATGTTCTTAAGCCTTCCCCACCAGTTAACAGCGCAAGTACCTTCCTCTCTGATATACAGATAGATCCATCTATTGCAAATACAATAGAAAGTCTTTTTTTTTTTTCTTCTTATCCCTAGTACACGTGGTACAGGCCATGATAATCATGGTGGGTAGAAGTTGGCGACTGCTTTTACTGTAAGTGCACCACATGTCTCACACATGTGAAAATCAGTTCGACTTTTACACTTACAAATGTGCCAGAGCCCCGTTTGGTTACTTGCACTCGCTGGTGGGGTTGAACTTTTGCAAGAATCGGGGTCATTGGAGCATTTTTTTAATAACAAAAAAGTGCCCAATGCGGGAATTGAACTCGGGTTGTAGCGGTCAAAAACAAACGGTTTAGACCATCCTTCCCCCGACCCCCTTTTAGAAAACCTTAATTTTTCCTGACGAGAACAAAGATTTATGTCGAAACGTCGAGAAAATAAAAACATTTATTGGCCGAAATATCTCTTAATTCTAAGAACAGTATATGTGATTGTTCCGCATACGTTCCGACAATCATTTCCCTATCTTTTTTTAAAATTTATTTATATATCAACCAGACGCGATATTGATATATTTGCGCCTATTACAGAGGAAACAAAACAAAACAACAAACAAATTAGAACTTAGAATTAAATATTTACAAATTTACATGTATTAATCGACAGAGTTTATAAAATGTATATAGAGAAAGTGGCTGATGTAAGGGAGTTAGATCATTCAAATCAGCGAACAATTGATATCTCACTTCAACAAAGATCATTTACCTATTCGAAGGAATTTTGACTTCATATAGAGCTAGTGGTCTGTAGGGCATCACTATCATAGCTTCGATCTCGGAATATGCAAATAAGTTCAATAATAAACGAATTTGTAGATTTATTTTAAAACATAAATAAAAGATGAGCTGCGTTTATTTCCCGTAATTTGTGATACCATTCCCGTATACACGCTACAATAAAACGAAGTCGGTATTATGATTAGAAGTTCTTTAAAAAAACCTATAACTACACTCAAGGACTAACCTTTAGAAAGTGGAAAGTGTTTGATATCTCCAGTGGTCTGTTTGTTTTTAAGAAGACAGAGAAATTGTTTTTCACACTTGGTTATCTCCTGTCTTCAATAAAGGTCACTGTAATATCTTTCAGAGTTATTGTCTGAATCCCTATATAAATACTGGAAGGTACAACTTCCTTAAGTTTTGTCTATGAGTGTATATGTCATAATTTGTATATAATTAAATGCAACCCCGACCCACTATGTATGTACCATGTATGATTTTCGAAGACTTAATAAAGAACAAGGTAACTGGAGGGAAGCAAGTAGCATTAAGATATAGGAAGTAGACCTAAGGCTGGCACGACTATTCTGGGCACCCCTGTGTCAATATTGCAGGGGCAGAGACCGGACGTCTCTAGTGACCGCAGAAGTTATTTTAGCCAAGATACACTCAATACTTCCTGACAAAACAGGAGGTCTCTAGTGACCAGAAGTTATAAATGTTAAAGCTAGCATTCAATACTTCCTGACAAAGCAGGATGTATTTTGATAGCCGCGGAAGTAAATAAAGTCAAATAAACACGAGACTTCCTGACCCAAGCCGGGCGTAACTAATATCAAAGGAAACCGCGGGCCAATCAAAAGACAGTACCTTAAGTAGGTCAACCAATAGGAAAAGATCATGTGACATCTCTCGACCAATCAGAGAGAAACTGAGGCTTGGTGTTAAATCGGAAAACAAGAATGAGCAGTTAGGTTTTCGCTCTCATAGGAACAACACCGGCAGTAGTGATTTAGTTTCCAAGAAGGTGACATCTGCTCTAGACCTCTCTCCCTCTGCTCATCCCACAGCTAAGTACAATCACCGCCATGTGATCAACTAATTAATAAGTCAAATCGCTCAACTCTTCTCAAGCTTTCTTCCCTCCAACCCAGTTGCCTTTTAATTTTCAAACCCCATCACGTGTCCTGATTATTCCTAACTGTGTGCTTCACTTACCACTCAACGACTGCGCTTCAACCTTTCCTCACCATTCAAATCGAACAACAAGAAATTCCGCAACGATATTGCCACAGAACGGTTAAGTCGACAGGATTCTACAACAGTGTAATGCAACAAATATTATAGTGTAATAACAAATGCATCATCATATTACACAGAGTCGACAGGATAGTGAGATGGAATTAAATCAGGATCCCACAGGCGTAAAGTCGGACGGCCCGATGGAAACAACAACGGAAGGGAGGCAGGAAGTAAGAGAGACGAGCGAGACAACTGCGCCCCTAGCGGACGCCGTCAATCAGCTGTCAACGCTTCTGACCCGGGTAAAAATTTCTGATGGAGCGGAATCGGCGATCCCGCCTTTCGACGGCACATACAGCGCGACACAGTTTTTCCAGACGTTCGACCGAAAAATGGAAGACGCATCCATGGGAGAACAAGAAAAATTACTGCGCCTGCCAAACTACCTGGTGCGACAACCCCTGGAGCTCTTCAGGAAACTTCGATTGGCCGACCGGAGTTATTTCCAGGTGAGACAAATCCTCCTAGATCTCTACCCTGAGTCAAACGAAGCGTCCTTTGCGAAATATTTCGCCATGAAACTCACTGGACAAGCCAACTTAGAGACCTACTACCGGGAGAAAACCGCCATGGGATTGCAACTAGGACTTCCACAAGAGGTGATCCTCGAGACGCTGACAGAAGGACTGCCATTCAACGACCAGCGCCTAGTCCGCGTAGTGCCTCCCGAGAACCTAGGAGAGTGGTTCCGACTGGTACAGCGGATCCACGGGCCCAGTGTACCGGCAACGCGATCCAGAGAAGATCAACCACCCAAAATGTCGGGTCCGTACCACAGCACATCCCGACGCCCAGGTGCATGGAATGCACCGCTTCCGCCGTCCAACTGCAAGTTCTGCGGCGCGAGACACTGGCACAGCGAATGCCGACATCGAGCAGTCCCGAGCCCCAAGCCAACCAACTCAAGCCAAGACGTCCCAGCCGAGCAGCCCTTTCGAAACTAAGGTAGGCAACACCCCTATGGCGTCAAGAATTGACTTTGAACTCTTATCTAATCCTACCTACCCCTTTAACAATGTATCTAAACATGTACCAAATGAATGCAAGCACGGGCTAGACCAAAACCTGTCCCAAATGACTCGCACAGCACCCAAAGCTTTCACACATGGAAACCCTTGCCTGCATTCATTGCCCAAACCTCCAATATTTACATGCCACCATTCTAATCTCACACCACGCAACTTTTCACTCAACCCAATTGCCAATACTTTATGCCCACCACATATAAAGCCACCACGACTCCAACCTACAATTCCAATAATGCCCAAACAAGTGTCCGTACACCGACACAGCTCACCCACTTACCACACAAAATTCACACATGACCACACTTCGCCACACCATAATTACGCAAATGTACCTCACAACATACACGCACCCATACGTCACCACGCGACAAACACGCACAACCCGCACAATAAACGCAACACGCACGCCAAAAGACAACAACAACAAACAAGCGCATGCACAACCGTTAAGAATAATACAATCATCCCGTCTACACAAAACATAGAAAAAATTCACGCCACCAAACAACCACACAATCGAAAAACATTACGATCTTTCCTAAAAGCTGTGAACGTCTTTAAAGAGTTCATTCCGGACCACGCCCGCTTGCGGACACCACTTGTCAACCTTCTAAAAAAGGATGTCGTGTGGGTCTGGGATGACAAATGCCAGAAAGCGTTCACTAACCTGAAAGAAAACCTTACCACACACCCCACATTACACCTTTACCAGGAAGATCTGAGCCGCACCAAAAATAAATAGACGGCAGGAAACGAGAATTTGAGACACCACGACGGAAGTGTAGTCCGCGGCGATTAAATTCGGCCTCTGTAAACAAAGCGGAGCGCCTTCGTCCGATCTCCAATTTCATTCCCTCTCTTTTGCCCGACACACCCCACTTCCGTATCTCTAATTACAATGAGAAGATCCCCTATTGAGGTCAACTGGGAACCTCGCTATGCCACCGATTTTGATTCCAGTTCGAGTCTACATATCGATTTTTACCACCCAATTACACATCCACGAAACAACACCCAGAACTAGCTCACACATCTCTTACACAACCGACTTCTAACATTTTTCACAACACACACACAAAGACAAAAAATTACACATAAAGGTTATATAGATTTCCATGTCTCCTGTACACACAGCATAAACGCACTTGAGGGCTAGAATCACGTTTTTCACCTAAGTGTCGCTACAGACGAGACAAAAATTTTATAGGGCATAATTGAGCAAGTAAAACATTTATAGGGCAAAATGGAGCAACCAATACATGTAGATCAGGGCATGTAGATACCAAAGGGTTCCAACCAATACACCTTATTTTTCATATCAATCATTTTCATTATTTTCTCTCAATTAAAATTTAAATATTTAATCAATTTATCAATTTATTCAACTTATTATCAATTTTAATCATTAACTATCATTTTATTTACCAATTAGTTTATATTATCATTTTCACTTATCAATTATCATTCTATTTACCACTTGACTTATATTGCCACAAATCAATTATCAACGAAAACCCACTGGTTTTCGATTAAACTAAAAACATTAAATCACCCTTTGTTGTTGAAACCTTTTTATTTTTCATTTTTTTTTTTCAAGCGCTCAACTTTGATTTCGTTCAACTCTTATTTTTATTTTTATTTTGATTTCTCAAAAGACCTTATGAAATTTCCTCGAATTCCTTTCCAAAATTCAAGCAAAAAAGTAATTAGGCATTTTTCCTTTTTTTTTTTCACCATTCAACCAAGCACTCAACTTTGATTTCGCTCAAAAAACTTTTATTTTATTTTTATTTTGATTTCTCAAAAGACCTTATTAAATTTCCTCGAATTCCTTTCCAAAATTCAAGCAAAAAAGTAATTAGGCATTTTTCCTTTTTTTTTTTTTCACCATTCAACCAAGCACTCAACTTTGATTTCGCTCAAAAAACTTTTATTTTATTTTTATTTTTGATTTCTCAAAAGACCTAATAGAATTCCTTCGATTTCATTCCCAATTTCGAGCTAGAATATGGTTAGGCATTTTTCTTTTTTTTTTCTCACCATTCAACCAAACACATTCAATTTTGATTTCATTCAACTACTCTTATTTTATTTTGTTTTGATTTCAAAGCGCCTTATGAAATTTCCTCGATTTCTTTTCTCAAAAGTCGAGCAAAAAAGTAACTAAGCAGTTGTCTTTGTCATCATGCAACAAAATATTTTTCTTTTTCAACCAAACACATTCAATTTTGATTTCATTCAACTATTTTTATATTATTTTTATTTGATTTCAAAAGCCTTAATAGAACTCCCTCGATATCATTTCTTATCTCGAGTAGAATTCGTTTAGGCGCATTTTCTTTTTGCCCACTATGTACCATAACATTCATTGATTTCTTACAATTAAAAAATTTTTTGATTTCTATTAATTATACTCAACCTATATCATCAACCCCATTCTATCTTACTTTTATGTCACCAGCAATGCTTGTATATAGCCCCTCAATACCCACAACTAATTTTCCCACAAAATTATTTTTCATTTTACAGAATTCTCTCAGGCTAACCCCTTCTTGAATTCTTCACATGTAGGGGGCGCATCTGTCATAATTTGTATATAATTAAATGCAACCCCGACCCACTATGTATGTACCATGTATGATTTTCGAAGACTTAATAAAGAACAAGGTAACTGGAGGGAAGCAAGTAGCATTAAGATATAGGAAGTAGACCTAAGGCTGGCACGACTATTCTGGGCACCCCTGTGTCAATATTGCAGGGGCAGAGACCGGACGTCTCTAGTGACCGCAGAAGTTATTTTAGCCAAGATACACTCAATACTTCCTGACAAAACAGGAGGTCTCTAGTGACCAGAAGTTATAAATGTTAAAGCTAGCATTCAATACTTCCTGACAAAGCAGGATGTATTTTGATAGCCGCGGAAGTAAATAAAGTCAAATAAACACGAGACTTCCTGACCCAAGCCGGGCGTAACTAATATCAAAGGAAACCGCGGGCCAATCAAAAGACAGTACCTTAAGTAGGTCAACCAATAGGAAAAGATCATGTGACATCTCTCGACCAATCAGAGAGAAACTGAGGCTTGGTGTTAAATCGGAAAACAAGAATGAGCAGTTAGGTTTTCGCTCTCATAGGAACAACACCGGCAGTAGTGATTTAGTTTCCAAGAAGGTGACATCTGCTCTAGACCTCTCTCCCTCTGCTCATCCCACAGCTAAGTACAATCACCGCCATGTGATCAACTAATTAATAAGTCAAATCGCTCAACTCTTCTCAAGCTTTCTTCCCTCCAACCCAGTTGCCTTTTAATTTTCAAACCCCATCACGTGTCCTGATTATTCCTAACTGTGTGCTTCACTTACCACTCAACGACTGCGCTTCAACCTTTCCTCACCATTCAAATCGAACAACAAGAAATTCCGCAACGATATTGCCACAGAACGGTTAAGTCGACAGGATTCTACAACAGTGTAATGCAACAAATATTATAGTGTAATAACAAATGCATCATCATATTACATATACATATTTGGTTATCTCGTGTGTCTTCAATAAAGGTCACTGTAATATCTTTCAGAGTTATTGTCTGAATCCCGATATACATGCTAAAAAGTACAACTTCCTTAAGTTTTGTCAATGAGTGTATACACACTTGGTTATCTCGTGTGTCTTCAATAAAGGTCACTGTAATATCTTTCAGAGTTATTGTCTGAATCCCGATATACATGCTAAAAAGTACAACTTCCTTAAGTTTTGTCAATGAGTGTATACACACTTGGTTATCTCGTGTGTCTTCAATAAAGGTCACTGTAATATCTTTCAGAGTTATTGTCTGAACCCCGATATACATGCTAAAAGGTACAACTTCCTTAAGTTTTGTTCAAGATTGTATATCACGGAATTAATATATACATCTTAGACACGGTTAATCTTAAGTATGGATTTAGGATATGTGTTGTATATGCAGAGAGATGAGGTTCTCCAAGAAATACTTTCCGTATTTCGACAGTACTCCCAACAACTGTCAACCCGGGTGGCCCCCTCCACAACCTTGACAGCTAAACTGGTCTCCTTGGCCTTGACGGATGACACAACTCGAGGCCCATCCCCACCTCCTTCCTCCACTATGGCCAAGTTGTTGTTGTTTTGGAACTTTTTTTCACGAACTATTGAGACAACCTTTCAATTCTGAAACTTGGCCCACCTATTGATTGGCAACCCTTTATATAGCTCCGCCTTTGCCGGTCCCAAGCCCGAATGAAAAAGGAGGAGCAGTAACAAGCTCGCTAAAAATTCTGGGCTCAGCTGGCCCGGCTGATAGTACCCTGTAAGGGTTCCAGGGATACAGGATGAGCAGCGTTTGTACTCCATGTTAGGAGCCGCTGCACATGGCGTCTGTTACTCATGTCTGAGGCAGCAAATTTCTTTTGGAGCTAAATCGGCCTACCACTGAGTAGTGCTCCCAGTCTTAATGACAAAGGCAGACACATTCTACTTCACTCAATCATGATGGTTGTCAAACAGACACCATCAAGGGTCACAACTTGATACCCAAAAATGATTGAGTGGAGATAAGAAAGAAGAAGAACCCTTGCATTTTAAATATAAAGGTCACCTCTCCCTTCAAAATATATAGAAAACAATATACGCCTTCTATCGATCGTTTCTGCTAACTAGTAGAATAGGATTCGTAAAAAATCTATCAATTTTGACAATTACATTCATGGACAAAACTTAAGGAAGTTGTACCTTTCAGCATGTATATCGGGATTCAGACAATAACTCTGAAAGATATTACAGTGACCTTTATTTAACATCAGAGATAAATCATTCTTCTATAAGAATTCTGTTATCATTTTACCAAGGTTGTCCCAACACTTGTAGAATATAAATTTAAATATGCTTACGAACTTTTGGGCAGCCTTATTTAAGAAAACGCTCGTACAAGCTTTCAGGCAAAAGACGTCCTTCTTGTCATTCCGTACCCGTTGACGGACGTCTTACCTGAAAGCTTGTACCATCATCCTCTTATATAAAGAAGCTCTTCTGTCAGACTTGTGTTTCTTCTTCTATAGCGGATAGAGAGATTATATATAAAATGAAAGGATTTAAAAGCACGAATGTTTCTTTTATACATAATACAAACTTCTACTGCCCTTACTGCTATGAAAAAATAAATCGGGAGGGTTCGGCTCATCCGTGGTGAACCCTCCCAGCGGTTTCGCCAATTTTATCCACCAGACCGCTTTTCAGAGCTCTAATACTGTATTGGACGATTCTGCTTTTATACGCAGCACTGAAGGATGGAATCTCAGAAATGGTTTTCAAGAAAACTATGGACATAAGCTTATAGGGCAATAGAATTACATTCAAATATTTGCATCGAGCAATGCTCTTCCGCAAACAATAAAGACAAGGCCAGTTAGGCATAAATTAACATAAATCAATAACGCGCCATCTATACATATAAAATGAAAGGATTCAAAAGCACGAATGTTTCTTTTATACATAATACAAACTTCTACTGCCCTTACTGCTATGAAAAAATATATAGTTGTCTTAGTTATTATTATTATAATTTCCCCCCCCTAGTTAACGTGGTTCAGGCCAAGATAATGATGTAAGTGCACCACATGTCTACACATGTGAAAAGCAGTTCGACCTTGCACTTACAGATATGCTAGAGACCCGTTTGGTTACTTGCAATCGCTGATGGGGTTAGACTTTTGCAAGAATCAGTGGCCATTGGAGCATTTTTTAAAATAAAAAAAACCCTAATGTGGGATTCAAACCCGGGTCGTAGCGTTAAAAAACAAACGGTTTAGACCACCCTTCCACCTGTCTTTGTTATGACAATGTCAAATGGATTTTTTCACCGCTCTTGGCTTCAGCTACAATGTATTCGACCAGCTGCTCGTATTATGTAGGTTGATGGGCATTTTATTTAACTTCTATTTGCATTTTAAATATAAAGGTCACCTCTCCCTTCAAAATATATAGAAAACAATATACGCCTTCTATCGATCGTTTCTGCTAACTAGTAGAATAGGATTCGTAAAAAATCTATCAATTTTGACAATTACATTCATGGACAAAACTTAAGGAAGTTGTACCTTTCAGCATGTATATCGGGATTCAGACAATAACTCTGAAAGATATTACAGTGACCTTTATTGAAGATACACGAGATAACCAAGTGTGTATACCCTCATGGACAAAACTTATGGAAGTTGTACCTTTCAGCATGTATATCGGGATTCAGACAATAACTCTGAAAGATATTACAGTGACCTTTATTGAAGATACACGAGATAACCAAGTTTGCATACCCTCATGGACAACACTTAAGGAAGTTGTACCTTTCAGCGTTTATATTGGGATTCAGACAATAACTCTGAAAGATATTACAGTGACCTTTATTGAAGATACACGAGATAACCAAGTGTGTATACACTCATGGACAAACCTTAAGGAAGTTGTACCTTTCAGCATGTATATCGGGATTCAGACAATAACTCTGAAAGATATTACAGTGACCTTTATTGAAGATACACGAGATAACCAAGTGTGTATACACTCATGGACAAAACTTAAGGAAGTTGTACCTTTCAGCATGTATATCGGGATTCAGACAATAACTCTGAAAGATATTACAGTGACCTTTATTGAAGATACACGAGATAACCAAGTGTGTATACCCTCATGGACAACACTTAAGGAAGTTGTACCTTTTAGCATGTATATCGGGATTCAGACAATACCTCTGAAAGATATTACAGTGACCTTTATTGAACATACACGAGATAACCAAGTGTGAACAAAATTCCTTTTGTCTCCTTAAAAAAAAATAATAATAAACAGGTGATCGGGTTTATCACAGACTTTTAACTTCCTTAAGTTTCTACATGAGTGCACTTCTGAGCTTTTCATTCAGTTAAATGTGTGAAAACAGAATGAAGTACAATTTTCCAATATAAAATTCTAAACATAGAGAGGAAGACTTGAATGGAGCTGCGCAGAAGGAGTAAAGAAAGCTACCGGAATGATGGTCACCAACAGATCAAATTGAAGAATATTCGTTCATTAATACACATTAACAAAACTTAAAGAAGTAGAAAGTCTTTGGTGTCGCTGGTTATCTATTTTTTTTTTTAAGGAGACAGATGCAATTTTGTTCACACTTGGTTATCTCGTGTGTCTTCAACAAAGGTCACTGTAATATATTTCAGAGTTATTGTCTGAATCATGATATACAGGTTAAAAGGTACAACTTCCTTAAGTTTTTCCATGAGTGTATCTTTCAGATTTATTGTCTAAATCCCGATATACTTGATAAAAGGTATAACTTCCTTAAGTTGTATCCATAAGTGTATCTTTCAGAGTTATTGTCTGAATCCTGATATACATTCTGAAAGGTACAACTTCCTTAAGTTTTGTCCATGAGTGTATACACACTTGGTTATCTCGTGTATCTTCAATAAAGGTCACTGTAATATATTTCAGAGTTATTGTCTGAATCCCGATATACATGCTGAAAGGTACAACTTCCTCAAGTTTTGTCCATGAGTGTATACACACTTGGTTATCTCATGTGTCTTCAATAAAGGTCACTGTAATATATTTCAGAGTTATTGTCTGAATCCCGATATACATGCAGAAAGGTACAACTTCCTTAAGTTTTGTCCATGAGTGTATACACACTTGGTTATCTCATGTGTCTTCAATAAAGGTCACTGTAATATCTTTCAGAGTTGTTGTCTGAATCCCGAAAAACATGCTAAAATGTACAAATTCCTTAAGTTTTGTCCATGAGTGTATACACACTTGGTTATCTCGTGTGTCTTCAATAAATGTCACTGTAATATCTTTCAGAGTTATTGTCTGAATCCCAATATACATGCTGAAAGGTACAACTTCCTTAAGTTTTGTCCATGAGTGTATACACACTTGGTTATCTCGTGTGTCTTCAAAAAAAGGTCACTGTAATATCTTTCAGAGTTATTGTCTGAATCCAGATATACATCCTAAAAGGTACAATTTCCTTAGGTTTTGTTACGAGTGCATACACACTTGGTTATCTCGTATGTCTTCATTAAAGGTCACTGTAATAACTTTCAGAGTTATTGTATGATTCCCAATATACTTTCTAAAAGGTACAATTTCCTTAAGTTTTGTCCCCGAGTCTATACACACTTGGTTATCTCGTGTGTCTTCAATAATGGTCACTGTAATATCTTTCAGAGTTATTGTCTGAATCCAGATATACATGCTAAAATATATAACTTCCTTAAGTATTGTCCATGAGTGTATATGTGATGTGATGTTTGGTTGACTCTTGTAGAATCCTGTCAACTAAAACTGTGATGAGGTATCCAGTCGACTTAAACTATGGTGTGAGTCCCTGTAACTCTCGCTATACTGTGTTGACCGAGAAGAACAGTCAGGATGGGGAGTTTTCCAGTACCTCTCTGCACCTTGGAAGACCTTTAAAAGTTCTCACAAAGTACAGGCAGTCGTGGTCGAGGCAGAGTGGAAAGTTTGGGAATGTCCACACAAAAAAACGAAGACACAGTTTCACTAAGAAAGTTCCGTGAACAGATAAAAGTTGAGCTAGGAGCGAAAGATGGAGATGGAAGAGTTCTTACTGGTCTACATGGTGGATGAGGTGGACCTGGGGTACAACCGACGTGGGCTCACGCAGATAGTGAAGAGACTATCAAGTGACTGTATTTTTAGCTAAGACGGAGGCTTTAAATACCTCTTTTCAGAAAGGGAGTATTGCATTTCAACAGATGCGAAGATTGTGGATCGTCTGGCGAAATTCTAAACTGGCGCCGTCATGACAGTTTCCAATCTATCTTTAGATGTTGTTTTGTAACTTCCATCTATCTCGAATTTAGACGTTTTTGACATCTATCTCTTTAGCTCAACTCTATTGCAGAGTTTTATTTATTTATCCTCAGTTTGTACAAAGTACATTACATACGAGCATAATGATGTAATGACACATGCCAATCATGCGTATAATCATTTACAGATGTGTTTCAATTATACACCAAAAAAATCTTGTTATAAGTTATATATAATATGGGGTTGTTGGTTTAAATTACCATATATACACACTTGGTCATCTTGTGTGTCTTCAATAAAGGTCACTGTAATATCTTTCAGAGTTATTGTCTGAATCCCGATATACATGCTAAAATGTATAACTTCCTTAAGTTTTGTCCATTAGTGTAGTCACCAAAAGTAGAACTCGAGTTAATGGACGCAATCAACAAACATTTTAAACATTCCGAATGTTGAAGTCACCACCATTCTGAAGAAATGTCTTCATATGGCGATATTATTGTGGCTTTGTCGTATGTTTCAGAATTGGTATCATCAGTATGACGCTGTCATATGATGTTTCTAAGGGTTCTTCAGACATTTATATCCATCTGAGTACAGAAAATATCTGTCATTGGACTAATCTTGGCCATCTCATCGCTAAATACGTGGTGTCGCTTGAGACCTGCTGGCGATTCTCCACCAAACTCTACAGCGGTGACAGAGGCGTCATGTACATTGTACATAGTATCATCCATATATATATAATTATCATATTAAAATAGCGCAGACTGTGAAATTTTTCACGTATTGACAAGATATCAATAAAAAAATATGTGAAATGTCAATTGTCTTGGCCGTCTCTGCAAGCAGCAAAATCACTCATCTGAAAGAAGAATAGGATAGATAAAATATTCGATAGAATCAAATTTGCTTATTCATAAAAAATATTTTGAAAACATCATAAAATACTTTAACAAATTCTTTTGTCTTCACTTAATATAGAGCCTAATCTATAGTAAAATCTTGAATTTTGTTTCTTTTAATCTATCACATGTTGCTAAGATATCAAACATTCGGTGAGGATTCTTAAACTCCGAGAATATTCTGACCAACTATTTGAATATGAAGCATATAATCACTACTGTGACGTGGCAGCTAGTGGTTATCTCTGTAGTGGTCTTCCATTCTGCTTATGTCTGCTCGATGCCAGTCGTCTGTTCTTTTCCCAGCGGAAGCCTCTCGCCACATTGCCGGTCTGAGCTAAAAAGGCTCCAAGCCATCATTCGCAACATCCTAGCCAAGGACGGAGTCATCAAGACATTGAAATATCCCGTTCAAAAATCACATACCTCAACAGAATCTATCCAAGTACAGCTAAGAAGCGAAAACGTACAACCCATTCTCAATTCACATATAATTCCCAAGCACCTAACCTTATCAAAATTAGTTGAAAATCTATTTAAAAAAAGAAATAATAAATTCCAGATTAAAGATGTTCGTAAAAAACTCATCAAAAAACATAAGGCAAATCCACAATTAAATAATCAAGTTATCAATCATCTTAATGTTCGAACTTTCTTCAAACCAGTGGTAAATGTTGTAACCAAGCATCCAAAATTCCTGAAGGCCAAGTGGAGAGTCATTCCTGTCTTTGACGGAGTGACTGTATCAACCTGTCCGGCTGGAACCTGCAGGCTGTACTTGCTCGAGCTGAAGGATGCCAGGAAGAACGTCAAACATGCCAACCAACATGCAAATAAGCCGGTGTTGGCCCTAATCACAACTATGCCACTGAACATCAACAGACTGTTTTGAAACCAAATGCGTTAGAATCTACCAGTTCCAATCCTCTTTCTTTGCCTGATACCTACGAAGAATTACTAAACGGCAACAACGATAAAATAATGGTGGCACGACGAACTACAAAATCTTCTTGTGAAAACGTTGAAAGTTTTTCCACTGAGGTATCCTGCTGTTCATCAACAAAGTTGGCAAACACTAAACCGTCGATTCATTTCCTGAATGCCATCGGCAGAACAAGTGGATGCTCAGTCAGCAATAGATCAACCAGACCATTCACACCTACCACCACAATAGATGAATCAGTCGACTCCGAGTTCAGTCTTGCCGAACTCATCCTTGGAAAGTTTTCCAATCTACAGATGAGTACCACCACAGAAATCATTTTTAAATGGCCAGAAGAAATCGAAAAGATTTTTATTCCAAAGAAGAAAAATTATCTAACAGGTTTAAAGTTTGATTCTTTTGTTGAAAACGTGGTAGCTCAATTAGTACCTTCATCAAAAGATTCAAATTGCAAGATGAACTTGCAAGGAAATATGAAGTTGAAACAAAAATTGAACGCGGTAACTTATTCCACACATGACATTGTGATCTTCAAGGATCATGAACGTTGGAAGCAAAGCAATAACCATTCATCTCTCAATACCGACCGAAATTGGTATCAAGGCAACAGTTCGGCCAATAATACCGGTGGAAATTGGCATGAAGGGAACAACAAGTTGACTAACAATACAGATGGTAATCTGGTTCAAGAAAACCACTCAGCCAATAATTCCGACAGAAATCGGTTTCAAGAGAATCCCTCAGCCAATAATACCAACGGAAATCGGTTTCAAGAGAACTACTCAGGTAATAATTCCAACGTAAATCGGCTTCAAGAAAACCATTCAGCCATGAATACCGATGGTAATCGGTATCAAGAGAACCACTCAGCCATCAATACCGACAGAAATCGGTTCCAAGGCATCAATCATGAAGATGAGCCCAACCATTCGATCATGGAAAGCCAGGATGTTTGGGGCCCTGACAATAATTCTTCAGATTATTTGGACGATGAAGATTATGAAGTGTTTTTTACAGAAAAAGAACCAGAAACTCGGGTCTCTAGAGATTTCTTTGAGTCATTAAAGGAGTCTGATTTTGGATAAGAATCCAAAGATCTCAAGATAGAATGGTTAGTTGCTTAGAGGAGACGATCACTCCAACAAGAACCAGGCAAATAAACCAATTTTAGCTGATAGTTGTGTTTCTTGGTGGATGATATTTACTACTCTAAAAGGTAGAAGGTGTAATATGGGAACAATAGTTTCCTATCAATACTCGAATACGGTAAAATAGATCTTTGGGCAAAGTGTTTATTTATTTTGAGATGCTGCAAGCTTTCGAGAAAAAGTTTACTCGTCAACAGGCAAATCTAAAATCAAATATAGAGAGATGTTATCGGGCGCGGATCAAATTATATGTAAATTTGCGTCCAATAGATGGCGCTTCTGCCTATTTCTGTTCTGGGACTGGTATAGATATCGCCGACTGCTGTGGTCCTGTTCCCTGGGGCAGATTAGTGTAAATATTTGTTGATATTAGCCCTTGGATTTAAAATAATGTAAATACCCGCTAATTGATATTCGAGTTATATTTAATGTGGTTTAAAGATGACAATAAAGGAGGAGTGTTAGAAGTCTTGTTGCCGGTTTCTGTTGTTACTCTCTCCAACGCCACAGTCGCTACTCTTCTGGTAAGTCTCTCGTGTCCCCCCACCAGTGGTAAGGCCGAGAGATACTGCCAGAGGAAAGAGGATCCACCTGAGCGGTGGTTCTCAGAAGTTCTTTGGGTGATCTGTAGGGTAGAGCTGCAGAGGTAAAGCAACGGAGCCTGGGTAAATGATCCACGACAGATAAAGCAGCGTCGACGCTAAGAACCGGAGAGGGGGCAAGCGCGATAATATTGTAACAAAGTATTTATTAATTTTATTATTTTTATTAACAGAGTGGTCATTTTTATGTTTATATTTTGCTGCTCTGTAAATTTCCCTCGTGGCTTATCTGTTGTTTACCATTCATAGTTTGTTCTTGTCTGAAATAAATTGTTGTCTCATCCCGAAGTTGGTCTTCCCTAATTTTCCACTTGGCAATATAAAATATGACCCTCCTCCTATAACAACTTCATTTGTTTTTGGATTTGCCAGTTTAAGAGAATTTTTTTTCGAAAACTTGCAACATCTCCAAATAAAGAAACTCTTTGCCTAAAGATCTAATTTTTCTTATTCGCGAATATAAACTATGAAAGTGAAGTTTAGGTGATTACGAAGCACATTGGACTGTTAAATTGAAACTATATTTATTTATGTGATATCAAAATAAGGATATATTAAAATAAGGACATATTTTGGATCAAAAATATATTTATTAAAATTCGATATTTCGATGAGGCTGTTCACCTATCTTCTTCTAGAAAATCAAACTCCTTGTAAACAAATCATCCGTGTGATGCACGAGAAGAGTTGTTTGTATAACATAGGTTTGTGACCAAATCATTTGATTTTTGAATAAATTATTATTGCCATATATTAAATTGCTATATCCCTCATCAGAGCTGACTGCTACAGGGCGCGTCCCCAGGTGGCGGATAGGGGAACAACCTTCAGATATGAAAGCCAGCTGCGAAACAAGCAGAATAACTCTGATGAATAAGCAGTCGCGGACCAACAGCAGCATTGTTAGAAGAGGAGAAAGACTTATTTTAAAATCCTGAGTTCAACTGACCTGGTTGATAGACCTCAGCAAGGGTTCCACTCCAGGGATACGGAGGAGCTGTGTCTGTACTCATGTTAGAGTCGGCGGCAAAGGCGTCTGCTTCCATGTTAGGAATGGCCTCAAACTACAGGCAAAGTCAGACTTTCACCAAAGTGTGCCTGGATCATGATGCCATGATCAACGAAAGCTGCAACGAAAAGAACAACGAAAGGTACAACTTCCTTAAGTTTTGTCCATGAGTGTATACACACTGAGTTATCTCGTGTGTCTTCAATAAAGGTCGCTGTAATATCTTCCAGAGTTATTGTCTGAATCCCGATATACATGCTGAAAGATACAACTTCCTTAAGTTTTCTCCCTAAATGTATATTGACAATGGAAGTTATGATGGTGGCTTGTGAAGAGTAGGATAAAGACTTTGGGTGAGATATTGTGAATTAAAATCAACAAGAAAGAATTAACTATGTAGAAAATTGGCAGCAAATCCAGTTTCAAGAATAATAACTGTTCCTTTTCTATTTAAATATTCTATAAATGCATGGGGCGCCTCTCCCGTCAAAAAAGACGTTAAAACCAAACGCCACCTATTGACTGTCGCCGCAAAATAGCGGTCTCGGATCGGAGACAAAGCTACAACACCAGCTTTGGCAGGCTAAGAAGCATCCATAGAAACCATGGTGTTCAGGTTGACGCTTTTCAGTTTTCCAAAGCTGGTGTTGTGGCTCTGTCACCGACCCGAGGCCACTATTGTGCGGCGACAGTCAATAGATGGCGTTTAGTTTTGACGTTTAGTTTGACGGGAGAGGCGCCCTACGCATTAATAGATCAATTTCCTCTCGGAAAAATTCGCATCTATTTAAATATGTTTATTATAAAATTGTTTATTTTGTAGCAAAGACTACATATATCCAATTGAGATAATCTACAAACATGTTAATTATACTATTTCTACTACATCTGGTAAAGTCGCCAGTTGACTAGTCAATTTTCATCGCATAGCTCCATTACCAGATCATCGGGCGAAGTCTATCTGCGGCAAGTACCTTGTGGACCTTGCATTTGGCAGAATGGATGACGACCCTTCACTTCAAAGTGAATTCGGTGAGAAATCGAACTATAATAGTTTCCCACTCTGTTCGATGTTATGTTCATGTAATATTATACAACTTCTATTTTAACTTATATATTTGGCTGAGTATAAAATATTGTAGCAACAGAGAGAGAGAGTGAGGCTTCCAGGCTAGACAGTTTATTTAGTTTGGTTACTTTCACTCGCTGGTGGGGTTGAACTTTTGCATGAATCGGGGCCATTGGAATATTTTATTTTTATTCAGAAAAAGGTGCCCAATGCGGGAATCGAACCCGGGTCGTAGCAGTCGAAAATCAACGGTTTAGACAATCCATCCACCGACCCCCATAGGGTGAAGCTGTGAAGTTGGTTAGTCAGAACAACTTGACTGAAGAATGGTTCCGCTGATTTTACAAATTGCTGATTGATGTGCCTGGGATTTGTCTACATGCAGTCTAACATCCAACCTACAACCGCTGGGATATATTTCTCTAGCCCAGATTCTTTCCCTTTTTTATATTCACACATACAAGCCTTTATTAAGACATTCCATCTTATACAGACGATTCTCCTGTTATAAATGAATCTAAAAAGAAATGAGAAGCAGGGGAAGAAATTTAATCCTCGCTCAGAAATGAGAAAAAGAAAAAAAAAGGTTGAAGGACATTTTTAATGGAAAAAGAAAACAAGGAAAGAATATCTATATATTCAGATACACCAAATTCTTTCCAGCTCTTATATTCAGATAGACCAGGTTCTTTCCAGCTCTTATATTCAGATAGACCAGGTTCTTTCCAGCTCTTATTTTCAGAAAGACCAGGTTCTTTCCAGCTCTTATATTCAGATAGACCAGGTTCTTTCCAGCTCTTATACTCAGATAGACCAGGTTCTTTCCAGCTCTTATTTTCAGATAGACCAGGTTCTTTCCATCTATTATATTCAGATAAACCAGGTTCTTTCCAGCTCTTATATTCAGATAGACCAGGTTCTTTCCAGCTCTTATATTCAGATAGACCAGGTTCTTTCCAGCTCTTATTTTCAGATAGACCAGGTTCTTTCCAGCTCTTATATTCAGATAGACCAGGTTCTTTCCAGCTATTATATTCAGATAGACCAGGTTCTTTCTAGCTATTATATTCAGATAGACCAGGTTCTTTACACAGCTCTATTGTTCCGGAAAGCTCAGATGAGTTTGTCCGAACTTGTGTTTGTTCCACTTCATCTAGGACCAACTTTGCCATATCCCTGCGTTCATCCTGAGAGGCAAGGACCACTGTTTCCATGTTCAGAATTTTGTTCTGTCTTTCCCAGAAATGTGACGTAGTGATGTCATATGTATTACCTAGACTTTTCCTTTCTCGAAGTTGGATGTAGCATTTCTATGTCTAGTTTCATGTCGAGATTGCATGTATAAGAAAATATATTTTGTTGTAAATTTATTATATAATAACCCCCAAGTATCGGATACACCTAAAGGTTAGATGTAATGTAAATATTTTGAGTTTTTCGTTTGAAAGATATGCAAATTTCTAGGAATAGAGTGGCGTGTGGTAGTATGGATTTTCTCACGTCTTACTTAACTTCCTTCATTGTGACAGTTTTGAATTCTTTAATTGTCACCACGTGGGATAACT
>CP092878.1:75857299-76057286 GCA_030710605.1 Cordylochernes scorpioides | reverse complement strand
AGTCCAAATATATTACCTCTTATGAAATTATTGTATTTGAAGGGCATATTTTTTTTTAAATAACAAAAGATATGTATTGCGTGTTAGAATTAGCTTAAGCCTTTTCGAATTCCACGTTGTTGATTTTTTTTAAATAAAGTAATAGTTCCTTTTTAACACCGGGCGCTCGTTTCCTATAAGTGTTTGTTAACACCCTCTGTATATATCGGGAATAAATTGTGGAACTTTTCAAAACGGCACAGAAGACAACAAATTTGTTCTTACAGTACCGTAACAAGGGCCTCACGCCATCTTGAGTGCAAGAATGACGCAATGGCAGTTGTTAGAGCACCAGAGTGTAGGTATTTAGCCAGACTAATAACTCTTTCGCCAAGTCTGGAACTACACGTGTAAGCACCAAACTTGATTCCAGGTCATCCTGAAAGTCTCAACTTCAACTTGAGATATCTATTCTAATTTCACTCGCCATCCATCGATGCAATTTGTACTTAATATCTTTGGCAATATTGCAACAAAGTATTTATTATTTTGGCAGAGTATTATTTTTATGTTTATATTTTGCTATACTCTGTACACTTCCCTCTTTGCTTGTCTTTTGTTTATCATTCATAGTTTGTTCTTGCCTGAAATAAATTGTTATCTCATCCCGAAGTTGGTCTTCCCTAATTTTCCACGTGACAATATGTTTCTTATGATAGCTATTATAAAATATGATATCTTACTGTTTTTCTTATATAATCTGCATTCACTACATGCATTTATTTATTATAATCAAATCAGACGCGATATCCCAACAAGGGAAGCTTACGTCAAGCAACAACACTAAATTCAGAGAACTATTTTACATAAACAATTAAAACCAAACCAAAACAACAGAACAGTCAATGAAATAAATACAAATATACCATATAATAGTTAGCAATTAATGTTTTTTTTAACCAAGAGAGAAACTCATAGATATATTTACAGAATTTCCTAAATTTTAAATATAAGTCCTTACAATTTTATAAACATAAAAAGATCCTTGTATTCAATGTCTTCCCGATTTCTGTAGTTCTGGAAGACATTCAATAAGCAGGTGACCCTGCCTTCTCTCTCCACACCCTGGATCGTCTATAGCTCCTATTCTATACAGAAAATCTTCGAAGTTTCGGTTGTAATGGTTAGTAACGAATTGCACGTTGTAAAAGTCAGGACAGAAATATTTTGGGATGTCTGAAGGGATTCATGCATTGATTTGGTCGAAACCGCTGGGAATATTGCCACGTGGACAATTAGAGAAGACAAAAATTTCAGGATGAGACAGCAATTTATTTCAGGCAAGGACAAACTATGAATGGTAAACAAAAGATAAGCTACGAGAGAAATTTACAGAGTAGCAAATATATAAACATAAAAATGACCACTCTGTTAATAAAAATAATAAAATTAATAAACACTTTGTTACAATATTCACAACTGATAAGCCATACCCTCTCATAAAATAAATTTTAACATTGTAGTTAGTTCTATAGATATAGAATTTGATAAATTATATCATAATATTTATATTAAGACAATGATAATCCCCCTATTTGCCAATCTATATACAGTTACGAGCGTCATCAATTATTCAGTTTTCATCTCTGTCACCGTTTGCTTTTTTTTTTTTTTGGAATGGCGCTCTCCTATTGGTTGGCTACGATCACGCCACCTTTGCCCCCCCCCCCCCCCTCCCACTCGCTTTTTCGTTTTTGTAACTATTGTGTTGGAGCGGGTCGCTCCTTAAATAAATGCATATATTAGTTAATAACCAAATGGAATCCTCTCTTTCTTTTTCCCAGTAAGAGAGCCTACGGAAGCCAACAGTACATAGACAGATAAAGCACATAGGTTATAATTATTAACTAACATATGCATTTATTTAAGGCGCCAATTTATAATTGTAACAAATAGTATTTGAATCAAAACATTCAATCGGGTAAAACACGGGCGTTGCCCGGGTCATTCGGCTAGTAGAAGAAGAAACACAAGTCAGGGAGAAGAGCTTCTTTATATAAGAGGATGTTCGTGCAAGTTTTGGAACAATAAACCCATTTTTAGAATTACGTAAAAAATTTCATCGAAGTGTATATTTATATATAACATTGCCATTCATGTCATTCTGTACTCGTAAAAGGGCGTCTTGCCTGAAAGCTTCATTTAAAATAACACTATTTAGAATTGTGAAATTTTTAAACCAATTTTGCCTTAAATCCTGTAATATCTGTTGGTCTGATAGTTGAACCAATTTTGCCTTAAATCCTGTAATATCTGTTGGTCTGATAGTTGAACCAATTTTGCCTTAAATCCTGAAAGAGCTGTTGGTCTGATAGTTGAACCAATTTTGCCTTAAATCCTGAAAGAGCTGTTGGTCTGATAATCAAACCAATTTTGCCTTATTTTATATTCTCTTTCCTCATACTCCCACACAAGCCATTTTATTTATATATTTCTAAAGATGATGACATTTATACAATATGGACCTGACACAGGACACGTATAGACCTAGATGTCGTTGAGATCGCTTCACAGTACTGGAATATGGGTTATAAAAAGGATGGGTAATTAACTGTCAATTAACATCGGCGGAAGTGAGGCCATGGTTCAGTCAAGCAGTTCGATGTGAGATTTGGACCACGATATTCAGGCCGCTGCCCCATGGGACACAAGTTGGTTCATCCTTGTCGCCACAAGCACTGACACACACTACAAGCCATCTGTTTGAACTTACGGCCCATATGGCCGAACATTTCCGATATGTAAATAGAATGCATTAACGCGTTATTTGTATTCAGACATGTGGATTATACATTCATGGACAAAAGGAAATTTCATATTTTTATTGCCGGTCATCTGTTTTTTTTTTTTTTGTTTTTTTAAGGAGACAGGCAATTTCGTTCACACTTGGTCATCTGGTGTGTCTTCTGTAAAGGTCACTTTAATATCTTTCAGAGTTATTGTCTGAATCCCGATAAACATGCTAAAGGATACAACTTCTTTATGTTTTGTCCATGAATGTATATTTATAGCACAAATTGTATAATTTTCAACTTTAACAATTTTCTACTCCCCCTTACACTCTTTGTTATAGCGGTCGCTTTATAAGCAAGACATCCAATTATAATATTAAAGCGGTATGGACAAATACTACTTATATGCCGGGTTTACACACAGAAAGTCTTTAATTTCAAAGTTAAAAGTAGTCTAAAACACAGAAAAACGTACACTCAAAAGGTACAACAAAAAGGAAGGATGTAAATGAAAATAACACGATAAGTTAAAACAAACCAGTGTACTTATATTTTATTCAGCGTTGATAGGTAGCGGACCGGGGTTACACAGGTATGCGAGGAGATCACCAGGCACGGACACAGAGAACGCTTAAAACGTTTCTAACCAACAACTTCTGGCAAAAACATCTCGTATCATCCTTGAGACCCTTTAATAATAAAAAAAAAAAACATGGCCACATTTGTACAATGTAAAGGCGTGGGAGATCAGTTCACTAATCAAATACAAATAATTATTTCCAGTTAACTTAAAGGCTCTAAAATTTTCTCATCAGCCGGACCTGCAGTCCTGGATCTTTCCAGTTGGTCTCGAGGACCACGCCATCACCATCTCCTCAGCGGAGAAGTACGCGATCGACGTTTTCTTCGTAGATCGTGAAATACGTGGTGTCGCTGGAGACCCGCTGATGATTCTCCAGCAAACTCTGCAGCGGTGGTAGAGGCGCCATGTACATTGTACATAGTATAATGCATATATAATTATCTTTTTAAAATAGTACAGACTGTGCACTTTTGTATGTATTGACAAGGTGTCAATAAAATTATGTTACTTGTCAAATTGTCTAAAATATTTGTTTGTCAAATGGTTTTGACAGTAGGGCAGATAAAACTGGCTTAAAGCGCTTGGTGTGTTCATCAAAGATGAACACAAGAACCTTCTAATAGTTTATCATTGCAGTATTTTTTATTTATTCAATTAACCCAGGTTCCTGGAACATACAGAAGTCACTAACTATCCGGTCATTGCAGTAACGACCCACACAAATCACTCATACAGTAGAAATAAATTTGTTTCATTTCAAAAAGACACCTTTTCACGCTTGAGTATAATTAACATTTCAAAATTTCTCTATGATGAATAGGCGTGTGTAATATTGTGTAAAAAAGAGAGAGGAGAAGATGTGTTGATAAAAATTTATAAACCACAAATGAAAACATTATAAGACGCGAATGTTTCTTTTCACAAATAAACCAAACTTCTACTGTCCTTACTGCGATGAAAAAATTACTGGGAGAGCTTGGCTCATCAGTGATGAACCCTCCCAGCAGTTTCGCCAATTTAATCTACCAGACCGCTTTTAGAGCTCTAATACTGTATTGGATCATTCTGATTTTATATGCTACACTGAAGGGTAGAATCTTGAAAACTATGGACATAAGCTTTTAGGACAGTATAATATATTTAAAAGTAACAATTTATAAAACAGATATGAAAACTGCAACCATCAGGTAACACAAACATATTACAAGTATAATTAAGTTCGTGCGGGTTTTTTTCAAAATTTAAGCTTTATTGCGAACATGTTATTGTCCTAATCCCTATATGCATGTTAAAAGGTACAACTTTCTTAAGTTTTGTCCATTAGTGTATACACACTTGGTTATCTCGTGTGTCTTCAATAAAGGTCACTGTAATATCTTTAAGAGTTATTGTCTGAATCCCCCGATATACATGCTAAAAGTTACAACTTACTTAAGTTTTGTCCATGAGTGTATACACACTTGGTTATCTCGTGTGTCTTCAATAAAGGTCACTGTAATATCTTCCAGAGTTATTGTCTGAATCCCAATATACATGCTAAAAGTTACAACTTCCTTAAGTTTTGTCCATGAGTGTATACACACTTGGTTATATCGTGTGTCTTCAATAAAGGTCACTGTAATATCTTCCAGAGTTATTGTCTGAATCCCGATATACATGCTAAAAGTTACAACTTCCTTAAGTTTTGTCCATGAGTGTATACACACTTGGTTATATCGTGTGTCTTCAATAAAGATCACTGTAATATCATTTGAGTTATTGTCTGAATCCCGATATACATGGTAAAAGGTACAAATTCCTTAAGTTTTGTCCATGAATGTAATATAAAGATAATTCTATCAAATTGTTCACCAACTAGACAGTGGCGTTAACCATGCCCTGCCACGTAACGCCATCTATATTCCAAACTTGGAACTATTTATTCTCACATCTGTTGTTCTAATATCATTATGGTGATTTTCTTGAATTGTTGTATAGGTGATATATTGACATTGTTTTTAAGATATACAATATCGTGTTTCAATATTATCGTTAAGCTCTTTATGATCATTAAAATAAATAGTTTAGCACATCGATTTTTAATTAACTTCGTTTTTATTATATACCTGAATTTTTGACAATTTTGGCGTTTGTGGGATTTATGTATATTTATGTTGAAATAAAATTATAAAATAACTTTTTTCTCTCTCTTTTGTTTAAAAAATATTATTAGGAGCTTTCGAGTCTTGCTCTTTCTCGACCTGTAGTTAAAAAGAATAAGAGATACAATGAGGTGTGTTAAACAAACGTGTAGAAATTACACTCATGGACAAAACTTAATGAAGTTGTACCTTTTAGCATGTATATCGGGATTCAGACAATAACTCTGGAAGATATTACAGTGACCTTTATAGAAGATACACGAGATAACCAAGTGTAAGGCTTCCTTTCTTAAGTTTTGTCCATGAGTGTAACTCTCAGTTTATCACTCGTGAAAAAATTCCATTGAAGATCCCTGTGGAATTAGAAGGGTGTCAGTAGTGGCCGTCTTAGATAGTTTAGCATCAAACACTTTCCATTTCCTCAAGTTTTGTCCATGAGTGTTTATATATTCAGAAATTGATACAATGCGTTATAAAAAAAGAAACAAAATGTATGTGCAAGCGATGTTTTTATCTATTTCCTACGTCCTAAAATGTTCATATGTACATTGATTCAAAATTCACAGAATATTTGTCCTGAATCATCAACGTGTGTGTCCACAATGGAGCATGGCGGAGGCCCAGCTCGCACCAATCTGACCAAAATCATCAGCCAGAAACAATGGTTATCAAACCTGTAGGTGTTTGAAGCAAGTCTGGACATCTATTTTCCTTTAATTCCATTGATCTCACGCATCGCGTGCTTTCGATAGTGCGGAACAAACACGCCTGTTTCATGGTTCATTGGCTGTTCAATCGGAAAAACAGATATTATATTAAGAAAAAGGCATCTCCTTATCGTGCAACTGAAAGTTGCTGATGGCTGGCGCCATCTATCGGAATAAATATAAACTATTCTCGTTGATTTTTAATTATTCCAGAATTGGCCAAATACCCATTCTTGATTAATCATGAAAAGCTAACCACGGACGCGTTTCGGGCTGTTGGCCCTCATCAGCGTGGTGCAAGCTGTACCTCAACGACCAAAAAATTGGTCATTAAGGCATCCTGAAAAATCATGGAACGGGTAGTTAAGGCCAGAATTGCGTGAGGACGCTACACAATGTGAAAAAATTGTACAAATGTAACATTGTACTGGGATAAGGTGCATAAATTTGGCCAATTCTGGAATAATTAAAAATCAACGAGAATAGTTGATATTTATTCCGATAGATGGCGCCAGCCATCATCAACTTTCAGTTGCACGATAAGGAGATGCCTTTTTCTTAATTTATGCACCTTATCGCGCTGACGAGGGCCAACAGCCCGAAACGCGTCCGTGGTTAGCTTTTCTTGATTAATCAAGAATGGGTATTTGGCCAATTCTGGAATAATTAAAAATCAACGAGAATAGTTGATATTTAATCCGATAGATGGCGCAGCCATCAGCAACTTTCAGTTGCACGATAAGGAGATGCCTTTTTCTTAATTTATGCACCTTATCCTAGTACAATGTTACATTTGTACAAGATATTATATTGTAGCGTAGAAAATTAAGTGTTTGTATATCTGGGGATGTGAAAGTATTTATTGATGACTTCAGCACGACAAGTCGACAATTATCAACAAAACTATCTACAGCTAGATAATATTGAGCAAGCACGCAAATAAATATTTAGATTATTATTTTATACTAGACGAATGGCCCGGGCAACGCCCGGGTTTTACCCGAGTGCGCATATATTTTAAAAACGTTTTAATTCAAATATTATTCGTTACAATTATAAATTGGCGCCATGGATGTCACTCTTGTGAAACGTCCCGTTCCAAACTGTGTGTTTTTAAAATGTTTTAATTAAAATACTATTCGTTACAATTATAAATTGGCGCCGTGGATGTCTCTCTTGTGAAACGTCCCGCCCCAAACTGTGTGTGTCTTGAAAATATAAAAATAAAAATGTGAATTTTCATAAATATTTCATCATGTCGATTTTCTTTTTGCATTTCACCTACTAAATCGATAGAGATAATTACATTTGCAACATGAACTTAGGTATATTGACTAAATAGAAAACTGCATAGTAATAAAGATCATTTTTTAAAGGCACCATATCGTTTTTTTTTTTCAATAAAATCGAAACAAAAATTAACGACAAATAACGACAATTGCCTTAAAAAGAAATTGCCTTAAAAAAAAGAAACATTCGCGGTGATTTTGTCTTGCATTCGTTTATACAATTATTATATACGAATGACCCGGGCAACGCCCGGGTTTTACCCGATTAAATGCTTTTATTCAAATACTATTCGTTACAATTATAAATTGGCGCCGTGGATGTCATTCTTGTATAATATATAAATGAGTTTTAAAAATTGTAAAAAAAAAAAAAAAAATGCATCGGCCGGGAATCGAACCCGGGCCGCCCGCGTGCCAGGCGAGCATTCTACCACTGAACCACCGATGGTTATGAAAAATCCCATCCGTGAGCTTCAAACAGACAAACAGACAGAATAAGGCAAATATATAAGTAGATTGAAATAATTAAATTAAATCTGTTTCTAAATATTTTAATTGAATAATTAAATTAAATAATAAATTATTTATTCGCTACAATATTTACAATTTATAAAACTATTTTAGAGGCGTAATATTCTTTTTAAAATAAAACAATTTCTACTGTCCTTACTGCGATGGAAAAATGGTGCAGGTTTCAGAGATACCATGGCGCGCTTGAAGTCCTCCAGCCACGGTTCGGTAGGCGAGCTTGCAGAGGGGGGGTCCTTGAAAAATGTTCCTGGAAGGGGTAGGGGCTTCCCATAGACCAACTCAGCGGTTGTGGTGTTGAGATCTTCCCTTAGCGACGAACGAATCCCTAGGAGCACCAGGGGAAGTTTCAAGGACCAGCTCGTGGAATCGTGACAGCGAAGGAGTCTTTCAGCTGTCTGTGGAATCTTTCTACCAGGCCGTTTGCTGCTGGGTGGTAGGGTGATGTCCTTATTCTGTTGATTCCCAGAAGCCGTGTCAACTCACCGAAAAGTGCTGATTCAAACTACCTGCCTTGGTCTGTAGTCACTTTTGCAGGCACGCCAAAACGAGATATCCAGACCGATAGGAAGGCATTTGTTACTGTTTTGGCGGTGATGTCCTGTATGGGTAGGGCTTCGGGCCACCTAGTGAATCGGTCGACGCAGGTGAATATGTACCGATAGTTTTCACTCGGTGGTAATGGTCCGACCAGGTCAATGTGAACATGACTGAACCTTCCGTCTGGGGGACTAAACGACTGAAGGGGCGTTCTTGTGTGTCTAGCGGTTTTGGAGACTTGGCAGCGGTGGCAGGCGTGAGTCCAAGTGCGCAATCCTTCTTGACGGCCGGCCAGACGTAATGGGCGGTGACCATCCTTGTAGTAGCTCGTACTCCGGGGTGAGACAATTTGTGGTATGCAGAAAAAATTATGCGGCGACAGGGTGCGGGTACGAATGGTCTGGGTTTTGCTGTGGAAACGTCACAGTACAGGGAAATGTTCGTTTCTGGGATTTGTACTTTTTCCAGTTGTAGTGAGCTGCGGTTTTCCGATGTCAAGAGAGCTTGTAGCTCCTGGTCTACTGCTTGCGCTTCGGTGAGGGATTTCGGGTCATAAGGTTGGTGATAGAGATGGGTTCCACGCGTGACAGAAAATCTGCAGGTACATTTTCGCAGCCGCGATGTGGCGGGTGTCGGTTGTGAATTGCCCGATGAAATCGAGGTGTCGACATTGGCGCGGTGAGGCCTTGTCCAGATTTTGTTGAAAGGCGTATGTGAGAGGTTTGTGGTCCGTATAGACCGGAAATTGTCGCCCTTCCAATAAATGCCTGAAATGCTTGATAGCCAAGTATACCGCCAGGAGTTCTCTGTCGTATGCGCTGTATTTTCTTTGTGCAGCGCTAGTTCCTTGAGAAAAACGCTATTGGTTGGAAATTGTTGCCAACTTGCTGGTGAAGCGCGGCGGCCCACAGCAAAATCCGAGGCATCTACCGTAAGGCAGAGAGGCGCTTCTGGAAAAGGATGGTGCAAGAGGGCAGCGTTGGCTAGTTGAAATTTGCACTGGTCGAAAGCCTGGAGTGCTGTTGGGGTCCATTGGCAGGATGCGTTCTTGCGCCCTTCGACCATGGCGTGGAGTGGTGCCTGAGTACTAGCGGCATTGGGGAGGCAGCGCCGATAGAAATTTAACATACCCAGAAAACGTCGAAGTTTTCCGACAGTATCAGGATTGGGATGTATTTAATTGCTTGTACTCGCTGAGGGTCCGGCGAGATTCCAGCGTTGGTGATGATAAACCCCAAGAATTTGACTGAAGGTTGGCCGAAGGTGCATTTGGTTTCGTTGATCGTCAGGCCGTAGTCTCGAAGGCGACCAAAAAGTTGTTGAAGATGGGATACATGTTGATTTTCTGAATCGGATGCGATAAGCACGTCGTCAATGTAGGCATATGCAAAATCCAAACCTTGGAGTACTTCGTTGATGAGCCTTTGAAAGGTTTGGGCTGCGTTACATAGGCCAAAGGACATGCGGGGAAACTCGAAAAGGCCGAAAGGCGTAATAACGGCAGTCTTAGGGATATCTCTAGATTCCACGGGCACATGGTGGTACGCTCTAACCAGATCGATAGTAGAAAATATTTTCTTACCATGCAGATGCGATGCAAAGTCCATAATGTTAGGGACTGGATATCGGTCGGGGACGGTAGCGGCATTCAGCTTCCTGTAGTCTCCACATGGTCGTAGCGAGCCGTCTTTTTTGGGTACTAGGTGGAGAGGGCTGGCCCACGGTGATTTGGATGGACGACAGATGCCTTCTCCATCATGAAGGCGAATTCTTTCTTTGCCGCGGCGAGTTTGTCCGTGGGGAGTCGTCGCGGTTTTGCTGCAATCGGGGGCCCTTTGTGACGATATGATGAGTCACTGAGTGACGGGGAGGGCTTTTTACAAGATTCTGACTAGTGAGCTCTGGGAATTATCTGAGTATTCTGGAGTAAGGCGAATTGGCGATTGTAAGGTGAATGCTAACAGCGGGGGAAGGGGAAACTTGTCCAATGGAGTGAAGGGAAGATACTGGGTCGCTCAGCCGGTGATTACGCAGGTCTACTGGCGAAACCGCTGGGAGGGTTCACCACTGATGAGCCAGGCCCTCCCTTTAATTTTTCCATCGCAGTAAGGACAGTAGAAATTGTTTTATTTTAAAAAGAATATTACGCCTCTAAAATAGTTTTATAATTTGATAACAGATGGCGCTCTAGTACATCGTAACAATATTTACAATATTCCAGATACGATATAAAGATACATATATAGAATACAGTAAATACAGTAGAACCTCCATGAGAGGACACTCGCGCTAGAGGACACCTCTCTACAAAGGACAGTTTTCATTGTTAAAATTACCATTTTTATACCATTTGAAACTCCCCGGTAAGGTAACATCTCTCCCTAAAGGACACTTTGGCTCTACAACTGGGAGTTCTACTAAGTTATACTGTATATATTGTTCTAAAAATAGATAAATCCATATTCAAATCTTCAGCTATATATGCGTGAAAAATAATGAAACTAGAAAAAATGTCAGGTGTTGATATTAAAACAACAACAAAAAAAGCATATTCTGACCACTCACATAAGCATTTTAGATGGCAGAGCGCCATCTAGTGGAACAAAAATAAACTAAATTTTGATTCTACTTGTTCCATTATACATATTTAGCCAGCCCCCCTTTTTTATAAATAAAGAAAAGCTAACCCCGAATCTTTTCTACTATATGGCGCTTACCGTCTAAAATTCTCATGTGAGCATGTTTGTTTTAAATATACATATACATAGGTTGTTCCAAAAGTAATGCCTGTTTGGCCATAACTCGAAACTAAATATTTTTATTCATATTTTATACGCATAGAAATAATATATTTGTGAATAGATTGGTATTATTCAAAATATTCTCCAGCGGAGTCTATATATTTCCTCCAGCGTTGAACCCGCGCTGTGAATTCGCTTTGGAAATATTCTGGAGGTTGTTTTCTCAACCATGTCTTTATGACCTGTTTTACTTCCTGTAGGTCTTCAAATATTTGTCCCTTCAGATATTTTTCATTGGGGAGAATAATTAGAAGTGACAAGGTGCCAAATCCCGGCTGTATGGGGGTTGTGGAATCAGTGACCTGCCCATTTGTCCAATAGCCTCTGAAGTCTGGAAGGAGGTGTGCAGCCGTGAGTTGTAAGGTTGTAACTTGACGGATTTAAGAGGAATCTTTGGTCTTTTTTCGAATAACTTCCATAAGCTTTCATGAAGTTAGAACATAGCGAGAACTGTTCACATTCTACCCTCTTCCAGAAATTCAAACAGTATTACACTTCGCATATACCAGAAGACAGTTGCCATCACCTTTTTGGATTACCTTCCTTAGTTGAGTTAGGACATTTGTAATATATATATAAATATCTAAAAAGAATCGACAATAATTTAATAGTAACAGATCCAAGTATTTTTACTTCCAGTAAATAAATGTATATTAAATTTAATACCTTTTGTAGATATGTTTTGAAATATATAGCAACAATATCTTTTAAGAAACTGATAATTTATATATGCCGATTGTACATATTGCCAGACACTTATTTCTTTTGTACACAGTTCTTTTTCTCGTTTTTTCTCTCTTTCTCCTTGTTAATATCATATGACTATTCTATTCACGGCCTGAAATTATTGTATATATATATGTTAATTAACAATATATTACAATATGTGTATATATATATGTTGCACTTGCGCGCCATCTGTTATCAAAATTCGAAACTATTTTAAACGCGTAAGATTCTTTTTGAAATTAAACAATTTCTACTGCCCTTACTGCAATGGAAAATTTAATTTTTCCATTGCAGTAAGGGCAGTAGAAATTTGTTAATTTCAAAAAGAATCTTACGCGTTTAAAATAGTTTCGACTTTTGATATACACTGCGTGACATTGAAAATGGAACACCAAGAAATAGTGGCCAGAAAATTATGAAAATTTCAGGGTAGACGCGCCTAACCGAGTTATGCAAATGATGTAAAATGCGCAGCTCTCGTGCGCACATGGAGTAAGATATAAGGGAAGGAACTTGCAGAAAGGACAGTATTCGTGTCGTTATTTCTTCAAGTATAATCATTGTATAAATTTTGTTCTTGTGTCAAAAGACACGTGTAATAACAGAGAATGCCAGGTCATCGTAAACGGAGGCAGTTCAAGCAGACAGACGCTTTTACGAGGGGCATGGTGATCGGACTGAAAAGGGCAGGTTGGTCCATACGTCAAAACGCAGCTGATACACACCTTGGTGCGTCCACGGTGCACCGACTGTGGAGAAGATGGTTGGAACAAGGAAATGTGGCAATTTATAGGAATGCCGGTGCAACCAGAGTGACGTCAGCACGTGTGGATCGGCGTATCCTTCGACAAGCAGTGGCGGCCCCACAAGCCACTTGTACCGCCATCCTGCAACATGTGCAAGACACCCTAGATCATTCCATCTCGACCAGAACCATTTCCCGTCGATTGGTTGCTAATGTCTTGCACTCCGTCCGTCTAAGAAGACTGCCATTGACCCCACCGAATAGGCGCCAACGTTTGGAATGGTGCCGGGCTAGATCGACGTGGATGAAGGAATGGCACAGGGTCGTGTTCTCAGATGAGTCGCGTTTCTGCTTGTCCAGTGATAGTCGCCGTGTACCGTGTGGCGTCGACGTGGAGAAAGGTCCAATCCGGCAGCAATTGTGGAACGCCCCACCGTGCGACAACGTGGAATCATGGTTTGGGGCGCAATCGCGTATGATTCCAGGTCACCTTTACTTCGTATTCAGGGCACTATGACGGCCCAACGATACGTTGATGATGTGCTGCGACCGGTGACACTCCCCTACCTTCAGGGGGTACCCAATGCCCTTTATCAGCAGGATAACGCCCGACCGCACACTGCTCGCATTAGCCAACAAGCTCTGCAAGATGTACAGATGCTTCCCTGGCCACCGTACTCCCCTGATCTCTCACCAATCGAGCACGTCTGGGACATCATTGGACGCCGTTTGCATGCCTTGCCACAGCCGCGTTCAAAAGACGAACTGTGGCAAATGGTTGAGAGGGAATGGAGAGCCATCCCTCAGGACGCCATCCGTACTCTGATTGACTCTCTACCTAGACGTGTTGCTGCGTGCATCGCCGTCCGCGGTGGTCCTACTTGCTACTAGGCCGACGCCGTTCTCGCTCTGTATTATGACTATCATTTTGAAATAAAGATCACTTATTGTTCGTCCCTGTCTCTCTCTGTCTGCCGAGTTTCATCACTTTCTGGCCATTATTTCTTGGTGTTCCATTTTCAATGTCACGCAGTGTATATATGTGTAGGGCTTCCAATCCCGGTACATATTTTCAATCCCGGGATCCGAGATTGCTTTTTTCCCAATCCCGGGATATCCCGGGATTGAAAAAACATTTTCGTCTTTCTACGCCAAGAGGTATATCGTTTCGTTCGTTACATTTTCTTTTTTTTTCTTTTATATAGTGCCAATGACGTGGCACTTACTTCGATGAAAACAACCTGAAAGCCATATATTTTGCGCTTGCTAATGAACTAAATCATTGCTTTGGGCTACAGTTTGAAATTATCTGTCAATTACTGTACACACATCTGGAAAAAAAATTACTGTTCTTGGAACTCTTAGACCACATCTCTTAATGCAGTGTTGGGCAGTAATCCATTCAAAGTAATACAATACCTTGCAATTACGATTACTTTGCAAAAAAAAAATTAATTGCATTAGAATGTTAACATAATTACTCGTAATTCTATATATAATGATAGCAATTGTGATTAAAATTACTTGTAATTGTAATTATAGCAAATTTAATCATGATTATTTGCAATTGTGATTATAGAAAATGTAATCATTATTGCATTTTGCCCAACTATGTATTAATGTTTAGAAAGAAGACAGCACCGTTTTAAAAAACCATGAATTACTTTATTTTAAGGATAGAAATTCAATTTCGAGAAAGATTTGAGCGTAGGAAAGATAATTTGTCAAGAGTGTCATCATGCAAACTACTAAACGTATCTTATTGCATAGGTATCCAGAGGAGGAGAAGACTCTTTCCGATTCCACAGACGTTGGAGGAATTGTCAGCAAGATTGATACACACTCTCTAAATGGGGTCCTCGTTTGCCTGACTGAGCAGCAATATTAAGTTCGTGGTTAATCATAGTTGAGTAGGATGCGGAGTCTGGTGTAGGTATTGCAATTGAAGTTGAAAGGCAGCCTCAATAGCTTCTTGCAATTGGCGCTCAATTGTAAGATGGTCATTCTATTGTGATGGCTCATGGCGTTCTTGTAAACTCCGAGGAAGTTGCGAATTATCAGCCTGAATTTTCTTACTGCGGCCATTTGTTCCTGTAACGGTTTAAGACGCAAAAGCAATTTCACGCTAAAGTCTTTGACCATCTTCTTTTTTTTTTAACTGTGCTTGCGGATTGTGCAGATATTGGAGGACTAAAGATGTTTTATTGCATCGCTCTTCTAAAATTCTCTTTTGAAAATATTTTTGCAGATCTTTCCTGAGAGAATGATATTGTGCTTGCAGCTTCTCTAGAATAAACTTTACTGTTGCTTCTGCAGTCAAAAGCGTAGCGTCGCGTCTACAGATAGCCGCCACAGCTGCTCGAAATGGTTTCAGTGCGGAAATTACTTGCGTCATAATATCAAAATCTTCATCAGTTAGACGGACATTTGCTTTCACATCTATTAGCGCCTTCTGAATCGCTGACTTCACACTGAGAAGTCTATCCAACATGTTCAATAAACTATCCCAGCGCGTTCTGCAGTCGAGAATGAGATACAGACTGGTGGAAATGCGATTATATTGCCGCATGTAATTCAGTAAGATCTCGTTCTTCAGCGGCGATCGTTTGAACTGTGCATTTTGGCCAGATCCGTCTTGTAGGTAATAGCACCAGATTCCTTCTGATTTAATAAGAATAAACTTCGCCATCACAATCAAGAAGTGATAAGCTTACCAAAAATGTCCGACGCGTTTTCTATTGAGAAATAACAAGGTCCGATAATATTGTTTTAGAGACTTTGTTCTATGTTCGTATAAGTTGAAAACTACTTTAGGCTGATGCTTGATAGTGACGAAGCATTTAATGAAATGACATTAAATAAATTTAATTTAAATTAAATGACAAAAAAGCTAGCGAGGGTTTCACAAATGAACAGCAGAGCAGTGCGTTCATGATGAACCATGCATACAGAGTACAGGATTGGAGAGTATAAAACATAGATTATATATATATATATATATATATATATAAGACAATTTGGAGCCCAGATAAGAGGTTAGTGGCGGGTCCATGTTACACGCAGGTCCGCCACAAAAATAAAGGGATGCCGCTACTATCTAAGAAGCCACTATTTGCATGTCAACAAAAACTGAGGCCTCCTCCATATATACTGCTGCATACTCTCATTCTAGGGGCTGCCATTTTCGAAAGACACTTGCAGAATAACCCTTCGTTATTAGTGCATGAAAATAATTTCAAATCTCTCAGAAAAAAAAGACCCGAAATGCAGCTGTATAAACAAAACGTCAAAAGTGTGCTATCTCATCATCTGTTTGATCACCAAAATGCTAGATAAGAAAAATATATTTTTGCGATGGTTTTCATGCACAAACCAGTAATCCCGGGATTTTTCGAGCAGAATCCCGGGATTTCGGGATCATTATTTGGCTCCGGGATTTGGAGTCCCTATATATGTGTATAGCAAATGTAAAAGACATGCATGTATGACAGCGAAAGTGTCCTTAGGGGAACAGAGCGCTTTAAATTGAAATAAAAATAAATTTTGACTATAGAGAGAACACAAAGATCGTCTGGTTAGGATACAACAATTCTATCTAAGATTGTTGAGGTGAAACTGTAAAAAGGTTATTGTGAACTAGGTGGAATAAGAAATACAGAGTGATCAAAAAGTCTTGCACAATTTAAAAATTAATAACTTCGCGAATATTTGCGCTAGAGCAATGCGGTAAACACCATTATGTTCAGAATGCAATGGGACTTTTTATGGCAAAATGTGCAAAATTCGAAATTGTTTTTAGTTACAATATTATTCGCTAGATGGCGCTCTACCAGAATCAAAGAGTCAGCGGCCAAATTGTTTGATAAATATAACTGATCGGCACGTATTTTTCCTTTTTGAATACCAGGAAAGAACCCTAATAATATCAAATGATAAATTTATAAAACAACACTTCGCCAAAAGTAGAAGAATTAGATTAAGATTTTTAAATACAATCCGAGATATGTAAAATAGGTAAATGCAAATTAAAATATGTAGCAAAAGAAAAAAAAATGATATTGTAGTTTTCTGGAATTTCGAAGATAATAAATTTCTAATTTTTAATTCAACTCTTTCTCAGTATCGATTACACAAGTCTTCAAAATTTTAAAAGGTTTTTGATGTTTGAGCATTTAAAATGCTTTTTTGGTAATCAAATGGCGTTGATTCCGTATCTGCACTTAGTTTTTCTGTATGTCATCAAATCTATAGATAATGACCATAAAGTGTATATCACCAAAATAATATTTTCATAAGAAAACTGCCATGTCATCATGATTGCTTCATAATTTTTACAATCATCACATCTCAAAGTTCTTCTAAAACCTACGCCATTAACTTCATATAAAAATAAAATTTTAACAATTAAAATAAATAAATCACTTCCCAAACATTATACCATCACTTCTAATTTGAAATTGTCAAAAATTAAACAAGTATTTAAATTTTTAGTGAAAATATATTTTATTCACACAGATTAAATTTAATAAAAATTATTATTTCAAGCATCATTCATTTAAAAGCTATGCCATCAACTTTATGAAGTAAAATTTTAACACATTAATAAATTCACTTCCAGACATGGTTTCCAAAAGAAGATCCTGCAAAAACGACCCAAATATTTTCTGTTATATATGTGGCGAATATACTGTAAAAGCACAAAGAAATGCAATAACAGACTTTGTAAAGCGGCGTATATCGCATATTTTGGTATAAATTAGGAGACCAGGACAAGACATGAGCTCCACATAAGGTATGCAAAACGTGTGTCGAAACACTACGCTTGTGGACAAAGGGTGAAAGGCAACTGACATTTGGGATCCCTATGGTTTGGCGAGTGCCAAAAAATCATGACAATGATTGTTACTTTTGTGTTCAAGACTTGAAACACTTTAACAGGAATGGTAAGAAAAAGCTTATATACAAAGACTTATATTCAGCTAGACTTCCAATACCACACAGCCCAAATAGTCCCCTCCCAGTTTTTTCATCCAGTGCTAATAATCCTCTTTATGATGAATCAGAAGACACCACACAAAAAGACATCGAACTGGATGATTCTGATAGTGAGAACTATGGAGAACAAGAACGTTTTTTCACAACCAAAACTGAATGATTTGACACGTGACCTGAGACTTTCAAAGCAAGATGCGGAACTGCTTGCATCAAGATTCATTATTGAATCATCATTCAATCATTATTGAATATTAGGTAATGTAGTTTCTATTAAATGAGATTGTATGCTACTGAAAAGTTATATATTTGCATAATATTTTATTATTACAGAATTATCATAAGACTAAAAACATGAATATCTCGCGCTATATATTGATTACATCACGCAACAACAACCAAGTCCTTGGTCAAAACCATATAAACATATTATATTACATAGATCATCCCTCTTATTTCGTCAGAATCGACGGGTTCACGTACAGTTCCACCCTCCATCCTGGATTTATCTTATGCACTTATAAACATCATTCCTGATATTGGAAATTCCACGACCATCGCATCCTTCCTTTGCCAGTCCATCAATAAATTCAATGCCCTCGATGAGAGAGTGTCCTCTGACCCAAAATAGCGTCTGTTTATTCCCCTCAGCATCTCCACAATTCATGCTGAAGATGTGAGCTGATTTCTGAAATAACAAATACAACTTGTGAATATCCTGTACGCACTGGGGTTAAAAATAATCGACTCTAAACCAAATTAAAGACTCTTCTTCTTATCGCCTTCCTCAAAATTTCCGCCAATTTTTTTTTTAACAGAGTAAAAAAAAATAATTTTCAAAAATATTTCAACTGTTAAAATTATATAAAAAATAAAAATTAATATTAAAATTTATTAATCAAAATATTATTTTAATAAACGAATATTATTTGAAAATATAAAAAATAGCTGATTAGTTATTTAAAAAAAAAGGAAATTTATTATAATATAATAAATTATATACATTAAAAATTAAGTAATAAAAGAAAGGTGAAGAGATGGTTGGTTTGACCATGATGAATGCTCGACTTCGTTCTTGTCGAGGCAGCTTCACCATTGTCCACCAGATTTCTATTAGGTACTGTGGGTGAGCTTTGTCGCCAAAGTGGACTCCACAATCTGACCATGCTCCAGGCCAATGGATATCAGCGCAGACCTGCAATCCGAGTATTGAGTTCTCTGGGAAACACATACTCTCTCATGTACTATCCTTTATAGCAACCAGTTCTACTGGAAACACCAGCTCACCATCCTTCACATCCCGGCGACCTCTCTAACTATGGTGCTATCAGCTTCCTATTTACTGTCTGAGAACACTCTAGTCCAGGGGGTCAACAACTCGCGAGCCACATGCGGCTCTTTGGATGAGAAACTGCGGCTCTTTATATAGTTCCACATTGCGCGCAATCTATAAGTAGAAATTGAAATACTTCGAACTATTATATTATTATGAAAAAGGGCGTACCTGGATCTGTAAAGAAAAAAAAAAATTCTCAAAATATTTCGAGAGATTGCTCCCTCTTTATCAATTTATTGCACAGTAATTTAATTTTACAAATTATATCTACAAGAAAACAATATTTTCATTGGTCAAAAAAATATTATTGAGATAATAATACATAAAAAATTAATAATAATACAATAAAATATTATGAAAATTAAAGGCTTTTTAGAATGCAGTATTTTATAAAATGGTTTTGAAACAAAATATAAGGAAACAAAAATAAGAAACAAATGAATGGACCAGACTCCAAGAACACAAATCTTCTTGGAAGTATGCAAAGGAAAGGTTTGCCATGGTGGAGCATGGTCTCCGATCGGGACATCAGCCAGATTGGGAAAATACTTCCACTATTTACCGGAGCATCCAGAACTCACACCAGAGGAAGTTCCTGGAGGCCATAGCATCAATGAAGGACCCTGCTAGTGTAAATAGATATGAAGATATCCCAGAACCTTATGTGTCTCTTTTAACTTAATTTTTTAAAATAATAATCGCAGTCAACTTCATTTGTTTCTTATTTTTATTTCCTTATATTTTGTTTCAAAAAACATTTTATAAAATACTGCATTCTAAAAAGCCTTTAATTTTCATAATATTTTATTATATTATTATTAATTTTTTATGTATTATTATCTCAATATTGTTTTTGACCAATGAAAAATTTGTTTTCTTGTAGATATAATTGTAAATTAAGTTCACTGTGCAATAAATTGATAAAGAGGGAGTAATCACTCGAAATATTTTGAGAAAATTTTTTTTTTCTTTACAGATCCAGGTACGCCTTTTTTATAATCTTAATTAATGGATCGCCTTTTGACTCAAACTATTATATTATTGTAACAAATATTTTAATTTAAAATTTTTCTTCACAGAAATTTAAGATATTGGGGGAAAGGCATGGCTCATCAGTAGTGAAACCATCAGTTTAGTCCAGACCGCTGCTGTTGTATTGACTTGACCGGTGGTATAACAGCTGCAGTTGTTAGAAGTGGGATTCTGTGTGAAGGTGTCGCTGAGTGAACTGTTTCTTTTTACCTGGAAAACATAATTTCTGATTTCTTACTCAGACTTTATAAATGGAACTCGTAATACATTTCATCTTCTATGTATTGTGTATAAAAGAATGATATCAATATAAAGGAAGTTGTGTATTTCTGTTCTTCAATGGTGGAGCTCAGAGAGTAGGTATGTATAGCTAGAGAGAGGGAGGAGGCTGTGTGTTCCAGTTCCTCGGAGATGACTGTTCCACATGAAGATGAAAAGTTCTCCGAAGTGAAGATTCTCACCCAGGTTAGCCAAGATGGATGTTGATGCCAAACTTGGATTTAACATCTCATGTTTCACGTCCAGGTCAAGCAGGTTACCGAATGTGTCCCTGGGTGGACGCCTGGTAAGTGACATTTTTAACCTCTCATTGTTGCAGCCTAAACCCCAGGGACCTGCTTCCACTTTCAACCTCTACCACCAAAACTTGTTCTATATTTACAGGCCTCTGTCAGCTCTTTATTGAAACTAATGACCATTTACGTTTTCAATCTAATCATGACAAATGTGCTCTAAATCATAAATTAAATAAATCACTATATCAAATAAATCACTATATCATTTACGTTTCAGGAGACGCTGAAGCCGCTGCCAGTTTGGCGTTCGTTCAGGTACGAGCCGTTTCTGACTTCCTGCGTGCAGATACTCTACCCCCCCCCCCTCTTATAGTTTAGGGAGATACTTCCTGAGAGCCAACCATTAGTAGAATGACCCCTAAGCCCTGAGGAACGAGGCGCAGCTTTACCATGTACGCAAGACTTTGGTGTCAAGACGGGCTACGAGCGGGCATATGCGCCTCAAGTATGATAAGAGAGATCAGAGCGGGTGACAAACATTCGAAACTGATTCGCGCACAATGAGGGAAGTCTCCACGTGTCTAACCCATGTGTTTCAGGCTGTCCCATGTTCTCTACTTTCTCGTGGTGTGACTGTTAAGAGGACTGCTGCTCGCCATGTTCTCTTATAGTACCCATCTTGTGTACCTATCTACAGTGCACGTCATGTGTACGCACGACACTATACTATATAAAAGAGCAGCGGCCCCCGACCAAAGAAAACGAAGAGCCAAGTCACTCCTTCAATCATTAACTCATTGTGACGCGTAGATACCTCTAATACTTTCCTTAATTAGTAACTCGGCAATATTTATGAAACCTAGGATATGTTCACGAGAACACCAACCTCTGTACTGTGCTTGCAGCCTAAATCTTTCCACGTAAAGTTAGAATCCTCTCATTCAAGACTGTTGTTGCCTGATCTCGAGAGGCTCAGCCCGTGTTCTAGTCATGCGCGATCTTATGAGATATTGGCTACAGGAGCGGTTGGCTGGGACTTTTGTTGTAGCTCGGATGCCAAAGCTGTAGCTCCTTCTGCAGTTAAGTGTGAAGAACAAGCTTCCATTTTCCTTCTATTAAAGATACCATGTCGCTTCTAAGGAGTGATGGCTCTATTTCCCTAAGTTCTCTCAGGATTTCAGATAGAATTTCAGTAAGATCAGAGGATTTCAAAACTAAATGGGATTTAAATAGTGGAGTCAGTTTTTGAAAGCTCGTTTCGGTAAAGATTTCTTTGGTTTTATATTTGGGGCTGCTGATCTTGAGGCGAACTTTGCGCATAGGATTTATTTTTCCAATTCAAAAATATCAATATCTTTTTTATAGATACATGTAATATCAAACAAATGCTACAGGTTTCTGGAGATGTGTTTATTTATCTTTATTAAACCTAATCTCGGCTTCCGGGCATCTTTGCCCGTCTACAGGAGTACATAGAAACATATGTGAAAGATATTTCCATGTACTCCAGGGCAGAGATGCCCGAAAGCTCGAGATTAGTTTAATAAAGATAAATAAACACATCTCCAGAAACCTGTAGCATTGGTGTGATTAATATCCAGGAGATTTAAACCAAGTACATTAGAACCTCCCTGTAAAGGACGATACCTTATTGCAGAGCTAAAGTGTCCTTTAGGGAGAGGTGTCATATTACCGAATAGTTGCTTAATAGTAAAAATGATAATTTTGCAAGTGAAAACTGTCCTTTAAAATACATTTGATTTTACTTTTATTCTCGTTTCACTAATGGCACACTTGAACTATAACCCCATTTTTTTCTATAGTCGGAAAATATTTTCGTGAAAATATAAAATAAATGCACAATCTAAATACTTTTAAATATATATAGGATATAAATATATATAATAAGAAAAATTGTTAAAATGGATTATTGTGGAGGTTTTTCCTCGTTGCTGTTACTTTTAATATAGCTGTTTCCAAATCTCTACATGTCCAAAAAGATGGACGTCTGTGATTGCTGATAACAACAAATTTATTCGTCTATGGCACATGTAGAGATCTAAAGCTGCACCGGCTAGGGAAAAAATATTAAAGTAGGAATTAGCCTTTCCTTTTTGGCTAAATAGTTTTTATTTAGACTAATAAAATTCTTCAAAGTACACAAAATTATAAAGGCAAAATAAGTGATTTAAATATTTTTGCTTTTTATAATATTATTATATAATGAATTTATTTGAACCTAAGAACTTTTGAAATAAAAGAAATAGAATGAAAGGATAAATTAACATTATAACCTAGACTATTCTTCAGGCGTGATTATGGTTATATTTCTGTTGGGCAGGTAATCGGCTGGCATATTGGATTGTGAAAATATAAGAATACAATAATCATGTTGTATATTATTATAAACAAGAAATATTCACACTATTTGAAAGTAAGGAGGCATCATGAGTTTTCAATATATTCTATAAAACGTTTATATATATATTAATTAAATATATAATAAAAGGTATATATTAGATTGAATAAAAGATTTATTTTCCAATATATCGGTTGGCTGAACGCCAATCTTTGTCAAGTAATTACATTTTTGTATAAACAAACTCAGCGCCGCATATAGTGTTATAAAATCACAGTTAAAATAATTTTTAAAAATTGATATAATTAAAATTTTATATTTTAATTGTGGTATTATAATACTAAGCGGTGCTGAGTTTGTTTTAACAAAAATGTAATATCATGACAAAGGTTGGCGTTCAGCCAACCGAAATATTGGTAAATAAATATTTTATTCAATCCAATATATACCTTTTTATTATATAAAGATTTAAATATACATTTCTCTATTTTCAGAAAAATATAGTAGTATTTTGAAGAAAACTGACGACTTCGAAAAGCCTCAACATTCCATCATTGGGGAGATCAGAATCATCATCAGTATCATGATCTTGGTCGAATACATCAAGGAGTAATTGTGTCATTTGAGGAGGGACTTCTTTAGGATTATCATCTAGCATCTCTGTAGCATTGACTTTGTCCTCAATCGCCATGATATCATAGTCCTCAGGACCTCTGACATTGTAAACAGGAGTTTGTCTGCTTAGACCATGTCTTGAGACAGTCCAGGTGGAATTGGTGCATGCAGTTTCAGGGATGGCAGAGGTTATCCTGGCTGATGGCGTCCAGGCAGGTGGAACAATCTTCTGCTTCAGACATCAGGTTTTAAAATATCAAGTTAAATATTTATTTTAAAATTCGATATTTTTCAATTGAATTTATTTCTATTTTTTAACAGTTAAATAAAAGTCAGAACAATAATGTTACGATGTACTAGAGCACCATCTGTTATCAAATTATAAAACTATTTTAGAGGCGTAATATTCTTTTTAAAATAAAACAATTTCTACTGTCCTTACTGTGATGGAAAAATTAAAGGGAGAGCCAGGCCCTCCCTTTAATTTTTCCATCGCAGTAAGGACAGTAGAAATTGTTTTATTTTAAAAAGAATATTACGCCTCTAAAATTGTTTTATAAAAAGTCAGAACATAAACATGTTGGAGTAAAATGATGAATATGAAACGAATACGAAATAATGAAATTTATTATATTCAAATATTTAAAGATTAATCTGTTTCTTTATATTTATATATCAATACATTTTTTAGTAAATTAAATTTTATTGCCCTCTATCGTTAAAATTTTACACAAATAAATTTACTGGCAATGCGTTTCTTTTTTAAATCTCTACAGACCTTACTGCAATGATATGATTTAATGAATGAGAGGGCTTGGCTCATCAGTAGTTTGGCGAAACCGCTGAGAGGGTTCACTACTGATGAGCCAAGCCCTCTCATTCATTAAATCATATCATTGCAGTAAGGTCTGTAGAGATTTAAAAAAGAAACGCATTGCCAGTAAATTTATTTGTGTAAAATTTTAATACATTTTTTATTTAATAATTTATATCTGCTTCAAAATCAATACTGAAGAACGTTGCGAAAAATGTTTAAAACTAAATTGACAATTAAAGTCTATTTATAAAGAAGAAACTCATAAATTAGTGTCACCCTGAAAAAAAAAACGGGAAAACATAAACAACAGCTTATAATAACACAATCATTCTTTAACAACAGAACAGTGAATTTCAAATATCTTCTTCTATAAATATTACTGAAAAACTAACTAAAGGAAGTCCACAAGGAGAACCACTATCTCCCACAATATGGAACATACTGATTGAAGAATTGTTAAACATTAATCTGGATGATAATAGTATTGACTATAATACACTGGAACAAAAGCCATGGCGAACTAAAGACAGCAATTAACAATTTACTTAGTAAAATTAATACCTGGTGTGAAAGCAGTAAATTACAGATACCAAAGGATAAAACGAAAATATTATATTTATATAATTGAATAAATGATACAAAAATCCTTAATAGCAATATAGTTAGACATGTTGAAACCCTTTAGATCTTGGGATTGACTTCGAAAAATCATCGAAGCAGGAACAAGCTGGACTTTATGCCAAACATTAATGGAATCGTCGACAAAACTACTAGAGCTAGCGGTTACCTACTTAGTTTAATAAAGAAAGCATGGGGTCTAGAATGCAGACGAAATTAACTTTATACAAGTCAATATTCCGAAGCACAATAACATATGGTCTACAAATATGGTTTCCATTTATAAGCAAGAAAGCCAAAGACAAACTAAATTCCCTGCAGTATAATATTCTAAAACACTGCATTCAGGCCTATACCACAACATCGTCAAACTGTACAGATATACCAACACAAATACCAAAACTCACAGATTACATAGAATTCAACATATTGAAAAATGAAATAGGCTACAATAGATTTAATTTATCAAACAGAAAAGAAATTGCTAACTATAATGAAAGGAAATCACAGGAAAATTATGAAGAATCCAAAAATAATTTCAAATGTTTTTTCATCTCCTCTAAAATACCAAAATTTGTCAAACCAAACTTCTACAATGTTCAATTCTTTACGGCTCATGGTAACTTCAAATCATATCTCTTCAGAATTAGAAAATAGTTTTCCCCAGATGCTCTTGTGGAGCGGAAGAAGAAACCCCCGAACACACTCTGAACTCATGCCCACTGGTGTCGAACCTAAGACAGCAGAGCGCAAGATGAAAAGAACCTATCTGGGTCAAATAGTTTATAATAGAGAAAGATATCTGAAATTTAATAGGTTCTGCAGACTTTTTATTATAAATAGACAGCTTCATGCAGCTTGAGGAACTACACTACTATGCGACTTAATTTACATAATTGTGAATAATTGATAAGTTACTTTAGAATATAACTCATTGTAAATAGCTCAACTTGATCAACTTTCTCTCTCCACGATACTAATTATTACAGATAACTTCATTAAATCAACTTCCATCATTGCTTAACATATTGTAAATAACTACCTTGAGATTTCTTCTATCTGCTTATGTTGTTGCTTATTTTTTTTTGTGTTTATGTTTATTCAATGCTCTTTTTCTTAATTGTTTATTTTTGACAATTCTGTAACATACTCTACTACAATATGATTTATTGTAAATAGTTTCACGCGCAATTATCCGGATCGGCTATAGCGTGTCTTGTTTGCAACTGGGAATAAATAAATTATATTTCTATTATATATATCAATGCATTATTAATATATATATTATTTTGGATAAAAGGTATCTCCTGAAAAAATAAACTTTTATCCGGCAGAGTTTCCTCACCACTCTGGAAGTACCTGCCTCGGCGCGTTACCCTTTTTGGCGGTTCACCCCCCAGGAGCCCTAACTGGTCCTGAGAAGTCCTATTCCACTTCTAGCTTTTACTAACCCCACCATCGATTCTGACCTGATGGCGCCAGCAAAGCTAGGGCCCTAGAACTGACCGATTGTTTAAGACTCGTGTCCCAGGAAACTGAATAATTTTACAAACCAAGATAAATTTGATATAAATTTTAATATGTTATAAGCTATGAAAATAAGAAATTCATGTTCACAATTTCATATGAAGTTGGTATATGATTGATTTATAATTCCAGAAAATTAAACATTTTTTTACAAAGTTAATTTAATGGTTCATCTATGATAGAGATGATATCTGACAAGATTTTCAAGGAACATTATTAAGATTATAAGATTGATTGTATTTGATGACTGTGTGGTGATATTCCTACATGTAATTCTTGAAATTCTGGTAGCTGGATAGCATCTAGCAATTGGACTCTGTTTCTTAAAATTATTTTCTATACGGCGACATCTTCTTGATAATATCAGTGTAATATTGATAACACATTCAAAGTGATTGTCGTAAAGATAGAGGCTGCCTGGCCGGCATTCATTGTTCTTCAAATATAAGACACTTCGACCAGTAAATCTTTTTATTGTCTGGCCGAAGTGTCTTTTATTTGAAGAACAAAGTGATTGTGTATGTGTAAAAGGTATATTTTGTTTTTACTTCTTGTACATACAGTACTGGTCATGAAAATCACGGTGGTAAGAGGTTTGTGACTACTCATACTTTAGGTACACCAAATGTATTTACTAGTAATATCAGGCAATGGAACCATGGGGTTAATGTCTGGATATATATTAAGAAAATGTTAGAAAGCAATAAATAACGAAATTAATTTTTCAAATGTCAAAGTGACTAAATATTAATAAAAGCCTAATTTATTGTCAAAAGAATTGCTGTCTCTAACAGAATTCAAATGTTAGAAATTGTTTTATTAATATCGTCCCTACAACTGCAAACTATCGAATGTGAAAAATTCAATTTTGAAGGAGAGAGAAATGAAGAGACCATGTGGCCTACCCTCAGTAGAGGAAGGCATTGAAGGAGGGAGAAATGAAGAGACCATGACATGGTCTCTTCATTTCTCTCTCCTTCAAAATTGAATTTTTCACATTCGATAGTTTGCAGTTGTAGGGACGATATGTCATAGGTACTATATATGAAATCCGATTTATAGGTGAAAAGTGTGGTTCCAAAAAGAGGACATTCACATGTAACCCAAGTATTCATGGCGCGAGGGGAGGCTGTTTTATCTTATCTAAAAATACTTTCTATACATCTAAAACCTTATTATGAATATTGTACAATGAATATATACAATTCTTATAGCGATGGTTTGGATATCATATTCTTATAGATAGATAGTTCAGGTGGTGTGATTCTTGAGAGTGTTATATATTTTCGTATATGTTGTAAAATGGAAGACAAACTATCTGAGAAGCCAAGATTCCAAAGTAAAGTTGGGGGAAGATGGGTGTACTCCAGCTGCGGGGGATGGCCATGTGTCAGGGGAACAGGTGCCAAAAATGGCATTCGTGTGGGGGAGGGAGGGAGTCAGAGTCTGGTCACATCTGCGGAGAGTGAAAGACGCAGAGAGTAGCCTCCAGGAGGGTGAATGATCCTGCAAGACGGTACCAGGACCACGGCATCGGAGCGGCCTACAAGGTGGTGTAGCACAGGCTGGACGTGGACAGCATGGAGCGGAACGTTGACAAGGAAGATCCTTCTAATAGCGGACATTTGAGACAAGTCCATCTAAATGTACCTAGTTCTCAATCCCATTAACAGCTCCTGGCAATAAAGTATAATGAACTAATCTGTATCCACAATGAACCTACCTTAAACCTTGTACGCAAACAACGACCGCTGAAATGCGTCATAACAATATTGAAGACAAAGCTATGGAAAGGTTTAGAATAATTATATACGCATTTATATAATTTGCTAAAAGTGAATTTCATATAGGTGAAATATTTCAGAAATTATTTATGATTATATAACTTTGATATTTGTAGCTGTTTTAAAAGTTGCTAACCAAATACAAAATAAATATATATTTAAAAGGTAGAATTGACCACTTTTCGGTGTCAATGGTCTCCGAGATATCAGTATATCCGGGTAAATAGACAGGGCTCTGACAACTTTTAACTAGAAATTTTCAAACAGCATATTTCACTTGTGTACAAGTTGCGCAAATTCTGTTGATAATGATATGTACCACGTTTTTACTCGGGAAAAAGACACAATAGAATGTCTCAGAAGTGAGCATTTTTGGTATATTTACGAGCTAAAAATAAACCACAATCAAATAATTATGGGTTTAAACAGCCCTTTTATATAATTTTAAGTATAAAGTCTTGATATGCGAAGCATATATAGAAAAAAAGATAATTATATGCTATCTTGACTAATCCCATGCGTACTTGGGATAATTGAGGAAAACATTAACAGCAAACCCATCTAAGAAAGCGCCAATTTTGGATTGAAAAGAGCTAGATATAATGTACTGTGGATTTTAGGTAGTCAAATTGGAATAAATTGCTGTCGCAGCAATCAACCTCTTTTGAACAATGGCGCCTCAGTCAGGTAGGCGTCCACTGAGATTCAACAGATAATTATTTATATAAAGCAATAAGGCCACATCTATATATAAGAAATGAAAGTATTTTAAAACTTTAATGTTTCTCTCTCTCTTTTATACACAAAACAAACTTCTACCGTCCTTACTGCAATGACAAAATATTGGGAGGGCTTGGCTCATCAGTGGTGGATCTCTTCCAGCAGTTTCACCAATTTAATCTACCAGACTGTTTCTTAGAGCTCTAATACTGTATTGGACTATTCTGATTTTATACGCTGCACTAAAGGGTGGAATCTTAAAAATGGTATTTAAGTAAACTTAATTTAACAAAATCAGCAAGCAGCCCAGGCAGGAATGAATATGTATTATATTGGTAAACTATGGACATAAGATTTTAGGAGAGTAGAATTGCATATAAATATTTGCATCGAGACCGAGGCTCTTTCTCAAACAATAAGGGCAAGTTAGTTATGAATTAATATAAAGCAATAACGCACCTGTTTGCGGAAGAACATTGCTCGATGCAAATATTTATTTGTAATTCTATTGTCCTAAAAGCTTATGTCCATAGTTTACCAGAATACAATTTCTGAGATTTTACCATTCAGTGTAGAATATATAAGCAGAATAGTCCAATACAGTATTAGAGCTCTAAGAAGTGGTCTGGTAGGGTTTCACCATTGAGGAGCCAAGCCCTCTCAATATTTTTCATCGCAGTAAGGACAGTATAGAGATTTGATTTATGCGAAAAGGAAACATTAGTGCTTTTAAATACTTTTATTTCTTAGCTACATATTTAATTAAAAGACATAAAAGGGGCATCTATACATGAGATATAAAAACATTAAGCATTTCTCTCACAAATAATTCAAACATCTCTACTGTCCTTACTGCGATAAAAAATAATGAGAGGGCTTGGTTCATCAGTGGTGAATTGTTTTCTGAAGAGCAGTGCTCGATTCAAATATATATGTGATATTCTACTGCCCTAAAAACCCATGTCCATAGTGTGCCAAAATAACATACCTAAGATTCCGTCTTACTGTATCATATATGGGCAAAATTGAACAATACATTCTAGGAGCAGATGGCCTCCCAAATCTTTAGGTCCATAAGCTGGCATGCTAAGAATTCCCTTAGCTGCTATCCTGCTCAATAGCCAAGCAACGGGATCCAAACTGGGGTTCGGATTTGGTACTGGAAAAACCAACTCCCAGATTAAAGCACCTAGAAGGATTTATATACCGGTGGCCTTTGATCAGAGCACAAAAGAGAAACTATCTACTGTGTCCAGCAGGGACCGCGGCCACCGGTCGACCCTGTTCACCCACAGCTGAGATAAAGTTCAGCTGCCACGTCGTGGGCTTCTCAAGAAGCTTGCTGTGAAATCTCAGCAGCTCAGTTTCGATAGCGTTCCCCGCTCTTCTTCTCTCCTCTTTCACACCCACCACTCTTGGACAATCCAAGGCGTGATTGGACAATGACGTGCTCCCAGATCCCTTTCTCCACAGATGCAATCAGGATTGCTTTTAATTTTTAAATCTGTGGAGACTCCTGGGGAAGAATCTATGTCCCGATACCACTAAGTTTGAGGGACATAGTCTTTACATAGTACTTGGGCGTGTTCACCCAATTGTATACCTCCCTCCTTTTCCGCTGTTCCTAAATCTGTCTAACCACAGGTCCTGGACGTGCCCCCTGACTCTCCTATACACCTCTTTCTTGGTTATTGGGAAATCCACTGATATTCCTTTCTGGCATCCATCCTTCGCGAGCCTATCTTCCAACTAATTTCCTTTAATGATGCTAGTTTATTCGGGGCCCTCTTTCATTCCATGGCACTTCTATCACCACAAGGCGTCTTTCCTGTCTATCCAAATGTTTTTCCTGATGGCTTCCTCCTCTAGGTTCAACCCCAGGGAGACTAACCCAGCGAGGACCAACAGTGTCTCTGTGCTGGTAGTATTTATCTCCCTGTGATCCCAACGGCAGCCGTGTCTTTTGCACCCTTTCCGATGCCACTTTGTCGTCCCTTTTCGCTGCTACCAGGCCCTAGAAGCGTAGTATAGTAGTATTGGATCGACACAGGAAAGGTATAGGTTCTTAAAATGGTACCCTCCTTTCCCCTTCTGTTCAGAGACAATCTAGACAGCCTGCATAGCGCCTCCCTACCTTTTGCCACCATCCCATCAGGTGTTACTGTGATGCCTTTGCAATACTTGTAGGGTGATAGGAGCATCGGGGGTAGCTGGGCGTCACTGGAGCACTGGGGGTGGTCTTAGAGTGCTGAGGTAGAGGTTCAAAAATTTGGAATTCTTGTAATGCGTACCACGTAGTGATGAAGAATAGGTGCCTCGAAATTAGGGGTCGAATTCTTCTACTCGGAGAGCGTTGTCGGGTGCACTATTCTGACTAAAAGTTGGTCTTGGGTGGACAATCCTTCAGTTTCGGTGTTCATAATAATTACCTCTTAACGTATATGTAGTTGAGGTACAAGGGTTGTTTTGTCTTGGGGTAATTTTCAAAGTATTTTAGTTGCGACAATCTTTGCGTAGATGACATCGGTTTTTCCTGGGAATAAGTCTACGAGGGTCTCTCACACTTCGGTGTTTAATTTTGTATTATTTCGGCCTGAAAAAGTCTAGCAGATAATGGATAAAATATTAGAGAATATATTTTACTAGTCTATGCTGTTGAATAGAGTAAAACTCGGATCTCCAGTGCCTGGGGATGTTAAATGTCAGCCATGTCTGTCTTATTTGCCTTATAGACTAGAACTGAGTTGTGTTAAAAGAAAAACTTCCTTTCTGGGGCCAGAATGTACATTCAAGGCTTTAAAACGGCCTCCAGGACATTGATGTAGGTGTCAGCGTTCACCCTGAAGCCCTGTTCAAAGAAGTGGGGAGACATGACATCCCCTTCAGTGCTGATGACGCCAAAGACGATCACGGGAGCAGGGAATCTCGTGTGCATCACGAAAGGTGCCTTTGAGGGGTCTTTACAAATCCAACGATCATTCCTGTCATATTTAAATCTGGTCCTATTCAACGTTATTTTCATCAGAGAGGAACCTCAGAACGCCACAAGAGTCATGTGTCAGGTTCTGAGGAAAGCAGTAGCCTTTCCTTTTCTGTTTTCCTTCATAGCCTCAGTCATCAATTGGTATTTCTAAAGGGCATAGGCTTGAGACCATAGTTTCTCTAATTGAATGTACTAATTGTAATAGGTCAATACCCAACTTCTTGTCTATGGCTCTCATGATCTTTTTTCCAGGGTCTCCATCAATCTTGACATTTGACAAATTCTCCGTCACTTACCCTTTCCGATCGACGCGAGTGCTTTTTCTTGCAGACGTTCCTTCTTCGTCACTGTCGACCTCATCAGACTGCTTCTGTGCACATGTTAAACAGTGTGTACTGGTAGATTAAGAAAATCCAATGTCTCTTTTGGTCTCCTCTCGGCACGCCGAGAAACGATTATGGCGCCTTCTCGATTATCATATTGTTATATGTTGGGATGTAGATGGCTTTTGTTCACTAGTGATGCCGTAGAAGAATCCAGAACGAGTTCACATTAAAAGGAGGAGATTTTATTATTACAGTAACAAGGAAGATGATTGTATAGCAAAATACACGGTAGAATCAAAAAGTTCCCGAACTTTTAAAAAATAAAATATAAACAACTTTTTTAAAATGTAAAATCAATTTTACTCTAAATCATAATGTCTAAACTATAGTTTAATGTAGCACCGCCAGTAAATTCTAATGCGTAGTTTTCATTTTGGGCATATTTTTGTTGTATTTAGCTCGCGTCGGTTTCTGCAATTTCATCATTTGAGCAAAGTGCAAATATTAAATTTAGTGTAAATTAGAAAAGTTCTTTCACATAGACATTAGCATTAATAAATGAGGCTTATGAAGACGAAAAATTGTCACGAACGCAGGTCTATTTCTGGTATAAACGTTTTAAAGATGGCCGCAAGAGCATCGCAGATGATTCAAGGTCAGGTCGGCCATTGACGTCAACAACGGATCGCAATATTGGCTAGGTACGTGATTTAATTGTTTCTGATAGAAAAATTACTATTGATAATATATCAGAAATAATTGGAATTTCGTGTGGTAGTTGCCGGATATTATTGGTGATAATTTAAACATGATAAAACTTTGTGGTTATTTTCTAACGAAATTTAACAGATCAACAAAGAGAAACCAGATTGTCAATTTTAAAAGATTTAATTAAACTGCAAATAAGGATTCTGATTTTTCAAAAAGAATAATAACTGGTGATGAAACATGGTGCTTTCCTTTTGATCCACAAACCAAAAAACGATCACTCGAATGGCACACACCAAGTTCTCCAAGGAGGAAGAAAGTTTGTCTTGACAAGTCCAAAGGAAAAGTAATGCTTGTAGTGTTTTTCGATTATCAAGGACTTGTCTATTATGAATTTATTAAAGAGGGGCACACTATTAATAAACAGGTATACAAAGAAATAACTGTGCGCCTTCGTGATGCGATAAGAAGAAAAAGAAACAAACTTTTTAAATCAAAACAGTGGAAGTTGCTACTAGATAATGCCCCTGCTCATAGAGCCATCATTGTTCAAGACTATTTAGCCAAACACTCTGTATCTGTCTTGCCGCATCCTCCTTACTCTTCTGATATCGCCCCATGCGATTTCTTCTCCTTTCCAAAACTTAAAATGACGTTAAAAGGGAGGCGCTTTTCATTGTCATCAGAAGTAATTGAAAATGCGACGGTGGAGCTAAACAAGCTTAGAAAAATTGACTTTGAACTAGCATTTCAACGGCTTTTTTTACACTAGAAAAAATGTGTAGATAAACAAGGCTCCTATTTTGAAAAATTTCATGTTTAAATTACTATACTATGAATAAATAATTAATTTTAAAAAGTTCGGGAATGTCTTGATCCTACTTGGATAAAGGTTTGACATTTTTTTCTCAAGGTGTGTGCATTTTATCACTTTAAATTATGTTTCTATTATATATATATCAATGCATTATTAATATATATATATTATTTTGGATAGAAGGTATCTCCTGAAAAAATAAACTTTTATCCGGCAGAGTTTCCTCACCACTCTGGAAGTACCTGCCTCGGCGCGTTACCCTTTTTGGCGGTTCACCCCCCAGGAGCCCTAACTGGTCCTGAGAAGTCCTATTCCACTTCTAGCTTTTACTAACCCCACCATCGGATCTGACCTGATGGCGCCAGCAAAGCTAGGGCCCTAGAACTGACCGATTGTTGAAGACTCGTGTCCCAGGAAACTGAATAATTTTACAAACTAAAATAAATTTTATATAAATTTTAAATATGTTATAAGCTATGAAAATAAGAAATTCATGTTCACAATTTCATATGATGTTGGGATATGATTGATTTATAATTCCAGAAAATGAAACTTTTTTACAAAGTTAATTTAATGGTTCGTCTATGATAGAGATGATATCTGACAAGATTCTCAAGGAAAATTATTAAGATTAAAAGATTGAATGTATTTGATGACTGTGTGGTGATATTCCTACATGTAGTTCTTCAAATTCTGGTAGCTGGATAGTATCTAGCAATTGGACTCTGTTTCTTAAAATTATTTTCTATACGGCGACATCTTCTTGATAATATCAGTGTAATATTAATAACACATTCAAAGCGATTGTCGTAAAGATAGAGGCTGCCTGGCCGGCATTCATTGTTCTTCAAATATAAGACACTTCGACCAGTAAATCTTTTTATTGTCTGGCCGAAGTGTCTTTTATTTGAGGAACAAAGTGATTGTGTATGTGTAAAAGGTATATTTTGTTTTTACTTCTTGTACATACAGTACTGGTCATGAAAATCACGGTGGTAAGAGGTTTGTGATTACTCATACTTTAGGTACACCAAATGTCTTTACTAGTAATATCAGGCACTGGAAGCATGGGGTTAATGTCTGGTTATACAGGGTTATCCAAAAGTCCCGCACAACTTTAAAAATTAATAACGCAGCGAATATTTGCGCTAGAGCAATGCGGTAAACACCATTGAACATTTCAATCAAATCACATTTGGCCTACATGGAAGCATTAAAAAATGGCCCTTTTGAGACACGTCCAGGGCCGTGCACAGTCCACTATCCACCTCATTGAAGGCTACTTCAGTTCTCAAAGTCGCCTCCAGAAAATACAACCACAATATACACTGATGGAGCACGGTTCTCCAACGGGGTAGGCGCCGCAGTTATTCTGCCACTCCCCTACATCCCAATACAACTAAAGCTTCATGATAATTGCAACTCCTTCAAAGCATAATTACTCGCTATTCTATACGCAACCAGAGCTATCCAGTTCTTGCAAAGACAACCAACAGCAGTTTATTTTGATTTCCTTGCAGCCTTTCTCGCCATTTGTAACCAAGAACTCCCAAAAACCTCACTCATAGCAGAGAGAGTTCGCAATCTCAACTATTTAAATGTAAAGCTCTGCTGGGTTAGAGGCCACAGCGGCATAGAAGGCAATGAGCAAGTGGATCAATATGCGAAGGCAGCAGCTCATTCCAACCTGAGGCTATATTATTCCACTCTATCTAAAAAGTTTGTTCGCGAGCCCGTAGCGAACAATATTCACTCCAACTCTGGAAGGAACTCTACACCACAGATCACTCCTCAAGAATCCTCAGTAGAATAGCCGCATCCCCAAACATTCTCATTGCGATCCTACCTAAAATTAAATTTTATGGCAGCGCAGATACAATCCTCACAGGTCACGGCCTTGTCAAAGCCGATGCTGCAAAAATATTTAAAGACGACCCTATCTGCCCACACTGCCACCAGGAAGACCAAACTGTTGACCACCACAGATGTCCCACCTACCACCTTCATAGGTTCCAAACAGCCACCCTCCTAGGAATACGTATATTTACTCCTGAAGACCTACAGAATATTCCCAAGTACAAACCATCCTGGCGACATCTGAAAAACTGGATGTCCACCATTAGAAATGAAGTCTAAAGACCAACCCGGATAGTTGGCGACTTTAGTACGCGGCTTTAGGAATCTGGGTTACCTCAGGAGAAAGAGAGAACCAGATTATTGGATAGCATATGTAGTCATATACAGGGTGATCCAAAGTCCCGCACAACTTTAAAAATTAATAACTCCGCGAATATTTGCGCTAGAGCAATGCGGTAAACACCATTGTGTTCAGGATGCAATGGGGTTTTTTTATGGCAAATAATGAAATATTCGAAATTGATTTTAGTTACAATTTTATTCGCTAGATGGCGCTCTACCAGAATCAGATATTCAGCGGCTAAATTGTTTGATAAATTGAAAAATATAACTGATCGACACGTATTTTTCTTTTTTGAATACCAGGAAAGAACCCTAATAATATCAAATGGTAAATTAATAAAACATCATTTCGCCGAAAGTAGAAGAAATGGTTGACGATTTTTAAATACAATTTGAGATATTTAAAATCGGTATATACAAATTAAACATGTAGTAAAAAAAAATTGATATTTTAGATGCGGTTTGCTGGAATCTTCTCAGCTATTTGAATTTCGAAGATAATGAATTTCAATTTTTTTAATTCAACTCTCTCTCAGTATCGATTATATTTATTTTAATTCATTTGAAAAATATTTATCTCTGATGATTTATTTTACTATGGAATGCCGTTGTTGTTTTTGTCGTGTCCAATAAAGAGCCTCAGATGTCTACATGCATCTCTATCACAGCAGCAGCAGCAATGTCCACTATCTTGGGTGTGTAAAGCTGCTGCTCTGGGTCTATGTCAAATTTCTGCAAGGCTGTGGGAATGAGAATATGTGGGTAGGTGTTAGTTCCACACCAGGATAGTTGTTGCATGTCCTGTAGGTTCTTGTGCCATCTGGATGTGTTGTAATTCCTTTATAGTGTTTTGTTTAAAGTCTTGTTATAGTTTTTCATTTTTATCTCAGAGTTTATTTCACATTTTGATATTTTCTTATTTTTGTTTAATTATCTTGTGTTTTGCAAAAGAATTAGAGTCAAATAATTACATTTGTTCTTTCCTTTGGCTCAACTTTCTGGCTTCCTTTGCCAATTCAACTCCCATTTCATTACCCCCGATCCCAGCATCGGCAGGAATCCATTGTAGAATGCAGTTATTCTCCAATTATTCCAGTTGGGTAAGTAACGAGTGTATTTTCTGTGTGATTTTAGTATTGCCCTTCTGAATTGCTTCTAGATCGGATATGAAGTCGCTGTATATTAAAATTCCTTCTGCTCCATGCAGGGATGGTTGGTTAAGGCATACATCAAGAGCTTTCCAGATAGCTGTCAATTCACAAGTGATGTTTGACAATATCTTTCCTTCTCCTTCTTTGATTACTCTTCTTTGATCCATTACTCAGGGTAAGGTCTGATGATCCATCTGCATATGCTGTTAAATAATTTCTCTGAACGCATAAACCAATTGTGTCAAGTCCTTTCTTTTTAAGTATGTTTTTGTTCAATTTTTTATTTCAGGGTTTATTCAGGCTAAGATTGATTATTATCTTTGATGGCAATGGGGTAGGAAATATTGGTTCTTCTTGAATTTGAAATTCGTTTTGTTTCATATTTATGTCCTTTCTAATATTGTTGTCGTACTGAAGTGTTGAAGATCTTTTGAGCTTTTTTTTTGTGTCCAGTTTAAATAGGTTCTATGGGATAGGTGTTCGGTTTCTTTACTTTTTAAGCTATTGGTGAATTTTATTGTTTTTAATTGTCTTCTGCTTTCGAGTAGGTCTAGACCACATTCTCTCTGAATTTTCGCATTGTTGGTGGATGAAAGAGCACCAGTGATTATTTTGGCCGCTTTTGCTTGAACACTGTCTAGTCTTCCTTTTAGCTATGAACTTGAGGGAGCCCAGACGGGTGTTGCATATTCCATTATTGGCCTTATTAAGGTGGTATATGTTGTTCTGTTGGCTGCCCGGTGGACCCCCACCGTGGATGTGCAGAGTATTAGGCTCATAGATTGTTGAGCTCTGGAAACCAAAAGGAATAATACTCTGCTAGTGATCTCTTTTGACTTGTATATAATATATATATAATATAATAGGAAATAAATTAATGCTTAGTTAATCTTGCCTCGTCTTGGATAACAACACATGGTGGCAGCGGTAAAGTGAATTCATAAAGAAGGTCGTTGTTCGAAGAAAATTTGAAATTCGACATCAAGCAAGCCTAGAAGCGGTAAACTGAATTCATAAAGAAGGTCGTTGTTCGAAGAAAATTTGAAATTCGACATCAAGCAAGCTTAGAAGCGATAAACTGAATTCATAAAGAAGGTCGTTGTTCGAAGAAAATTTGAAATTCGACATCAAGCAAGCTTAGAAGCAGTAAACTGAATTCATAAAGAAGGTCGTGGTTCGAAGAAAATTTGAAATTCGACATCAAGCAAGATTATGTTATCCAAGACGGAGGGACAGCCAAGACCAGGATCCAGAGAAGAGCCTCCCTTCAATGCCAGCCGTGCATACAAGATATGGAAGGGCAGTCAAGATACCTCGAAGGTTCCTGTAAAGTTAAGGGAGGAGATGTGCAGAGTATTAGGCTCATAGATTGTTGAGCTCTGGAACCCAAAAGGAATAATACTCTGCTAGTGATCTCTTTTGACTTGTATATAATATATATATAATATAATAGGAAATAAATTAATGCTTAGTTAATCTTGCCTCGTCTTGGATAACAACACAGTGGATTTGCCCGTTCCATCTCCTGGGCCGACCTGCGTCGAAACTGCTTCTCGGGGCACGACGCAGATGTCGCCCTATGGCTGGCCCTCCACGCCCTACCCCATCCTGACCATCCTGCCTCGAGGCGTGCCAACTGTGCCGCTTGTGGGTCCAGCGACGGGTCGCTGACCCACAGATATTGGAGTTGCCATGCCGTGCGACCCTTGCTCCGGGAGGTGTTCGCCTCCTGCGAAGTGCCCCTGGATCTGCAGGCCTGGCTTTTCGGCGTCGGCCTCCATCCCGAGGCAGTGAAGCTAACCAGTGTGGCTACCATCTACAAGTACCATCTTGGTCTTGAGGTGGGCAGCGCCAGCCAACACCTAGACCTGCCCACTCTGTGGGAGAGAACTCTCGCAGTCCACCGGTGGCGGAGTCTTTCCAGCGGTGGGCACCACCAATGAAGACCTTGTATATATTTTTATATATATGTATATTTATCAATTATATTTATCAATTTATATCTATTTAATTATATTTTTATCATTATTTATTCTTATTTATTCATATTTATATTTATTCTGTATTTAACCTTATATAATCTTATATGTAACTTGAAATAAAGTAGTTTCAATCTCAATCTCTCTCTCTTTAGAAGATCAAATATATTCTTTCAAAACAAAATAAAATATCGATTTTTTCTAAATGTCCATTTATTTCTCTTGGATATAGTTGTTTCATGTTACCAAATTCACTCAATTATATTTCAATCTATAAAATAATTCTAAATTGATATTTAAATAGGAAGAGAAAGTAAAAATTGAATTTATCCTTATATCTAAAGACTAACCATCAAAACCTAACTTAAAAATTACTCATAAACCAATTTGAGATAGTAGATAACACAGTTAACCTAAAAGCAGTTTAAACACATAAAATAATAATATCAAGTGAAACATTGTACTAGCTCTATATAAAACAGGTAAGACAACCTCTTTAAAAATATGGTCTTCTCTATACACTCATGGACAAAACTTAAATATTGTAAGGAGTGTTTGATACTCCGATCGTCCTTTTTTTTAATGAAGGAGACAGAGGAAACTTTGTTCACACTTTGGCTATCTCTTGTGTCTTAAATAGAGGTCACTCTGTATCAAATATGTTTCAGAGTTATTGTATGAATCCCGATATACATGCTAAAAGGTACAACCTGATGATGAACCCTCAAATATTTTGACAATTTGAGAGCTTATTGAATTCTTATGAATATTCAAACTTTGTGTCTGGACTTGTATACAACACAGCTATGGATTAGTCACAATTCAGTTGACGACAACATCATAAATCTATGTAATACACAATATGAATATTAAAACTAAGTCTACTATTAGTTAAATGATTTTTCCATTATTATCCCTAGTACAGGTGGTACAGGCCATGGTGGGTGGAAGTTGGCGACTGCTTTTACTGTAAGTGCACCACATGTCTTCACATATGAATCCAGAGTCTTTTTCGGTTACTTGCTTCCGCTGGTGGAGGTGAAATGATTATAATTAATATAAATGATTTCTCACAGCTGGAGTATAATTGATAATCCGCTAATTACCACATATTGAGTGAAATTATCGGAGAATATAAATCAGATTGAATAGTATTCCTTAACATTATATATTAGTGTACTATCTGTAAAAAATTCTATTTTGAAGCGTATTTTCTCATTAAAAAAAAAAAATTCTATTTTCCTCACTGCATTAATCAAATAATGGGAGGGCACATGTCATTCCTATCTGGTTTAAGAAATTGAAACTTTTTAACGCGTATGTTTTTCTCTAAATAGAACAATATATTTATGGCCTTACTCTACAATAAAATAATGAGCTATCTTGCTCATCTGCTATAAGATATTTAAATCATTTTTGAAGGGAATCTTTCTTCTTTATAAAACACTATTTCCTACTGCCTGTAAAATTTATAAAATATTGGGAGAGCGTATACCTATGTTACTTATAAGCATGTTACACATATATAGAAGGGGGTCGGTGGAAGGATGGTCTAAACTGTTGGTTTTCGACCGCTAAGACCCTGGATCGAATCCTGAATTGAGCACTTTTTTCTGATAAAAAAAACGCTCCAATGGCTCCCAATTCTTGCAAAAGTCCATCCCCACCAGCAAGTGCAAGTAAATAAACAGGGGTCTGGCAAATTTGTAAGTGCAAAGTCGAACTGCTTTTCACAAGTGTAGACATGTGGTGCACTTAGAGTAAAAGCAGTTGCCTACTTCTACCCACCATGATTAGCATGGCCTGCACCACGTGTATTAGTGATAAGCAGAAATCACATATATAGAAGTTAAATATAATAGTTTAACATTAATATTATGAATTTTATTAGCAGCATAGATATTTACCTAGATTTTACTAGCTTGTTCTCTATACATATTGAGTGAATTACTACCAATTAAATTTTTATTTTTCAGGAAGACAGCGCTTTTTCTTTGAAATTAAGTGGAATTTATGATATGCAACACACAAACATTCGAGGAATATTATATTCCTCATGTTTAAAGAAGGCTGAATTATAAAATAAAACTAAAACCATAATCACCCTATTTAAATTGTGCTTAACACAATAGGTGTATTCACTTTTACTAAGATCACTGTAGACAGAGATGTGGAACCCCTATGGAAAGTCTTCTATCTCTTATCGCTGCAGAAAAGATAATACTACAGATTGATGAATGTATATGTGATCAAAATAATTTGAGGATAACGAATTGGTATCGATATATAGATGATATTTTTTTGCAGAAAATATAATAAAAATAAAATCGTAAATATTCTCAAGTCTCAACAAATATTACAGGAACATCAAATTCAAGCTAGAAATAGAAAAGGAAGATAAGTTCCAAATATGGACTTACTGATTATTTAGAACGAACACCACACAACAGTATAATACAAGCCGACTTACTAATCTCAATATTTCCATTTTAATTTCTACGATCCAGTTTCTCATAAATATCAGTCGTGACAACTGTAACTGAGGATTCACACTCATTGCTCTCTTTCCCTTCTGAACAATCTTGAAAAAATCAAATTCAAAGATATTTAAAGAGTAGAGCATACCCTCGATATTTTATACATAGGCAATATTTTAAAGCAAACCAGAAAAAAGCCTTTTTCTTCTTTCTTATCTCCACTAAATCATATTAGGATATCAAGTAGTGACCCTTAATGGTGTTTGCTTGACAACCATCATGACTGGGTGAAGTAGAATGCTTCTGCCTTTGTCATTAAGACTGAGGGCACTACTCAGTGGTAGGCCGACTTAGCTCCAAAAGAAATGGCCGCCTCTGACATGAGGAACAGACGCCTTGTGCAGCCGCTCCTAACATGGAGTACAAATGCTGCTCATCCCGTATATCTGGATTAGGAGCCCTTACAGGGTACTATCAGCCGGGCCAGCTGAAACCAGGTTTTTAGCGAGCTTGTTACTGCTCTCCCTCTTCCTTTTTCATGCGGACTTGGGACCGGCAAATGGGGAGTTTCAGACAAAAATGAATCCATTATACAAAGAAAAAGGTTCATATTGTACACTCCAGCATATCAAACCTTATCATTTAGTTTGAGAAAAATACAGATTCCAAACCTTTTTTCACACTGACCCTAAATCACTTATAGCCTAGCACATAATAGATATTAGTCACATTTACAATCTGCGGAATGTTAAATATCATTATCAGAACATAGTTTCGAAAACATAAAGATTATATTTAGAAGCCTTCATATCATCTCAGTACAATAGCATAAACACCGACCTCCCCTCACAGTTTATCCATATTACAAAAGAAGGTTAAGATCGATTGACACATGTTCAAACAAAATACATCAAAGTATCAATAAAAATTTGAAGTAAAATTTAATAAAATCCATATTCAAAACAAATCTCTGATGGGTTTGATTCCATCCACGCGTAATGGCCGCTTACAAATATTTATTTTAAAATGTATATATGTGGAGAATCTTGCCGATTCTCCGTTTGTTCTGTGGTAGTTGTGACAGCGAAGGTGCTGTCAACTGGAAGTTTGAATTGGATTGGTGAATTTTGCAGTCGTGATGGCAGGAGTGAGGACACAGGATAGGTTGGTCAAGGGAACCGATGCTGACAGACAGAGAACATGGAGGAGAATGAGCTTACGCCCCGCGATTTATGCTGGATCAGAAGACACGTCTAGTGCAGATGAGACTCGGAGACGCTACTGAGACTTCCCCAGTCGGGTGGTATCAGGTGACCTCTATTGAGATTCTGATTAGTCATTCATTACATAATGGAAGATGAAGAATCGCCTTGATTGGTCCAAACGACTGGGAAGCCATCTTTGATAGGTATAGCAGAAAATGTGAGGATGAAGCATTGACCTAAATAAAGTTGTTTTCAGCGAATTCAACTCCGGGGTTCTTTGTCTTGGAGTTCTCTGGAATAAAAGTGTCGTTGACCTAGCGCTAATTATACGAGATAGAAATCTTTCCTCTTAACTCTAGGCCTAACTGCAATCGTTTATTAATATCTATAATCGTATTATCTCCTTGTTTTTCTCTGTCTGTCTGACATACAGTCCGTATTTTATTTGGCTCTTAGCAGTACATCATGTCATACAGTAAGTTGGTACAGGGTACAAGGTGGTTGGACAAAGGCAGGAGCATGGTAGAATGACTGGGGTTTTAAATTATCAGATATACTTGGAATAACCCCCCTGGGATAGTTTTCTATATCGAAAGCTCGCCAATTATAATAAATTAGTAAAGAAGTTTTTGCGGAGTATTTGATTAAATATTCAAATTATTTTTTGCAGTTTTAAACACGAAGGAATATTGTTTTATTTGCAAGCATTTAAAACGATTCAACACTAAAAACTCAAATGTTTGTTTTCGTTAAACCTTTTCTCTGGAATCAACATTTTTGGGGCACCTCATCCATTCTGTGCTTAAATATATCTCCAACAGATAAAATAAAGACTAGTAAAATGTGAAAAAGGTAAAACATCTCTCTATGCCTGGATCACCAAAACGTTACAAAACTGGATTGTAGTGATGAATTTTTATACCAAAAGACCTACCAGAAGTGGTGGTCAATGGACATCTAAGAAGTTTGAATCCACGATAGTTATCTATACAGATGTAGATATATGTAATATACTTTGAGAAAAGCTTAAGAGTGAAGAAATGTTTTTTTCATTATATTGATGAGATGAGATATATAGAACACTATAATAATAATAATATAAATTGTATGTTATGATGTATTAGAGCGCCATCTGTTATCAAATTATAAAACTATTTTAGAGGCGTAATATTCTTTTTTTTTAATAAAACGATTTCTACTGTCCTTACTGCGATGGAAAAATTAAAGGGAGGGCCTGGCTCATCAGTGGTGAACCCTCCCAGCGGTTTCGCCAGTTTAATCTACCATACCGCTGTTATATTGCATTTTTGGAACTTCCTTTTATAGGTGACTGTTGTAAGACTCTTGGAATGGGTATTTTAGAAGAACTATGGACATAAGCTTTTAGGACAGCAGAATTAAATATAATTATAAATATATAATATGCTTCGAGCAATCGCTCTTCCGCAAATATCAAATTGTGTCTTTTATTAGAACAATAATGTTATGATGTATTAGAGCGCCATCTGTTATCAAATTATAAAACTATTTTAGAGGCGTAATATTCTTTTTTTTTTAAATAAAACGATTTCTACTGTCCTTACTGCGATGGAAAAATTAAAGGGAGGGCCTGGCTCATCAGTGGTGAACCCTCCCAGCGGTTTCGCCAGTTTAATCTACCATACCGCTGTTATATTGCATTTTTGGAACTTCCTTTTATAGGTGACTGTTGTAAGACTCTTGTAATGGGTATTTTAGAAGAACTATGGACATAAGCTTTTAGGACAGCAGAATTAAATATAATTATAAATATAGATAAGGCCCTCCCTTTAATTTTTCCATCGCAGTAAGGACAGTAGAAATCGTTTTATTTAAAAAAAAAAGAATATTACGCCTCTAAAATAGTTTTATAATTTGATAACAGATGGCGCTCTAATACATCATAACATTATTGTTCTAATAAAAGACACAATTTGATATTTGCGGAAGAGCGATTGCTCGAAGCATATTATATATTTATAATTATATTTAATTCTGCTGTCCTAAAAGCTTATGTCCATAGTTCTTCTAAAATACCCATTCCAAGAGTCTTACAACAGTCACCTATAAAAGGAAGTTCCAAAAATGCAATATAACAGCGGTATGGTAGATTAAACTGGCGAAACCGCTGGGAGGGTTCACCACTGATGAGCCAGGCCCTCCCTTTAATTTTTCCATCGCAGTAAGGACAGTAGAAATCGTTTTATTTAAAAAAAAAAAAGAATATTACGCCTCTAAAATAGTTTTATAATTTGATAACAGATGGCGCTCTAATACATCATAACATTATTGTTCTAATAAAAGACACAATTTGATATTTGCGGAAGAGCGATTGCTCGAAGCATATTATATATTTATAATTATATTTAATTCTGCTGTCCTAAAAGCTTATGTCCATAGTTCTTTTAAAATACTCATTCCAAGAGTCTTACAACAGTCACCTATAAAAGGAAGTTCCAAAAATGCAATATAACAGCGGTATGGTAGATTAGACTGGCGAAACCGCTGGGAGGGTTCACCACTGATGAGCCAGGCCCTCCCTTTAATTTTTCCATCGCAGTAAGGACAGTAGAAATCGTTTTATTTAAAAAAAAAAAAGAATATTACGCCTCTAAAATAGTTTTATAATAAATTGTATGTATTGAATCTTTTATCTGTATCAAATTTTAGGTTTATTCAGTTGTGTGTGCGTAATAACATTTATTATTATTATTATTATTATTTGGCATAATTTCCACACCACCCCGGAGGTACTGCCGATGGCGCGTTACCCTTTGTTTATAGTGGCGGGTTCCCCAGTAGGCCTATACCACTCTTCTAACAGAGCTCCAACATCGGGTCGCTCGAATCAACCTCCGCCATTTATAGGCATTACTCGGCCGAGTCCGATTAAATCAGCCCTGCCAGGCTCCTAGACATCCTACCTAGAGTAAAAATATTTTATAAAGTGCCTATTGTTGGAAAGGGGTGACCCAGGAAACCTAATTTATATTGAATAACAAATATATTTAGATTTTATATATAAATATAACACATGTGTTCAAAATTTTAAAAGGGGTTTGATGTTTGAGCATTTTAAATGTTTTCTGGGTAATCCAATGGCGCTGATTCCGAATCTGCTCATATTTCTTCTGTGTGTCATCAAAATCTATAGATAATGACCATAAAATGTATTTTACCAAAATAATATTTTCACAAACAAAACTGCCAAGTCATCATGATTGTTCCATAATTTTTACAATCATCACATCTTAAAGTTCTTCTAAAACATACGCAATTAACTTCATATAAAAATAAAATTTTAACAATTAAAATAAATAAATAAATTCCAAACATTATTTCCTCACTTCTAATTTGAAATTGTCAAATAATAAATAAGTATTTGAATTTGTAGAAAAAATATTTTTTATTTACACAGATTAAATTTAATAAAAATTATTATTTCAAGCATCATTCATTTAAAAGCTATTTATCAACCTTATGAAAATAAAATTTTAACACATTAATAAATTCACTACCAGACATGGTTTCCAAAAGAAGAACCTGCAAAAACGACCCAAATATTTTCTGTTAATATATGTGGCGAATATACTGTAAAAGCGCAAAGAAATGCAATAACAGACTTTGTAAAGCGGGCGGATTTCGCATATTTTGGTATAAAATTAGGAGACCAGAACAAGACATGGGCTCCACATAAGGTTTGCAAAACGTGTCTCGAAACACTGCGCCTTGGACAAACGGTGAAAGGCAACTGACATTTGGGATCCTTGTGGTTTGGCGAAAGCCAAAAAAATATGACAATGATTGTTACTTTTGCGTAAGACTTGAAACACTTTAACAGGAATGGTAAGAAAAAGCTTATATACAAAGACCTATATTCAGCTATACTTCCACTACCACACAGCTCAAATAGTCCCCTCCCAGTTTTTTCATCCAGTGCTAATAATCCTCTTTATGACGAATCAGAAGACCCCACACAAAAAGATATCGAACTGGATGATTCTGATAGTGAGAACTATGGAGAACAAGAATGTCCAAAACATTTTTCACAACCAAAACAGAATGATTTGACACGTGACCTGAGACTTTGAAAGCAAGATGTGGAACTGCTTGCATCAAGATTAAAAGAAAGGTTATAGTAGAGGTTTATGTAAGCAGTTTGTAAAGGCTTTAGATAAAGATGGGGAATGCTTCAAATATATATGTCGTTTTTTCCCCAGATATTAGCCTAGAAAAGAAAAAAGCAAGGGTTTTTGACAGACCTCAAATAAAGAGGCTCCTGAATGACAACAATTTTCTAATAACCATGAATGGAATTGAAGAGGCAGCATGGTCAGGCTTTAAGGCTGTAGTACATGGATTTTTTTTAGGTAATAGAAGAGTCGATAATTACAAAGAGCTTGTCCAAAATATGCTTTAAAGTTATGAAGCTTTAGGTGTAAATATGAGTATTAAGGTTCATTACTTGCATAGTCACCTGGACAAATTCCCTGATAATCTCGGTGCATATAGTGACTAACAAGGCGTGCGATTCCATCAAGACATGAAAGTGATGGAAAAGAGATATCAAGGTGTCTGGGACTGCCACATGATGGCAGATTACTGCTGGAATCTGTCCCGCGACCTGCCGGAATACACTTATAAGAGAAAATAAAAAAGGTTGAAATTCATGAAGGATTGACTGTAGAATTTAAATTCTTTTTGTAAAGATTCAGTTTTCTTATACTACAGAGAGAGTAAATAAAGTACCTTTTGGTATGACGTTCACAGTTTTTATTTGCGTTCAATGTGTTTCGTACCGCTTATATGCACTGATGTACCACATTGTGGCCTAAATATGTATATGTTATATCTCTAAAAATTGATGAGATACATAAAAACTAACATTATATTCGTGATCAGGACCTCAAATTGAGTCAGAAACTGATGCATTATCAAAAACATCTTTTTCAGTGTAGACCAGTGAATTATCAGTATAATAAAAATAAGGGTGATATATCTAGGTAAAGAGTAGGAGTTGAATTAGTGGAGCTACACAAATAATGGAATGATGGGAACGGTCGGATTGAACTTGCAGAATGGCGTTGAAGAATGTAGAGATTTGGTTTAGCCTCTGTCACGATATGTTAACTAGAGATATGGTGTCAGATTGTAGATAACTTATAGGGATCAAGTTGTGACACGATTAGACTATCAATTCTGAGATAAACTAACTGTCATAGCACAGAATAGAAGAGATAATATTAAGAAGAACTCTTCAAATAATAAAATAATAGAATACAAGATCGTTTTGAAAATAGAGCCAGATGAGAATTCAGCCAACCAAAATATTGGCAAATAAATCTTTCATTCAATACAATTTATGCCTTTTTATTATATAAAGAATACAAGATGTATAAAAGATGGACGTCGGGATATGCAGTATTGACGCTCTAAAGCTGACAGTTGTTGTTGACATTCAGTTATCCCACGTGGTGACAATTGAAGAATTCAAAACTGTCACAATGAAGGAAGTTAAGTAAGACGTGAGAAAATCCATACTCTCTACCACACGCCACTCAATTCCTAGAAATTTGCATATCTTTTAAACGAAAAAACTCAACATATTTACATAACATCTAAGCTTTAGGTGTAACCGATACTTGGGGGTAATTATATACCAAATTTACTACAAAAAATATTTTCTTATACATGCAGTCTCGACATGAAACTAGACATAGAAATGCTACATCCAACTTCGAGAAAGGAAAAGTCTAGGTATTGCATGTGACATCACTACGTCACATTTCTGGGAAAGACAGAACAAAATTCTGAACATGGAAACAGTGATCCTTGCCTCTCAGGATGAACGCAGGGATATGGCAAAGTTTGTCCTAGATGGAGTGGAACAAACACAACTTCGGACAAACTCATCTGAGCTTTCCGGAACAATAGAGCTGTGTAAAGAACCTGGTCTATCTGAATATAATAGCTGGAAAGAACCTGGTTTATCTGAATATAATAGCTGGAAAGAACCTGGTCTATCTGAATATAAGAGCTGGAAAAAAACCTGGTCTATCTGAATATAAGAGCTGGAAAGAATTTGGTGTATCTGAATATATAGATATTCTTTCCTTGTTTTCTTTTTCCATTTAAAATCTCCTTCAACCTTTTTTTTCTTTTTCTCATTTCTGAGCGAGGATTCAATTTCTTCCCCCGCTTCTCATTTTATCGTAGATTCATTTCTCACAGGATAATCGTCTGTATAAGACGGAATGTCTTAATAAAGGCTTGTGTGTGTGAATATAAGAAATGGAAAAAACCTGGGCTAGAGAAATATTTCCAGCAGTTGTAGGTTGGATGTTAGACTGTATGAAGACAAATCCCAGGCACATCAATCATTCAAGCACTTCTGTAAAATCAGCGGAACCATCATTCAGTTAAGTTGTTCTGACTAACCAACTTCACAGCTTCGCCTTATGGGGGTCGATGGAAGGATGGTCTAAACCGTTGGTTTTCGACCGCTACGACCCGTGTTCGATTTCCGCATTGGGCACTTTTTTTCTGATAAAAAAAGGCTCAAATGACCCCGATTCTTGCGAAAGTCCAACTCCACCAGCGAGTGAAAGTAACCAAACTAAATAGACTGTCTAGCCTGAAAACCTCACTCTCTCTTTCTCTGTCGCTACAATATATTATGGAATTTTATACTCAGTCAAATATACAAGTTAAAATAGAACTTGTATAATATTACATGAACATAACATCGAACAGTGTGGAAGGCTATTATAGTTGATTTCTAACCGAATTCACTTTAAAGTAAAGGATCGTCATTGATTCTGCCAACTGCAAGGCCCACAAAGTACTTGTCGAGAGACGCTGTCAGACTTCGCCCGATGATCTGACAATGGAGCTATACGATGAGGATAGACTAGTCAACTGGCGACTTAACCAGATGTAGTAGAAATAGTATAATTGACATGTTTGTAGATTATCTCAATATGATATATGTTCTTTGCTATAGAATAGACAATTTTATAATTACAATATTTAATTAGATGCAAATTTTGCCAAGAGGAAATTGATCTATCTCGTGTGTCTTCAATAAAGAACACTGTAATATCTTTCAGAGTTATTGTCTGAATCCCGATATACATGCTGAAAGGTACAACTTCCTTAAGTATTGTCCATGAGTGTATATTGACAATGGAAGTTATGATGGGGGCTTGTGAAGAGTAAGATAAAGATTTTGGGTAACACAGTGTAAATTATAATAAATCGATAATTACGGTGTAGAAAATTGGCAACAAATCCAGTTTCAAGATTGAGAACTGTTCCTTACCTATTTGAATATTATATAAACGCATGGGGCGCTTCTCCCGTCAAAATAGACGTCAAAACTAGACGCTATTTATTGACCGTCGTCGCAAAATAGCGGCCTCGGGTCGGTGACAAAGCCACAACACCAACTTTGGAAAACTGAGGAGCCTCCACTTGAACACCATGGTTTTATGGACGCTTCTCAGTTTGCCAAAGCTGGTGTTGTGTCTTTGTCACCGACCCGAGGCCGCTATTTTGCAGCGAAGGTCAATAGATGGCGTTTAGTTTTGACGTGTATTTTGACGAGAGAGGTGTCCCATGCATTTATAGGACATATAAATAGAAAAAGAACAGTTACCACTCTTTAAACTGGATTTGTTGCCAATTCTCTACACCGAAATCATCTCTTGATATTTTAATTCCCAATATCTCAACCAAAGTCTTTATCCTACTCTTCACAAACCCCCATCATAACTTCCATTGTCAATATACATTTAGGGAGAAAACTTAAGGAAGTTGTATCTTTCAGCATGTATATCGGGATTCAGACAATAACTCTGGAAGATATTACAGCGACCTTTATTGAAGACACACGAGATAACCCAGTGTGTATACACTCATGGATAAAACATAAGGAAGTTGTACCTTTTAGCATGTATATCAGGGTTCAGACAGTAACTCTGAAAGTTATTACAGTGACCTTTATTGAAGACACACGTGATAACCAAGTGTGTATACACTCAAGGAAAAAACATAAGGAAGTTGTACCTTTTAGCATGTATATCAGGGTTCAGACAGTAATTCTGAAAGATATTACAGTGACCTTTATTGAAGACACACGAGATAACAAAGTGTGTATACACTCACGGATAAAACTTGAGGAAGATGTACCTTTTAGCATGTATATTAGGGTTCAGACAGTAACTCTGAAAGATATTATAGTGATATTTATTTAACACACGAGATGACCAAGTGTGAACAAAATTGCCTCTGTCTCCTTAAAAAAAAAAAAAAAAAACAGTTAATGTAGCGATATCAAAGGCTTTTCTCTTTTTAAAGTTTTGTCCTTGAGTGTACATGCTAAAAGTTATTTCAAAAAAGAATGAACTGTTGTTCAAGGTATGTAGGTATGGAGTTTTCTGTATTTAGATTGTTCCAGAATTTTAAGAATAATTCAGAAAATGTGTCAATAAACAGTCGTCCGGGAACATCAAAATATGAAAATTACTTAAATTTTGTCCATTGGAGTATGTAGATAGGGTCGACCTAATTTTTAAAAAAGTCACGTAGATGAAGAAGGGAACACCAACGTCAGAGAATGACAAATCAATCAATTTTGATAGAAACAATCACACTCTGTACATACACATTGAAAACAACACAAAGAATACCAGAGAATTATAATAAATACACGACCAGTATAATGGTGTTAATATGTTATTGAGATACTAATATTCTGCTTTATATTGCTAATATTGTAATAATGGTTCCTATGTTATATGAATACTTTCTAATATTATATTCATATACAGTAGAACCTCCATGAGAGGACACTCGAGCTAGAAGACACCTCTCTATAAAGGACAGTTTTTATTTGTAAAATTATCATTTTTACTATGATGTAGCTCTCCAGTAAAAGGATACTATTATGTAGCTCTCCAGTAAGAGGATACCTCTCCCTAAAGGACAATTTGGCCCTGGAACACTCACTCTAGAGGACACCTGTCTATAAACGACAGTTTTTATTTGCAAAATTACCATTTTTACTAATAAGTAGCTCTCTAAAAAACACCTTGTCTCTGCAATTAGATGTCCTTTACAGGGAGGTTCTACTGTATTAGGAATTCTAATTTCATATTGATTAATTAATAAAATAGCTAATGTACTATGAACATAATTTTTACTATAAAATAATCATTTGTATTGTGAAACACTGAATCCACAACCCTTTAACCTTCGATTTTAAAAATAAAAAAACATTGTAGTTGTTACCTAAACATAGAGTTGTCTTATTATTGATGGGTCTAAGCTTGTAGAATGGCTGAAACATGCTCTGACATGTCTGAGCAGAAAAAAAAAGGTTGACGAACCTGCTTAATCACACCCTGGTGAAGCAATGTTAATTCATTAAATACGAAAATACAAGAAATAAAACCATAAATAACGAATTTTATTGCTGTGGTTGTTGTTGTGTCCAATGAAGAGCCTCAGATGTCTACGTACATCTCTATCACAGTAATGTTCTCCATCTTGGGTGTGTAAAGCTGCTGTACTGGGTCTATGTCAATTTTATGTTGTTGTTGTAGTGTCCAATGTAGAGCCTCAGATGTCTACGTACATCTCTATCACAGTAATTTCCTCTATCTTGGGTGTGTAAAGCTGCTGTTCTGGGTCCATGTCAATTTTCTGTTGTTGTTGTTGTCGTGTCCAATGAAGAGCCTCAGATGTATCCGTACATCTCTATCACAGGAGTGGTTATTCCTGGTACACTTTGTAATGCGGTTTTCTTGTGTCGGTGAACGGCCGTTAGTGATGTTACATTGTCTGCTACACGGTAAAACTGATGCATCGCTTTCTCTCACTTTCCTTATATCCTTGTTAAATATTAGACAGCTTCGGCAGAACATCATTGCAGCGCAAGCAAGAAACCTTGAAAATATTAATCTATTCCTGAAGAATTGGATATAGCATTAATAGGAATATAGAAATACCACAATCTTACCTACAGTTAAAACAAAAATAGTCAAATATATATAGCAACCTTTTTGTGCAACAATTCCATGAGTTCATGCTCCTCGAACGGAATGGGCTATAGGGTTGCAGCTTTCGTTGAGCCTGGCACCATGATCCAGGCACACTTTGGTGAAAGTCTGACTTTGCCTGTAATTTGAGGTTGTTCATAATATGGAAGCCTTTGCTGCCGACTCTAACATGAGTACAGATACAGCTCCTCCGTATCCCTGGAGTGGGACCCTTGTTGAGTTCTATCAACCGGGCTTGTTTCACAGCTGGCCTTCATATCTGAAAGTCGTTCCCCTATCCGCCACCTGGGGACGCGCCCTGTAGCAGTCAGCTCTGCTCAGGGATATAGCAATAATAATTTATTCAAAATCAAATGATTTGTCACACACCAGCATATGTTATACAAATAATCCTTCTCGTGCATCACGTGGATGATTTGCTAACAAGGAATTTGATTTTCTATAAGAAGATAGGCGAACGAATTCGTCGAAATATCGAATTTTAATAAATATATTTGATCCAAAATATGTCTTTATTCTAATATATCCTTATTTTCATATCACATAAATAAATATAGTGTCAATTTAACTGTCCAATGTGCTTCGTAATCACCTAAACTTCACTTTTATAGTTTATATTCGAATAAGAAAAATTAGATCTTTAGGCAAAGATTTCTTTATTTTTGAGGTGTTGCAAGTTTTCGAACAAATTTTGCTCTTAAACTGGCAAATCAGAGTTAGAGTTGACAACACGCAGATTATTACCCAGCACTATCACAGTTAGAACAGCCAGAATGGCCACAAAAGGATACCAGGAATCAGTGGAAAGGAAGGAGTCCTAACGAGTGAGGAAAAGACGCTACCGAGAGTCTTTTCTTTCACATCAATATAGGTATTTTTCACGCAACTCGCTATTGACCTAAGAAATCCTTACAATACCAAGGCGCTAGGAATTTCAAGATATGAGGGTACCTATGCAGGGCACAGCTATTTTCAAAACTTCAGCGAATAAGCAGACTGAGCATTTCTGAATTCCAATGAAAACTGTAAAAATTGTCCCGCTAATTTGCTTAAGAACTACTACAGCACTTCCACTACCTACAACTCAACATTCAAGTATGGAAAGATCATCGACTTATACCCAGGAACCACAAAAGCCTCGTTTGAGATGTTCCTAGCCCTCAAACTCACCCCACCGAATACTATGAATGCGTATTACAGATAAAAGATGGCGTTTGGACTACTAAAATTGCCGTCTGCCATCATCATTGAGCCCCTAACAGAAGGACTTTTCACAGCCAATCAGTGAATCGTCAGAGCAGTGTCACCCAACTCTCTCAGTGACTGGTAAAATCTCATTATCAGAATCCGTGGGTCTAACTCCACAGTAGCTCTACCCAATATGACATGTTCTTCTGTTTCACTGAACGATACAGCAGTAGACCAAGGATGGCATTGAGAACGCCTAACAACACTTTCACTCCACTTCCTTCAGATTGTATGGAGCCAATCACCGACAGTTCCAGTGCCACATAAGACCAACACTAAAGGCCTGACCTTCCATGCAACGTTCACACATCCATGTCCAAATGAGATTTATTAACTTCTACTTTACCATTTGGTCCCAAATTAAACTTTTGTATTAAACAAAACGAAAAGTGTCCAAGGTGTTGACCAGCGATTCGCCTTTGTAGTATTTTCAATAGTATTCAGCTCTCTCTCTCTCACTGTATGTATTGCTATTAAATTAAGAATTATATCTTAACATATGAGTACACGTTTTATTAGGAAAATGTGTAAATTTTATTTAAGCATTTCTAATAAACTAAATTGAATTTTGTATAGCATATTTAAAATTATTAGAGAGGTCGAAAGAAACTATAATATATCTAGCTAACTGTTAAATCACACGTATATGAAGCATTGCGTCAAGTTCCCATTGGATGATTGGAGGAAAAATGATTCTGGACAGCTTGAGGATTGCAGGAGAGAAACATACAGAAGCGACAGAAGAAGATGGATGTGCGATGGTCAGACTGAAGATGGTCCCGATGGGTGGCGAAGTCAGGGGAGCCCTGAGGGCAGATGGGACAATAAAGTGGAGATGGGTTTGCCATTCTACCTACAGTGTAAACGTGTACTCTCTCATAGTGAAGCTGTCCTTCGTCCACCGAGGCCATTACTTCTCCACACCGAAAACACTCGATTCTCAGGTCTACACGGCGAAGGGCTTTCTCATCTGCATAGAGGAATACCACATCTTCTCTAAACTGAGCTTCAGCTACTTTGGTCTTCAGATAATGGACTGAGGTGTAGTGGTCGCAGAGTTGGTTAACTGTGCTGAATAACTCTGAAGGACAGATGAAGCAGGACATCTGGGAGATGCTTATGTCAACCAGTTGGTTGAAGAGATGCTGACCTCCCAACGCCCGTTTGTTGTAGGCTTTGGATATGGGAAGGCTGCTCAACACAATCTGTACCATGTCTTTTGCCTTGGATACAGGTTGGGTCCTATCATACTGCTGGATGCATTTTCTCAATGGCACCTTCTTGGCACTCCTCTTGGATTTTTTACCATATGGCTTCTGAGAACAAACATAGATAGATTAAGTACTCATGTACTCTCCGCAATAATTTTCTTCAATAATCAGTATAATTCGCAAGCTCTTTTCAATAAAAACTCTTTTACAGGCTCTTCATATCCTAAGGCCTTTCTATCAATAAATTTTGAAATGAATTTTGTAAAGCTATATATATAGACCTGAGGATAAACGCTTGTAGAAAAGTATTTAACTTGAAAAAACTTGTTTTTATTATTATTATTTATAATTCAAAACTATTTTAAAGGCGTAAGATTCTTTTTGATATTAAACAATTTCTACTGCCCTTACTGCAATGGAAAAATTAATTAGAGGGCCTGGCTCATCAGTGGTGAACCCTCTCAGCGGTTTCGCCAGTTTAAAAAAAACAACATCTCTGGAAGCCTGATATCTTCACCTCAACGATTGTGTTCTATCTCGGTCTAAGTGATGGTGAGGGAACCGAACTCACCTTGTCTTCATCCATGCCCAGAGTTCCAAGATGGCTGCCTAGACAGACATCCTACTGTCAATTGTCGATCCTTACACCACCCGGAATTTAAGGCTCGTCTCTTTCTGGTCCTATACACTTTTCCCGGGAGTTTTCCAGTATAAAAAAGGTTAGAAAATTTAATACAGTAGAACCTTCCTGAGAGGACACTCACGCTAGAGGACACCTCTCTATAAAGGACAGTTTTCATCCGCAAAATTATCATTCTTACTATTTAGTAACTCTCCGGTAAGAGGACACCTCTCCATAAAGGACACTTTGGATTACAATTAGGTGTCCTTTACAGGAAGGTTCTACTGTATAATCAAATTTAAAATTACTTTTTTTTCCTAAAGATATAAAATTTATTAGGTGTGTGATGATATCAATGCTTTTACTCGTTTCCTTACTCTGCTTGAAAGTATTTTCACTTAATCCCACAGTTGAAATGTTGCTTCTAAGACATCAGAATATACCCATTGCAGTTTTCAAGCCACTATCTATACTCTTAATGTATCTCCACAGGCCCTTTGGGTAAACTCAGGGCGTTGCCCGGGTCACTCGGCTAGTTTTAACATATTTTATTTAAGTTGGGTTGAGTGTTTGGGTTAGGTAAAGTTAGGTTCAAGTTTGTTTAGGTAATTTAGATTGTGGTTAAGTTCAGTTTTAGTCAGGCTAGGTTCAGTTTGGTTAGGCTAGGTTCAGGTTTGTTTAGGTAATTTTAGGTTGTAGTTAGGTTAGGTTCAGGTTAGGTAATTTTAGGTTGTAGTTAGGGTCAGTTTTAGTTAGGCGAGGTTCAGGTTTGATTAGGCTAGGTTCAGTTTGGTTAGTCTAGGTTAAGGCTTGGTTAGGTTAGATTTAACCACTGCAGAATAATGGACTTTAGCGATAAACAAAGATATTTATGGTAAATATCCTTACTAGTCAACGAGGGATATAATCCAAAACCTTGCTATATCATACAGGTTTAAGGAAGAAAAAAAAATTTTTTTTTTTTTTTTTGCAACAAGTTTCTTTTATTCTGCAATTTGGCAAGCTTTCAGGCGTTAGCCTATCATCAGGCCGATTTCGCAAATACAAAATCTAAACTATCGGCCTGATGATAGGCTAACGCCTGAAAGCTTGCCAAATTGCAGAATAAAAGAAACTTGTTGCAAAAAAAAAATTTTTCTTCCTTAAATTACTGATTGCAATTATTTAGGTTATCATACAGGTTGTTGGCTTTTGTCTAAATATATTGAAACTTGTATTGTGGAGAATTCTTTGATATGACATTGCTCGTTCTGCATACTTTCAACACAAAACCATTTCTTTCAAACATTAAAACAAATTATTGTGAAAGGTTTTTAGATATTTCTATTAAATTAAAAAAAGTGAATTTTAAATTCGTTTAAAAAAACATTTACGAATACATTATAATCAACAAACTTACCTTTTAACAGTGCGTGTTTTGCAAGTTTCAAAAATTAATAGCTCTATTTTTTTTCACTGAGAATTTTTAACTAGAAAATCTACGCTAAAAATAGAATTTGTTTATATAGAATTTCTAAAGTATGCTGATTAGTTAAAATTACACAAGATAAAACTCTACTATTAAACGGTTATCAATATATATTTGCAAATTTGATATCACCAAATATTATTGGTCTATGAAAATTAAGGTTGCTTTTCTTGATAGAATACATTGACGCCGAAACTCAGCGCCATCTATTGGTCATCTCTACAAACTAGCGAACTCAGTTCGGTGACAAAGCCACAACACCAGCTTTGGCAAACTTAGAAGCGTTCACCGGGAGACCATGGATTCGGGCTATGGCCCTCGTCAGCCTAGGATACTCGTTATTACATGAGATCCACAAGGATTCAAATGAAATCTTTACAATCTGCTAAAGAGGTGTTTAGCTGGTAGAGTGGCTAGGCTAAAATTCCATAAATATTTTAAAATGGATGACAAGATATCCGAAAAGCCAAGATTATAGAGTAAAGTTGGAGAAAGATGGGTGGTCTCCAGCTGCGGGGGATGGACATGTGTCAAGGGGACAGTTGCAAAATACTGTAAGGGCCCCTAATCCAGGGATACAGGATGAGCAGCGTTTGTACTCCATGTTAGGAGCGGCTGCACATAGTGTCTGTACCTCATATCAGATGTAACCATTTCTTTTGGAGCTAAATCGGGCTGCCACTGAGTAGTGCTCCCAGTCTTGATGACAAAGGCAGATAAATTCTACTTCACTCAGTGTGGCGATAAGAAGGAAGAAGACGGCATTCCAGTGTGGGGAACAAGAACAGTCTGGTCACATCTGCGACGGGTGGAGGACGCGGCGAGTTGCCTCCTAGCGTATGGATGATCCTACAAGACGGTGCCAGAGAAGCTTGCCCGACCTGGACGGCAGTAGACCAGGAGGATCCTTCTGATGGCGGATATTTAAGACAAGTCCATCTACCTAGTTCCATTAACAGCTCCTGACAATGAAGTATATCGAACTAAGCTCTATCCACAGCGAACCTATACTGAACCTTGTACGCAAACATAGCAAATGTCTTCTCTGCGACTATCTTTTATTACTATATCAGAAAGTGTTATGTTTTAAAAATTACGACAGAAATTTGTACTTATAAATGTTCCTCATGTTTAAAGAAGGCTGAATTATAAAATAAAACTAAAACCATAATCAGCCTATATAAATTTTGTTTGAAAATAGGTGCATTTTTTTTTTCACTTTTAGTAAGATTACTGCAGACAGAGATGTGGAACCCATTGGGACAGTCTTATATCTCTTATCGCTGCAGAAAAGATAATGCTACAGATTGATAAATGTATATTGTTGCACCAAGTTGCAGCTTTGCAGGGGCGTCGACCTGGGTTTCTTCCTTCTTGGTGTTATACATCGAGCGGGTTTCCATATCCAAATCAAATAAATAAAAGTAAAAGTGAATAAATAAAAGTAAATAAAAATAAATTACCTTTTAAAGTTATTGTGTTTATTTATTCGTTGTCTTCCTCATAGGTCGTGATCCGCAGTCTTCTTCTCGGTCCTCTCTCTCTCCAATAAGCAATCAAGATATATGTACAATAAAATATTACAGAAGGAATCAAACTATAAAAAGGAATTATGATAATCTAAATAATTTGTTTTATATAAATATTAAATACCATAGAATATTTTGAATAAATGTAGGGCGCATTAAAATTGATGCAACAATATGTGATCAAAAGAATTTAGGGATAACGAATTGGTATCGATATATAGATGATATTTTTGCAGAATATATAATAATAAATAAAATCGTATATCTCCGCAACACTCAACAATTAATACAGGAACATCAAATTCACGCTAGAAATAGAAAAGGAAAATATGTTACCATATATGGACTTACGGATTATAAAGATCGAATACCACATAACAGTATACTACAAGCCAACTTACCAACCTCAATATCTACATTTTAATTCCTTCGGTTCGTTTTCTCATAAATATCAGTCGTTACAACTGTAACTGAAATGATTCATACTCATTTCTCGCTTCCCCTTCTGAAAAATCTTGAAATAAATAAAATTCAAAGATATTTAATGAGTAGAGCATACCCTCGATATTTCATACATAGGCATTCTTTTAAAGCAAACCAGACAAAATGGAATCCATTATATAAAGCAAAAGGCTTATATTGTATACTCCAGCATATCAAACCTTATCATTTAGGTTGAAAAAATACAGATTCCATACCTCTTTTCACACTCCTCCAGCAATAGCCAAAATTATCATGAACCCCATAACAAAGCCTTCCATATGAAAAAAAAAAAGAAATTTATTCAGTCAAATGTGATAACTGCATCGCAACTTATATAGGTGAAACAAACAGAACCATACAGATCAGAAAGAAAGAATATAGCAGAAATATAAGAAATAATGACCTTAAATCACTTATAGCCTAACACTTAATAGATACTGGTCGCATTTACAATCTGCGGAATGTTAAATATCATTATCAAAACAAAGTTTCGAAAACAGAAAGATTATATTTAGATGCCTTCATATCATCTCAGTATAATAGTATAAACATCGACCTCATAGTTTATCCATATTACAAGACACAGTTATGCTCGATTGGCACATGTTCAAACAGAATACATCAAAATATCAGCAAAAATTTGAAGTAAAATTCAATAAAACCGATATTAAAAACAAATCTCTGATGGGTTTGATTCCAGCCACGCGTAAGGGCCGCTTACAAATATTCATTTTTGAATGCATATACTTGGAATAAATCCCCCTGGAAAGGTTTTCTAAATCGAAAGCTCGCCAATTATAATACATTAGTAAAGAAGCTTTTCCGGAGTATTTGATTAAATATTCAAATTATTTTTTTGCAATTTTAAACACGAAGGAATATTGTTTTATTTGTAAACATTCAAAACTATTCAACACTAAAAACTCAAATGTTTGTTTTCTGTAAACCTTTTCTCTAGAATCGACATATTTGGGGCACCTCATCCATTCTGTGCTTAATGCTCTCTCCACAGACAATATCAAGGCTGGTGAAATTTGAATGGGGTAAAACATCATTCTATGCCTGGATCACCACAACGTTACAAAACTGGATTGTAGTGATGCATTTTTACACCAAAAGACCTACCAGAAGTGGTTGTCAATAGACTAGTGGCATCTAAGAAGTTTGATTCCATGATAGTTATCTTTACAGAGGTAGATATATGTAAAATAGTTTGACAAAATATCAAAAGTGAAGATTTTTTTTTCATTTTATTTATAAAAGGAGATATATAGCATACTATAATAATATAAATTGTCCGTATCGAATCTTTTATCTGTTTCAAATTTTAGGTTTATTCAGTTGTGTGTGTAATAACATTTATTATTATTATTTGGCATAATTTCCACACCACCCCGGAGGTACTGCCGTTGGCGCGTTACCCTTTGTTTATAGTGGCGGGTTCCCCAGTAGGCCTATACCACTCTTCTAACAGAGCTCCAACATCGGGTCGCTCGAATCAGCCTCCGCCACTTTATAGGCATTACTCGGCCGAGTCCGATTAAATCAGCCCTGCCAGGCTCCTAGACATCCTACCTAGAGTAAAAATATTATTTTATAAAGTATGCATTGTTGGGGCGGCGTGACCCAGGAAACCTAATTTATATTGAATAACTAATTTATTTAGATTTTAAATATAAATTTAAATATTTGAAAAAGTAAAAATAAAAATCAGGTAAAAAGTTTCTTTTAATTTAAATATAACACATCTATAAAACTACAATTTTTTTAAGTTTTTGATGTTTGAGCATTTAAAATGCTTTTTGGGTAATCCAATGGCGCTGATTCCGAATCTGCTTTTAATTTTTTCTGTATGTCATCAAAATCTATAGATAATTACCATAAAGTGTATTTCACCAGAAATAAAATTTTCATAAATAAAACTGCCACGTTATCATGATGGCTTCATAATTTTTACAATCATCATATCTCAAAGTTCTTCTAAAACATACGCCATTAACTTCATATTAAAATAAAATTTTAACAAATTAAAATAAATAAATCAATTCCAAACATTATACCATCACTTCTAATTTGATATTGTCAGAAATTAAATAAGTATATAAATTTTAGTGAAAATATATTTTATTCACACAGATTAAATTTTATAAAATTTATTATTTCAAGCATCATTCATTTAAAAGCTATACCATCAACTTTATTAAAATAAAATTTTAACACATTAATAAATTCACTTCCAGACATGGTTTCCAAAAGAAGATCCTGCAAAAAACGACCCAAATATTTTCTGTTATATATGTGGCGAATATACTGTAAAAGTGCAAAGAAATGCAAAAACAGACTTTGTAAAGCGGGCGCATTTCGCCTATTTTGGTATAAAATTAGGAGACCAAGACAAGACGTGTGTCGAACACTGTGCCTGTGGACAAAAGGTGAAATGCAACTGACAATTGAGATCCCTAAGGTTTGGCGAGTGCCAAAAAAATCATCACAATGATTGTTACTTTTGCGTACAAGACTTGAAACAATTCAACAGGAATGGTAAGAAAAAGCTTATATACAAACACCTATATTCAGCTAGACTTCCAATATCACACAGCCCAAATAGTCTCCTCCCAGTTTTTTCCTCAGTGCTAATAATCCTCTTTATGATGAATCAGAAGACACCACACAAAAAGATATCAAACTGGATGATTCTGATAGTGAGAACTATGGAGAACAAGAATGTCCAAAACGTTTTTCACAACCAAATCTAAATGATTTGACACGTATCCTGTGACTTTCAAAGCAAGATGCGAAACTGCTTGCATCAAGATTAAAAGAAAGGTTATAGTATAGGTTTATGTAAGCAGTTTGTAAAGGCTTTAGATAAAGATGGAGAATGCTTCAAATATATATGTCGTTTTTTTCCCAGATATTAGCCTAGAAAAGAAAAAAGCAGGAGTTTTTGACGGACCTCAAATCAAGAGGCTCCTGAATGACAAAATTTTTCTAATAACCATGAATAGAATTGAAGAGGCAGCATGGTCAGGCTTTAAGGCTGTAGTACATGGATTTTTTAGGTAATAGAAGAGTCGATAATTACAAAGAGCTTGTCCAAAATATGCTTCAAAGTTATGAAGTTTTGGGTGTAAATATGAGTATTAAGGTTCATTACTTGCATAGTCACCTGGACAAATTCCCTGATAATCTCGGTGCATATAGTGACTAACAAGGCGTGCGATTCCATCAAAACAAGAAAGTGATGGAAAAGAGATATCAAGGTGTCTGGGACTGCCACATGATGGCAGATTACTGCTGGAATCTGTCCAGCGACCTATCGGAATACACCTATAAGAGAAAATCAAAAAGGTTGAAATTCATGAAGGATTGACTGTAGCATTTTAATTTTTTTGTAAAGATTAATTTTTCTTATACTACAGTAAATAAAGTACCTTTTGGTATGACGTTCTCAGTTTTTATTTGCGTTCAATGTGTTTCGTACCGCTTATATGGATTGATGTACCACATTGTGGCCAAAATATGTATATGTTATATTTCTATAAATTGATGAGATACATAAAACCTAACATTATATTCGTGATCAGCACTGCGTCAGAAACTGATGCATTATCAAAAACATATTTTTCGGTGTAGACCAGTGAATTATCAGTATAATAAAAATAAGAGTGATCTATCTAGGTGAAGAGTAGGAGTAGAATTAGTGGAGCTACACAAAAATTGAATGACGTGAACGGTCGGATAGAACTTGCAGGATGGCGTTGAGGAATGTAGAGACTTGGTGTACCCTCTGTTATGATATGGAAACTGGAGATCTGGTGTCAGATTGTAGATAACTTATAGGGATTAGTTTGTCACACACGATTGGATTGTCAATTCTGAGAAAAACTGTCATAGCACAGAATTGAAGATAATATCAAGAAGAACTTCAAATAATAAAAGAATAAAATACAAGATTATTCTTAAAATAGAGCCAGTGGAAAATTCCGCCAACCGAAATATTGGCAAATAAATCTTTTATTCAATCCAATATATGCCTTTTTATTATCTAAAGAATACAAGATTTATAAAAGAAGGACATCGAGATTTTCAGTATTGAGCCATTAATACAGACAGTTGTGATTGACAATCAATTTTCGAGGGACCACGTGGTGACAATTGAAGAATTCCAAACTGTCACCATGAAGGAGGTTTAGTAAGACATGAGAAAATTAATACTACCACTCCCCACTCTATTCCTAGAAATTTGCATATCTTTTAAACGAAAAAAAAAACTCATCATATTTACATAACATCTAACCTTTAGGTGTATCCGATACTTGGAGGTTATTATATAACAAATTTACAACGAAAAATATTTTCTTATACATGCAGTCTCGACATGAAACTAGACATAGAAATGCTACATCCAACTTCGAGAAAGGAAAAGTCTAAGTAAGACATGTGACATCACTATCTAACATTTCTGGAAAAATCAGGACAAGATTCTGAACATAAAAACAGCAATCCTTGCCTCTCAGGATAAACGCAGGGATATGGCAAAGTTGGTCATATATGTAGTGGAACAAACACAAGTTCGGACAAACTCATCTGAGCTTTCCGGAACAATAGAGCTGTGTAAAGAACCTGGTCTTTCTGAATATAAAAGCTGGAAAGAACCTGGTCTTTCTGAATATAATTGCTGGAAAGAACCTGGTCTTTCTGAATATGAAAGCTGGAAAGAACCTGGTCTTTCTGAATATAAGAGCTGGAAAGAACCTGGTCTTTCTGAATATAAGAGCTGGAAAGAACCTGGTCTTTCTGAATATAAAAGCTGGAAAGAACCTGGTCTTTCTGAATATAAGAGCTGGAAAGAACCTGGTCTTTCTGAATATAAGAGCTGGAAAGAACCTGGTCTTTCTGAATATAAGAGCTGGAAAGAACCTGGTCTTTCTGAATATAAGAGCTGGAAAGAATTTGGTGTATCTGAATATATAGATATTCTTTCTTTGTTTTCTTTTTCCATTAAAAATCTCCTTCAACCTTTTTTTTTTCTCATTTCTGAGCGAGGATTAAATTTCTTCCCCTGCTTCTCATTTCTTTTTAGATTCATTTCTAACAGGAGAATCGTCTGTATAAGATGGAATGTCTTAATAAAGGCTTGTGTGTGTGAATATAAAAAAGGGAAAGAATCTGGGCTAGAGAAATATATCCCAGCGGTTGTAGGTTGGATGTTAGACTGTATGAAGACAAATCCCAGGCACATCAATCATTCAAGCACTTCTGTAAACCCAGCGCAACCATCCTTCAGTTAAGTTGTTCTGACTAACCAACTTCACAGCTTCACCCTATGGGGGTCGGTGGAAGGATGGTCTAAACCGTTGGTTTTCGACCGCTACGACCAGTGTTCGATTCCCGCATTGGGCACCTTTTTCTGAATAAAAATAAAATATTCCAATGGCCCCCGATTCATGCAAAAGTTCAACCCCACCAGCGAGTGAAAGTAACCAAACTAAATAAACTGTCTAGCCTGGAAGCCTCACTCTCTCTCTGTTGCTACAATATTTTATACTCAGTCAAATATATAAGTTAAAATAGAAGTTGTATAATATTACATGAACATAAATTAACATCGAACAGAGTGGGAAACTATTATTGTTCGATTTCTCACCGAATTCACTTTAAAGTGAAGGGTCGTCATCCATTCTGCCAAATGCAAGGTCCACAAGGTACTTGCCGCAGATAGACTTCGCCCAATGATCTGGTAATGGCGCTATACGATGAAAATTGACTAGTCAACTGGCGACTTAACCAGATGTAGTAGAAATAGTATAATTAACATGTTTGTAGATTATCTCAATAGGATATATGTAGTCTTTGCTACAAAATAAACAATTTTATAATAAACATATTTAAATAGATGCGAATTTTTCCGAGAGGAAATTGATCTATTAATGCGTAGGGCGCCTCTCCCGTCAAACTAAACGTCAAAACTAAACGCCATCTATTGACTGTCGCCGCACAATAGTGGCCTCGGGTCGGTGACAGAGCCACAACACCAGCTTTGGAAAACTGAAAAGCGTCAACCTGAACACCATGATTTCTATGGATGCTTCTTAGTTTGCCAAAGCTGGTGTTGTAGCTTTTTCTCCGATCCGAGACCGCTATTTTGCGGCGACAGTCAATAGATGGCGTTTAGTTTTAACGTCTTTTTTGAAGGGAGAGGCGCCCCATGCATTTATAGAATATTTAAATAGAAAAGGAACAGTTATTATTCTTGAAACTGGATTTGCTGCCAATTTTCTACATCGTTAATTCTTTCTTGTTGATTTTAATTCACAATATTTCACCCAAAGTCTTTATCCTACTCTTCACAAGCCACCATCATAACTTCCATTGTCAATATACACTCATGGACAAAACCTAAGGAAATTGTCCCTTTCGTTGTTCTTTTCGTTGCAGCTTTCGTTGATCATGGCATCATGATCCAGGCACACTTTGGTGAAAGTCTGACTTTGCCTGTAGTTTGAGGCCATTCCTAACATGGAAGCAGACGCCTTTGCTGCCGACTCTAACATGAGTACAGACACAGCTCCTCCGTATCCCTGGAGTGGAACCCTTGCTGAGGTCTATCAACCAGGTCAGTTGAACTCAGGATTTTAAAATAAGTCTTTCTCCTCTTCTAACAATACTGCTGTTGTGGTCCGCGACTGCTTATTCATCAGAGTTATTCTGCTTGTTTCGCAGCTGGCCTTCTTATCTGAAGGTCGTTCCCCTATCCGCCACCTGGGGACGCGCCCTGTAGTAGTCAGCTCTGATAAGGGATATAGCAATTTAATATATGGCAATAATAATTTATTCAAAAATCAAATGATTTGGCCACAAATCTATGTTATACAAACAACCCTTCTCGTGCATCACACGGATGATTTGTTTACAAGGAGTTTGATTTTCTAGAAGAAGATAGGTGAACAGCCTCATCGAAATATCGAATTTTAATAAATATATTTTTAATCCAAAATATGCCCTTATTTTAATATATCCTTATTTTGATATCACATAAATAAATGTAGTTTCAATTTAACAGTCCAATGTGCTTCGTAATCACCTAAACTTCACTTTCATAGTTTATATTCGCGAATAAGAAAAATTAGATCTTTAGGCAAAGAGTTTCTTTATTTGGAGATGTTGCAAGTTTTCGAAAAAAAATTCTCTTAAACTGGCAAGTCCAAAAACAAATGAAGTTGTTATAGGAGGAGGGTCATATTTTATATTGCCAAGTGGAAAATTAGGGAAGACCAACTTCGAGACGAGACAACAATTTATTTCAGACAAGAACAAACTATGAATGGTAAACAACAGATAAGCCACGAGGGAAATTTACAGAGTAGCAAAATATAAACATAAAAATGACTACTCTGTTAATAAAAATAATAAAATTAATAAATACTTTGTTACAATATTATCGCGCTTGCCCCCTCTCCGGTTCTTAGCGTCGACGCTGCCTTCTCTGTCGTGGATCACCTACCCAGGCTCCGTTGCTTTACCTCTGCAGCTCTACCCTGTAGATCACCCAAAGAACTTCTGAGAACCACCGCTCAGGTGGATCTCCTTTCCTCTGGCAGTATCTCTCGGCCTTACCACTGGTGGGGGGACACGAGAGATTTACCAGAAGAGTAGCGACTGTGGTGTTGGTGAGAGTAACAACAGCAACCGGCAAAAAAACTTCTAACACTCCTCCTTTATTGTCATCTTTAAACCACATTAAATATAACTCGAATATCAATTAACGGGTATTAATCGGCTAATCCCCTAATAGAATGTTCAAAACTATAAGTCTGAGGGATAAGTGTCTTATGAGAAAATTTTTTTTATTTCAAGCTTTCGGGCACAACCGCCCTTCGACAGGAAAAATTACTGTGAATAGACAGTAATTTTTCCTGTCGAAGGGCGGTTGTGCCCGAAAGCTTGAAATAAAAAAAAATTTCGCATAAGAAACTTATCCCTCAGACTTATAGTTTTGAACAATTAACGGGTATTTAAATTATTTTACATCCAAGGGCTAATATCAACAAATATTTACACTAATTTGCCCCAGGGACAGGACCACAGCAGTCGGCGATATCTATACCAGTCCCAGAACAGAAATAAGCGGAAGCGCCAACTATTGGACGCAAATTTACATATAATTTGATCCACGCCCGATAACACCTCTCTATATTTGATTTTAAATTTGCCTGTTGAAGAGTAAATTTTTTCTCGAAAGCGTGCAGCATCTCAAAATAAATAAACTCTTTGCCCAAAGATCTAGAGTATTGATAGGAAACTATTGTTCCCATATTACACCTTCTACCTTTGAGAGTAGAAAATATCATCCACCAAGAAACACAACTACCAGCTAAAATTGGTTTAATTGCCTGGTTCTTGTTGGAGTGATCGTCTCCTCTGAGCAACCAACCATTCTATCTTGAGATCTTTGGATTCTTATCCAAAATCAGACTCCTTTAATGACTCAAAGAAATCTCTAGAGACCCGAGTTTCTGGTTCTTTTTCTGTAAAAAACACTTCATAGTCTTCATCGTCCAAATAATCTGAAGAATTATTGTCTGGGCCCCAAACATCCTGGCTTTCCATGATCGAATGGTTAGGCTCATCTTCATGATTGATGCCTTGGAACCGATTTCTGTCGGTATTGATGGCTGAGTGGTTCTCTTGATACCGATTACCATCGGTATTTATGGCTGAATGGTTTTCTTGAAGCCGATTTACGTTGGAATTATTACCTGAGTGGTTCTCTTGAAACCGATTTCCGTTGGTATTATTGGCTGAGGGATTCTCTTGAAACCGAATTCCATCTATATTGATGACAGCGTGATTCTCTTGAAGCCGATTTCTGTCGGAATTATTGGCTGAATGGTTCTCTTGATACCGATTTCCGTCAGGATTGATGGCTGAGTGGTTTTCTTGAACCAGATTACCATCTGTATTGTTAGTCAACTTGTTGTTCCCTTCATGCCAATTTCCACCGGTATTATTGGCCGAACTGTTGCCTTGATACCAATTTCGATCGGTATTGAGTGATGAATGGTTATTGCTTTGCTTCCAACGTTCATGATCCTTGAAGATCACAATGTCATGTGTAGAATAAGTTACCGCGTTCAATTTTTGTTTCAACTTCATATTTCCTTGCAAGTTCATCTTGCAATTTGAATCTTTTGATGAAGGTACTAATTGCGCTACCACGTTTTCAACAAAAGAATCAAACTTTAAACCTGTTAGATAGTTTTTCTTCTTTGGAATAAAAATCTTTTCGATTTCTTCTGGCCATTTAAAAATGATTTCTGTGGTGGTACTCATCTGTAGATTGGAAAACTTTCCAAGGATGAGTTCGGCAAGACTGAACTCGGAGTCGACTGATTCATCCATTGTGGTGGTAGGTGTGAATGGTCTGGTTGATCTATTGCTGACTGAGCATCCACTTGTTCTGCCGATGGCATTCAAGAAATGAATCGACGGTTTAGTATTTGCCAGCTTTGTTGATGAACAGCAGGATACCTCAGTGGAAAAACCTTCAACGTTTTCACAAGAAGATTTTGTAGTTCGTCGTGCCACCATTATTTTATCGTTGTTGCCGTTTAGCAAATCTTCGTAGGTATCAGGCAAAGAAAGAGGATTGGAACTGGTAGATTCTAACGCATTTGGTTTCAAAAAAAGCCTGTTGATGTTCAGTGGCATAGTTGTGATTAAGGCCAACACCGGTTTATTTGCATGTTGGTTGGCATGTTTGACGTTCTTCCTGGCATCCTTCAGCTCGAGCAAGTACAGCCTGCAGGTTCCTGCTGGACAGGTAGATACAGTCACCCCGTCAAAGACAGGAATGACTCTCCACTTGGCCTTCAGGAATTTTGGATGCTTGGTTACAACATTTACAACTGGTTTGAAGAAAGTTCGAACATTAAGGTGATTGATAACTTGATTATTTAATTGTGGATTTGCCTTATGTTTTTTGATAAGTTTTTTACGAACAACTTTAATCTGGAATTTATTATTTCTATTTTTAAATAGACTTTCAACTAATTTTGACAGGGTTATGTGCTTGGGAATTAAATGAGAATTGAGAATGGGTTGTACGTTTTCGCTTCTTAGCTGTACTTGGATAGATGCTGTTGAGGTGTGTGATTCTTGAACGGGATATTTCAATGTCTTGATGACCTCGTCTCTTGCCAGAATGTTGCGAATGATGGCTTGGAGCCTTCTTAACTCGGACCGGCAGTGCGGCGAGAGGCTACCGCTCGGAAAAGAACAGACGACTGGCATCGAGCAGACGTAAGCAGAATGGAAGACCACTACAGAGATGACCACTAACTGCCACGTCACAATAGTGATTATATGCTTCATATTCAAGTAGATGGTCGGAATATTTTTGGAGTTTAAGAATCCTCACCGAATGTTTGTTATCATAGCAACATGTGGTAGATTAAAAGAAACAAAATTCAAGATTTTACTATAGATTATGCTCTATATTAAGTGAAGATAAAATAATTTGTTGAAGTATTTTATTATGTTTTCAAAATAATTTTTATGAATAAGCAAATTTGATTCTATCGAATATTTTATCTATCCTATTCTTCTTTCAGATGAGTGATTTTGCTGCTTGCAGAGAAGGCCAAGACAATTGACATTTCACATATTTTTTTTATTGATATCTTGTCAATACGTGAAAAATTTCACAGTCTGCGCTATTTTAATATGATAATTATATATATGGATGATAAAATGTACAATGTACATGACGCCTCTGTCACCGCTGTAGAGTTTGGTGGAGAATCGCCAGCAGGTCTCAAGCGACACCACGTATTTCGCGATTAAATAGCCAAGATTAGTCCAATGACAGATATTTTCTGTACTCAGATGGATATAATTGTCTGAAGAACCCTTAGAAACATCATATGACAGCGTCATACTGATGATACCAATTCTGAAACATACGACAAAGCCACAAGTTGCGAACGAACCATTGGTTCACGTTAATATCGCCATATGAAGAAATTTCTTCAGAATGGTGGTGAGTTCAACATTCGGAATGTTTAAAATGTTTGTTGATTGCGTCCATTAACTCGAGTTATACTTTTGGTGACTACACTAATGGACAAAACTTAAGGAAGTTATACATTTTAGCATGTATATCGGGATTCAGACAATAACTCTGAAAGATATTACAGTGACCTTTATTGAAGACACACAAGATGAACAAGTGTGTATATATGGTAATTTAAACCAACAACCCCATATTGTATATAACTTATAACAATTTTTTTTGGTATATAATTGAAACACATCTGTAAATGATTATACGCATGATTGGCATGTGTCATTACATCATTATACTCGTATGTAAAACGTCAAAAACGTCTAAATTTGAGATAGATGGAAGTCACAGAACAACATCTAAAGATAGATTGGAAACTGTCAGGACGGCGCCAGTTTAGAATTTCGCCAGACGATCCACAATCTTCTCATCTGTTGAAATGCAATACTCCCTTTCTCAAAAAAGGTATTTAAAGCCTCCGTCTTAGCTAAAAATACAGTCACTTGATAGTCTCTTCACCATCTGCGTGAGCCCTCGTCGGTTGTACCCCAGGTCCACCTCATCCACCATGTAGACCAGTAAGAACTCTTCCATCTCCATCTTTCGCTCCTAGCTCAACTTTTATCTTTTCACGGAACTTTCTTAGTGCAAATGTGTCTTCGTTTTTTGTGTGGACATTCCCAAGCTTTCCACTCTGCCTCGACCACGACTGCCTGTACTTTGTGAGAACTTTTAAAGGTCTTCCAAGGTGCAGAGAGGTACTGGAAAACTCCCCATCCTGACTGTTCTTCTCGGTCAACACAGTATAGCGAGAGTTACAGGGACTCACACCATAGTTTAAGTCGACTGGATACCTCATCACAGTTTTAGTTAACAGGATTCTACAAGAGTCAACCAAACATCACATCACATATACACTCATGGACAAAACTTAAGGAAGTTATATATTTTAGCATGTATATCGGGATTCAGACAATAACTCTGAAAGATATTTCAGTGACCTTTATTGAAGACACACAAGAAAACCAAGTGTGTATACACTCGTGGACAAAACTTAAGAAAATTGTACCTTTTAGAATGTATATCGGGATTCTCATACAATAACTCTGAAAGATATTACAGTGACTTTAATGAAGACACACGATATAACCAAGTATGTATACACTCGTGGACAAAACTTAAGGAAATTGTGCCTTTTAGAATGTATATCGGGATTCAGACAATAACTCTGAAAGATATTACAGTGACCTTTATTGAAGACACACGAGATAACCAAGCGTGTATACACTCATGGACAAAACTTAAGGAAGTTGTACCTATTAGCATGTATATTGGGATTCAGACAATAACTCTGAGAGATATTACAGTGACCTTTATTGAAGACACACAAGATAACCAAGTGTGTATATACCCATTGACAAAACTTAGGGAATTTGTACATTTTACCATGTTTTTCGGGATTCAGACAACAACTCTGAAAGATATTACAGTGACCTTTATTGAAGACACATGAGATAACCAAGTGTGTATACACTCATGGACAAAACTTAAGGAAGTTTTACCTTTTAGCATGTACGAGGGGTGTCCCCTAAGTCCGTGGCCCGACATATAAAGAAAATGACTAATAAAATGATTGTGATTTATTCTTCAACATAATCCCTTTTAAGGTCTATACACTTTTTCCAGCGATGTTATAATGCTTTTATGCCTTCCAAAAAGAACGATGTTTCAAGTGACTCAAAAATGAGGTTACAGCATCAATGACCTCTTCATCTGACCTAAAATGAATGCCAGAAAGTGATTTTTTTCAACTGAAGAAATGGGTGGAAGTCAGAGGGAGCTAGATCTGGTGAATAGGGTGCATGTGGTAAAAGTTCAAAGCCAGAATCATAAATAGCAGTCATGGCTTGCAGCGACCGATGACTCGGAGCATTGTCTTGATGGTAAACAATCTTCCTGGACAACTTTCCTTTTTTTTTCTTTAATAACTTCTCGTAATTGCTTCACAAGATTTGCATAATAATTGCCAGTGATGGTTTGACCCTTATTCAGAAAGTATAGAAGAAGTACACCCTCGGAATCCCAAAATACAGACACCATAACCTTCCCTGCTGATGCAACTGTCTTGGCTTTCTTGGGGGGAGGGGAACCGTAGTGTCTCCATTGCATGGATTTTTGCTTGGACTCTGGTGTAAAGTGATGGGCCCAAGTCTCATCCATGTTAATAAATCTATTAACAAATTCCTCTGGATTGGCTTCAAATAACGCAAGATTGTCCGAAGATAACTTTCTCCTTACAGCCTTTTGAACGGGTGTCAAAAGTTTGAGAACCCAACGGGCAGAAAGCTTCCTTAGACCCAAGTGTTCCCTCATGATCCGATGCACTGTTGTTTTTGGAATACCCAAGGACTCTTCTATCTGACGAACTGTCATTCTTCTGTCCAACATAACCAAATCATGTATCTTGTCGATGTTTTCTTGAATAACTGACTCAACAGGTCTTCCTGGTCGATGTTCGTCTTCGGTGCTGATCCTCCCTAATTTAAAAGCAGCTACCCAATTTTTTACTGTGCTATAGGAAGGAGTATCTTCCCTTAATGTATCCACCATATCTTCATAGATTTCCTTCAGCGACATTCCTTTCTTACAAAGATATTTTATTACAGCACGAATCTCGTTTGTCTACATTTTAGATGATTCCTGTTTCTTGTCCTCTTTCAGAACCTATAACAAAAAAAAAAACGGTTAGTTGTAGAAACTTAAAAATTTACATATCTTTATACAAGGCATTAAGGTATATATGGTAAAATTTATTAGTTTCTAATATTTCGTTCTCATGGTCGGGCCACGGACTTATGGGACACCCCTCGTATATCGGGATTCAGACAATAACTCTGAAAGATATTACAGTGACCTTTATTGAAGATACACGATATAACCAAGTGTGTATACACTCATGGACAAAACTTAAGGAAGTTGTACCTTTTAACCTGTATATCATGATTTAGACAATAACTCTGAAATATATTACAGTGACCTTTGTTGAAGACACACGAGATAACCAAGTGTGAACAAAATTGCTTCTGTCTCCTTAAAAAAAAAAAAATAGATGACCAGCGACACCAAAGACTTTCTACTTCCTTAAGTTTTGTTAATGTGTATTAATAAACGAATATTCTTCAATTTGATCTGTTAGTGACCATTACTCCCAACTCATCTAGTAACATTCCGGGGTAGCTTTCTTTACTCCTTCTGGCCAGCTCCATGCAAGTCTTCCTCTCTATGTTTAGAATTTTATATTGGAAAATTGTACTTCATTCTGTTTTCACACATTTAACTGAATGAAAAGCTCAGAAGTGCACTCATGTAGAAACTTAAGGAAATTAAAAGTCTGTGATAACCCCGATCACCTGTTTATTATTATTATTTTTTTAAAAAGAGACAAAAGGAATTTTGTTCACACTTGGTCATCTCGTGTGTCTTCAATAAAGGTCACTGCAATATCTTTCAGAGTTATTGTCTGAATCCCGATATACATGCTGAAAGGTACAACCTCCTTAAGTTTTATCCATGAGTGTATACACACTTGGTTATCTCGTGTCTTCAATAAAGGTCACTAAAATATCTTTCAGAGGTATTGTCTGAATCCCGATATACATGCTGAAATGTACAACCTCCTTAAGTTTTGTCCATGAGTGTATACACACTTGGTTATCTCGTGTCTTCAATAAAGGTCACTGAAATATCTTTCAGAGGTATTATCTGAATCCCGATATACATGCTGAAAGGTACAACCTCCTTAAGTTTTGTACATGAGTGTATACACACTTGGTCATCTCGTGTATATTCAATAAAGGTCACTGTAATATCTTTCAGAGGTATTGTCTGAATCCCGATATACATGCTAGAAGGTACAACTTCCTTAAGTTTTGTCCTCGGGTGTATACACACTTGGTTATCTCGTGTGTCTCCGATAAAAGTCACTGTAATATCTTTCAGAGGTATTGTCTGAATTCCGATATACATGCTGAAATGTACAACCTCCTTAAGTTTTGTCCATGAGGGTATACAGACTTGGTTATCTCGTGTATCTTCAATAAAGGTCACTGTAATATCTTTCAGAGGTATTGTATGAATCCCGATATACATGCTGAAAGGTACAACCTCCTTAAGTTTTGTACATGAGTGTATACACACTTGGTTATCTCGTGTGTCTTCAATAAAGGTCACTGTAATATCTTTCAGAGTTATTGTCTGAATCCCGATATACATGCTGAAAGGTACAACTTCCTTAAGTTTTGTCTATGAATGTAATTGTCAATATTGATAGATTTTTTACGAATCCTATTCTACTAGTTAGCAGAAACGATCGATAGAAGGCGTATATTGTTTTCTTTATATTTTGAAGGGAGAGGTGAACATTCTATTTAAAATGCAAATAGAATTTAAAATAAAACGCCCATCAACCTACATAATACGGGCAGCTGGTCGAATACATTGTAGCTGAAGCCAAGAGCGGTGAAAAAATCCATTTGACATTGTCATAACAAAGACAGGTGGAAGGGTGGTCTAAACCGTTTGTTTTTTAACGCTACGACCTGGGTTTGAATCCCACATTAGGGTTTTTTTTTTATTTTAAAAAATGCTCCAATGGCCACTGATTCTTGCAAAAGTCTAACCACATCAGCGAGTGCAAGTAACCAAACGGGTCTCTAGCATATTTGTAAGTGCAAAGTCGAACTGCTTTTCACATGTGTAGACATGTGGTGCACTTACAGTAAAAGGAGTCGCTGATTTCTACCCACCATGATTATCTCGGCCTGAACCACGTTAACTAGGGGGGAATAATAACTAAGACAACTCCCTATTCGCTATAGAAGAAGAACCACAAGTCTGACAGAAGAGCTTCTTTATATAAGAGGATGATGGTACAAGCTTTCGGGCAAGACGTCCGTCAACGGGTACGGAATGACAAGATGGACGTCTCGCCTCAAAGCTTGTACGATCGTTTTCTTAAATAAGGTTGCCCAAAAGTTCGTAAACATATTTAAATTTATATTCTACAAGTGTTGGGACAACCTTGGTAAAATGATAACAGAATTCTTATAGAAGAATGATTTATCTCTGATGTTAAATATTAAGGGTTCTTCTTCTTTCTTATCTCCACTCAATCAGTTTTGGGTATCAAGTTGTGACCGTTGATGGTGTCTGTTTGGCAACCATCATGACTGGGTGAAGTAGAATGCCTTTGTCATTAAGACTGGGAGCACTACTCAGTAGCAGGCCGACTTAGCTCCAAAAGAAATGACCACCTCTGACATGAGGAACAGACGCAATGTGCAGCCGCTCCTAACATGAAGTATAGACTCATCCTGTAACCCTGGAGCCCTTACAGGGTACTATCAGCCGGGCGAGCTGAGCCCAAGTTTTTTAGTGAGCTTGCTACTGCTCCCCCTCCTCCTTTTTCATCCGGGCTTGGGACCGGCAAAGGCGGAGTTATATCAAGGGTGGACAATCAACAGGTGGACCAAGTTTCAGAATTAAAAGGTTGTCTCAAAAATTCGTGGAAAAAAGTTCCAAAACAACAACAACTTGGCCATAGTGGAGGAGGGAGGTGGGGATGGGCCTCGTGTTGTGTCATCCGTCAAGGCCAAGGAGACCAGTTTAGCTGCCAAGGTTGGGAAGGGGGCCACCCGGGTTGACAGTTGTTGAGAGTACTGTCGAAATACGGAAAGTATTTCTTGAAGAACTTCATCTCTTTGCATATACAACACACACCCTATATCTATATTTAATTAAGATAAATCGTGTCTAAGCTGTATATTAATTCCGTGTAATACACTCATGGACAAAACTTAAGGAAGTTGTACCTTTTAGCATGAATATTGGGATTCAGAAAATAACTCTGAAAGATATTACAGTGACCTTTATTGAAGACACACTAGATAACCAAGTGTGTATACACTCATGGACAAAACTTAAGGAAGTTGTACCTTTTAGCATGTATTTTCAGGATTAGACAATAACTCTGAAAGATATTTCAGTGTCCTTTATTGAATACACACTATATACCCAAGTGTGTATACACTCATGGATAAAACTTAAGGAAGTTGTACCTTTTAGCATGTATATTGGGATTCAGACAATAACTCTGAAAGATATTACAGTGACCTTTATTGAAGACACACGAGAAAATCAAGTGTGTATACACTCATGGACAAAACTTAATTTGTTCCTTTTAGCATGTATATAGGTATTCAGACAATAACTTTGAGTGATATTACAGTGACCTTTATTGAAGACACACGAGATAACCAAGTGTGTATACACTCATGGACAAAACTTAAAGAAGTTGTACCTTTTAGCATGTATATCGGGATTTAGACAATAGCTCTGAAAGATATTTCAGTGTCCTTTATTAATGACACACGAGATAACCAAGTGGGAACAAAATTTTCTCTGTCTCCTTTAAAACAAGTAGAAGACTGGCGATATCAAAGATTTTCCACTTTCTTAAGTTTAGTCCTTGAGTGTGATTAAAGCTATGGTTTTGAAGAACTTTAAAGCATAAAATACCTACTTTTTATTGTAGCATACAGGGATGCTATCACCAATTACGGGAAAGAACGCGGCATCATATTTTATTTATGTTTAAAAACAAATATACAAATTCGTCTATCATTGAATCAATTTGTATATTCCGAGATTGAAGCTATGCTAGTGATGCCCTACAGACCACTAGCTCTATATGAAGTCAAAATATCTTCCGATAAGTCAATGATATTTGTTGAGGTGAGACATCGATTGTTCCCTAATTTAAATGATCTAACTCTCTTACATCAGCCACTTTGTCTATATAAATTTTATTAACTCTGTCGATTAATACATGTAAATTTGTAAATATTTAATTCTAAGTTCTAATTTGTTTGTTGTTTTGTTTGTCTCTTCTGTATTAGAAGCAAATATTTCAATATCGCGCTTGGTTGATTAATAAATAAAAAAGATAGGTATATGATTGTGGGAAGTTATGCGGAACAATCGCATACACTGTTGTTGTTGTTGTCGTGTCCAATGAAGAGACTCAGATGTCTCCGTACATCTATATCACAGCAATGTCCTCTATCTTGGGTGTGTAAATTTCTGTGTCCATGTCATTTTTCTCTTGTTGTTGTCGTGTCCAATGAAGAGACTCAGATGTCTCCGTACATCTATATCACAGCAATGTTCTCTATCTTGGGTGTGTAAAGCTGCTGTTCTGGGTCTATGTCAATTTACTGTTGTTGTCGTGTCCAATGAAGAGCCTCAGATGTCTCCATACATCTCTATCACAGCATTGTTCTCTCTCTTGGAACATACACTGTTCTCAGAATTAAAAGACGCTTCGGGCAGTAAAACTTTTTTTATTCTCTCGACGATTCGACAAAAAACTTTTTTTTCTCATCAGGAACAAATAAAAATGAAATCATTTAGCAAGGCGTTAAATATTTTTCGAATATACAATAATTGCCTTGCCAAATTCTCTATTTTTTATTTGTTCCCAACAAAGATATGTATCGAAACGTCAAGTGAAAAAAAAAAACATTTACTGGACGAAGTATCTTTAATTCTAAGAACTATAAATGCCGGCCAGGCAACCTCTATCTTCATGATAATCATGGACACATTCACCGTTCATTTTTATCGATAGACAGTCATTCAATGTGTATTCGACATCGTCATACAGCCCATCACCTGGAGTGATGATATGGAATACCATTGGATATGTCTCAGTCACCTCTTGTTCGAATTCCTGGCCCTGTTAAGCAGTCTCCGTTACATTTCTGATGTATTAAGACATGTGTCCGTAACCTTTTATCTGAGGCCTGGAAAACACCACGTTACAGCTGGATAATTCACGACCGTATGTTGTCGGTACTGTACGTACCTTCCTACATACAGAAATTGTTTGGATGCTGCCCTAGCCAACATGTTCTCCTTTTTTTTTTGCTTATCCCTAGTACACGTGGTACAGGCTATAATAATCATGGTGGGTAGAAGTAGGCGACTGCTTTTACTGTAAGTGAACCACATGTCTATACGTGTGAAAACAGTTCGACTTTGCACTTACTAGTGCCAGAGCCCATTTGGTTACTTTCACTCGCTGGTAGTGTTGGCTTTTTGCTAGAATCGGAGGCCATTGGAGCATTATTTTATCAGAAAAAAGTGCCCATTGCGGGAATCGAACCCGGGTCGTAGCGGTCAAAACCAACGGTTTAGACCATCTTTCCACCGACCCCCACACACACGTTCTCCTGAATAGTATAAATTGATATTTAAGCCTCATTGAAATATTTTATTAATGCTATTTTTAGTATCATATTTATATGTATAAATTTACCAGTAATTTATATTTAAAGTTATTAAAATAAAAAATGGCCATATCCTGACCACGTTCACATGAACTTTCATTTTATATAACTTTGATTTTAATAACAAAAACCTGACCTTTTTTTATTATTTTTTTTCGCATGTTCAGCGTATTTACGCAAGTTTGACCTTAAATATCCATTTCTTGATTTCTCAGGAAGCCTCTGGGGACAAAATATTTTTGGTCGTAGAGGTACAGTCTGCATCACGCTGACGAGGGCCAACAGCCCGATACGCGTTCGTGACTTTTCTTGATTTATCAAGAAAATAGGTTGGCCAAATATCAGGGAACAGGTTAAATCAACGTTTAGTTGATATCTGTTCCACCAGATGACGTTCTGCCATCAAAAAGTTCATGTGAACGTGGTCAGGATATGCCTTTTTTGATTTTAATAACAAACACCTGACCTTCTTTATTATTTTATTTTTATTATTTTTTCATACTCGTATTTAAAGTTATATGTTTGTCAGTTAATTACCAATGCCATTGTGAAAAAAACAAAAATCTACGACTCAATCCTATTAAGATCTAAAATGTATGGTCTACTAATGTAGACTTATAACGAGAATAGAATGCACTAATGTATAAAATCTTTTTCGCTGTTTATGAAAACATTATAAAAACATTTTATCAATATAATTATGGTTATCATTGATTAGATTTTCAATTTCGATCATTGCTAATTCAGCTGCAATGGTTGAAAGCGAGCTTCCCATTGGGGAACCTCGTATCTGCCGGTAAGTTGAGAATCAGAAATAAAGATATTCATTGTTAGGTGAATATCAGTCAGACTTTTTATAAGTAGGTCGGTGGAAGGCTGGTATAAACCGTTGGTTTTCGACCGCTACGACCCGGGTTCGATTCCCGCATTGGGCACTTTTTTCTGATAAAAAAAAAAGAAAAAAGAAAATGCTTCAATGACCCCCGATTCTTACAAAATTTCAGACCACCAGAGAGTGCAAGTAACCAAACGGGGCACTGGCAAATTTGTAAGTATAAAATTCGAACTGATTTTCACATAGATAGATATGTGGAGCACTTACAGTAAAAGCAGTTGCCAACTTCTAACCACCATGATTATCATGGCCTGTACCGCATGTACTAGGGTTAAGAAAAAAAAAAAGACTTTCTATTGTATGTGCGATGGATCTGTACATCATTGAGGAAGGTACTGTCTTTGATTAACTGGTGAGGAAGGCTTACGAACAACAAAACGACGTCATACGAACACATTACGTTTTTGGGATCAGGTTTCCACAAGTCTTCAATGAAATCTTGGGTGTTTTATACCGAATATTTGTGTTTATATTGTTTCAGTAATGGAGAAAAGATAAATATTTGGCTAATAGAGCTGCTGGTGATCTGTGGTAGGCTACAATAGGACGTAGTAGGATATTGGGCTTGTGTACTTTGGGCAACCCATATACTCGTATGTATGTATCCAGGCTTGATATAAACAGTTGGTAATCTTCAAATGTAATGTTCTGATTTATATTTTGGTCTAAGGGAGCTATGTGAAGCAAGAAAATGAATATTCTTTGAGTGTGAAAGCTTGTAAAAAATAGGAACTTACCCTTTACCATTGATTTGTTTATTTTCTAATGTCTTTTTTGCATAAGTTGAATCTGGTTAGAACGATGTATGTAAATTAGATAATTCTTTTGTTGCCTTAAATACAAGGTAATTAACTCGTTTCTCTCTCTATATCTAAATATGTTTAGAGTTTAATAAATTAATTTTATAAATCTGAGAGTTATCTTCAAAAACGATCCAACACTATATCTGTAGAAGGATTGTGAAGATTCGAAAGCTTGTACTTTCCATGAATAAACGCACATTGCTGCTGTTTATATTCTCATTTTAACCCTTAAGTACTCGCGCGGGGTCTGATAGACCCCAGACAGACTTATTTCGTTAAATATCTAGAATTCTATAAAACATTTGGAGATCAAAACTTCAGTAGCTTAATTTTATATGACAATGAATATGCAAACATATATTAACTTAATTTTGTTGCCCTATAATATACAATAATATGGAGTTGGGGTCCATTGGACCCCGCGCGAGTGTAATAACGTAACTTTAATTTTCAAGCATGGGGAAATAGGTAAGCTGCCTTATAGCTCGGCAACACTTTATATCCTTTATCTATGACTTTGACTTGGGTTTTCAGGAACAATGAATAGAAATAAAATGGAAATTTCCCCCATTTTTTTGCTACAAAAGCAACGTTTTCAGTATTCAAGAAAAGAGAGAGTACACTGATTTCAAATGTACCAAAAAAGTCCAAAGCAGTTATTTTAATTTCAATCGTGGACTCCACAAAACAAATAGATTCTGAATCTGGTGGAATATCTGAACCAGGAAATAACTTTTTCGTAATGAAACAAAATCAGGTGTTGATGTAGTTGATCAATTGTGTAAATATTACACAGTAAGTAGAAGGACAAGGAGATGGCCATTGTGCCTTCTTATTTCATCAATGTTTCAACAAAGTTATATATAAAAGTTATATATTTTTTAAATGTGGAAATATTAAAAAGAAAATCGTTTATTGAAGAGATTGAAATTGGACTAATTGATCCAAACCTACAAAAACATGAAAATAAATGTTTTCTGCTAAATGATATCAAAACATATCTACAATTGCTTCTACAGATGAGCCACAACAATTAGAGTCCTGAAATGTTATACTTAATTAACAGATATAAAGTTACAGTGTTTCTTCAGGAAGAAAATCATCCAGGATCACATCGTCGGAAGCGTTGCTAAATTTGTGATCGTTCCAAAGTCCGAAAATCCAAAATTATATGTGCTAAATGCGCTAAGCACATTTATACTGAACACTCAACAACACTTTGCAAGAAGTCTGCACAAGAAAAATTTATATTTTTATTTATATTTTAAAGGAAATTGTTTGTATATATTGATAGTTTATATTTTTGTCATATTACCAATTTCATAAAATAAAAAGAATAATGTAAGTTTTTATGATAAATTATTATATTTGTAAACTAGAGACTGTACTGTTCTGGATGCAAACAAAAATTATATCTCTATATTATTTTTCAAGGATTTTATCCATTGTAGAATATTGGGGTCTGCGAGACCCCGCGCGAGTACTAACGTCAGTAAAATGGTAAGTTTGAAGTTTGTCCATTTCCGTTATGGGAACAAAGGTAGAGTTATCAGAGAGGATATCCATCATTTTGGATCTGTATAATGAGGTGCCATGATGACTGACTGTGAGCCTTTATCGGAGCTAGAGATGACAAGCTCTTTTATATTCTTCAATCTTTGTATGGTAGTTTTTCTAATGGCAGATTGATTAGTAATGATCAAGATTGACAATCTAATCAATGATAATCATAAAACCTATATAGAATTCTGGCGTCGATATGTCAATGACATCTTTTGTATTTAATACAAAACAATACGGCACCATCTATATATATCACACTCACATACAGCTTTATTAAGACCACCGGTCTTATATAGATTCACCACAGGAAGGAAATATAAATGGAGCTCTTTTGATATCTATATTTACCAAATGAAAACATTTAGACGCGAATGATTATTTCACATATAAATCAAATTTCTACTGTCCTTAATGAGATCTTTTGTATTTGCGACAGGATTTCGGTAGATGCATTATAGTGAATGTTGTTGTTGTTTTCGTGTCCAATGAACAGATGTCTCCATACATCTCTGTCACAGTAATGCTCTCTATCTTGGGTGTGTAAATCTGATGTTCTGGGTCCATATCAATTTTCTGTTGTTGTTATGTCCAATGAAGAGCCTCGGATGTCTCCGTACATCTCTATCACAGCAATGTTCTCTATATTGGGTGTGTAAAGCTGTTTTTCTGGGTCCATGTCAATTTTCTGTTGTTGTTGTCATGTCCAATGAAGAGCCTCAGATGTCTCCGTACATCTCTATCACAGCAATGTTCTCTGTCTTGGGTGTGTAAAGCTGCTGTTCTAGGTCCATGTCAATTTTATGTTGTTGTTGTTGTGTCGAATGAAGAGCCTCAGATGTATCCGTACATCTCTATCACAGCAATGTCCTCTATTTTGGGTGTGTAAAGCTGCTGTTATAGGTCCATATCAATTTTCTGTTGTTTTTATGTTCAATGAAGAGCCTCAGATGTATCCGTACATCTCTATCACAGCAATGTCCTCTATCTTGGGTGTGTAAAACTGCTGTTCTGGGTCCATGTCAATTTTGTTGTTGTTGTTGTTGTGTCCAATGAAGAGCTTCAGATGTCTCCATGCAGTGATATCACATTTTCCAATGAATAGTATATGTAATATATTAATTATTATTTGCATATATCCATTTCTCATAATTTCTACTACTTTTTATGTATATATATATATATGGATTTATTTAATTTCTATGTTTTAGTATTGTAATTGTACCTGTTGAGGGGCTGTTACATCCGAAAACTTATATTGTCGTTGTACAAAATAAACTCTTCCCTCAGTAAATTTATTTATAATTTTGCTGAAGAGATTTAAAAAATATTATTAACAATTTCGCGCATATATATATACTAGACGAATAATATTTGTCAAATATTGAATTTATTTGTTTTTTGTTGTATGATTTGAATATCCATTTTGCATATTTACGAAATACAATGAGTGATAAGGTATAAGTGAATATTGAAAATATTTTAGCAGACAATTATTTTTAATGAGATCTCATATTTGCGAGAACAAGGTAATAAAAATTTTAGATCACAAAATATCCGTTAAATCAAAAATCGTTTTTTTTTTTTTTTTTAAACGTGTTATACTTGATTACCTCTCTATGTAATTAAACATTGTATGCAAATACAGGAGAATGGTATTTGCAAAGTTGGCATGATGCGAAGGGCAAGTTTATAAAATAATTAAACGAGGAATATTTAAGATGGAAAGGAAAAAATATATTTGAGCAGACGCCAAGTGAGTGGTAAACAAACTGGATGGTTGTAATCGCCGCCGGTAGGGGCGCTGGAGTCAGTTGGCATGGAGCGCGAGGACGACCCGGCGGTGAGCTCGGGCGGGCGGGAGATCGAGGATGACCCGCTGGAGGGCCACGGGACCACGTACCCCGACCCTGAGGACCGGGACGATGACACGGCGGGGGGTAGAGAGCGGGAAGACACTCCGGAGGAAGACCGGGGCGGGATTAATCCACGTTCCGGGAATATCCCACGTCGAACAGGTCCAGTAGTACTGGTTACTGGGTGTGATTCCGGGATTGGCAGAAGACTGGCGATGTTCCTGAAGGATTTGGACTTCACTGTGGTGGCGGGAATACTCCAACCTAAGTCCAGCCTCGAGGGGTCCGTCTTCACAGTGCCGCTGGACATCACAAGCCAGGAGTCCGTGGAAGCTGCGGTGTCCTGGGTCACGGACAACCTGGGTGACGGTAAGTCCTTGACCGGGGCGGCAAACCCACGCTGATAACCTCTGATTGATTGGCTTACTTTCCTCACTCACACATCACTGCGGACACACAGTTCGCTGCTATACTGTAACTGCTTAGTACTGTCTCTTTTAGCATGTATATCGGGATTCAAACAATAACCTATGAAAGATATTACAGTGACCTTTATTGAAGACACACGAGATAACCAAGTGTGTATACACTCATAGACAAAACTTGAGGAAGTTGTACCTTTTAGCATGTATATCGGGATTCAGACAATAACTCTGAAAGATATTACAGTGACCTTTATCGAAGACACACGAGATAACCAGGTTTGAACAAAATTGCCTCTATCTCCTTCAAAAACAAACGACCGGCGAGACTTTCCACTTCAAATTTTATCCATGAATGTATGTCGATATATTTAGGACATATAAACTATGTTAGCGACTTCTATTTACATAATTTTTAACTCATAATATGTAAATACACATCCTTTTGTGATGAGTTGTCAAACAAAAACATTCAACATGAAAATTATCAGTGTTTATTTTAACAATGTGGTATTTTTGATAACTGACAAGATATTAGTATTCATTATGCATCATCGACATAGAAAAACACTTTAATTACGCAACAAAATAATTAGGTGTTAGGTGAAGACGTGCATTCTTATGTACATTTGTAGAATCCAAACCAAATCAGCGAAACATTCTTCTATTTTGGCTGTAAAGTAAATTATCATATCGTTATGATATTTCATGAATGGCGCACAAAACAAATTTTCTGAATTATTCTTAAAATTCCGGAACTATCTAAATAAGAAAGCTTTATATCTTCATACCTTAAACACTCCTTTCAGCATTTACACTCATGGACAAAACCTAAGGAAGTTGTACCATTTAACATGTACATTCAAGGACAAAACTTCAAAAAGTGGATAGCCTTTGATATCGCCCTATCGTCTATATTTTTTTAAGGAGACAGAGGCAATTTTGTTCACACTTGGTTATCTCGTGTGTCTTCAATAAAGGTCACTGTAATATCTTTCAGAGTTATCGTCTCAATCCCGATATACATGTTAAAAGGTACAACTTCCTTAAATTTTGTCCATGAGTGTATACACACTTGGTTATCTCGTGCGTCTTCAATAAAGGTCACTGTAATATCTTTCAGAGTTATTGTCCGAATTCCGATATACATGCTAAAAGGTAAAAATATTCTTTAAGTTTTGCTATGAGTGCATATCGGGATTCAACAATAACTCTGAAAGATATTACAGTGATCTTTATTGAAGACAATAAATAACCAAGTGTGAACAAAATTGCCTCTGTCTCCTTAAAAAAAAAAAAAAAAAGACAAACGGCGCCATTAAAAGACTTTCCACTTCCTTAAGTTTTGTCCATGAGTTTAAAGGTTTATATAAAAATGACGGTCTTTAAGTAGTTAATGGATATTAAATTCAGTTTATCAGTTTATATATTTCTTGTTTTGCACATTCAGTAGAACTGCTTTCTACATACTGTATGTACCCATGGCTGCACTTGCAGTAAAAACAGTCGCTAACTACCCACCATGATTATCTTATGACTTATACCATGTATATTTGGGAGAAGTGAAAAGAAAATATTATATGCCCATCTGATGGTTTGTTTGTGTGAACAACTTACAGTACCTTGAACATGTTAAAACTTGCATCTACCGTCCATACAGGATATTGTAGACAGTTATTTTGGAATATCACCATCCAGTAGCTAAATACGTAAAAAGAGATTCAGGAAGTGAAGACTCAGAGTGAGGGAGAATTTATAGATAAATAAATTTCCTTGTAGATTCCGACAACGTAACTAATTTCTATTCTTGGTGTTGATTTTTGAAATAGAAGATAAACCGAAGGCATAAACAGATCATATATAGATAGCAATTGCAAGATTTGTTTTGCCTTTCCTTATTTCTCAATTGAAATCAGTTTCCTTTTGCGTTCTAGGTAAATACGGTCAGAATAAACTGGCGAAACCGCAGGGAGTGTACATTATTGATGAGCTGAAACGACTTCAATTCTCACTTAATACATGGTCACTTAAATATTCGCATATTATTTACCTAGTTCTATATGCGATAAATACGATAAAGGTATTTGAATGTAAAATCAAAAGCTTTCGCAAAACTTTATTTTTCATCCCCGCGAGCTTTCGAACTTCCATTCTTCAATGAGCCGTGAAGAAAGGAAAATTCGAAAGCTCGCCGAGATATTAATAATAAAGAAACCTATTGCGAAAGGTTTTGTTATCTTCAATTTTAACAAGTTTATATAATGAACACTAATATAAGGCATAACAATTGAAATGTTTTAAAGTATAATACACTCATGGACAAAATTCAAGGAAGTGAAAATTCTTGGATGTCGCTGGTCGTCTCATATTTTGAAAAAGACAAGCAATTTTTTTTCACACTTGGTTATCTCTTGTCTTCAATAAAAGTCACTGTAATATCTTTCAGAGTTATTGTCTGAATCCCGATATACATGCTGAAAGGTACAACTTCTTTAAGTTTTGTCCATGAGTGTATACACACTTGGTTATCTCGTGTGTCTTCAATAAAGGTCACTGTAGTATCTTTCAGAGTTATTGTCTAAATCCCGATATACATGCTGAAAGGTACAACTTCCTTAAGTTTTGTCCATGAGTGTATACACACTTGGTTATCTCGTGTGTCTCCAATAAAGGTCACTGTAGTATCTTTCAGAGTTATTGTCTAAATCCCGATATACATGCTGAAAGGTACAACTTCCTTAAGTTTTGTCCATGAGTGTATACACACTTGGTTATCTCGTGTGTCTTCAATAAAGGTCATTGTAATATCTTTCAGAGTTATTGTCTAAATCCCGATATACATGCTGAAAGGTACAACTTCCTTAAGTTTTGTCCATGAGTGTATACACACTTGGTTATCTCGTGTGTCTTCAATAAAGGTCATTGTAATATCTTTCAGAGTTATTGTCTAAATCCCGATATACATGCTGAAAGGTACAAATTCCTTAAGTTTTGTCCATGAGTGTATACACACTTGGTTATCTCGTGTGTCTTCAATAAAGGTCACTGTAATATCTTTCAGAGTTATTGTCTAAATCCCGATATACATGCTGAAAGGTACAACTTCCTTAAGTTTTGTCAATGAGTGTATACACACTTGGTTATCTCGTGTGTCTTCAATAAAGGTCACTGTAATATCTTTCAGAGTTATTGTCTAAATCCCGATATACATGCTGAAAGGTACAACTTCCTTAAGTTTTGTCCATGCGTGTATACACACTTGGTTATCTCGTGTGTCTTCAATAAAGGTCATTGTAATATATTTCAGAGTTATTGTCTAAATCCCGATATGCATGCTGAAAGGTACAACTTCCTTAAGTTTTGTCCATGAGTGTATAAAGACAAACATATCAAATAGATATCAATTTATTTTACATATAATGGTGAACACCATGAGCATTTTCAATCGTCACGTGTGCTCAAAGGGATGTTCCAAGGAATTGATATTGGGGACACGTCTTCTGATTGCCATGATGTTTAAAATAATCCATAAAGGTCGTATTATAAAGAATTTTAATCAGGATTTCGAAGATTTCATGAATTGATTTCAAGAACAATAATTGTGAAAACTCCCAACTCACTTATTCAGAAATTTCCTCCATCCACAAACAAAAAATAGCCTCTCTCTGGAAATCCACCCTAAACCACCCCTGGTACACCTCCATTCCTAAGAAATCTTCTTTCCACACCCTTACTAGGGAAGAACAAACGGCGATTTTAAGTTACGAACAGGACATCTCAGAATGCTCAAATTTAATGAAAAATCAAAACATTCCCGAAATGCCTCAAATACAATTCCCAGCCTGCCAGTCTTGAACATCTATTGAATTGTATCAAATCCTCCAAAAAAGACCTCTGAGAAAACCCCAGGACTATAATAGAAAAGCTGAGACAATGGAACCTAATGGATATCGTTTAAACGACTTGAGGAATAAGCAACAACATAATTGAGTGATTCTGGTAATATTGGAGATGGCTATTGAATCCTTCAATGTTTGTCGTTGAAGAAGGAATTTGTCAACTGCCTCATCTTGAAGTACAGGGCGATCCAAAAGTCTTACACAACTTTAAAAATTAATAAATCCGCGAATATTTGCGCTAGAGTAGTATCGCAAACACCATTGTGTTCAGGATGCAATGGGACATTTTATGGCAAATGATGAAAATATCGAAATTGATATCAGTTACAATTTTATTCGCTAGATGGCGCTCTACCAGAACCAGAGATTCAGCGGCCAAATTGTTTGATAAATTGAAAATTATAACTGATCTACACGTATTTTTCTTTTTTTGAATACCAGGAAAGAACCCTAATAATATCAAATGATAAATTGATAAAACACCATTTCGCCAAAAGTAGAAGAATTGGTTGGCAATTTTCAAATGCAATCCGAGATATGTAAAATAGGTAAATGTAAATTAAAACATGTAGCAAAAAAAAAAAGATATTTTAAATGCGGTTTGCTGGAATCCTCTCAGCGATTTAAATTTCGAAGATAATGAATTTCTAATTTTTTAGTTCAACTCTCTCTCAGTATCGATTATAATGTATATAAGGATTTACTGGTAATATGATTACCATTAGTTTCCAGACATTGTTTGTAACCAGTACTTTATAGATAACCCAGATTTATAAGCAACGATGTGAGAGCTTACATAAGGTTTTGGCGCTTCATTCCATTCCTCGTCGTTTCATATCCAAGCTATCGTGTGTCACTTCTAGTCACCAAGAGGGGTCGGTGGAAGGATGGTCTAAACCGCTGCTTTTCGATCGCTACGACACCGGTTCGATTCCCGCATTGGGAACTTTTTTTTTTCTTAAAAAAAAAATGCCCCAATGGCCCTCAATTCAATTTTAAAACAAATATGTACAATTTTGTTTAATCAATCTCACTGTCTGAACAGATGAGAAATATTTTTGAGATTTAGAATTCTCTAGTATCCGTCCTATAGGACCCTAATAGAGACACTTCACAAATTGAATCTTATTGCAAAATTTTTAATTATTTATTATAAATGCCAAGGTGGAAGGATGGTCTAAACCGTTGGTTTTCGACCGCTACGAACCGGGTTCGATTCCTGCATTGGACACTTTTTTTCTGATAAAAAAAAATGCTCTAATGGCCCCCGATTCTTTCAAAAGTTCAACCCCACCACTGAGTGAAAGTAACCAAACGGGGCTATGGCACATTTGTAAGTGCAAATCTTACTGCTTTTCACATGTGTAGACATGTGGTGCACTTACAGTAAAAGCAGTCGCCTACTTCTACCCACCATGATTATCTTGGTCTGTACCACGTGTACTAGGGATAAAAAAAAGAATCACCAAGAGATGTAAGTTGAAGTTACACCAAAATAATGATCATATTTTTCTATATAGATTTTTTTTCTTTGGAAAATTTCATAAGACACGAAATAATCCTTAGAAACAAAAATCTATTTTTGAACACGACAATTATTTCGTAGAAGACATGCACTTCCTATAGTGTGAATATTATAAATAAAACATCATTCACGCCGTTTAAGCGTAATTAACTTGAAACACCTTTCTATTTGGAAACGTAAATGTTTTATTTATGGAGGACATTTAAAATTCTGTGATGTTCCCCTCTATTAGAATAATAAATAGTGAAATTATATATCTTTTTATGTGTTTTTCTTTTAGAATTTTTTCTTTCGTAAGAAATAGGGGATGGGGGTAACATTTATCCTCTTTTTGCCATCTACGATATCGAAAGAAACTTCGCGGATGATGGAAAGGTTGAGTTTTTTACCGAGTGTTTGAGATTTATGAAGGTCGTCTGTGTTGGGCAACTTTGGCCGTAGTTAGGATGATCTGACAACAGCTATCACAGGACATCCGCCGTACAGAACTCTATGTATGATATCATATCTGGAGCGGTGAACTGAACTGTTCCTTAAGTCCTACATCTTTTACTTGTTTATCTTCACTAATGTAAAACATTTTCTTTGAATTAACGATACTTCTATGGCTAGAATATAGATGGAAAATTTGCCGTCAATATAAATGATGACGTCAGTTTTTGACGTTTATTTTGACGGGAGAGGCGCCCTATGCTTCTATGGGTATAAAGATACATCGTCCACTGAATCTTTGTTATTCCAAAAGTTCGTAAACACACACACACAACATGTTTCCATGGAAGTACGCAGTGAGATCCTGAACTATAGATGGGATGGTTTGATCCATCCCTATACGCCCCTGATCTTTATCTTTCGAACTTTGATATCTCCATTACTACAATATTTACTGAAGGCGTGATGTTAAATTCTTCGGTCAAAACTTACCTCTATGAATTCTTCGCCAAGAACCTGCGTGAGGTTGGATTTGACAACGATCTAATTGATGTCAAAATTTTTTTTAACAAGGTTACCAATATTACTAAGGTTGTCCCAAAGGTTCATAAACACTTGCAAAATATAAATATGTCTCTCTCTCTCTTTTGGGAAAAACTTATATCTCGACATTTCGACAAAATTATTTTGTCCTGGTCAAGAAACAAATACAAATTAAAGCATTTAGCAAGGCGTAATTCAGAATAATTTTTAACGACTTGCCAAATGCTTTAATTATTATTTTTTCCTCTCGAGGACAAAAGAGTTTTTTCGAAACGTTGAGAAAATAAAAATATTTACTGGCCGAAGTATCTTTAATTTTATTAACTATGAATGCCGGCCAGGCAGCTTCTATCTTCATGATAAAACATTTTCATGGAAGTATATATATGTCATAATATATACTCTTCCAGGAATAATAAATCCAACCTACAGACAACCCAGAGAGAGACGGGAGGGTAAAGTCTGGTCAATTGAGACACCAGCGACATTCCAAGGGGCGTCAACTGGGGCCCGTTAGTTAACACCTCGGGACTTTTAAGGCAGTAGGGGATTGTGTGCGACACGAAGGGCCGCCCGGCTGTGCCGGTCCCGTCTCTCTCCCTCTAGTTGCCTGGGTTCCTCTTCCAACTTGTGGTTTGTTTATTGCCCCACCTTTCATACCACATATATATATCTAAAGAGACTAAGGTCGCCTCTCCCGTCAAATTAGACGTTAAAACTAGACGCCATCTAGTACATATATATATATGAAAAAAACAATAGAAAAAATAAAAGATAAGTGGGTCAGGTGTTGATATTAAAAATATTTGGGTTGGCCAAATATCACGGAGCAAGCTAAATAAACGTTTAGTTTATTTTTGCTCCACTAGATGGCGTTCTGCGATCTAAAAAGCACATGTGCTCGTGGTCAGGAGATGCCTTCTTTATTTTTAATATATATATAAACAATTACAAGAGAAGGAATCACCAAACATCATCTTGAAAAAGTTTTCGGCGAAGGATTTTCTTTTATTTGTGCTGTGTAATCGGCAAGCTTTCGGATTATGACCTCCTTCAACAGGCAACAAGGACATTATAGTCCGAAAGCTTGAAGATTATACAGCACAAATAGAAGAAACTCGACGCCGAAAACTTTGAATCCTTCTTCAATATAAACTATTGCCACTTGTGCCATTCTGTACTTGTAGAAGGACGTCTTGCCTGAAAGCTTGTACTATCGTACTCGTATAAAAGAAGATATTTTACCTGACTTGTGTTTCTTCTCTTCTATTCGTCCTTTCTTTAACTAACCGATAAATACCTCCTCACACACAACGGATCACTTTGAACAATACTGAAGGATGATCGGTTAGGATAATGCTGCTCATTGTGCATATTGAAATTTAATTCACTAGACAATTTTAAAGTATATCCACTCGTGGACAAAACCTAAGAAAGTGTAGTCTTTGTTTTGTTTTCTTTGTCTTTTTTTTTTTTGAAGAAGAAGAGAGACAATTTTGCTCACACTTGGTTATCTCGTATGTCTTCAATAAAAGTGACTGTTTATCAAATACCTTTCAGAGTTATTGTCTGAAAAAAAAAAATCCCAATATACCTGCTAAAAGGCACAACTTCCTTAAGTTTTTTGAAATTATTTCTAGTACATATGGTACAAGCCATGATAATCATGGTGGGTAGAACTTGACGACTGCTTTTACTGTAAGTGCACCACATGTCTACAAATGTGAAAGCAGTTCGAATTTTGCACTTACAAATGTACCAGAGCCCCGTTTGGTTATTTGCACACGCTGGTGGGGTTGGAATTTTGCAAGAATCGGGGGCCATTGGGGTATATTTTTTAAATAGAAAATAGTTATCAATGCGGGATTCGATCCCGGTACGTAGCGGATGAGAACAAACGGTTTAGATCATCCTTCCACCGACCCCCACCGACTTCCTTAAGTTTTGTCCATGAATGTACTTGATTCTAAGACATCACATTGATTTTCGCATCTGAAAGAGATGTTACCATTCTCAGGAGCCTTCGAGTGATTCTGCATTAGGAGTGGATCGATATGGCGATGTTAGCAGAATTCTGCTCGTCGTTGTTGGAGAAGATGACTCATATGTCCCGGCGGATGTTTGCAACACTAGAGGAGACCTTGAAGCCATAATATGTGCTGACTTGTTTATGGCAAAGCTAAACTATATTGTTGCTATTGATGGCAAAGCTACTCTATATTGTTGCTATTGGTGGTAAAATTACTCTATATTGTTGCTATTGATGGTAAAGCTACTCTATATTGTTGCTATTGATGGCAAAGCTACTCTATATTGTTGCTATTGATGGCAAAGCTACTCTATATTGTTGCTCTTGATGGCAAAGCTACTCTATATTGTTGCTATTGATGGTAAAGCTACTCTATATTGTTGCAATTGATGGCAAAGCTACTCTATATTGTTGCTATTGATGGTAAAGCTACTCTATATTGTTGCAATTGATGGCAAAGCTACTCTATATTGTTGCTATTGATGGCAAACACCTAGTACCTTTGTTGTTAATGGCAAACAGCCCTTACTTTTAACTATAAGTCAATAACGTGGCATCTTTATATAAGAAATGGAAGCATTAAAGCATGACTGTTTCTTTTACATATAAAACAAACTTCTACTGTTCTAATGTGATAAAACAATATCGGAAGGGCTTTGTTCATCAGTGGTGACCCTCTCAGCGTTTTCTAGAATCTACCAGACCGCTTATTAAATCTTTAAAACTGTATTTGGCTTTATTTGGTGTTGTGACTTTGCAACGACCCGAACATGTTAGTTTGCGGAGACGGTCAATAGATGGCGTCTAATTTTGAAGTGGGAAATAACAAATTTCAGCATTTGAGTGTCTGATTTTATTGTGTTTGGAAGATAATGTTTATAACTATTTGATATCGACGTAATAATGTTTTTTTTTTTCTGTTCTAATTTAATTAGTGATGTTTTTGACCCTGTAAGGATTTTGAACTGTCGGGATCTTAGTCCTCTCTGAATTTTGGTCTGTCGGGATTTTTACCTGTCGAGTTTTTGGTCTGTCGGGATTTTTACCTGTCGAGTTTTTTACCTTGTCGGTATTTTGGTCCTGTCGGGATTTTGATCCTGTCAAGATTATGGCCTGTCGGGATATTGACCCTGTCGGGATTTTGGTCTGTCGAGATTTTGGCCTGTCGAATTTTGATCCTGTCGGGAATTTGGTCTGTCGTGATTTTGGCCTGTCAGGATTTTGGTCTGTCGGAATTTTGGCCTGTCGGAATTTTGATCCTGTCGGGATTTTGGTCTGTCGGGATCTTGGCCTATCGGAATTTTGGTTTGTCGGGAATTTGGTCTGTCGGGGTTTTGACCCTGTTGGGATTTTGGTCTGTCGAGATTTTGGTCTGTCGGGATCTTGGCCTATCGGGATTTTGTTCTGTCGGAAATTTGGTCTGTCGGGATTTTTGTCTGTTGGGATTTTGGTCTGTCGAGATTTCGACCTATTAGGGTTTTGTTTTGTTGGGATTATGTCGAGAATTTGACACGGACCTATATAGGAGGGAGAACACCATCTGGTAAGATATCCATTTCCACTACGCCGCCTGGCTGTAGGTGATACATGTAACCTGACTCCACAGTCGTGGTTTCCATGACGCTCGAATCAACTCACTGTTGGGTTTATTTAGATCTTGTTGGAGAAAGCCAAGAGACCTCGACTATTTAGAATATAAAATCCTGGAAATGAAACCGAGGTGTAATATTGAACTCAGACCGACGAATAATGTGGAAATTAGTGTCCATGCATTAAGTTCATGCATAAGTGTTGTCTTTTCCGAGGTCCGAGTAGCATATTTCCCACTGGTTCCCCGGACTGCAGGCCCCAGCGCGTCAGCTCCCTCGGACTCAGTAGCATGGATCGTCAATTTCTGATTTTGTTGCTCCATGGAAGGGGGAGTGCAATTGCCCCGTTAGTCAGCCACATTTCAGAGTTCCCTGTTCACGGTTACCGTAGCGGCTCGGGGCTCACGACACCGTACTTCGCTCTTCAGGGCAGTCCCTTGTGCTGCTTCTCCCGCCCGCCACGTAGAGGAGGATTTCTGGGCAGTTCATGTATTAGTGTTCATGCATTAATGTTCGATTAACTAAACCATACGACTGCACATAATTAGTTGTATAAACACTTAACAAGCGAATCCACGTCAGAGAGATCAGGTCGCTTAGAACAAAAAAGATGCTATTTATCAATAAATATTTGGTGTTGGGAAGAGGTGTTTATATATAATGTATGTAGGAGATTTAGAGCAGACGCCGGCGGGATTATCAGCTGATCGGCGACTCTGTGGTGATGTAAACACCGGGTCGATAACAGCCTGGTACCACCTCTATACCGTTAGTTCTACTGAGATTTAGTCATTGCTATTCCTCTCTAAATTTACATATCTACACTTTGTTCTGTATATTTATGTTAAATAAAAATATTTTTCAAATATATTTCATAGATAGAATACTCTGTTGAATCGACCATCAGGGGTCGTCATTTTCACTATAAAAACTCGTTGTTGTTGTTTCCCGTTGGCCGGCTCAAATCTTTTGTACATTATGTAAATATGTTTTTCATTTTTAGATTCTTACGCCTTAAGCCAGGCAGTACTTATACCAAATTATGTTTTATATATTCCATAAGTTCAATTAAAGCAATATCTGATCAAAACTATTTTTATTATTATAGTTTCAAGATTTTAACCACGACTGCATTACCATAACATGATCCTCAAGATATTCAAAAACAACAGAAATCTCTTTTTTTATATAACATATATGCAAATCATTTTATTCGTGATCGAACTTTGTGGCCCACTGTATGTATTATATCCCCAAACACGACGTCAGCCATCTCTGTCTTGAGCTCGATGTACCATCTCGGTGACCGTTAAACCAGTGAGTTCCTTTAATTGGTTCACGAAGCGTGTCGGCAGACATCCAGGTATGTGTCGTCCAGACGTCTTTCCGGTCAGTATGGTGTACTTCATTCCCCTGTGTCGCTTGATATGACAGAATAATCTCAAACAATTCCGTTGTACACGCCGTCGGTCATCTTCCGAAATCGATAGTTGTGATAGTACTGATGAAAAAATATTTTCCCTTAATGAGTTTCTTGTTATTATATAATGTGTTGAACAATGTAGTAGTTAACACTACAGAAGCCATAAAGAAACAAGACTCAGTTATTTTGAAAAGACATGATAGGAAATTTGAATTTTGGTCTATAAAAAATTCTTTCCCAGATGTAAGTAAGTCATCCTCAATAGTGGTCCAGCCGCTGTGTCAAGCCTCTCATCTGGGAGGCATTTACCATCATACCCCCTGACCTGCAGGTCTTCGGGCGAGGCCTGGATGACAACACCATCCTACTAAGACATGTCTCTATAAGTATCATCTCAACATTGAACTGAGATTTTGAGATTTAAAAATATTTTATTGACATCATACACAAGTCAATGGTGGTATTATATAATAATCATAAAAAGAGGGATAAAATAAAATAGTAAACTATATACAGTTATGTAAAGTCCAGGAGACAAAGAGTCCTCCTCCAGACAGTAAGTTCTCCCCTCATCTCAAGTCTCAGAAAGAACCTGTGATTTGATGACTTGGCAGACACGACGTTGTCATCCAGCCCTTGACCGAAGAGCCAATAGCCCTGCAGGTCGGCTGTATCATGTTGAAGGCCTCAACATTGAACTGAGAGATCCTGTCTTTGTCTGGAGGAGGACAAGATGGAGGAGTCTGTCTTCCTGAGAACAGATTTTTATATTTTATCATTAAATTGTAAATAATCACATTTATCTTTGTTTATTTTATCTTTGATTTTTGTAACAATGAACTACGAGTGTCAATAAAATATATTGAATTGTCTATTGTCTATAATAATAGGTAAGCATGTCTATTAAAAAATTCTAAAAGTAGTAAGCATGTCTATAAGAAATTCATTTTGAGAAAATATTTTTGTATTTTTGAAAGTTTTTCACAATTTTATCATGAATAGTATCGATGCATTTGTCCTACGCGCGCTGTCCGAAAATAGAATAAACCTATTACCGTATAAATAAGTTGTAAATAAAATCTGTAGGGAAATAGAGAAAGAGAAGTTTTAAATAGAAGTACAGGGCCGCTGAAGTAAATCATGATTTTGTTTATCAACTTCCCTCTAGCGGGTGTTGAGTACATACTTGCGAATATCTGACGTGTAGTTTATACCTTCACGAGACATATAGACATGTTCAAACAAGCAAGAACATGAGCCGGGAACAAGACAGAAGAACAGCGAAGTTTTAAATAGTTCTATCAAGCTTCAGAAAAATACGTACAACAATTGGATTCTTTATAATACAATATAATGCGGCTTTAGATTGTAGAACGACATTTGAAAATTATCCCGCATGTGTTTCTTTTGAACGAAAAATCAAAATTTATTTTAAGGAGAAATAACGATCATTTCTAACCTTAGGGATGAAGTATGAAAGGATGAATTGTGAAAAGTAATGATAAACGGAAAAATAAAAGTGTCCAGGGATGGGAATCTGTCCATACAGGGTAGCTTAATGGACATGGCATCTGCCCGGTAAGCGGAACACTATGGGTTCGGTTCCCATCCCTGGACACTTTATTTTTCCGTTTATCATTACTTTTCACAATTCATCCTTTCATACTTCATCTTTAAGGTTAGAAATAATCGTAATTTCTTCTTAAAATAAATTTCGATTTTTCGTTCAAAAGAAACACATGAGGAATAATTTTCAAATGTCGTTCTATAATTAGATTCTTTAATAATGAGCAAAACAGCTTCCGAAGGCGAATTTCTTGTTTTATTGTATATTTATCTCTAGCTTTCGGGTATCACAGACCCTACTATATGACAAAATATGGAAGTAGTATAAAGGTTTGTGATACCACACACACACAAAAGCCTTTATTCGGGACTTGCCCCATACAGATTCTCCCAATTGGGTAAGGTAATAATCATCTTGTATTATTTACATAGAAATTGAACTGGCTTTACTCTTCGTCTCAAAGCCATTCACTAGTAGACTGGTCCTTACATAATAATGATCTAAAAAATGTATGCTTTGGTTTGTGATACCAGAAAGCTTGATATGAATATATCAGAAAAGTGCAGCAAACAACATTATAGATGAACGGTGGTGAAGCGTTAAAGAAGTATTCAAGAGATGTGGACAAGGAAGAAAGTATGCAGTCCCCTCTTATATGTTCCATAGAATTGGCTAATACGACTCTCTTAAATGATCCAGAAAAAGCTAACCATGTACGTGTATCGGACTATTAATCTCTTCATCTGAAGAAAAAAGGAGATTTTGAATTTTTTTTCTGATTGAACAGGCGATTGTGTTTGAGCTCGTCAATGAAGGAGACCGCATTAAGAATGTATGGTCGCTACCTTAAAACATGACTAGTACAGTAAACCCTTCCTGTAAAGGACAACACTTAATTGCAGAGCTAGTCCTTTAGGGAGAGATGTCCTCTTACCGGAAAGTTACTAAATAGTAAAAATGGTAATTTTGAAAATTAAACCTGTCCTTTGTAGAGAGGGGTCCTCTAGCGCGTTTGTCTTCTCATGGAGGCTCTACTGTAGAGAGGTATCTTCTAGCGGGAATGTCCTCTCATGGAGTATGTTCTACCGTAGAGAGGTGTCCTCTAGCGCGAGTGTCCTCTGATGGAGTATGTTCTACTGTAGAGAGGTGTTCTCTAGCGGGAATGTCCTCTCATGGAGTATGTTCTACTGTAGAGAGGTGTCTTCTAGCGCGAGTGTCCTCTCATGGAGTATGTTCTACTGTAGAGAGGTGTCCTCTAGCGGGAATGTCCTCTTATGGAGTATGTTCTACTGTAGAGAGGTGTCCTCTAGCGCGAGTGTCCTCTCATGGAGTATGTTCTACTGTAGAAAGGTGTCCTCTAGCGGGAATGTCCTCTTATGGAGTATGTTCTACTGTAGAGAGGTGTCCTCTAGCGGGAATGTCCTCTTATGGAGTATGTTCTACCATAGAGAGGTGTCCTCTCATGGAGGTTCTACTGTATAGAGGTGCCTTCTAGTGTGAAGGTCCTCTCATGCAGGTTCTACTGTACATGGATACATAGAGGCCAGTCAGATAAGAAGACGGGGGCATACGGCGACCTGAGTAGGTGACTATGTGCCGACAGGACAGTACGAAGAGAGACAGCTGTCGTGACTGACATCCCTATCAGGCCAACTGGCCCATGTCGCCAGGAAGTCTCAGACGAGGTAAGACCTGGTGATTGCAGAGAATATTGCGTGGGCGGATGTGGCGGCTCACTTTCCTCATTTTCCACATGGACGGCCCAGACATGCTGGGTGGATTGAGACCAGTCGACTGGACGATTGCATCGCTTCCTTTAGGCCAACTACCATGGCAACCTTCGTGGGGCAATCACGAGGCCACATAGACTGAACTCATAGGTTCAAGGTAGAATTTAGCGAATCGTTCAAAGCGGTGACATATTCATTGATCTGAAACCACCCCAGCCCTGCATAGATAAGGATTCTTGTAATCATTCTATTTAATGTATTTCTGAATTAGAGAGGTGACCTTTTTTTAGCATGGGAAAAGTATACATCCGAAAATGTGATATATAGAGCTGGAAATATTTCCGGGAGGATAATGATCTGGAAGAATAAAGGTCAACTCTCACTTCAAAATATATCTCAAAACCAGACGCTATCTATTGACCGTCGCCGCAAACTAGCGGCTTCGGTTCGGTGACAAAGCCACAACACCAGCTTTGGCAAACTGAGAAGAGTCCACCTGGAGACTATGGTTTCAGGCTAATGGTCCTCGTCAGCCTAGGGCAGGCTTAATTCCATGAGATCCACAAGGGATCTAAAGAAAACTTAACAATCTGCCAAAGAGGTGTTTAGCTGATAGAGTGGCTAGGTAAAAACTATCCAAAATTTTAATCCATATTTTCCAAATGGATACTATACATCCAAAAATGTGATATATATACACATACAGCTTTATTAAGACCACCGGTCTTATACAGATTAACCACAGGAAGGAAGCATAGATGAACCGTGTTAAGGTTAGCGTTTCACTGAAAAGGCGAGTGTGGAATCAGCCACGTTCTAGTCTTCACTTTCCTCATCCAAATGGACCACGATATTCGGTGATTCTATTAATCTCCTCCGAACGGTGACTGCGGCTTTGTAGAATTTATATAAACCAAAGAGGAGACCCTAAAAATGGGATATACAGGGTGGCTCATAGGTCCCGAACTTATCTAATCTTATATCAGGTTTTAGTGGGAAGAATTTTGTTTTCATTTTTTAGTGAACCAATCTCTCCCGCCTTTTCATTGGACGAATGTGGCCATGTCTGCATATATAAGAGGGGGCTATGGTATTGCAAAGCCAGTGTAGTGGATTATCGTGTGAAGACGTTTAAGTGTTCTCTGTGTGATATATCCGTGTCTGGCTATCTCCTCACATACCTGTGTAACCCCGGTTCGATCCATACCAACGCTACAATAAAGATAAGTACTGGTTTTTAAAATTTTATTTAACAAATTTTGATTTATTATTTAACCTTTTTTGTTATACTCTTGAGTGTACGCTTTTTTTTATGTTTAGTTACTATTACTTTAGGCCCTAGTTTATTGCATTTTGTGTTAACCCGTACAAAGTAACTTTTGTCAAAAGCTTTTTCTTTTATATAAAATAAAATATTTAGAGCTTTTTATTCTAGTTTGCCTTCTAACTTTTAATAAAAAACTAAAAGTTTTCGGAATTATAGGCCACCCTGAATATAGAAAAAAGAGAATAAAAAAAAAAAATACATTTAAGCAACTAGGACACTTACCTTAACAATTAGAAGAACTTCAAAAACTCAATAGAAATCAACAAACGGCTTTAGCAAGACTAAGAAGTGGCCATATAAAAACCTTAAAATTTCAAAATGGACAAAAACTGCTTTAAATGAAATAGTACAGAAGCTTCTCCGGAACATATCATGCTCAGAACTGACAATAGAGGACCCCAGGCCTATAACTTAATCGCAAAATTGGAGAGGAGTGGACTTCAGGAATTGGTTTAACCATGGAGCACCACCACCACCAAACTTACCTCGGATTTCATCACAAGATTTATAAAAATATATTTTCCCCCCAAGCAACTATATATGGAAATCATTTACAGATTAAGTGAATCATCTGCTCATATGACACATGTCCCCTCATGTCAGCCGGAAATTTCTCCTCTGTTGTCCAATTGGGTATCTTGGTACATTGAGATATCTTTCACATATTTTTACCTCCTTAGCCCTTACTGCAATGAAAAAATAATGGACGGGTCTGACTCATCAGTGGCGAACTCTCCCAGCGGTTTCACCAGTTTAATCTACCATACCGCTGTTATATTGCATTTTTCCGGTTTTCCATTTATACTAATTCTGAAGCTAGACTCTTGGAAAGGATATTTTAATTGAATTATGGATATAAGTTTTGAGTCTATCTTCAGTATTAGTATAAAAGGAAAACCGAAAATCAATATTACAGCAGTATGGTAGATTAAACTGGTGAAACCGCTGGGAGGGTTCACCACTGATGAGCCAGGCCCTTCCATTATTTTATCATACGCGTCTAAAATAGTTTTAAAAAATGATAACAGATGGCGCGCTAATGTATCGTATAAAAATGAGGTAAGTTTAGTCGTTTGGATTTTTATATGTTTGCCTTTGTGGTGGATGTTAAATCATGACGGTTAAAATATTAATAAAAAGGCATCTCCTTATCGTGCAACTGAAAGTTGCTGATGGCTTGCGCCATCTATCGGAATAAATATAAACTATTCTCGTTGATTTTTAATTATTCCAGAATTGGCCAAATACCCATTCTTGATTAATCAAGAAAAGCTAACCACGAACGAGTTTCGGGCTGTTGGCCCACATCAGCGTGGTGCAAGCTGTACCTCAACGACCAAAAAGAAATTGGTCATTCAGGCATCCTGAAAAATCATGAAACGGGTAGTTAAGGCCAGAATTGCGTGACACCGCGACACAATGTGAAAAAATATTGTTAGGAGAACAGAGTTTCCTGGTATTCCCTCTTATTTGGACTGGAGCGACAGGTCGGGGAAAACAGTGGCGCCACGTGGAAAGTAGAAAAACTCAGTTCTCCCCTCTAACTGCTGGGTCGATTTGGCTCATGTGTGTACACAGTAACTTTTATATTTAAATCTTTCATATAACTAATTAAATAAATATTTAAAGTAATTCGGAAGCCTATTTGATTATTTTTCTTCGCGACAATATGTATATATTACCAAAAAAAAGCATTTATATAATATATCATGTTGTTGTTTATCCCTAGTACACATGGTACAAGCCATGATAATCATGGTGGGTAGAAGTAGGCAACTGCTTTTACTGTAAATGCACCACATGTCTACACATGTGAAAAGCAGTTCGACTTTGCACTTACAAATGTGCCAGAGCCTCGTTTGGTTACTTACACTCGCTGGTGGGGTTGGACTTTTTCAAGAATTGGGGGCTATTGGAACTTTTTTTTTTTAAAAGACAAAAGTGTCCAATGCGGGAATCGAACCCAGGTTGTAGCGGTCGGAAACCAACGGTTTAGGCCATCCTTCCACCAACCCCCCATAATATATCATAATGTTATTATGTTTTAAAAACTACTTTTATTGAAATTTACTGAAGAGCAATGTTCGAATCACGTTATATACTTATGATTATATGTATTTCTATACTGTCCTCAAAGCTTTTGTCCAATAGACAGTACCGGTAAAAAAGAAAAACAGCCAAATGCAATATTACAGCTGTATTTTATTTCAATTTAAAGTGCTATGTCTCCCTAGGGATACTTGCGCTGTCATAGATGTATGTCTTCACATTTGCCTATACATTTATGTGCAATAATTTTAGGCCGTGAATAGAATAGTCATATGATGTTAACAATGAGAAAGAAAAAAAATAGAAAAGAACAGTGTACTAAGTACAATTTTCAGCCTGCAACCCCAAGACACATTATTGACTGTATTGACTCATCCATTGATGAGCTCTACTCTTCCCCGGCAGACACCATCAACAAGCTCTACAAGTTTGATACCTTAGTGTGATTGAGCGGAGATAAGAAAGAAGAAGAAGAAGAGAGAAATGTCTGGCAATATGTACAATCAGCATAATATAAATTATCATTTTCTTAAAAGATATTTGTTTATATATGATTTAAAATATATCTAAAAAAGTATTGAATATAATATACATTTCTTTACTGGAAATAAAAAAGCTGTATGGTAGATTAAACTGACGAAACTGCTGGGAGGGTTTACCACGGATAAGCCAGACCATCGCATTATTCCATCATTACAGTAAGGGTAGTAGAAAATGGTTTTATTTTAAAATGAAAAAAAAAAAAACGCGTAAAAAAATAGTTTTAAAATATTATAACAGATGGTGCTCTAATGTATCACACAGAAACATTTGTTACATCTTTTTAATAATATATTTTCTTAACAAAACAAAAACAAACAAAAAGGCTTTTATTAGGGCCCATTGCCCTGTATGGATTCGCCATACAACAACAAAATAATACAGTAATTTTTTTTTCTCCCTTTCCCCATATGCACGTGACCCTTTGTTTGAAAAGGGATTTATTTACACATCTGTTCTAAAACTTTCCTCACTACCTCTTTTGTGTATGAATCTATTTACAATTGATCTGTAGAAATTATAGAGTTCTATTGCTATATTTTTCTTTTCTGAAATAGTTCTCAGCGTCTTCAGTGGGTTGCTAAATCTCCAGAAGGTGTTTTTAAGAGTTTTTTTTCTCTTTCTTCACCTATATTTTCTTAACAATATTTTTTATTTTCGAGACCTATAAGAAAGTGACGGGAGAAGTGACCGTTATCTCTTTAGATCAATATCTCCCGTCAAAATGTCCATCTATATATTTTAGACATAGATTTGGCCTAGCTACTTAGCCAGCTAAACACCTCTTTGGCAGATTATGAAGATTCCTTGTGGATCTCATGGATTAAAGATATTGTGGCGAAGAAATAATTTATAATTTAATATTATTCAATGGAAATATTCAACAGATTATAAAAATATATATTACTCTGTATTTGTAAAATAATCTTATAAATATTTCTTTGCTTGCTTGTTCAAGATTCTCTAGCTGTAGATAGTTTGTCTGATTTGTTAATATTTGTCGACTAGTCGCCGTGACGTCATCAATAAATACTTTCACACCTTCAGATATACAAAGACTTGATTTCTACGCTACAATATGAAAAAACGTCGGTGGACGAGCGGGTAAAACCCACGATTCCCGACAACCATTAACCGGGATCGAATCCCGCGATAACATTTTGTTTACTATGTGAATAATCTTCATATATTATTAATTGTTCTAAATGTAATAAACTAGGTTGCTCTTTTTGAGCGACACCTAATAAAGTGACTTTGGATCTCATGGAATAAAGTTCGCCCTAGGCTGACGAGGGCCATTAGTCCAAAACCATGGTCTCTAGGTGGACGCTTCTCAGTTTTCCAAAGATGGTGTCGCTTTGTCACTGACCTGAGACCGCTAGTTTGCGGCGAGGGTCAATAGATGGTGTATAGTTTTGACGTCTCTTTTGATGGGAGAGGTGACTTTTATTTTTATATATAAGAAAGTGGACTAAAAAACGACAGTTAGAAATTATACCCACGTGAACGTGATTGGTTGAGGATAATTGAGCAAAGAAATTGATCTTCTGCCATAGATTATATCCACTATTTATACCCACTGTCACAGACTCGTCTGATAGAGAATCAGCTGGGCTTGTGACAAATTGAAGTGACATCTGGTGGCACTGGACATCTGCCGACAATGGGGATAAAAATATCGTCTGCTTCTTTCTACCTGGCCTGTTCGTCTGCCCAAATAGACCGGCAACCCTGCAACATTTAGTTATCTTCTACTTAAGCAAAACTTTGAACTATTTTTGATACGTATGAATCTTATAAATGTTAGTAAATGTTTTTAAAATTTCTTTTTTAAAAAATAGTTCAAATTTCATATAACAGGTGAAATGCATCATATTAAGCAAAACTATTCACTTGAAACTATGCTACTCTCTCTGTAACGTCAGACTTGTTCTGGGTATGAAATACACATATTCAGATGGAAATTTTGCCTTGAGGAAATTGATCTATAAATGCATAGAGCACCTCCCCTGTCAAAATAAACTTAAAAACTAGACCATCTAATTTTCCAGCTAAACACCTCTTTGGCGGATTGTGAAGATTCCATTAGATCCCGTGTGGATCTCATGGAATAAAGTCCGCTCTAGACTGACGAAGGCCATTAGCCCGAAACCATGGTCTCTAGGTGGACACTTCTCAGTTTTCCAAAGATGGTGTTGTGGCTTTGTTACCGACCTGAGTCTGCTAGTTTGTGGAGATGGTGTCTAGCTTTGACGTCTATTTTGACAAGAGAGGCATCCTATGCTTTTATAAAAATATTTATAAATTCCATTACCATCTATTCTAACCGTAAGATTCGGTGGACAAGTAGGTAACACCCTCGATTCCCGACAGCCATGAACCAGGATCGAATCCCACGTTAACATTTTGTTTAATATGTGAATAACCTATACTTATTATTCATTGTTGCAATTATCATAAACTAGGTTGTTCTTTTTGAGCGGTACCTAATAAAGTGATTTTGGAACCGAACCGAATTCTAAGCTATGTAGCGAAATATTTATTTTTATGAACAGAATATCAATTCTTATATTTATATCTTGCTACTATGTATACTTCTCCTTTTTCTATAGTATTATACGAATATAAATTGTATTTTATAAATTGTAGTTTGTGCTTGTGCCTTATATAAATTGCTAGGTCAGCCTGAAGTTTGTCTTTCCTCATTTTCTACGTAACATTTGGTGAAGATGCTGGGTAGATTAGGGAAGACAAACTGAATATCGCCGAGAAGACCTTGTGGCAATGGCTGCTGTGATTTACATTTTCAGCTAATAGCTCCAGGATTCCACTGCTGTATTAAAACCAAGATTTCCCTCCAAGATGACGATGTCATCTGAGCTGCTCTTTACGCCGCAAGAAATAGGAGGTTAAAGTACTAGGAACAAAGTTCCAAGACTCCGAGAGAATCCTTGACAGAAGCACGTCAGATCCATGTCAGTAGCAACAAGATTTGAAAACTGAGTCACAGCTCCCATAGGGAAGGAGCTATGTAACGAAATATTTATTTTTATGAACAGATTATTAATTTTTTATATTTATAACTTGTTACTCTGTATATTTCCCTTATTGCTGTATATCTTGTATTTTATGCATTTTAGTTTGTGGCTGTGCCTTAAATGGATTTCTGTGTCATCCTGAAGTTTATCTTTGCTAATTTTCTATGTGACAATATTTGTTGTTCTTATGTTGTCATAGACTGTGAACTATTATGTCAATGACAGTTATAGAAAGACGTACAAGTAAGTATGTACAAGTGGTGTATGAAAAAGTGAAAGTTGTATAAGCTTATGATTTTGCTTTGTTTTAAAAATGAATCGATGTTGGTTCCAAATGCTTGAATTGAAGATTACACCTTAGTTCTATATATTTTATTGCTTAAAAAGGAACACAACAAAACAAAAAAGAAACTACAATTGTAAATGATTTGATAACTAAAAAAAACAATATTGAAAATGATGATGATAAAAAATTGAATATGTCTGCCAGAAAAATGCTTCTATGAATTAAAAAAAAAAAAAAAGAATAATTACAAAATTAACATCTAAACTTTAAAAAAGTGGTATATACAACAACAACAAAAAGCTTTATTAAGACCTTTTAGTCTAATACAGATTCTTTAAGCAGAAATGTAGTATACATGCAGGAAAAACAGTAATAGTACCTAAATGGTAATATGATATTTATATACAGGAAAAATTATATAAAGACAATCAAGCTAATAGATTAGTATGGGTAAATTGGAGGAAAAGAAATTTATTATACATGGATTTACCGCGGATTCACCGCAAATGAAGATAAAAAAAAGCAAAAGCTAATCACAATCAATATTGAGACAATGAAATTTATACATTGTAATTAAGACAATTGAGCTCATAAACAGATTTGAAAGGGTAAATCCGAAAAAAAGATACAAAAGTATAGGAATGAAAAAATACTGGAATTTACCAATGATACATGTACTAAGATTACAAGTGGTATATAGCTGGTTATGATTTGATTGTTGTAGATAGTACATGTTCCTATGTGGTGTGCTTACAAGGTGTGGTGTCTAGAGCTGTATGCCTTGGTGAACAACGCTGGAGTATGTATTGGCGGGGAGTTTGAGTGGAACACCCCAGAGCACCAAAGATTCCAAGTAGAAGTCAACTTGTTGGGAACCTTGCGGTGTACCCAAGCCTTCCTACCGCTGCTTCGTAAATCCAAAGGTACGTTGGTATACTTCTGTATATAGGTAGTACCCACTGTGGAGTATCGCTGGTATTTATTCCTGTTTAGTTAAATCAATAATATAAAGCTATAACGCACCATCTCACCGTTCTTCTTAAAGCAACCGCCGCAGTGAAAACCTCTGTTTAATTGAAGGAAAACCTAGTCTTAGAACAGTCATTCTTTCTACATCACGTTGGCCATTCCGATGCATTATTTTATTTATTTAAGTAACCCAGGTTCCTGGAGCGTACAGAAGTCGCCAACTACCCGGATTCCGATGCACAGATCGCTATATTGTTAGGAGAGAGGCTGGAGGCTGTTGTCACGTGCCACATTGTAAAACCTAGTTGTGTTGGCTACATCTTTTCCCGTGGACTTAACTGTTAACTTTTTACAACTTATTTATTCTTATTAACTTTCTTGTATAATTATTTTTACATAATTTTGTTTTGTATAATTATTTCCCATATATTCCTATCGTTTAATTTGCAAACTTTTTATTCTTGAAGGTTATTTAAGACATTTAGTTAGAAGAGGTGTTCTTTCTAAAACCATTTGTTTCTGAATAAACATTAAAAAGACTTCTCGGATGTTTTATCCCGGTACATCAGGTCACCAGCGCAACAATTTAAAGAGTATCTAATAAATATTATAAAGAATTTCATTGTTGATCAAATAAATAATAACAAAGAGGTTTATTAAGACCTTTTAGTCTTATACAGATTCATCAAGCAGAAATGTAGGATGCATGCAGGAAAAACAGTAATAGTTGTTGTTGCTTATTCCTCAAGTCATTTAAACGATCTCCATTAGGTTCCATTGTCTCAGCTTTTCTATTATAGTCCTAGGGTTTTCCCAGAGGTCTTTTTTGGAGGATACAGTAATAGTACCTTAATGGTAATGTAAAATGTATATAGAGGGAAATTTAATTAAGACAATCAAGCTAATTAATAGATTAGTTTTAATTTACAGGACTGTCTCGTATTTATAAAATGAAAAACCAATTTAATATTTTTTTTTTCAAAATATGCTCCTCCTGCCTCAATACACCTGCACCATCTATTTTTTCCAATTGTCGAAGCAGGAGATAAAATAATCTTTTGAGAGGCTTCTCAAGGTTGCCTTCGATTCAGCTTGTATCATTAACGTTGTCATTTTTTCTCTTTATTTTAACTTCATTTTCAATTTAGGATAGAGGGAAATGTCATTTGGGGCTAAGTCGGGGGAATAGGGTGGATGAGGGAGCTGTGTGGTTGAATGCCTGGCCAAGAACTGTAAAACAATATGGGCTGTGTGCGGTCACGCATTATCAACTTGAAGTATCCAGTCATTGTTTTGAAATCTTTCAGGTCTTTTAAGGCGCACTGCCTCCCTTAAACCCTTCATTATCCCCAAATAAACCTCTTGATTAATTGTACGTCTAAATGGAATAAATTCATGATTAGCCAAACTGTTAATATCGAAACATGTAACAAGCAATGTCTTGACTTTGGATTTTGCAAACCTTGTCTTTTTGGGCTTTGGTTTCCCTCTTTCAATCCAATGGCTAGATTGACGTTTGGTTTACGGGTTATACTAATACACCCATGTCTCATCTCCGGTAATGATTTTTTGACTCCACTCTGGATCTGTTGGGAAAAAATAAAAAAGGAAGAAAAAATGTGAGTTCTATAACTAACTACTGTAATTAGAGCAGCGATAGGCTGGTGGTAATCTGAAGGAAACGAGCTACAAGAACTGTTGAATTATCATTATGAATTTTATTAAAGTATGAAAATATGATATAAAACAAAATTATTTCCAATCCGAGAAATTATCTGCACAACATAAGCTAGTACTCTAGCTGAGTACTAACCTCTTTATCGTAGAAAAGATCCTCTTCCGTTTTCTTTCTGAGTTTGAATACTTATCTTCCTTTCTCAGGTACTTCAATCTAATTCATAAATTTATTTTTCGGAAACTCTAAAGTGGGATCAGTTTTCTTCCCTTTGTCTTCCCCTAAACCAATCAATCCCCTTTACAAATTCAACTGATCAATCCTTATATAACTAAACAATCCGCCGCCAACCATCCTTCTGTGTTTTTTATACCGTGCTCAATGCTTCACCTCATTGGCTCTTTTCCGTACGTGATCAGTAAATGATAGAATGTACAAATGAAATAGTTTTAACAGGATCAATCCGCGCCATTTCGATCATGTTTTGACAGATTTCCATTCTAACCTTCTTTTTTACTTCCAAAAGAATCCGAAGAACTAATTTGTAAAAGGCCTAAATCAGTTCCAAATATTTTGTTTGCCATTTGATAATACAGTCCTATAGATAGGCTAGTTTGTGAAGATAAGTCTTTAATAGAAATTATTCTGTTATCTTTTTAATTAATTCCTTCATTTTGACCTTGTTTTCCTCGCAACGTAATGTTCTTGGACGCTCTGTATGTTGGTCAACGTTTACCTATTCCCGACCTTTTTGGACACGTGGAAATCATATATAACCACGAAGGCAAGAGAGAGAAATTGAGATTGAAACTACTTTTATTAATCGTTCATATAAGATTATATAAGGTTATATACAATATTGAATAAATATGTGGTGCTGGTGTCTTGTCCACTCCATGGAAAGGAGGGGTGCCATTGCCCCGTTAGTCAGCCACATTTCAGAGTTCCCTGTTCACGGTTACCTTAGCGGCTCGGGGCTCACGACACCGTACTACAGGGCAGTCCCTTACTTGTGCTGCTTCTCCCGCCTGCCAGAATAACGCGATATCCCAAACTCAGGGATATTTGCGTCAATACATTTCTTTACATTATAATAAATTGGCTATATACAAGGAGAAGGGAGAAAAAAAACATACAAAGGCAATTCTCTCAAAATTTCCTTCCCTCTCTTTCCCAGTTCAAAAGATAGTTATATAAATATCTAAAAAAAATGATTAAAATGTTTATATGTTCTTTTCTAATCTACGAATTAATGTAGCTGTCCGATGTCACCAAATTTCCAGAAGTAGATGTTTCGAGTCTTGAATATCTCCTCCGCAGAAACTTCCCTTCACCGCGCCGATAGTTGCTAAAAAATCTTTAAAATTTCCTTGATTACTGATAAATTGGACATTATAAAAATCTGGACGGAATAAACTGGAATTCCAAACATAAAACAGCATCTAAATATTTCATCTGTATTGACAAAAACTTCATTCATTTTTGACTCTAAAATATTGAAATAGGTGCTTTCAATCTCAATCAATCGTTATTTCTGGTTATTACTTCATGTTTACTGTCATAAAGTCAAGTTTATGTAACTTATCTCTTCTGATATATTCAATTTTTATCACCATTATATTTCAATTTAACGAAGCACACATTTGTTAACCCATCAATCACAATCAAGGCCGAACTATTTTACTTCTGTATATGGAAACTCTTCCGACATATTGCTGTTTATCCTGGCAGAACTTTAACAAAGCAACAAATCAATAAACAATTAAACTGCCAAGAGGGATTAGTAGAAGGATGGTCTCAACCGTTGGTTTTCGACCGCTACGACCCGGGTATGATCCCCGCATCAGGCACTTTTTTTCTGATTAAAAAAAAGCTCCAATGGCCTCCGATTCTTGCAAAATTCCAACCCCACCAGCGAGTACAAGTAACCAAACGGGGCTCTGACACATTTTTAAGTGAAAAGTCGAACTGCTTTTCACATGTGTAGTCATGTGGTGCACTTACAGTAAAAGCAGTCGCCTACTTCTACCCACCATGATTATCATGACCTGTACCATGTGTACTAGGGATAAAAAAAAAAAATAAACTGGCAATACCGCTGGGAGGGTTTACCACTGATGAGCTAGGCACTCCAATTATTATATCATTGTAGTAAGTAGGTAAAAATTTGATTTATTTTAAAAAGAATCATACGAGTTGAGAGTACGAGAATAAAAAATAGTTGAAATTTCTTAAAGCAATGAACATGTTTATTGATTTTGTTTTGGTTTTTTAAAAGTTCTGCAAGGAAAAAAAACCTCGGTATTGTAACTGATTCTCTGAGCAGACACCTGGTACACAGGTGTGGTAGCTCTGACGTGGTTTATCCCACATGTTTCCTCCTTGGGAAGAAATCAAATCACCATTTTAATTAGAATTCATGGAAGCAGAATGTTTCATAACACTTGGAGATGAATTTAGATATTTAATTTATAATACAATAAAATGCGGCTTATGATTGTAGATCGAAATTTGAAAATTATACCGCCAATGTAAGCCGCATTTTATTGTATTATAAATTACTTTATATAATATTTATGATCGGAAAAATATGTCCAGGGTAGCCTAGTGGACATGGCATCTGCCCGGTAAGCGGAACACTGTGGGTTCGATTCCCATCCCTGGACACTTTATTTCCCATTTATCATTACTCTTCACAATTAATCCTTTCATACTTCATCCCTAAGGTTAGAAATAATCGTTATTTCTCCCTAAAATAAATTTAGATTTTTCGTTCAAAAGAAACATTCGCGATATAATTTCAAAATTCGATCTACAGAGATTGAATTGTTCGAGTTAATAAAGCACACACATAGTCAAATATAAATGCTCAATAACGAACTTTCAAAAGAGGTTTGCTATATGAGTCAAAAAGTGGTATAGAAATATCCATGTATAGATGAATATTTTGCCGAAATGATATTGATCTATCAAAAGATGACGCTACAATTAAGTGTCAGCGACAAAGCTGGTCTTGTCACTGACCCGAGTCCGCTTGTGTGCAGAGACGGTCAATAGATGGCGCTTAGTTTCAACTTTTATTTTGACGAGAGAGGCAATTTTATATGTATAAGAAATTCAAACTATTTTTGACGCCAATGATTCTTTTTAAAATATAACTAATTTTCTACTGCTCTTCCTGCAATGATAAATTTATTGGAGTTCCTGGCTTATCAGTGGTAAACCCTTCCAGCTGTTTCGCCAGTTTAATCTACCATACCGCTCCAGTATCAGTATAGAAGCAAAACAGCCAAATGCGATTTTATAACGGTATGGTAGATTAAAATGGCGAAACCGCTTGGTATCTCGGTAAAAATCGTACCTTATTGATTTATCTTCTTGTAATTGTTCAAAAATCACTTTATTAGGTACCGCTCAAAAAGAAAAACCTATGATAATTGCAACAATGAATAATATGTGAAGGTTATTCACATATTAAAACAAAGGATCCAATGCGGGATTCGATCCTGGTTCATGGCTGTCGGGAATCAAGGGTTTTAACCATTCGTCCACCGACTCCGTGGAGGCTCCTTGTTCCAAAATCACTTTATTAGGTACCGCTCATAAAAAACAACCTAGTTTATGATATTTGCAAAAATGTGAAGGTTATTCACATATTAAAACAAAGGTTCCAACGCGGGATTCGATCCCGGTTCATGGCTGTCGGGAATCAACGGTGTTAACCACTGGTCCACTGACTCTTCTATCTTGATTTATCTTCTGTATGTCTCCCACCAATGTCTTAGACAAGCCGTAAGACATCAGCAGGAGTACCTGCTATCTACAGCGTGAAGGTGATATGGGGGAACATAAAAGATAAAGATGTAGACGGAATCTCTACAGAGCTTACACAATGTCACCTTGTCACATATTTATCAGTATCTACGACATCTTGTGATTGCCTCTAATAAGAATTTGTACCAGAATAGCTGTCTTCATAGTTGGCTGGAGATATATTTCCCAAATCTAACCTAGAGCCGCCTGTTAGACACTAACCAAACCTTCCTTTCTATACAACAACATCTATATATAACGAATGAAGACATTAAGACGTGAATTTTTCTTTTTACAAATAAAACAAACTTCTTCTGTCCTTACTGAGATGAAAAATATTGGGAGGGCTTGGCTCATCAATGGTGAACCCTCCCAGAGATTGTGCCAATTCAATCTATCAGACCGCTTCTTTAGAACTCTAATATTGTATTAAATACATTATTGAAGACGCACGAGATAAAAAAAAAGTGTGAGCAAAATTGCCTCTCTTTCCTAAAAGAAAAAAAAAAAGACGACCCGCGACAACAAATACCTTCCACATCATCATTAAGTTTTGTCAATGGATATATTCATAATATTTTATGAATAAAAGACCTATTTTTGATTTTATTATTATATAATTTTCGATATTTTGAAAAGCTATGCACTTCTTCAGACTACATTACAAACATGAGCGTTTATTCATCTGTTGCATGAACAGTAGCATACTGTATGGAACAGGGACAGAGGTGGGTTGAAATCTCTTATACTGGGAACAACCCTGGGGATTTCTGTTTATTTACTCTCTGTATTAGTTAAAAAATAACTTTCAACAATTAACTATTACATAGATGCGATTTTTGATCAAATAAATACAACACCTATATAAAATTATTCACATTTAGTTAAGATGGTGTAAAGAAATTTTCTGGAACCTTGTCAACTAAATTTAATTGGAGTTTAATTTTAGCTAATAGCGTGTGTCAATTTTTTTTCTAAGTTATCAATTATTCGGTACTATTTGTTATCACATTTTTCCTCAATATCAGTTTGAAGGCCAACGTTTCTTAATGTTTATTCCTCCATATGTGAAACTTTTCAAAAATATAAATTTAAATTAAAATTACAAAACTATTTTAGAGGCGTAATATTCTTTTTTAAAATAAAACAATTTCTACTGTCCTTACTGCAATGGAAAAATTAAAGGGAGGGCCTGGCTCATCAGTGGTGAACCCTCCCAGCGGTTTCGCCAGTTTAATCTACCATACCGCTGTTATATTGCATTTTCGGAACTTCCTTTTATAGTGATACTGATGCTTGACTCTTCGAGTGGGTATTTTAGATGAACTATGGACATAAGCTTTTAGGACAGCAGAATTACATATAATTATAAATATATAATATGCTTCGAGCAATCGCTCTTCCGCAAATATCAAATTGTGTCTTTTATTTGAACAATTATGTTACGATACACTAGCACGCCATCTGTTATCAAATTACAAAACTATTTTAGAGGCGTAATATTCTTTTTTAAAATAAAACAATTTCTACTGTCCTTACTGCAATGGAAAAATTATTCCATTGCAGTAAGGACAGTAGAAATTGTTTTATTATAAAAAGAATATTACGCCTCTAAAATAGTTTTGTAATTTGATAACAGATGGCGCGCTAGTGTATCGTAACATAATTGTTTAAATTAAAATGTTGATGGATTCTTTCACGGTATTAATTTCTACATGGGCTAACTACTGATATGAACATGTGTTCTCAACCTAAAAATATCTTCTTATTGCCATTTAAACTCTGATGCACAGTGGCTATCACCCATCAGAAGAGATGGGTTTCTGTATAAAGCCTTGTTCAAGAACTTCTTTATGCCATAAAAAACTCATAGAATGGGAGAGGAGAAAGTTTTTTGATTGGTTGACGGCTTTTTGCCGATTTGACAAGTACGACTCGCACTCGAATGTCGTCTCCTATTTATTCTAGCCGGCTAGTTGTAGTAGTTGAAATTGTGAGGATTTGAGCGAGGGCCATCGCTAACTATGTTTAACTAGCGATTTGACACAAAAGAATGCACTTACAATGAACAATGGTTTGAAGCATTGTTAGACAAGAGATGCCACATCCATTTATTTGTGTTGGTCTTGGCTTGTCCCCAAGTTGTCCCATCGGTGGCAATGGCCCCATTTATTTTAAACCTCAGTACGACACTTTGTATATTTTTGCTATAACTGCAACCTGATTGTCGTGTATAGTGTCAACATAGAGCATTACAGTATAACTCTCAATATTTATACGATGCTTCAGCGCGCCATCTTTTATAAGAAATTTGAACTATTTTAACACGTATGTTTCTTTTTAAATAAATCAATTATCTACTGCCCATTGAATCACCACTGATAATCTAAGCCCTCCCATTATTTTATCATTGCAGTAATGGCAGTAGAAATATGATTTATTTTTAAAAAGAATCGTACACGTCAAAAATAGTTCAAATTCATTATAGCTCTCAATGTAAGAAAATATCCTTGTGGTCAAAATTCTATGAAATATTCTAATTAACTGCGTGAAAATTGACCAACGCCTTAAATCATTCCGAAAACACGTCTCCTAATCGTGCAACTTAACGTTTCTGATGGCTATTGTCAAGTAAAGGAAAAATTTTGATTCTTTTTTATTCCTGAATGTTGTGGAAAATAACCTTTACCTCAACCTTTAACGAACTCCGCCTTTGCTGGTCCCAAGCCCGGATGAAAAAGGAGGAGGGGAAGCAGTAACAAGCTCACTAAAAAACCTGGGCTCAGCTGGCCCGGCTGATAGTACCCTGTAAGAGCTCCTAATCCAGGGATACAGGATGAGCAGCATTTGTATTTCATGTTAGGAGCGGCTGTACATGGCGTCTGTTCCTCATGTCAGAGGCGGCCATTTGTTTTGGAGCTAAGTCGGCCTGCCACTGAGTAGTGCTCCCAGTCTTAATGACAAAGGCAGACGCATTCTACTTCACTCAGTCATGATTGTTGTCAAAAAGATACCATCAAGAGTCACAACTTGATATCCTAATATGATTGAGTGGAGATAAGAAAGAAGAAGAAGACACGTGGTACAGGCCATGGTAATCATGGTTGGTAGAAGAAGGCGACTGCTTTTACTGTAAGTGCACTCCATGTCTAGATATGTGAAATGCAGTTTGACGTTTGCACTTACAAATGTGCCAGAGCCCCGTTTGAATCGGGTGCCATTGGAGCATTCATATTTTTAATTTAAAAAAAAGTGCCAATGCGGGAATCGAACCTGGGTCGTATCGGTCGAAAACCAATGGTTAGACCATCTTTCCACCGATCCCCTGAAATTGAAATATGAATGATTGAATTTGGTTAACAGATATCTTCACTAATATTGGACACATTTGTCTTCTGTCACGTTCGACGGAGTAACTTTCAGGATGTGGTGCAGGACGTGTGATCAACGTCACCAGCGTCAACGCCCAGGTTCCCTATCCCGGGTTCGCGGTGTACGGGGCGACCAAGGCAGGTATCGAGGCCTTCAGCGACGCGCTACGTATGGAGCTGCGTAAGTTCGACGTGAAGGTGATCATCGTACGTCCGGGGGACTATGCTCGGCTTACGTCACTCTTCGCCGGTCAGTCGCGGCGGGCCGAGGAGATGTGGACAGCCATGGACACCGAGCGACGTCAAGCCTACGGTTCCTATTTCCGCAGCTACCAGGATTACCTGATTCAGAACAACGGGCTGACATCGCCACCCAGCTTCGAGCGATCCAACCTACTGCCTGTGTTTGAGGAAGCTCTCTGTTCTCCGAATCCAAAGAGTCTCTACACCGCCGCTCCATTCTGGCTTCGATTCTTTCTCGGTCTGGTATCCATGCTCCCCAGCTCATGGTCCGACCGTTTGATCCTCTTCCTCTACAGCCAGACCTTCAAGTTCAACTACGAGCTGGGAGCTCAGAACGATGGAGTCCTCAACATTAAAGATAAATAACCAATCCTACGTTCTTGTAGGTACCTTGTGATTGATTAAATGTGTTTTTTTTATACAAGTTATTTGTCATTTTTTCCATCCTACTTTTCCTTCAGTGCCTTCCTCTACTGAGGGTGGGTCACATGGTCTATCCATATCTCCCTCCTTCAATGTCTTCCTCTACTGAGGATGGGCCACATGGTCTCTCCATATCTCCCTCCTTCAATGTCTTCCTCTACTGAGGAAGGGCCACATGGTCCCATTATGTAAAAATATATGTGTATATAAATTGGACATTTGTTTTTGGCCAAACGTGAAGAATAAGAGCTAAATAAAGATTCATGGTCAAGTTTGAGCTGTTATACGTCTAATTACGAGACAAAAAAAAAGTGGCAATGAGGATGCGGGATCTACAGAGCCAGTAAAAAGCTGAGGAAAACGGCGTCTACGCAAGTATAACTACTACATATTTGAAACTATCTGGATCAAGAAATAAAAAAGAAGTAGAAAAGATCAGCATGACAAGTTCAAAGTTAATAGTTCCTTTTAGATGCTATAGCCCAGTGGAGGATACCATGGATCTTTTTATGTAAAAGATTGAGGATTCCTTTATGGTAAATGATCTGAAGGAGGAGAGGAAATTGCCGATTTTTACCTCGCTGCTAGATTCTGAAACTTTGAAGCTGGGAAACGACATTTTCTTCCCGGGCCTAATGAAAGAACAATCTTCAAAGAATAAAGCTGCATTTGGATCCAAAGAAGAAAGTGATACCACAGCTATGCAGAATTTTGAAGAGAATTCAACTGGATGGAGAATCAATTTCGGAATATCTTAGAGAATTGAAACATTCAGCAATAAATTCTCATTTCGGCGATATGCTGGGAATCATGTTGCGAGACCGTTTTGTGGCTGGAATCAAGTCGGAAAGCATGCAAAAGAAGCTACTACAAGAGGACGACGATGTCACCCTGGATACATTTTTGCAGTGGCGATCTCGTTCGAACTGGCGGAGATAAATACAAGAGAATTACAAGATAAATTAGTGGACAAGATATCCCCTGTGAATGGAAAGGATAAAAAAAAGTGAGTACAATAATAGTTGGCGCAGCATAGGCCCTTCAGGCAAAGAGGAGAAACAATGTGTTATAGATGTGGTGAAAGACATTCACACGTGGCCTCTGTTTGCCTCATAGAACAAAGACTTGTTTTAAAATGTAAAAAAAAACTGGGTCATTTAAGTAAGGTCTGCAAAGCTAGTAAAATAATGTGGGTGTTAAAACTATTTTACCGAGCCTTACTTTTGTACATAGAATGAAAGACTTAGGTGAAGGGAGACGAGGGGAAAAGTTGAAAGAAAGGGTCAAAACATCTACATGGTCGGGGAAACTCCCAGCTGCGAGCCCCAGGACAAAGGTCGATCGATGCCCGGGGAGAAAGTCAAGTGGACGTGTGGAATGTGTTTGGTTGTTCTGCGAGCCCCGTGCGGGCCATGTGGCGTCATCTTTTTTTTTTTCTTAGTTAGAAGCAGCGGACCAGGCGGAGCAGACGCGCCTGAGAAGTATCCTACAAGCAGCGTCTTGTGGACGGAAAGACGTCTGAGAAGTATCCTACAAGCAGCGTCTTGTGGACGGAAAGACGTCTGAGAAGTATCCTACAAGCAGCGTCTTGTGGACGGAAAGACGTCTAGAAATATCCCACAAGCAGAGTCTCGTGGACGGAAAGGACGTCTTGGAGTATCCCTCAAGCGGAAACTTGAGGACGGAAAGGACGCTTTGGACATCGCACGAGCCGCGACAAGAGGAAGCTAAGCGAGCGACGGTGCTGCCACCCGAGGTACTGTGTGAACACAACGCCACCCCCCCCCCTGACACTTATTTTTATCTCCCTTCCCTAGGATTTGCTAATTTTACTTTTTTTTGCTTAACCTTTTTTATCTTGTTTTTATGCATAATTCTTTATATATATATATATAAGTATAATAGTTTTTAGCCCTTTTTAATCTTTAAATAAAACCATAATTCTTTATATATAAGTGTAATAGTTTTTAGCCCTTTTTGTTTTAATTTTTAAATAAAATCTTTTGTTATACTGTGTGAATGTGCATTTATTTCCCCCATTGTTTTTCCTTTCAATCGATCACCCTTTTTTGTTTTTTTTTTAAACGAACGCGAACATTTTGGTGAGCCGGACGTGATCGATTTAAAGGAGATATGGAGGAAATGGATGCAATTAAAAAGCGCAGAAAAGCCATAAGAGGTACTTTCACTAGAATTATTAATGAAATAAATGGGGAATTTGAAAAGTCTCAAATTGATAGGAATGATATTTATTCTAAGTTTAATAGACTAGAGTCTTATTACGCGAAACTTGTAGATCTAAACGAAAAATATCAGGCTTTATTGGTAGTGAAAGAAGGGATTACAGAGGAAAGTATTGATAGGGAATGGCAAGAATGCGATAAATATGAAGAGGAAAAGTTTGATATTCAACAGAAAGTCAGTGTATTACGGAATCCCGATAAAGAAGAAACAATCCCGATTGCTAGCGAGGACACTGTAATAAATGTGAAATTACCAGAGTTAGCCCTAAAAACCTATGATGGCTCTCTGGAAGGTTGGTTGCCTTGGTGGGCGCAGTTTTCGAAAATTCACGAAAATAAGAATTTATCCGATAGCGACCGGTTTTTATATTTGCGTCAAGCAATTGTACCAAATTCAGAAGCCTATCGTGTTGTAGCAAGCTATCCCGTTACAGGCGCCAACTATGCTTTGGCGGTACAAGCCCTACAGGAGCGATTCGGTGACCCGAATATACTGACAGAACTATATGTCAGACGTCTATTGAATTTGGTTATATCTAATATAAAGAAAGAAAATAGAAATTTAAGCAGTCTGTACGACGAACTGAGCAGTCACCTCCGGTCGTTAGAGACATTGGGCATTGATCCCCAGTTGTCGGGTATTTTTTTATACCCTCTTGTCGAGTCTTCATTACCTTCGGATATTTTGAAAATATGGCACAGGCATCCTTCTTCGGGTTATGGTATGGAGTTAGCAAAACGGGAAGAGTCAGATAAAGGGGTTGGAGGAGCTCAAGAAAGGCTAAGGTTATTATTGGACTTTCTAAAAGCCGAAGTAAGGAGTGCTCAACGGCTGAAATTTGTGGAAAAAGGCTTTAAGCAGGAGGAACCCTATAAAAGGTCTTACAATGATGGGACCAGAACAAGGAGCAATTTCAGACCTGCCACTGTGTCTAGTCTGTTCGGAGGGCGAACTAATATAAAATGCTTCTTTTGTGAAAGAACAAATCATGCGAGTCATCAATTCCGCTCCATAATGAAAATGTCTCCGGGAGAGAGAAATGATAAAATACGTAGTGCCCATCTGTTTCAAATGCTTAAGAAAGGGACACATACAGAGTCAGTGCCGAGAACAATTGGAGTGCAAAAACTGTGGGAGAAACCACTTGGAAGTTTTATGTGAAGGAAATTCTTCTAACCGGTTAACGAAACCAGGAAGAGAAAATCTAAAGGAAAATGCACTTGAACTCATTGCATCGCTTTCTAGTCAAGCCTGCACAGGTCAGGTCTTGCTGATGACCACGGTAGCACTGTTAAGAGGCCCAAATGCCTCTAGAAGGGTTAGAATTCTCCTCGACAGTGGAAGTCAGTTTTCGTATATCAAACAGTCGTTAGTCTGGAGTATAGGAATAGAAAGAAAAGGCGAAATAACCATAGCTAAAAGTCTTTTTGGAGGTAATAAGATTGGTGAAGAAAAGCACGGTAAATTTATGTTAGAATTGGAGAATTTAGGTAATAAAAGAGATGTGATCCATATTGAGGCGCTGGATCAACGTAAAATTTGCGACGCCATACCACCTTTGCCAAAAGGAGACTGGTTAGAAAAATTGAAGATTAAGGGCATAATATTGTCTCAGGACAATTTTAAAGGACAAGAGATTGACATATTGATTGGTGCTAACTATCTAGGTATGATTTTGACAGGAAAAAATAGTTCAAGTTGAAGCAGATTTAACTGCGGTGGAAACGAAATTATGTTGGACACTAATGGGCAATTCGCCAATTATTGATAGCAATGACAATGTGCAGCAGACTTTGAATCTGCTAACAACACGATGTGATTTAAAGGATTTGTGGGATCTAGAAGTACTAGGCATTAGGGATCCTGTTGAAACTTGCTCCAAAGAGACCAGATACCAGGAAATAAAAGAAAAGTTTATAACAAAAATTCAAAGACAAAGTGATCAGAGATATTCTGTAGGTCTACCTTGGAAGGTAGAAAAGGAGTCAATCCCCAGCAATCTTGACATAGCGATAAAAAGGTTAGATATAAGCACTAAGAAAATGGCCTCACAGAATAAGTTGACCGAATATAGTCAGATCTTTAGAGACTGGCTGACTGAAGGACTCATTGAAAGAGTCGAGGAAAATCCTCTCGAGAGAAGAGGCTACTATTTACCTCACCGCCCTGTGTACAAGATGGAATCTAAAACGACGCCCATACGTCCGGTTTTCGATGCTTCTTGTCTAGGTCATAATGGACTATCTTTGAATCAATGTTTAGAAAGGGGACCGAATTTATTGGAAAGAATCCCTGAAATGATGATAAGATTTCGGGAAAATAAATTTGGAGTCACGGCAGATATAAGAAAAGCATTCCAGATGGTGGCGATTGAAGAATCTGAACGGAACTACCTTAGATTCCTTTGGTGGGAAAAGGAGAGCGATAGAGAACTAATAGCTTACAGGCATAAGAGACTTGTATTTGGCTTAAACTGTAGTCCTTTTGTGCTGAACGCCGTAATAGAATACCATCTTCAATCAATAAGGGGCCCACTTGTTCAATGGGCAAAGATTTTAGCTCAATCCTTCTACATGGACAATTGTATTACCTCGCTGGAAACAAAGCAGGAAGTGCAGGAAATTCAAAAGGCCGCAATTGAAATTATGGACAGGGCTAAAATGAACTTACGAGAGTGGGAATATTTTCTGGAGGAAAACCCTGAAAAGGGGACTTGTACAAAAATATTGGGTGTTGTTTGGAATAAAATGGAAGATTCATTAAAATGCGAACTCCCTGACAATTTGAGTCTTCAACCCAAATTAACGAAAAGGCTGGTACTGTCCATGGTTCAGCGGATATTTGATCCACTTGGATTTTGCGCTCCAGTATTCTTGCCACCAAAGTTGTTACTGCAGCGATCATGGGGGCTGAAACTAGGTTGGGATACACCTCTACCCGAAAGTATGGCCCAGGAATTTCGAACCTGGTTGGATCAAATAAAATTCATAGAGTTAATAAAGATACCGAGATATATGTGGAATGATCTCATTTTCCCTACAGAAGTTCATATCTTTTGTGACGCTAGTCAAAGAGGCTATGGAGCTGTAGCCTATTTAAGGAGCGAAACGGGACGAGAAAATACTCTAACTTTGATTTGGAGCAAAGTCAGATTAGCTCCTATGAAGAGTATTACGATCCCTCGCTTGGAATTAATGGCCATGGTACTAGGAGCTAGACTAGCCAATGCAATCCAAGCTGCCTTGAAGAGAAAATGTGAAACAACTCTTTGGTCTGACTCTACTACCGCGCCAAGTTGGATAAAGAGAGAAATTGAGTGGAGAGTTATCGTGAGAAACCGAGTCAGAGAAATACAGGCCACTACCAATTTGAACGATTGGAGGTTCGTTCCTAGTCAGTTGAACCCGGCCGATCTTCTGTCTCGAGGTTGCCCTCCAAGCCAGTTTGTGCAAAGCAGATGGTGGGAGGGCCCCGAATGGTTGAAAAAACCTAAAGAATTCTGGCCCAATTCAGAGTTCTCGATAAATCCAAAAGAAATAAATGTTGAAGAAAACATTATGAAAACCAACATTAATTTGAACATCGATTATAAAGACTGGATACTGACAAGGAGGTCTAATTACTCTCTCAACATCAGGGTAATGTCCTATGTTTTAAGATTTTTAGGGAAACTTAAAAAACAGTCAACTGAAACAGGACCTTTGAAAGTTTCAGAATTAGACTTGGCAGAAAAAAAGCTTATCCGAATGATTCAGGAGAAAGTCTCCATAGAGAAATCGAATGCAACCAAGAGTTTTAAAATATTAAAAAACACTGACGGACTTTGGTGTGTAGAAAGCAAACTTTTACATGGACAGGTCCCAGAAGAGTTTAAAACTCCTATCATTCTACCAGGCGACCATCCCAGAGCAACTTATATGTGAAGTGCACCTGAAGAATGGACATGTAGGGGTGCAATTCATTTTATCAAAGCTGAGAGAGAAATTTTGGATAATCAGGGGAAGGAAAACGATAAAGAAAATTATCAGTAAGTGCATTGCTTGCAAGAGACTTAAAGAAAAGTCTCTGCAAAGACCAATGGCAGCTTTGCCAGAAAACAGAATTGGACTGGGCAAACCCTTCCAAATTACAGGATTTGGTTTATTAGGCCCTCTTCATTTGAAAGAAGGTGGGGAAGTGTGGGTAGCCGCCTTTATTTGCGCCGTCTATCGCGCTATTCATCTGGAGTTGGTGAAGAGTTTAGAGACAGGAGTCTTCATGATGGCCCTCCATAGGTTTATTTGTCGGAGAGAGCGCCCCGAGAAAATATATAGCGACAATGGCACCAATTTCGCAAAACTTAATAGAATATTCAAGAGATTGGATTAGACTAGAATTGAAAGGGAAACCTCAATTAAAAGGATACAATGGATTTTTATCCCTCCTTCTGCTCCTTGGTGGGGAGGATTTTGGGAAAGAATGGTTAGGACAATAAAGGAAATGTTGATAAAGATGCTAGGTCACAGGAAGCTGAAATATATACAACTGCAGACTGCCCTTTGTGAAATCGAATCTATCATTAATAATCGACCCCTCACTTATGTCTCTGAAGACGACAATGATCTAAAACCGTTAACTCCTAATGAGTTTTTACAAAATGGTCCAGAGTCTAGCTTTCCTGAATTTGAAAATTTAAAGCCAGAAATGTTGCACACTAGATACAGAGAGTTAGGTCAACTGAAGAGAGAATTGAAGCAGAGATTCTTAAAGGAATATTTAGGCGCACTGATTCAGAAATACGAAAATATTGATAGAAGACAGTTGAAAGTAGGAGACGTTGTACTGATCGGGCAAGAAAATCTTAAAAGAATGTTTTGGCCTAAAGGGCGAATAGTAAATCTCATACCAGGAAAAGATGGAATAGTGAGAGTGGCCCTTGTTAAAACATCCACAGGAACCTTGATCAGGGCTCTACAACGCTTACACCCTCTTGAAATATCCTCGAATGTTAAGACGATTCAAATGGACAATTCAAATACCGAACCCCAATCTGATGCATTTTTATGAAATAGGCCCAATATTGAATCTAGGGACTCTAGAAATAGATATGGTAGGGTAATCAGAAAGCCTGCAAGGTATGACTCGAAGGACTAGTGAAAGTACCTGTATGGGAAAAAAAAGGTGTAATATGTGTATTCTTTTATGTGTATTTTATGTAATGTAATAGGCATATCTACTCTTGTGTGTATTGTGTATTTATATGCTCTTTTGTCTTATACCTAATTTTGACTTCTTTCAGAGCTAAATTTTGTGGGAGAATGTTAAAACTATTTTACCGAGCCTTACTTTTGTACATAGAATGAAAGACTTAGGTGAAGGGAGACGAGGGGAAAAGTTGAAAGAAAGGGTCAAAACATCTACATGGTCGGGGAAACTCCCAGCTGCGAGCCCCAGGACAAAGGTCGATCGATGCCCGGGGAGAAAGTCAAGTGGACGTGTGGAATGTGTTTGGTTGTTCTGCGAGCCCCGTGCGGGCCATGTGGCGTCATCTTTTTTTTTCTTAGTTAGAAGCAGCGGACCAGGCGGAGCAGACGCGCCTGAGAAGTATCCTACAAGCAGCGTCTTGTGGACGGAAAGACGTCTGAGAAGTATCCTACAAGCAGCGTCTTGTGGACGGAAAGACGTCTGAGAAGTATCCTACAAACAGCGTCTTGTGGACGGAAAGACGTCTAGAAATATCCCACAAGCAGAGTCTCGTGGACGGAAAGGACGTCTTGGAGTATCCCTCAAGCGGCAACTTGAGGACGGAAAGGACGCTTTGGACATCGCACGAGCCGCGACAAGAGGAAGCTAAGCGAGCGACGGTGATGCCACCCGAGGTACTGTGTGAACACAACGCCACCCCCCCCCCCCTGACACTTATTTTTATCTCCCTTCCCTAGGATTTGCTAATTTTACTTTTTTTTGCTTAACCTTTTTATCTTGTTTTTATGCATAATTCTTTATATATATAAGTATAATAGTTTTTAGCCCTGTTTTAATCTTTAAATAAAACCATAATTCTTTATATATAAGTGTAATAGTTTTTAGCCCTTTTTGTTTTAATTTTTAAATAAAATCTTTTGTTATACTGTGTGAATGTGCATTTATTTCCCCCATTGTTTTTCCTTTCAATCGATCACCCTTTTTTTGTTTTTTTTTTTAAACGAACACGAACAGTGGGCATGTAAATTGGTAAAAGATGACTATATATTCTGTACAGGGCGAAACTGATGCCACAATAAATTTAACAGTAGATGATTATTCTTTGTGCTTTACAATAGATCCTGGAATTCGAGTTACGTTAATACCTAAAGATATTTATAAGAATTATTGGCAAGGTAAAAATTATTTCCAACAAATTTAAGATCAAAATCCTTCTGTGGTAAATCAATAGAGATTATAGGTCGATTAAATGTTTTTGTAAAAGAAGCCAACCAATATTTACGATTAATATTTGTAAATTAAAAAATCCAGGTAATTTTATTAGGAAGAGAATGGCTTAAACAGTTAAAACTTGATTATTCTAGATTGTTTAGCATTAAAAATTTAAATAATGAATCTGATAGAAATAGTTTGATGGATAGGTATACAGATTTGTTTAACAAAGATTTGGGCTGTCTAAAGGATGTTAGAATAAATTTTAATTTAAAAAAGGATGTGACTCCTGTGTTTGTTTTGTAAGGCCAGAAGTTTACCTTTCTTTCTAAAAAAAAGTAGAGAATGAAATTGATCGTTTATTGAATTCTGGTATTTTAGAACCTATAAGATGGTCCTTAAAATTAGCTGCATTTAATTATACTGTGAAACTTCGAAAAACAGTGATAATTCCAATGTTGACGCATTGTCACGTCTTCCTTTAGAATCGAGTGTCAGGGAGTCTCTTGATGAAGACCAGGTACTTCTTCTCAGGAAGTTGAATGAGGTACCGTTCTCTTTTAGGGAGGTGGCATATGAGACGTCTCGAGATAAAATACTATCTATAGTATTAAGGAATGTTAGAGAAGGCAACTGTGTGTGTGTGTGTGGAAATTCACAAGGGTACCGAGGGAAAATCCACTAGCTCCTTATTATAAGATCAAAGAGGAATTAAGTTTGAAGTTTGGTTGTCTTCAATGGCGTGAAAGAGTGGTAATTCCCCAAAAATTAATATCTTTAATTTTAAATGACTTGCATGAAATGGAAATGGGGATTGTTAAAATGAAGATAATTGCCAGACGGTATTTTCTGGTGGCCAGGCATAGACAGTAACATCGAGGAGTTAACTAGAGAATGTAGAGTATGCCAAGAATCGGCAAGCTTGCCACCGGTTACCACCTCGGAATAGACTTGGCCCGAAAAACCGTGGCATCTCAATCTTGAAACTGGATTTGTTGCCAATTTTCTACACCGTAATTATCGATTTATTATAATTTACAATGTGTTACCCAAAATCTTTATCCTACTCTTCACAAGCCCCCATCATAACTTCCATTGTCAATATACACTCATGGACAATACTTAAGGAAGTTGTACCTTTCAGCATGTATATCGGGATTCAGACAATAACTCTGAAAGATATTACAGTGATCTTTATTGAAGACACACGAGATAGATCAATTTCCTCTTGGCAAAATTTGCATCTAATTAAATATTGTAATTATAAAATTGTCTATTCTGTAGCAAAGAACATATATCATATTGAGATAATCTACAAACATGTCAATTATACTATTTCTACTACATCTGGTTAAGTCGCCAGTTGACTAGTCTATCCTCATCGTATAGCTCCATTGTCAGATCATCGGGCGAAGTCTGACAGCGTCTCTCGACAAGTACTTTGTGGGCGTTGCAGTTGGCAGAATCAATGACGACCCTTTACTTTAAAGTGAATTCGGTTAGAAATCAACTATAATAGCCTTCCACACTGTTCGATGTTATGTTCATGTAATATTATACAAGTTCTATTTTAAATTGTATATTTGACTAAGTATAAAATTCCATAATATATTTTAGCGACAGAGAAAGAGAGAGTGAGGTTTTCAGGCTAGACAGTCTATTTAGTTTGGTTACTTTCACTCGCTGGTGGGGTTGGACTTTCGCAAGAATCGGGGTCATTTGAGCCTTTTTTATCAGAAAAAAAGTGCCCAATGCGGAAATCGAACACGGGTCGTAGCGGTCGAAAACCAACGGTTTAGACCATCCTTCCATCGACCCCCATAAGGCGAAGCTGTGAAGTTGCTTAGTCAGAACAACTTAACTGAATAATGGTTCCGCTGATTTTACAGAAGTGCTTGAATGATTGATGTGCCTGGGATTTATCTTCATACAGTCTAACATCCAACCTACAACTGCTGGAAATATTTCTCTAGCCCAGGTTTTTTCCCTTTCTTATATTCACACACACAAGCCTTTATTAAGACATTCCGTCTTATACAGACGATTATCCTGTGAGAAATGAATCTACGATAAAATGAGAAGCGGGGGAAGAAATTGAATCCTCGCTCAGAAATGAGAAAAATAAAAAAAAAGGTTGAAGGAGATTTTAAATGGAAAAAGAAAACAAGGAAAGAATATCTATATATTCAGATACACCAAATTCTTTCCAGCTCTTATATTCAGATAGACCAGGTTTTTTCCAGCTCTTATATTCAGATAGACCAGGTTCTTTCCAGCTATTATATTCAGATAAACCAGGTTCTTTCCAGCTATTATATTCAGATAGACCAGGTTCTTTACACAGCTCTATTGTTCCGGAAAGCTCAGATGAGTTTGTCCGAAGTTGTGTTTGTTCCACTCCATCTAGGACAAACTTTGCCATATCCCTGCGTTCATCCTGAGAGGCAAGGATCACTGTTTCCATGTTCAGAATTTTGTTCTGTCTTTCTCAGAAATGTGACGTAGTGATGTCACATGCAATACCTAGACTTTTCCTTTCTCGAAGTTGGATGTAGCATTTCTATGTCTAGTTTCATGTCGAGACTGCATGTATAAGAAAATATTTTTTGTAGTAAATTTGATATATAATTACCCCTAAGTATCGGTTACACCTAAAGCTTAGATGTTATGTAAATATGTTGAGTTTTTTCGTTTAAAAGATATGCAAATTTCTAGGAATAGAGTGGCGTGTGGTAGTATGGATTTTCTCACGTCTTACTTAACTTTCTTCATTGTGACAGTTTTGAATTCTTCAATTGTCACCACGTGGGATAACTGAATGTCAACAACAACTGTCAGCTTTAGAGCGTCAATACTGCATATCCCGACGTCCATCTTTTATACATCTTGTATTCTTTATATAATAAAAAGGCATAAATTGGATTGTATGAAAGATTTATTTGCCAATATTTTGGTTGGCTGAATTCTCATCTGGCTCTATTTTCAAAACGATCTTGTATTCTATTATTTTATTATTTGAAGAGTTCTTCTTAATATTATCTCTTCTATTCTGTGCTATGACAGTTAGTTTATCTCAGAATTGATAGTCTAATCGTGTCACAACTTGATCCCTATAAGTTATCTACAATCTGACACCATATCTCTAGTTAACATATCGTGACAGAGGCTAAACCAAATCTCTACATTCTTCAACGCCATTCTGCAAGTTCAATCCGACCGTTCCCATCATTCCATTATTTGTGTAGCTCCACTAATTCAATTCCTACTCTTTACCTAGATATATCACCCTTATTTTTATTATACTGATAATTCACTGGTCTACACTGAAAAAGATGTTTTTGATAATACATCAGTTTCTAACTCTATTTGAGGTCCTGATCACGAATATAATGTTAGTTTTTATGTATCTCATCAATTTTTAGAGATATAACATATACATATTTAGGCCACAATATGGTACATCAGTGCATATAAGCGGTACGAAACACATTGAACGCAAATAAAAACTGTGAACGTCATACCAAAAGGTACTTTATTTACTCTCTCTCTCTGTAGTATAAGAAAACTGAATCTTTACAAAAAGAATTTAAATTCTACAGTCAATCCTCCATGAATTTCAACCTTTTTGATTTTCTCTTATAAGTGTATTCCGGCAGGTCGCGGGACAGATTCCAGCAGTAATCTGCCATCATGTGGCAGTCCCAGACACCTTGATATCTCTTTTCCATCACTTTCATGTCTTGATGGAATCGCACGCCTTGTTACTCACTATATGCACCGAGATTATCAGGGAATTTGTCCAGGTGACTATGCAAGTAATGAACCTTAATACTCATATTTACACCTAAAGCTTCATAACTTTAAAGCATATTTTGGACAAGCTCTTTTTAATTATCGACTCTTCTATTACCTAAAAAAATCCATGTACTACAGCCTTAAAGCCTGACCATGCTGCCTCTTCAATTCCATTCATGGTTATTAGAAAATTGTTGTCATTCAGGAGCCTCTTTATTTGAGGTCTGTCAAAAACCTTTGCTTTTTTCTTTTCTAGGCAAATATCTGGGGAAAAAACGACATATATATTTGAAGCATTCTCCATCTTTATCTAAAGCCTTTACAAACTGCTTACATAAACCTCTACTATAACCTTTCTTTTAATCTTGATGCAAGCAGTTCCACATCTTGCTTTCAAAGTCTCAGGTCACGTGTCAAATCATTCTGTTTTGGTTGTGAAAAATGTTTTGGACATTCTTGTTCTCCATAGTTCTCACTATCAGAATCATCCAGTTCGATATCTTTTTGTGTGGGGTCTTCTGATTAGTCATAAAGAGGATTATTAGCACTGGATGAAAAAACTGGGAGGGGACTATTTGAGCTGTGTGGTAGTGGAATTATAGCTGAATATAGGTCTTTGTATATAAGCTTTTTCTTACCATTCCTGTTAAAGTGTTTCAAGTCTTTTACGCAAAAGTAACAATCATTGTCATATTTTTTTGGCTTACGTCAAACCACAAGGATCCCAAATGTCAGTTGCCTTTCACCGTTTCTCCAAGGCGCAGTGTTTCGAGACACGTTTTGCAAACCTTATGTGGAGCCCATGTCTTGTTCTGCTCTCCTTATTTTATACCAAAATATGCGAAATCCGCCCGCTTTACAAAGTCTGTTATTGCATTTCTTTGCGCTTTTACAGTATATTCGCCACATATATTAACAGAAAATATTTGGGTCGTTTTTGCAGGTTCTTCTTTTGGAAACCATGTCTGGAAGTGAATTTATTAATGTGTTAAAATTTTATTTTCATAAGGTTGATAAATAGCTTTTAAATGAATGATGCTTGAAATAATAATTTTTATTAAATTTAATCTGTGTAAATAAATATTTTTTCTACAAATTCAAATACTTATTTATTATTTGACAATTTCAAATTAGAAGTGAGGAAATAATGTTTGGAATTTATTTATTTATTTTAATTGTTAAAATTTTATCTTTATATGAAGTTAATTGCGTATGTTTTAGAAGAACTTTGAGATGTGATGATTGTAAAAATTATGGAACAATCATGATGACTTGGCAGTTTTGTTTGTGAAAATATTATTTTGGTAAAATACATTTATGGTCATTATCTATAGATTTTGATGACACACAGAAGAAATATGAGCAGAGTCGGAATCAGCGCCATTGGATTACCCAGAAAACATTTAAAATGCTCAAACATCAAACCCCTTTTAAAATTTTGTAGACATGTGTTATATTTATATATAAAATCTAAATATATTTGTTATTCAATATAAATTAGGTTTCCTGGGTCACCCCTTTCCAACAATAGGCACTTTATAAAATATTTTTACTTTAGGTAGGATGTCTAGGAGCCTGGCAGGGCTGATTTAATCGGACTCGGCCGAGTAATGCCTATAAATGGCGGAGGTTGATTCGAGCGACCCGATGTTGGAGCTCTGTTAGAAGAGTGGTATAGGCCTACTGGGGAACCCGCCACTATAAACAAAGGGTAACGCGCCATCGGCAGTACCTCCGGGGTGGTGTGGAAATTATGCCAAATAATAATAATAAATGTTATTACACACACACAACTGAATAAACCTAAAATTTGATACAGATAAAAGATTCAATACATACAATTTATATTATTATTATTATAGTGTTCTATATATCTCATCTCATCAATATAATGAAAAAAACATTTCTTCACTCTTAAGCTTTTGTCAAAGTATATTACATATATCTACATCTGTATAGATAACTATCGTGGATTCAAACTTCTTAGATTTCCATTGACCACCACTTCTGGTAGGTCTTTTGGTATAAAAATTCATCACTACAATCCAGTTTTGTAACGTTTTGGTGATCCAGGCATAGAGAGATGTTTTACCTTTTTCACATTTTACTAGTCTTTATTTTATCTGTTGGAGATATCTTTAAGCACAGAATGGATGAGGTGCCCCAAAAATGTTGATTCCAGAGAAAAGGTTTAACGAAAACAAACATTTGAGTTTTTAGTGTTGAATCGTTTTAAATGCTTGCAAATAAAACAATATTCCTTCGTGTTTAAAACTGCAAAAAATAATTTGAATATTTAATCAAATACTCCGCAAAAACTTCTTTACTAATTTATTATAATTGGCGAGCTTTCGATATAGAAAACTATTCCAGGGGGGTTATTCCAAGTATATCTGATAATTTAAAACCCCAGTCATTCTACCATGCTCCTGCCTTTGTCCAACCACCTTGTACCCTGTACCAACTTACTGTATGACATGATGTACTGCTAAGAGCCAAATAAAATACGGACTGTATGTCAGACAGACAGAGAAAAACAAGGATATAATATGATTATAGATATTAATAAACGATTGCAGTTAGGCCTAGAGTTAAGAGGAAAGATTTCTAACTCGCATCTTTAGCGCTAGGTCAACGACACTTTTATTCCAGAGAACTCCAAGACAAAGGACCCCGGAGTTGAATTCGCTGAAAACAACTTTATTTAGGTCAATGCTCCATCCTCACATTTTCTGCTAACTATCAAAGATGGCTTCCCAGTCGTTTGGACCAAACAAGGCGATTCTTCATCTTCCATTATGTAATGAATGACTAATCAGAATCTCAATAGAGGTCACCTGATACCACCCGACTGGGGAAGTCTCAGTAGCGTCTCCGAGTCTCATCTGCACTAGACGTGTCTTCTGATCCAGCATAAATCGCGGGGCGTAAGCTCATTCTCCTCCATGTTATCTGTCTGTCAGCATCGGTTCCCTTGACCAACCTATCCTGTGTCCTCACTCCTGCCATCACGACTGCAAAATTCACCAATCCAATTCAAACTTCCAGTTGACAGCACCTTCGCTGTCACAACTACCACAGAGCAAACGGAGAATCGGCAAGATTATCCACATATATACATTTAAAAATAAATATTTGTAAGCGGCCATTACGCGTGGATGGAATCAAACCCATCAGAGATTTGTTTTGAATATGGATTTTATTAAATTTTACTTCAAATTTTTATTGATACTTTGATGTATTTTGTTTGAACATGTGTCAATCGATCTTAACCTTCTTTTGTAATATGGATAAACTGTGAGGGGAGGTGGGTGTTTATGCTATTGTACTGAGATGATATGAAGGCTTCTAAATATAATCTTTATGTTTTCGAAACTATGTTCTGATAATGATATTTAACATTCCGCAGATTGTAAATGTGACTAATATCTATTATGTTTTAGGCTATAAGTGATTTAGGGTCATTATTTCTTATATTCCTGCTGTGTTCTTTCTTTGGGATCTGTATGGTTCTGTTTTTTCTGCCTATATAAGTTGCGATGCAGTTATCACATTTGACTGAATAATTTTTTTTTTCATATGGCAGGCTTTGTTATGGGGTTCTTGATAATGTTGGCTATTGCTGGAGGAGTGTGAAAAAAGGTTTGGAATCTGTATTTTTTTCAACCTAAATGATAAGGTTTGATATGCTGGAGTGTACAATATGAACCTTTTTCTTTGTATAATGGATTCATTTTTGTCTGAAACTCCCCATTTGCCGGTCCCAAGTCCGCATGAAAAAGGAAGAGGGAGATCAGTAACAAGCTCGCTAAAAACCTGGGTTCAGCTGGCCCGGCTGATAGTACTCTGTAAGGGCTCCTAATCCAGAGATACGGGATGAGCAGCATTTGTACTCCATGTTAGGAGCGGCTGCACAAGGCGTCTGTTCCTCATGTCAGAGGCGGCCATTTCTTTTGGAGCTAAGTCGGCCTACCACTGAGTAGTGCCCTCAGTCTTAATGACAAAGGCAGAAGCATTCTACTTCACCCAGTCATGATGGTTGTCAAGCAGACACCATTAAGGGTCACTACTTGATATCCTAATATGATTGAGTGGAGATAAGAAAGAAGAAAAAGGCTTTTTTCTGGTTTGCTTTAAAATAATGCCTATGTATAAAATATCGAGGGTATGCTCTACTCTTTAAATATCTTTGAATTTGATTTTTTCAAGATTGTTCAGAAGGGAAAGAGAGCAATGAGTGTGAATCCTTCAGTTACAGTTGTCACGACTGATATTTATGAGAAACTGGATCGTAGAAATTAAAATGGAAATATTGAGATTAGTAAGTCGGCTTGTATTATACTGTTGTGTGGTGTTCGTTCTAAATAATCAGTAAGTCCATATATGGAACTTATCTTCCTTTTCTATTTCTAGCTTGAATTTGATGTTCCTGTAATATTTGTTGAGACTTGAGAATATTTACGATTTTATTTTTATTATATTTTCTGCAAAAAATATATCATCTATATATCGATACCAATTCGTTATCCTCAAATTATTTTGATCACATATACATTCATCAATCTGTAGTATTATCTTTTCTGCAGCGATAAGAGATAGAAGACTTTCCATAGGGGTTCCACATCTCTGTCTACAGTGATCTTAGTAAAAGTGAATACACCTATTGTGTTAAGCACAATTTAAATAGGGTGATTATGGTTTTAGTTTTATTTTATAATTCAGCCTTCTTTAAACATGAGGAATATAATATTCCTCGAATGTTTGTGTGTTGCATATCATAAATTCCACTTAATTTCAAAGAAAAAGCGCTGTCTTCCTGAAAAATAAAAATTTAATTGGTAGTAATTCACTCAATATGTATAGAGAACAAGCTAGTAAAATCTAGGTAAATATCTATGCTGCTAATAAAATTCATAATATTAATGTTAAACTATTACATTTAACTTCTATATACGTGATTTCTGCTTATCACTAATACACGTGGTGCAGGCCATGCTAATCATGGTGGGTAGAAGTAGGCAACTGCTTTTACTCTAAGTGCACCACATGTCTACACTTGTGAAAAGCAGTTCGACTTTGCACTTACAAATGTGCCAGACCCCTGTTTATTTACTTGCACTTGCTGGTGGGGATGAACTTTTGCAAGAATTGGGGGCCATTGGAGCGTTTTTTTTTTTATCAGAAAAAAGTGCTCAATTCAGGATTCGTTCCAGGGTCTTAGCGGTCGAAAACCAACAGTTTAGACCATCCTTCCACCGACCCCCTTCTATATGTGTAACATGCTTATAAGTAACATAGGTATACGCTCTCCCAATATTTTATAAATTTTACAGGCAGTAGGAAATAGTGTTTTATAAAGAAGAAAGATTCCCTTCAAAAATGATTTAAATATCTTATAGCAGATGAGCAAGATAGCTCATTATTTTATTGTAGAGTAAGGCCATAAATATATTGTTCTATTTAGAGAAAAACATACGCGTTAAAAAGTTTCAATTTCTTAAACCAGATAGGAATGACATGTGCCCTCCCATTATTTGATTAATGCAGTGAGGAAAATAGAAATTATTTTTTTTTAATGAGAAAATACGCTTCAAAATAGAATTTTTTACAGATAGTACACTAATATATAATGTTAAGGAATACTATTCAATCTGATTTATATTCTCCGATAATTTCACTCAATATGTGGTAATTAGCGGATTATCAATTATACTCCAGCTGTGAGAAATCATTTATATTAATTATAATCATTTCACCTCCACCAGCGGAAGCAAGTAACCGAAAAAGACTCTGGATTCATATGTGAAGACATGTGGTGCACTTACAGTAAAAGCAGTCGCCAACTTCCACCCACCATGGCCTGTACCACCTGTACTAGGGATAATAATGGAAAAATCATTTAACTAATAGTAGACTTAGTTTTAATATTCATATTGTGTATTACATAGATTTATGATGTTGTCGTCAACTGAATTGTGACTAATCCATAGCTGTGTTGTATACAAGTCCAGACACAAAGTTTGAATATTCATAAGAATTCAATAAGCTCTCAAATTGTCAAAATATTTGAGGGTTCATCATCAGGTTGTACCTTTTAGCATGTATATCGGGATTCATACAATAACTCTGAAACATATTTGATACAGAGTGACCTCTATTTAAGACACAAGAGATAGCCAAAGTGTGAACAAAGTTTCCTCTGTCTCCTTCATTAAAAAAAAGGACGATCGGAGTATCAAACACTCCTTACAATATTTAAGTTTTGTCCATGAGTGTATAGAGAAGACCATATTTTTAAAGAGGTTGTCTTACCTGTTTTATATAGAGCTAGTACAATGTTTCACTTGATATTATTATTTTATGTGTTTAAACTGCTTTTAGGTTAACTGTGTTATCTACTATCTCAAATTGGTTTATGAGTAATTTTTAAGTTAGGTTTTGATGGTTAGTCTTTAGATATAAGGATAAATTCAATTTTTACTTTCTCTTCCTATTTAAATATCAATTTAGAATTATTTTATAGATTGAAATATAATTGAGTGAATTTGGTAACATGAAACAACTATATCCAAGAGAAATAAATGGACATTTAGAAAAAATCGATATTTTATTTTGTTTTGAAAGAATATATTTGATCTTCTAAAGAGAGAGAGATTGAGATTGAAACTACTTTATTTCAAGTTACATATAAGATTATATAAGGTTAAATACAGAATAAATATAAATATGAATAAATAAGAATAAATAATGATAAAAATATAATTAAATAGATATAAATTGATAAATATACATATATATAAAAATATATACAAGGTCTTCATTGGTGGTGCCCACCGCTGGAAAGACTCCGCCACCGGTGGACTGCGAGAGTTCTCTCCCACAGAGTGGGCAGGTCTAGGTGTTGGCTGGCGTTGCCCACCTCAAGACCAAGATGGTACTTGTAGATGGTAGCCACACTGGTTAGCTTCACTGCCTCGGGATGGAGGCCGACGCCGAAAAGCCAGGCCTGCAGATCCAGGGGCACTTCGCAGGAGGCGAACACCTCCCCGAACAAGGGTCGCACGGCATGGCAACTCCAATATCTGTGGGTCAGCGACCCGTCGCTGGACCCACAAGCGGCACAGTTGGCACGCCTCGAGGCAGGATGGTCAGGATGGGGTAGGGCGTGGAGGGCCAGCCATAGGGCGACATCTGCGTCGTGCCCCGAGAAGCAGTTTCGACGCAGGTCGGCCCAGGAGATGGAACGGGGCAAATCCACGGTGGGGGTCCACCGGGCAGCCAGCTCTGCAGTAGGATGCGCCTGGAACCGTGTCGAGTCCAATGCCCGGCGCGCCCTCCGGCTGGTTAGGCGGGTGATGGGGGTCTTCGATCCCCGCAGGACGATGGTCTCCGCCTCGTACTCCGCATGATAGCTGGAACTGGCGTTTTCCCACAGGAGACATTGGCAGAAGCGCGCTGCACTAGCGCGCAGGGGCGCCATCGGGGAAGTCCCCGACAGTCGCCTGTAGCCAGTGCTCGGGAACCAGCAGGTCCGGCGGCCGCAGGAATCTGTTGTCGCCTCGAAGGCGCAATGATCTCAGGATGGCGGGCTGCAGAACTCTGTGGTCTAGCTCAAGGACACTTGAGGCGGCCTCCCACAGGCTAAGCAGTCTCCTCCTTCTGGGCGAGAACCAGACGTCAGGAGCCGGCGGTGTCAGCCACGCCCGGCTGCGGACCAGCCAAGAGTAGCCGTTGGCGGCGCCGCAAAGAGAGGCCTGGACCCCCTTCAGGCAGGCGATCCGAAGCTCGCCCGCGATGTCAAGCAGGCCGACGCCACCATCGGATACTGAACGAGCCAGGATGTGCCGAGGGAGCCACGAGACTCGGCTCGTACCCCACACGAAGCGCGCCAACCGCGCCTGCAGCCGGACGACGATGGTTTTAGGTGGAAGGTAACCGTGGAGGTGGTGCAGGATGGAACCCAAGACCAGGCTGTTGGCCGCGCGGGCACGACCCACCAGCGACAGGCCGCGGGTGAAGGGCGATCACCTCGCGATGGCTCGCTCCAGCAGCCCCATCAAGTGTGTGGCCTGGGAGGCGACGATGTTTCTGGTGGTGATGGTGCAGCCCAGGACGGTCAGCGACTCGGACGTCCAGGAGATTCCCAAAGGAGAATCCGTCCGGTGCTTCCAGGAACCGCACCAGAGCCCTCAGCTCTTCGTGAAGTTGACAGCCACCCCAGAGGACATGCGGAACTCTTCGAAGATCAGGGGTACGAGCTCAAACTGAGCGTCGTCCCTGATGAAGAGTACGATGTCGTCCGCATAGGCGACCACTTTACCGCGGCTCTCGAGGCGGCGTAGCAAAGGTCCAACTCCGATACTGAAGAGCGCGGCGCTGAGACGGCAGCCCTGCCTCACCCCGTTGAGAAGCGGGAAGGCCTTGATGTAGACCTCTCCGACCCGGATGGAGGTGTCTGCTTCCCCGTAGAGGACAGCAATCCACCCTAGGAAGGTAGATGGTAGGCCCAGCTTCTCCAGCAGGCCGAACAAGTAGCTCCTGCTCAGGGTGTCGAAGGCCGACTTCAGGTCCAAAGAGATGACAGCCAGCAGCGTGTCATGTCTGGATGCCCCGGCGGCTTCGTCAGACACTCGCGCGATATTCCAGGAGGATGACCGTCCTGGAACGGCGTAGGTCTGACAGTCGGGCACCAGGTCTGGCAGATGACGACGTAGACGGGCCATGAGCACGCCGCTGAGGACCTGTAGTCGGTCGTTGGCAGGCTGATTGGCCTGGATGCCTGTAGACCCGGACCAACGTGCATCTTCGGCAGAAGGATGACCTTGCTGCACCTTGAGGATGGAGCAAGAGCCCCGCGGAGTCGAGAAGCCTCGAAGACTTGCTAAAGAACTTCGGCGAAGAAATCTTCAAAGGCTTTGACAAACTCGCAGGGTAGTCCGTCCCACCCCGAGGCACGGCCATTTGGCAGGCGATGTATGGCTGCCGCAATCTGGTCGCGGGAGATGTCAGCGAGAAAGATCTGGTCCCACTCTTCGAACTCCAAGGGAGTCACTTCAACTAGGAAATAAGCGATGGCTTCTTCCGAACTTGGATCCTGAGCGAAGCGACTGCTTAAGCGCTCCAAAGGAAACGCCTAAGCTGGCCCCCGGAGGTGGCGTTGCCGTCGTCGTCGGTGTAGGTGGAGGGAGGGCGACGTCTGGCTCAGAGGGAACGCCCGAGGTCCGACAAGGAAGGATAGTCGAAGCGGGCAGTGTCGTCCTCCAGTCTCCAACTCAGGAAGAGGCTTGCTCTCTCGATGTATCCACCTTGACAGGTCTGACCGTTGCAGCTTTTCGATGCAGGGAAGTCTTGTAGCTGAGCAGCTGAGCTAGGTCTCCTACTTGGATCAGGACGGCACGGTGGTCTGAGTAGGCATAGTCGATAGTTGGATATTGGGTGACGCGGTTGCAGAAGCCTGATGGAAGTAGGATTCTGTCCAGACGACGCGCGTCGACTCGACTTCCGATCGTAGCAACCCTGGTGTGCTCCAGTGCAGCATCGAAGAAGGTGGCGATATCGACGAGGTCGGCTTGGTCCAGGGGCTCCGCGAGGGCTTCTGCTGAACCTGATGTCATGTCCTTCGCCGACTCCTCGGAGATGTTCAAATCACCGAGGATCCACGCACCTTCTTCACGCACCAAAGCTGCGATGACCTGGATCTGGTGCCAGCGCTCTTCAAGAACATGAGAGACGTGGGCGTTGACACACGTCATGGAGACTCCCCGAACGGTAAGGTCGATGACAGCCATTTAGCCAGGCCATAGGATCTGCTGCCGATGGACAACGACGCCGCCCGCGAAGACGCAAGCGAGGCCTGATCCCACGGTGGTCGTTGCGGGAGCACAACGGCGCTGTAGCCTTGGCAGAGGTCTCCTGCGTCGTCCAGGGACATGACGTTCGTCTCCTGCAGAAAGCAGATGTCGATCTCATGCTCCTTAAGAAAACAGCAGAGCTGAATTCTCCGGCAAAGAGCGGCGATGCCGCGCGTGTTCAGGGTTGCAACTCGAAAGTTCATTTGGACTGCCGAGCAGAGTTTCTGGCGCGTGAAAGCTTCTTATACAGGGTATTTCTGGTGTCCCCTGTAAGAGCTATGAGCGCCGTGGCCAAGTTGGCAATGGCCTTTCTCTGCTCGACATTTAATTTTGCAATGAGCCTGTCCATTTTTCCATTGTGCTTAAGTGCCTGGAGGAGATCTTCTCTCTCCAGGCCTAGCTTCTGGAAACTGGCGATGGCTGCAGAAACTTTCTTGTTCTTCAAAAGATTTTCCATCTTTTTCTCAGCCAATAATCGCCGATCCTTGGTTGAAGGAGGCTCTTGAGAAACGCTAAGCGTTTCGGACGGAGTAGGACCCGAGTCGTCCAGATTATCTGTTATAGCTGTGTCGCTGGGAGGAGGTTCTGCGACAACAGCAGCAGCTGGTGGTGGTGATGCTGCAACAGGAGGAGGAGGGGCGCTCGACGTAGTGGGAGGTTTGCTAGCGGTATTCAAGCCCACAATGGGAGCATCCACAGGGAGCAACAACTTGTTCTCCTGCAGGCCGGTCTTCCGTGGATAATAGGCACGTTTGTGCCCCTGCTTGTAGCATAGGGAGCACTTGATGCCATACGTCACATAGACGTGGGTGGCCATCCCTTTGGACTTGACATCCAACCGGGCAGGGATGTGGGAGAGCTTCACTCCGTCTCGCAGAGTGATGAAAGCTTCCCAACGGGAATCAGCCCAGGAGGATTCGTCCAACTCCATCATCTTCTGAACAATGGAAGTCACTTGTCCATAGGACCGAAGTGCTGCGACGAGATCAGCATCCTCCACGAAAAGGAAAATATTGCCGAGCACAATGCGTTCGGCTCTTTTCCGCAGGGGGAAAGGCCCTCAAGATGGCGTCCTCGATGTCGAAGCCTTCTTCTATCAGCTTGTCGGCCAGTTTCACGCTGGAGAGGCCGACCAGGATATGCCCCTCCATTTTTGTAAGCTGATAGACTCAACCCTTGCTCAGCTTCGCCTCCAGCGCCAGAAAGTACTGGGCCTGGCTGAAGTCTGGGCAGAATTCAAGATAGACGCACTGTTCTACCTTGGCCACCGCCGACCTGGCTCTGAACGCCGCTTGTTTTTGCCGAGTCGTTGTACATTCTTGTACTTTTGACTTAGGCATTGGGCGTTCGGTGAGGGCTCGCTTCGCCGCAGCTGCCTGGACGCAGCCTCTCTTGGCTTTCCGGCCTGCCGTCTCGGAGTCCACCAGACTCTTCCTCCTGGGCCCCACCTTGGTGAAGCCGTCGTTGTCCTCCTCCATGGAAATTTGGTTATTCCGATCGACGAGATCGACCCAACTCGTCGATGGAATGCCTGTGCCAGGCTGTGGTTTATTTGTCCCCTCCGTCGCCGGAAGGGTGCTGATGGCATCAGCAGGTGAGGATGGCAATTGGCTTTCAGCCAATGCCATTGGTGCGGTCAGGGGAGGGGAATCCCCCATAAAAATTCAATTTTTTTTCTACTTCTCTTCGGAGGCGGTTAAAATTTCCAAGCCTCTATAGTTGGGGCAGGAGCGCACGCCCGTGCATCCTCGCACCTCGAGAGAGAGAGAGAGAGGTGACGTTCAGATGTCGAGAAAATGATGCCACCCTCTGTTCGTTTATCATTGAGGACCTGTAACAAAAACGGTTTAGTATAGGCACATATTTATATTGTAGGTATACACTAATGGATAAAACATGTATACACTCATGGACAAAACTTAAGGAAGTTGTACCTTTTATCATGTATATCGGGATTCAGACAATAACTCTGAAAGATATTACAGTGACCTTTATTGAAGACACATGAGATAACCAAGTGTAAACAAAATTGCTCCTGTCTAATTCAAAACAGACGACCAGCGAAATCAAAGACTTTCCATTTCCTTAAGTTTTGTTCATGAGTGTATATATTTATAATATGGCAGTGGGGAGAGATACAATGGTGTGTTTACCATAAAAAAAAACATATATAATAAATAAACCGAAATACCATCAAAACTGTAACATAGACCCAATACAAACAAATTAGATAATACTGCCAAACTAACAAATAATTACATATGTTATCAATAACTCATATCTAAATGACAATTACATATTGAGGTTTGTTAAAACCAAGTCATGCCTCAGCAATAGAAGTCAAATTGTTAATTCCAGTGGAAATCTCTTTCCAAAAAAAAAAAATCAAATTTTTAATGCTAACATTACGCAATACCCCTTTTTGTCACTTGTTCTTTTATGAAGTCAATTTTTAAATAGATATATTGATTCAATACTTTTGTACTATTTTCACATAGTTTGGCAATCTCACGTCCTTCCGACTTAAATAATTGATTCATAATTTTCTGGATGCCCTCACAGCTTGCACCACCAGATCGAAACGCGTACGTGGTTATATTTTCTTGATTAATAAATAATGGGTATTTGTCAAATTCTGGAATGATAAAAAATAATCATCGATCAGTTGATATTTATTCCGACAGATGACGCAAGCCATCAGCAACTTTTAGTTGTACGACCGAGAGATTCATTTTTATCTTAAGTCATATTGAAGTTAAAAAGAATATGAAAGTTTATATCAAGGTTTAGGAATTCAAAAAGTGTCAAATATTGAAAAAAGGTTCAATTTTCAAAATTTAAATATCAGGTTTTCACACAATATATTTTTAAAAGAATATTATGTACGTACCTCTACAGACCTATAAGACTATGTCAATAGGTTCACTGAATATGCTAGCTGTCTTCCATAGTGGAGGTTAATTTGGCGAAACCGCTGAGAGGGTTTACCACTGATGAGCCAAGCCTTCTCATTCAATAACTTATATCATTGCAGTAAGGTCTATAGAGTTAATATTTGATATATTATTGAAAAGAAACACATTGTCAGTAAATTTATTTGTTATAAATATATTATAAGTTAGGATATATATATATATAAGATAAAAGTTGATAATTATTTTTGTGTTTAAGTTAGATGAGATTAAAAAGTTGTTTATATGTATTATATTTATATCTTATTTAGGAGAGAAAAATGTAATAAAAGTAATTATATGTTAGAATAATATGCTTAAATTCATTCAATTTGATCTCCAGTTACTGTGGGAGGGAACTGGAAAACAAATATAAATGAATTTGGAGCATAATAAATGTTTTATTATTCAATTAATTTATAATTTTAATAAAAATGTAACTTATATCAATGGAAACAAAATTTTAATACATATTTTCACAATCTTTAAAATTTCTAATGATTCTTTTCTGACAGCTTTTCTAACTTCAAACAATTTTAAAAATAAGATTTCCTAGAAGAGGGAAGGTTACTTTTAGAACAATGTCGGCGGGTCCCTGGCAGACAGATGTTACATCCACACATGTGCGCTGTCTCTAGGGAGCGGCAGACGCCACTTTGAATAAGTAAGTAAACAACCTCCTTCTATGTTATCTAATATTAATTTAATTATACAGTTTAATGGTCGAAGAGAAATCAATCCATAATGAAGTAAGGGTGAAATGGGATGTGGTATTTTCATCTGAAGAGCCCTGGTACCACAGATTTCTCTCTCCAATAGATTTTCCAATCTCCTTTTGTGTAATGTCCTGGTCTACCATTAGGATTCCAAAAAATAATTTCTAATAAGCAAAGATTTAAAATATGTTTATCTATCCTTAACTAGGCAAAAACATTATAACATATTATTCTTACTCTTAGGAAAAAAAAATCTAAAATTATATAGGAAAAATATATATATATAAAAAAATTACAAAAACTATTAATTAACTAAAAAAATACTAACACCCTTTCAATTCTCTACCTGTTTGAAATAAAAGTGTATGGTTCTTTCTTTATCTCTTTCCTCTCTTTTACTAAAAAATAAATATATAATCATTATAAATCTCTTCTTTATTCCTATTTATTTTAAGAGTATGTCTAAATGACGGGTAAAAGCCGATGCTAAAAGACGTTACGTTGTTAAATCTTCTTTTCTTGTTAAATTTTCTTTTTATTTTTCAAATTTTTTTTTTCTATCTAAAATAAAAACATATTATTCTAACATATAATTACTTTTATTACATTTTTCTCTCCTAAATAAGATATAAATATAATACATATAAACAACTTTTTAATCTCATCTAACTTAAACACAAAAATAATTATCAACTTTTATCTTATATAATTAATTTAGATTTAGCTTGCTAATCTAATAGAATTTCCTTTTTATATATAAATATTACTATTATTAAAAGTTTTAAATATAGTTATATCAATATATAAATCCATCTTAACTCACTCTATAATATCAACTTAATTTAAATTATATTTAAGATTTAAAATTTTATTTGATTAACTTTATTATTTACATTTCATATATATATATATATATATATGAATGAAAAGAAGAAAAAGGTTTTTTTCAAAAATAAGCCTTTTTCAGTAAACAAACAATTAACTTCAAATATATTTAGAATAGTATTTTTCTTTCAATTATATATTATGAATAGAAATTATATAAGTATTTGAACACTTCTATTTCCTTATAATTTTTTAATTTAGGGAACTCGAATAATCACTATTTTTTAAAACTCTAATTTCTAGGTGATTAAATTCTAACTTTTTCTTTGTGTGTAGCGGTTTCGTCAATTTCACCACTACAATATAAAACAAATTGAAACTCAGGATCAATATTTTAAGAGAAAAAAGTAAATGTATTGTTTTAAAATCAAATATATATGTCGGATCCGTTTGAATCCTGTCGACTCTCTGTCGGATTGGTGTTTACCTTGTCGGATTGCTGTTGACATGTCTTGATTTTTTTTAATTGAATGTCTGTCTGTACTCTATAGATTCAAAAATCATACATCCAATCGCCGTGAAATTTTGGGATATTATTAGGTATGTAGCGGCTCCCAAATATTAACTTTTCATATTTTCATTATAAGTTTTAATTTGTTTAATAACTATTTAATTCAAATATTAAATTAAATTATCTTATAAATATATAATGCTCATAAAATATACTTTATTAAAATTATTTGAATTAACATTAATATCATATTAATTGTTGTCATATCAATATGATAAAATAATTATACATCATTTTAAATATAAATCATATAAAATGTAAATATTTATCTATAATATATCTCAAACATATATCTAACATTATATAATCTAGAAATGATATTTGACCACACACACAGATACAAAAAGAACTTCAACATGTAGTATACAACAATACTTCTGATAATTTGTATTAAATAAATGTAATTAAAAGTTGATTTTACAATAAATAATTTATCTGACTCCGCCTAGAATTCCATGCCGCCCACAGGTATATCCCCGGGATATAGTGGTCAATAGTCAAATAATCTGTTTTTTTTTTAAATATAATAATATAATTTTTTTAAATTATATAAAAATTAATTTAGTAAACAAAATATTGAGTTTTGAAAATTGCTATTTTATTAGTAGTATAAAAATTTATATATATATAAAATTTAATGTCTGTCTGTATGTTTGTACTCTATAGATTCAAAGCCCATACATCCAATCGCCGTTATATTTTGGGATATTATTAGGTATATCCCCGGGAAGGTTTTTGAAAAATAATTTCTTGAATATCTTGAATATCCTTAGAGTTATTTGCAGATTTGTAGATTTAACTCGCAAGCAGCGCCCCCATTGCGACGGAGATAACAAGTTTTTTATATATAAGTTTTATTATCACTAAGTTTATTATCTTAAAGATTATTTATCAAAAGTAAGATTTTCTACCTATTAATTGCGCACAAGTCAAAGTTAGTTTTATCCTTTATCTACAACATATATATCGGGAGAATAGATAAAATGATGAGTTTGTAATGTAGAAAATTAGGAAAGACAAAATTCAGGATGACACGGCAAATTTATTTGAGACAAGAATAATGATAATTAATATTGATTTTATTCAACTTATCGAGTATTTTTCAAGGGACCATGAAAAAATGTTCACTTTATCGAGAGATTCAAATTTACGAGTTTCAAATTATCAAAATATATCTATTATTTTTTTATATGTTTATTATATCTTAAAGATTATTTTTCAAAAGTAAGATTTTCTACCTATTAATTGCTCACAAGTCAAAGTTAGTTTTATCATTTATCTACAACATATATATTGGGAGAATAGATAAAATTATGATTTTGTAATGTAGAAAATTAGGAAAGACAAAATTCAGGATGACACAGCAATTTATTTGAGACAAGAATAATGATACAATTCCAAGGCAAGATACTATTCCTTTAACTTCTAATTACCGAGGGAACCAATTAATATTGATTTTTTATTCAACTTATCGAGTATTTTTCAAGGGACCGTGAAAAATGTTCACTTTATCGAGATTCAAATTTACGAGTTTCAAATTATCAAAATATATCTTTTTTTTAAATAATTTTATAGAGAGAATTGTTTTAACAAATGTTCGTTAGACAAACCTTTACTCGGGTAAAACCCGGGCGAAGCCGGGTACAAATAAAATGTGGCAGTCCCAGACACCTTGATATCTCTCTTCCATCACTCTCATGTCTTGAAGGAATCGCTCGCCTTGTTCATCACTATATGCACCGAGATTATCAGGGAATTTGTCCAGGTTACTATGTAAGTAGTGAACCTTAATACTCATATTTACACCCAAAGCTTCATAGCTTTAAAGCATATTTTGAAAAGCTCTTTGTAATTTTCGTCTCTTCTATTAACTAAAAATCCATAAAAATCATTAAAGTCTGAACATGCTGCTTTTTCAAATTCATTCATGGTTATTAGAAATATTTTGTCATTCAGTAGCCTCTTGATTTGAGATCCGTCAAAAAAATCCTGCTTTTATCTTTTCTAGGCTAATATCTGGGGAAAAAACGACATATATATTTGAAGCATTCTCCATCTTTATCTAAAGCCTTTACAAACTGCTTACATAAACCTATACTATAACCTTTCTTTTAATCTTGATGCAAGCAGTTTCGCATCTTGCTTTGAAAGTCTCAGGTCATGTGTCAAATCATTCAGTTTTTGTTGTGAAAAATGTTTTGGACATTCTTGTTCTCCATAGTTCTCACTATCAGAATCATCCAGTTCGATATCATTTTGTGTGGTGTGTTCTGATTCATCATAAAGAGGATTATTAGCACTGGATGAAAAAACTGGGAGGAGACTATTTGAGCTGTGTGGTATTGGAAGTCTAGCTGAATATAGGTCTTTGTATATAAACTTTTTCTTACCATTCCTGTTAAATTGTTTCAAGTCTTTTACGCAAAAGTAACAATCATTGTGATGATTTTTTAGGCTCTCGCCAAACCATAGGGATCCCAAATGTCAGTTGCCTTTCACCCTTTGTCGAAGGCGCAGTGTTTCGAGACACGTTTTGCAAACTTTATGTGGAGCCCATGTCTCGTTCTGGTCTCCTAATCTTATACCAAAATATGCGAAATACGCCCGCTTTAAAAAGTCTGTTATTGCATTTCTTTGCGCTTTTACAGTATTTTCGCCACATTTATAACAGAAAATATTTGAGTCGTTTTTGCAGGATCTTCTTTTGGAAACCATGTCTGGAAGTGAATTTATTAATGTGTTAAAATTTTATTTTCATAAGGTTGATAAATAGCTTTTAAATGAATGATGCTTGAAATAATAATTTTTATTAAATTTAATCTGTGTAAATAAAATATATATTTTCACTAAAAATTTAAATACTTATTTATTATTTGACAATTTCAAATTAGAAGTGAGGGTATAATGTTTGGAAGTGATTTTTTTTTATTGTTAAAATTTTATTTTTATATGAAGTTAATTGCGTATGTTTTAGAAGAACTATGAGATGTGACGATTGTAAAAATTATGGAACAATCATGATGACTTGGCAGTTTTCTTTATGAAAATATTATTTTGGTAAAATACATTTTATGGTCATTATCTATAGATTTTGATGACACACAAAAGAAATATGAGCAGATTCGGAATCAGCGCCATTGGATTACCCAAATAACATTTAAAATGCTCAAACATCAAACCCCTTTTAAAATTTTGTAGACATGTGTTATATTTATATTTAAAATCTAAATATATTTGTTATTCAATATAAATTAGGTTTCCTGGGTCACCCCTTTCCAACAATGGGTACTTTATAAAATATTTTTACTCTAGGTAGGATGTCTAGGAGCCTGGCAGGGCTGATTTAATCGGACTCGGCCGAGTAATGCCTATAAATTGGCGGAGGCTGACTTGAGCGACCCGATGTTGGAGCTCTGTTAGAAGAGTGGTATAGGCCTACTGGGGAACCCGCCACTATAAACAAAGGGTAACGCGCCATCGGCAGTACCTCCGGGGTGGTTTGGAAATTATGCCAAATAATAAAAAAAAAAGAAAACTGAATAAACCTAAAAATTTTATATAGATAAAAGATTCAATACGAAGAATTTATATTATTATTATAGTATACTATATTTATTATCTCGTCAATATAATGAGAGAAACATTTCTTAACTCTTGTCAAAGTATGTTACATATATCTACATCTGTATAACTATCGTGGAATAAAACCTTTTAGAATCATCTAGTGTATTGACCACCACTTCTGGTAGGTCTTTCGATATAAAAACTCCTCACTATAATCTAGTTTTGTAACTTTGTGGTGATCCAGGCATAGAGTGATGTTTTACCCTTTTCAAATTTCACCAGTCTTGATATTCTCTGTGGAGAGTGCATTAAGAGAAAGATTGATGAAGTGCCCCAGAAAGTCGATTCTACAGAAAATGTTTAGCGAAAACAAACATTTGAGTTTTTAGTGTTGAATAGTTTTAAATACTTGCAAATAAAACAATATTCCTTAGTGTTTAAAATTGCAAAAAATCATTTGAATATTTAATCAAATGCTCCGCAAAAAATTCTTTACTAATTTATTATAATTGGCGAGCTTTCGATATAGAAAACTCTTCCAGGGGGGGCTTATTCCAAGTATATACAGTCAAAAATAAATATTTGTAAGCGACCCTTACGTGTGGCTGGAATCAAACCCATTAGAGATTTGTTTTGAATATGGATTTTATTGAATTTTACTTCAAATTTTTGCTGAAATTTTGATGTATTCTGTTTGAACATGTGCCAATCGGGCATAACTGTGTCTTGTAATATGGATAAACTATGAGGTCGATGTTTATACTATTGTACTGAGATGATATGAAGGCATCTAAATATAATCTTTCTGTTTTCGAAACTATGTTCTGATAATGATATTTAACAATCCGCAGTTTGTAAATGTGACCAATTTCTATTATGTGTTAAGCTACAGGTGATTTGGGGTCATTTTTTCTTATATTCCTGATATGTTCTTTCTTTCAGATCTGTATGGTTCTGTTTGTTCTGCCTACATAAGTTGCGATGCAGTTATCACATTTGACTGAATAAATTTCCTTTTTTTATATGGCACGCTTTGTTATGCAGTTCATGATAATGTTGGCTATTGCTGGAGGAGCGTGAAAAAAGGTTTAGAATCTGTATTACTTCAACCTAAATGATAAGGTTTGATATGCTGGAGTGTACAATATAAGCCTTTTGCTTTATATAATGGATTCCATTTTGTCTTGTTTGCTTTAAAAGAATGCCTATGTATGAAATATCGAGGGTATGCTCAACTCATTAAATATCTTTGAATTTGATTTTTTTCAAGATTTTTCAGAAGCGAAAGCGAGAAATGAATGTGAATCCTTCAGTTAGAGTTCTCACTACTGATATTTATGAGAAAATGAACCGTAGGAATTAAAATGGAGATGTTGAGATTGGTAAGTCAGCTTGTAGTATACTGTAGTGTGGTGTTCGTTCTAAATAATCCGTAAGTCCATATATGGAACTTATTTTCCTTTTCTATTTCTAGCGTGAATTTGATGTTCCTGTAATAATTGTTGAGTGTTGAGAAGATTTACGATTTTATTCTTTATTATAAATTCTGCCAAATATCATCTATATATCGATACCATTTCGTTATCCCTAAATACCTTTGATCACATATGCATTCATCAATCTGTAGCATTATCTTTTCTACAGCGATAAGAGATAGAAGACTTTCCATAGGAATGCCACATCTCTGTCTGCAGTGAGCTTACTAAAAGTGAATGCATTTATTTATAAACACAATATAAATAGGGTGGTTATGGTTTTAGTTTTATTTTATAATTCAGCCTTCTTTAAACATGAGGAATATTTATAAATATAAATTTCTATCGTGATTTTCAAAAAATAACACTTTCTGATATAGTAATAAAAGATAGTTGTAGAGAAGATATTTGCGATGTTTGCGTACAAGGTTCAATGTAGGTTGGTTGTGGATACAGCTGATATACTTTATTGCCAGGAGCTGTTAATGGAACTAGGTAGATGGGCTTGTCTTAAATATCCGCCATCAGAAGGATCCTTCTTGTCTACGGCCGGCTCACGTCCAGGTCGGGCAAGTTTCTCCTGGCACCGTCTTGTAGGATCATCCACACGCTAGGAGGCAACAAGTCGCGTCTTCCACTCGTCGCAGATGTGACCAGACTGTTCTTGTTCCTCCACACTGGAATGCCGTCTTCTTCTTTCTTATCTCCACACTGGGTGAAGTAGAATGCGTCTGCCTTTGTCATCAAGACTGGGAGCACTTCTCAGTGGCAGCCCGACTTAGCTCCAAAAGAAATGGCCGCCTCTGACATGAGGGACAGACACCATGTGCAGCCGCTCCTAACATGGAGTACAAACGCTGTTCATCCTGTATCTCTGGATTAGGAGCCCTTACAGTATTTTGCAACTGTCCCCTTGTCACATGTCCATCCCCCGCAGCTGGAGACCACCATCTTTCCCCAACTTTACTCTATAATCTTTGCTTTTCGGATATCTTGTCATCCATTTTAAAATATTTATGGAATTTTAGCCTAGCCACTCTACCAGCTAAACACCTCTTTAGCAGTTTGTAAAGATTTCATTTGATTCCTTATGGATCTCATGTAATAACGAGTATCCTAGGCTGACGAGGGCCATAGCCCGAATCCATGGTCTCCCGGTGAACGCTTCTAAGTTTGCCAAATCCGGTGTTGCAGCTTTGTCACCGAACTGAGTTCGCTAGTTTGTAGAGATGACCAATAGATGGCGCTGAGTTTCGGCGTCAATGTATTCTATCAAGAAAAGCGACCTTAAATTTCATAGACCAAGAATATTTGATGATATCAAATTTGCAAATATATATTGATAACCTTTAATAGTAGAGTTTTATCTTGTATATTTAACTAATCAGCATACTTTAGAAATTCAATATAAACAAATTCTATTTTTAGCGTAGATTTTCTAGTTAAAAATTCTCAGTGAAAAAATAGAGCTATTAATTTTTGAAACTTGCTAAACACGCACTGTTAAAAGGTAAGTTTGTTGATTATAATGTATTCGTAAATGTATTTATAAACGAATTTCAAATTCACTTTTTTTGAAATAATAGACATATCTAAAAACCTTTCACAATAATTTTTTTTAAATGTTTGAAAGAAATGGTTTTGTGTTGAAAGTATGCATAACGAGCAATATCATATAAAAAAATTATCCACAATACAAGTTTCAATATATTCAGACAAAAGCCAACAACCTGTTTGATGTAGCAAGGTTTCGGATTATAGCCCGCGTATACTAGTAAGGATATTTTCTCATAAATATCTTTGTTTATCGCTAAAGTCCATTATTCTTCAGTGGTTAAATCTAACCTAGCCTAACCTAACCTGAACCTAGCATAACTAAAACTCAACCTAGCCTAACTAAAACTGAGCCCAACCACAACCTAAAATTACCAAACCTGAACCAACTTAAATAAAATATATTGAAACTAGCCGAGTGACCCGGGCAATGCCCCGGGTTCACCCAAAGGGCCTGTGGAGATACATTAAAAGTATAGATAGCGGCTTGAAAACTGCAACAGTTTTATTCTGATATCCTTGAAGCAACATTTCAAGTTGAGTAAAAATACTTTCTAAGTAAAGTAAGAGAATGGGTAAAAGCATTGATATCATCACACACCTAATAAATTTTAAATCTTTAGGAAAAAGGTACTTTTAAATTTGAATTATACAGTAGAACCTCACTGTAAAGAACACCTAATTGGAGAGCCGAAGTGTCCTTTAGGGAGAGGTGTCCTCTTACCAGAGAGTTGCTAAATAGTAAAAATGGTAATTTTGCGATTGAAAACTGTCCTTTGTAGAGAGGTGTCCTCTAGCGCGAGTGTCCTCTCATGGAGGTTCTACTGTATTAAATTTTCTAATCTTTTTTTTTTCGATATTGGAAACCTCTCAGGAAAGGTGTATATGACCAGAAAGAGGAGCCTTACATTCCGGAATATGTAAAAATCGACAATTGACAGTAGGATGTCTGTCTAGGCGGCCAACTTGGAACTCTGGGCATGGATAAAGACGAGGTGAGTCTGTTCCCTCACCATCACTTAGTCCGAGATACAACACAATCGTTGAGGTGGTTTTTAAGGTGAATATATCAGGCTTCCAGAGATGTTGTCGTATCCAATGAAGAGCCTCAGATGTCTCCATACATCTCTATCACAGCAATGTTCTCTATCTTGGGTGTGTAAAGCTGCTGTTCTGGGTCCATGTCAATTTTATGTGGTTGTTGTTGTGTCCAATGAAGAGCCTCAGATGTCTCCATACATCTCTATCACAGCAATGTTCTCTATCTTGAGTGTGTAAAGCTGCTGTTCTGGGTCCATGTCAATTTTCTGTTGTTGTTGTTGTTGTGTCCAATGAAGAGCCTCAGATGTCCCCATACATCTCTATCACAGAAATGTTCTCTATCTTAGGTGTATAAAGCTTCTGTTCTAGGTCCATGTCAATTTTATGTTGTTGTGTCCAATGAAGAGCCTTAGATGTCTCCATACATCTCTATCACAGCAGTCGCAATTTTGCTCTTCATTGGAAAATGAGTACCGTTGCCACGTTAGTCACCTTGGAGCAAAAGGGTCCAAGGGAGGCTAGTGTGGTCGGACTTCTCCCCTCCACTTCCAGAGATAGATTAAGAGAAAAGCCATCTCCTGATCGTGCAATTATAAGTTGTTGATGTCTTTTTATTAATGTATCCACTTGATCTCAGTACAATTTCACTTTGGTACTATTTTCACATTCTAGGGATGATTTTTCTAAAATTCTTTTTCTAGCTTTCGGGCATGGAAGCTAGAGGTATAAGAATAGAATATATTAAAAGAAATATATCCCTGGAAGCCGGATATTTTTACCTTAATATTGTAGCGAACTATTTATACTTTAAGAACAGAAAATCAATTTTGATATATTTATATCTTGCTACTCTGTATAATTCTCTTATTGCCTATCTTGTAATTTATACATTTTAGTTTGTGCTTGTGCCTTAAATAGATTGCTGTGTCATTCTGAAGTTTGTCTTTCCTTATTTCTACGTGAGACAATAATGCCACGTGGAAAATTAGGTAAGACCAACTTCGGGATGAGACAACAATTTATTTCAGGCAAGAACAAACTATGAGTGATAATCAAAAAAGGAAGTGTACAGAGTATAGCAAAATATAAACATTAAAATAATACTCTGCTAATAAAATAATAAATACTTTGTTACAATATTAATACAAGGAATTATTTTATTGAAAGTGTTTTTTTGTCATTGAGATAGTATAAATTGATCTTTTCCTAGATTTGTCGATGATTAGAGTACAAATCTTGCCTAGTTGTCCCCATGTATGAGAGAAGATATACTGGGGCTTTCTATTGTAGATGGTACAATTTGGAAGATTCTCATTCCGTTTCTAATCCTGATTTGTGTCTACTTGATACTTTTAACCAATTGTTACAGAAATAAAAATTAAGATCAATTAAAGGATAATATATATTGAAGGAGTAAAAAAGGGTTCTTAAAATCGCGTGAGAAAGCCCTTGTAGCCTTAGAATAATTTATAACGCTTTGCCAAATGTTTTTATTTTTGTTCGCTTCTGACGAGGACAAACTATTTTTGTCTAAACGTCGAGATAATAAAAAGATTTACTGGTCGAAGTATCTTTAATTTTAAGAACTATGAATGCCGGCCAGGCAGCCTCTATCTTTACATTAAATAGAGGGTAGATAAAATGTAGGGAAATATATATAGTTGTATATCCAAAGAGACAAAGGTCTCCTCTCCCGTCAAAATAGACGTCAAAACCAGACGCCATCTATTGACCGTCGCCGCAAACTAGCGACCTCGGGTCGGTGACAAAGCCACAACACCAAAGCTGGTGTTGCGTGTTTGCGGCGACGGTCGATAAATGGCGTCTGGGTTTGACATCTATTTTGACGGGAGAGGCGACCTATGTCTCTTTGGATCAATATCCTCCCGGCAAAATTTCCATCTATAGTTGTATATACGAGGGGTGTCCCATAAGTCCGTGGCCCGACATATAAAGAAAATGACTAATAAAATGATTATGATTTATTCTTCAACATAATCCCCTTTAAGGTCTATACACTTTTTCCAGCGATGTTCTAATGCTTAACTCGTATATAAATTTCTTCAGCAAGGGAGGTTTCCCCACCTTGAGAGAGTCCTCCTCCAGACAAGGTGTTCTTGAACACTCCTCAGTACACGCCGAGGAAGTACTTAAATAAATTTAGAAGATTTGTCAATTAAAAATATCAGAAAGAAACTTTTTCCCATGAAGCCTGATATTTTCATGTTAATATTTAACGTTACTCCTGTAGAAGGGCTCTCTAAGGGTCGAAAACTCGAGTTAATTGAATCATTTTTTTTTTGCAAGAAACTCTTTCCCTGTATGGAAATTTTATTTATATATTATACAAGGATATATTGTTATTTTTTCCGATGATATTTCTTGATGGCACTGAACATGTCTTTTGGTGTGTAGTCTCTGCAGAATGTCAGTGAAGTATTGGAGGCAATCAACCTGGGAGATCTTCAGCTGAACATCGACCATGAAGGTAAACACCCAGACTGTTAGATGTTTACATCGTGATAGCTGCCGTCCCTAGGGTAGTGTGTCTGACAAAGGTTACTATTACGAGTTGTCACACAAAAAGCAATAAACTAGGGCCTACAGTAACTTAAACACAGAAAAACGTACACAGAAGAGTTTAACACCAACAACAAAAAGGGGTAAATAAAAAAAACAGATTTGTTAAATAAAACAGTACTTATCTTTTATTTGCAGCGTTGATAAGGAGCGGACCGGGGTTACATCGGTATGCGAGGATATGACCAGACAAGCACACAGAGAACGTTTTAAACGTCTCCACTCGATCACCACTCCACGACTCCTCGCATTCCGTTTCAACACTATTTTATGTAAAAACATGGCCACATTCGTCCAATGAGAAGGCGTGGGAGGTCAGTTCACTTAACAAATAAACAACATTCTTCCCGCATAACTGAGAAGATTAAAACTGCTATGTTTGTCAAAATAATTTGACATGTCCCTGGGGCAAGTTTTCTTTGGAATCCCCGCTACATAGCATGAGTCACAATAGGAAGCTATTTCAGCTGTTTAAGATAAAATGGGAGTCGGTGGAAGGGTGACCTAAATCGTTGGTTTTCGACCGCTACGACCTGGATACGATTCCCGCATTGCGCACTTTTTTTCTTATAAAATAAATGCTCCAATGGCCCCCGATTCTTGTAAAAGTCCAACCCCACCAGCATGTGGAAGTAACCAAACGGGGCTCAGGCACTTTTGTAAGTGCAAAGTCGAACTGCTTTTCACATGTGTAGACATGTGGTGCGCTTACAGTAAAAAGCAGTCGCCTCTTCTACCCACCATGATTATCATAGCCTGTACCACGTGTACTATGGATAAGCCCAAGATAAATATAACGCGATTTTGTTATTACAAAAATTATCAGAGACACCTTTGTATGTGAACTATAGTTTTATTAGGAAATAAAGTAAATTAAAATAAAAATATAAAACAAAAGCAAAGTTTGCGTGAACGTATTTACATATGATAAAAAAAAAAGCGGGCACACAATCCCATTATGCTCTCAACCCTATGGGGATATGTCCCCAGATGTTAATTATGTGTTCCCACCAAGGAAGTGTGACCAGATGTTCTACGCTGCGGTTGCTGCCAAGTGGAATTCAAAGATGTCTACCTATTCATGGCCCACAAACTCGACGTGAAGAATTCAACCAATAGTGAGTAGTTTACACAGAAGCTGAATCACTTCTAAAATATCAATATTTATATCTCATTTTTCTGTGAAAAATAGACGCTTCGTTAGAGTTACTTAACGCCAGTTAGAGTTTTTATTTTCTCAACGTTTCGACAAAAATCTTTTGTCTTCTTCAGTAGAAATAAGCAAAAATAAAGCATTTGGCAAGGTGTTAAAAATGGTTCTAAAGAATATTTCTCCTGACGAAGACAAAATATTTTTGTCGAAACGTTGAGATGACAAAAGTTACTATTACGGGTTACCCCACAAAAATAGAATATACTAGGGCCTGAGGTAAATGTAACTTGATACACAGCGTACACTCAAGAGTAAAACACCAACAACGAGAAGGAAGTAAATAAAACTCACGATTGATAAATAAAAAAAAAACAAAACAGTACTTATCTTATTGTAGCGTTGGTAGGGATCGGACTCGAGCCACTCCGGGATGCGAAGAGATCCCCAGATACGGAAAATTCACGTAGAAAAACACTTTAAGCGTCTCCACCCCAATTCTCCCCGCTCTGGGCCCCCCTCGCATTCCCTTAGTCCCTTCTTATATACAGACATGGCCACATTGGTCCAATGAGAAGGCGTGAGAGATTGGCTCACTAACAAACGAAAATAACATTCTTCCCGCTAAAAAACTGATCAGGAAAAACTGAAATGTTTTTCAATATAATTTGACAAAGAAAATAAAACTCTAAATGGCCGAAATGTCTATTTTTCACAGAAATATGAATGTCGGCCAGGTAGCCTTTATCTTCAGGATTTATATCTCAATACACAACATAGGTTCATCATTTACCTATATTTATTGGTATAAGAGGCTTCATTATAAATCAAGAAATTAATATTTTAAAAAGTTTGGTCTTTAATGTATAGCATTCTACTACGCTGAAAGGACCAACAGCCCGAAACCTGTTTGATGTTGGTTTTCCTATTTAAAAAAACGGTTTCGGGCTGTTGGCCTTTTCAGCGTAGTGAAGGCTGTATCTGTTTGATGTTGGTTTTCCTTGGTTAGTATTCCCGCCTGTCACGCGGGCGACCGGGGTTCGATTCCCCGCCGGGGAGTTTTTCTTTACTGCCAGATTCTAGGGTCACATGCCACTGGAAGTCGCGTTCTGCCATGGGGGTTAGAAGAACTCGCTATAATGGCCAATTAGCCCGGAATAGAAAGAAGAAGTTGGTTTTCCTTGAATCATCAAGAAATCGGCTCGCCAAATATCATATAACAATTTAAATCAACGTTTAGCTGTTTGTTGTTCCTCTAGATAATGCATTGCTATTTAAAATTCTCATATGAACTGCTAGGATATCCCTTTTTTGTTTTAGTGTCAACACTTGACCTTTATTTCTATTTTAACTTAAATTCATATATATATATATTGTAACAAAATATTTATTATTTTATTAGCAGAGTATTATTTTTTATGTTTATATTTTGCTATACTCTTTGCACTTCCCTCTTTTACTTATCTTTTGTTTATCACTCATAGTTTGTTCTTGTCTGAAATAAATTGTTGTCTCATCCCGAAGTTGGTCTTCCCTAATTTTCCACGTGGAATTTTGGTTGTGAAATAATGGAGATCCACTTCGGAAGGTCGTCCAGACGGCTCGGGTGACTGTAAACAAACAAGCCCCGGCGGCGCTAGCCGCCAACAAAGGATGAGAGCACGGCCTGGTCTGCTGCTGACCATTTGGGTGTTTTCCTCTGTCCTCTTAACATTTTTTAATAAAGTTAGTTTGAAGGAGACTTTTACCCACTCCTTTCTGCTATTTAGTGATCTGATTTAAATCCTTGCAACAGCCCACAAAAGAATCATCACTACGAATTCTTCTACCGAATTTCGCATCAGTGTTTTGTGAACCGATTACCTGACATTTGTCTACACATTGGTGAAGATGCTGGGTAAGTTAGGGAAGAAAAACTGAAGATCGCCGAAAAGACCTGGAGGCCACGGGTGCTGTGATCTACATTTTCGGAGACTGACTACAGGATTTCACCGCCGTACTGAAGCCAAGACTTCGATCCAATTAGACAATGTCCCTATAGACGATACGACGACAAAGACGCTCTTCATCCAGAAGAAAAAGAACGCAAAGGTACTAGAGACAAAGTTCCAAGACTTCGATGGAATCCTTGGCGGAAGCACGTCACATTCATGTCAGTAACTACAATAATACTATGCTAATAAAATAATAAATACTTTGTTACAATATATAAACATATAATACATTAAACCTCCTTTTCTTAACTACTTGACGCACTTCCAAAGACTATGTAACATCTTCGCATTTGATGTTATTTGCAATGGCTGCTTGATTTCTCAAAGAGTCGCTGCAATAATTGTGGGACTCAAACAATTCTTTAAATTATATTCAAAATAGTAAAAAATGTGATTTTTTTTATTGTACTCAGATCAGGTTGATAAATTAAGAAAAAAATCCGATTGTGTAATTTAAAGTTACTTAAGGCTTGCGCCATCTGTCGAAATAAATATCAACTAATCGTTGATTTTTTTATATAATAATTTTATTTTTCTGTGAGACATATACACTCTTGGTAAAAACTTAAGGAAGTAGAAATTATTTTTGTCGCCGGTCGTCTTTTTTTTTTTTTTTTTAAGGAGACAGGAAATTTTGTTTACAACACACTTGGTTATCTCATGTGTCTTTAATAAAGATCACTGTAATATCTTACACAGTTATTGTCTCAATCCCGATATACATGCTAAAAGGTACAACTTCCTTAAGTTTTGTCCATGAGTGTATACACACTTGGTTATCACATGTGTCTTCAATAAATGCCACTGTAATATCTTACAAAGTTATTGTATGAATCCCAATATACATGCTAAAAGGTACAACTTCCTTAAGTTTTGTCCATGAGTGTATATATTATATATCAGAAGAATGTAATTTCAATTCGAAATTTATATTGGAAATACTTTATAGAAAGCCACACCCAAATAAAAACGCAAAGTGTTATGCTGATTTAAACCCAATTTTGAATAATCATAAATTGCTAGTACTTAAATCATACTCATCAGAAATTATTGTGTTTTAGATGAAGGCGAGGATAAAGGAACAGAAGAAGATGACCCAGAAGACAATCCATATGTAACGAACAGGAAAGAAGTTAGCGAGAATGGGCAGGTAGAGAATCAGAAGTCAATTGAGATTGGTGATAACTCGCAACAGGAATCTTTTCTCAGCCCAGATAAGAACAGTAAATCGTCCAAACAGTTGGCAGAAAGATCATCCTTAACAAAGAAGAACAATGAAACAATGCTTTCCAGCATAGAAGCACTGCCTTCAACCTCTCTAGGAATGGTAGAAGAAGGATCTTGTCAGGTAACTGAAGAAAAATTTCTTCTTTTATTTATCCCTAGTACACGTGATACAGGCCATGATAATCATGTTAGTTAGAAGTTGGCGATTTTTTTTTACTGCAAGTGCACCACATGCACATGTGAAAAGCAGTTCGACTTAGCACTTAATAGTGCCAGAGCACCGTTTGGTTACTTGTACTCACTGGTAGGGTTGGACTTTTGAAAGAATCGGGAGCCATTGGATCATTTTTTATTAGAAAAAAAGTGCCTAATGCGGGATTCAATTCCGGGTCATAGCGATCGAAAACCAAATTTTAGTTTGAACTGGACCTTTCTTAGTCTTCCAATGATGATTGGACAAAATAATTTTTCGCAGAATTTTTTTAAGCCGTTGAAGAGCGATTATCGCTTGAAAGCTAGCAATTTGAAATAAAAAAAGAAACACATTGTGAGGAAATATTTTGTAATTTTAATTTTTTTTCAGATATCAATCATGATGATCGGAGTGCCCACCAAAAAGCTAAAGTTCAACCTTTACAGAAGGTAAAATAATATTTATAAATTATTTAGACGCGTAAGATTCTTTTTGAAATTAAACAATTTCTACTGCCCTTACTGCAATGAAAAATTAATAGGAGGGCCTGACTCATCAGTGGTGAACTCTCCCAGCGATTTCGCCAGTTTAATCTACCATACCGCTGTTATATTGCATTTTTGGATCTTCTTTTTATAGTGATACTGATGCTAGACTTTTGGAATGGGTATTTAAGATGAACTATGGACATAAGCTTTGAGGACAGTATAATTATATACAATTATAAATATATAATATGCTTCGAGCAATCGCTCTTCCGCAAATATCAATTTGTGTTTTTATTAGAACATTTATATTATGATTCACAAGCGGTAAAAAAGAATTTTACGCGTCGAAAATAGTTTCTAATTTTCATAACAGATGGCGCGCTAGTGCATCATAAAATAATATTGACCCAACAAATTCAACCTTCCATAGTTTACTAACCAACAGTATAAATGGCCTAACTCAATCTACGAGATTACAAGGGGAGTAGCGGCATCAACTGTCGATTCTCGATATTGACAACCCGGGTTCGGATCCCGCTTTCGGCACTTTTTTTTTTTTTTTTCTTGAAGAAAAAAAAATACTTCAATTGCCTCCCATTCTTGCAAATGTCTAACCTTACCATTGAGTGCTAGTAATCAAACGAGACTTTGGCACATTTTTATGTTTAAAAGACGAACTTCTTTCTACCTATATAGGTTGGTGGGGAACTTGTGGTAAAATCATAGCTAACTACCCACAATGATTATCATGGCCTGTACCACGCTTTGGCATACTTGTAAACTAGTATAACTACTTTCTACATATGTAGACCTTGGTACACATGTGGTGAAATCAGTCGTTATCAACCCACCATGATTATCATGGCCTGTACTACGCTTTAGCATACTTGTAAGTGTAATAGTATAGCTGCTTTTCACATGTGTAGATATTGGTACCCTTGTGGTAAAAGCAGTCGCTAACTTCTACCCACCATGATTACCATGGCCTGTACCATGTGTACCAGGGGTAATAATAAAAGAGATGAAATTTTAAAAAAAGACAACATTATTGAATAAAGTAACATGTCTTTTTTAAAAATTTAATCTCTTTTATTATTAGAATTGGACTAGAATTCGTATATTAATAGCTCTTCTAAGGGGGTCCCTTGTGCAAATATGTAAGCTACATATGCTGTGGATGTTCTTATTATAATAGTCGTTCAAAATGCATATGGGGGACCTTTATAAGGTCTGTTGGCTTGAAAGCTAGTTCAATTAATATTTCATAAATCATTCAATAATTAAAAGTTTCTCGTAAGGATTTATTTAATTGGCTTCTATTTGTTTGAAACATATTTCTGTTGATAGAAGTTCCAAAGATAATGAACTGGAAATATTTAAATTGATTTGATCAATTAATTAGTTGTTTATCTTAGGTTTAGCATGGGAATAAAGTATAGATGCATTTTATATTATAGTGGTGGTGGTGTCTTGTCCATTCCTGGAGACATGCTACATCAATGTGATGTTCATACAGCAATATACTCAGCTCACCTTCTGAGTTCCATTTATATTTAATTGTAAGATGTTCAGGGTCCTCGTAGCATATTTTCTACTGGTTCCCCGGACTGCAGGCCGTCGCCTCCCTCGTACACAGTAGTTTGGGTCGTCAATTTCTGATTTTGTTGCTCCATGGAAAGGGGGATACCATTGCCCCGTTAGTCAGTCACATTTCAGAGTTCCCTGTTCACGGTTACCGTAGCGGCTCGGGGCTCACGACACCGTACTACAGGGCAGTCCCTTACTTATGCTGCATCTCCCGCCCTCCACTTAGAAGAAGGGTTGGACTTCTGGGCAGGATATTATATATTTTATTAAATTATATATATAGTGTTTTCTATTTTAAATAACACTTATCTATATTTTAAAATATTGATTCACTTACTCTCCACTATAGGTTCCTTCAATAATTATAAATAATAATAATAAAAACAAGCTTTTTCAAGTTAAATACTTTTCTACAAGCGTTTATCTTCAGGTCTATATATATATATAGCTTTACAAAATTCATTTCAAAATTTATAGATAGAAAGGCCTTAGGATATAAAAAGCCTGTGAAAGAATTTTTATTGAAAAGAGCTTGCGAATTATACTGATTATTGAAGAAAATATTGCGGAGAGAGTACATGAGTACTTAATCTATCTATGTTTGTTCTCAGAAGCCATATGGTAAAAAATCCAAGAGGAGTGCCAAGAAGGTGCCATTGAGAACATGCATCCAGCAGTATGATAGGACCCAACCTGTATCCAAGGCAAAGGACATGGTACAGATTGTGTTGAGCAGCCTTCCAATACCAGAAGCCTACAACAGACGGGCGTTGGAGGGTCAGCATCTCTTCAACCAACTGGTTGACATAAGCATCTCCCAGATGTCCTGCCTCATCTGTCCTTCAGAGTTCTTCAGCACAGTTAACCAACTCTGCGACCACTACACCTCAGTCCATTATCTGAAGACCAAAGTAGCTGAAGCTTATTTTAGAGAAGATGTGGTATTCCTCTTTGCAGATGAGGAAGCCCTTCGCCGTGTAGACCTGAGAATCGAGTGTAATCTGTGTGGAGAAGTAATGGCCTCGGTGGACGAAGGACAGCTTCACTATGAGAGAGTACACGTTTACACTGTAGGTAGAATGGCAAACCCATCTCCACTTTATTGTCCCATCTGCCCTCAGGGCTCCCCTGACTTCGCCACCCATCGGGACCATCTTCAGTCTGACCATCGCACATCCATCTTCTTCTGTCGCCTCTGTAAGTTTCTCTCCTGCAATCCTCAAGCTGTCCAGAATCATTTTTCCTTCAATCATCCAATGGGAACTTGACGCAATGCTTCATATACCTGTGATTTAACAGTTAGCTAGATATATTATAGTTTCTTTCTACCTCTCTAATAATTTTAAATATGCTATACAAAATTCAATTTAGTTTATTAGAAATGCTTAAATAAAATTCGCACATTTTCCTAATAAAACATTAAGATATAATTCTTAATTTAATAACAATACATACAGTGAGAGAGAGATAGCTGAATAACGATACTATTGAAAATACTACAAAGGCGAATCGCTGGTCAACACCTTGGACACTTTTTGTTTTGTTTAATACAAAAGTTTGATTTGGGACCAAATGGTAAAGTAGAAGTTATAAATCTCATTTGGACATGGATGTGTGAACGTTGCATGGAAGGTCAGGCCTTCAGTGTTGGTCTTATGTGGCACTGGAACTGTCGGTGATTCGCTTCATACAATCTGAAGGAAGTGGAGTGAAAGTGTTGTTAGGCGTTCTCAATGCCATCCTTGGTCTACTGCTGTATCGCTCAGTGAAACAGAAGTACATGTCATATTGGGTAGAGCTACTGTGGAGTTAGACCCACAGATTCTGATAATGAGATTTTACCAGTCACTGAGAGAGTTGGGTGACACTGCTCTGACGATTCACTGATTGGCTGTGAAAAGTCCTACTGTTATGGGCTCAATGATAAGGTCACACGGCAATTTTAGTAGTCCAAACGCCATCTTTTATCTGTAATACGCATTCATAGTATTCGGTAGGGTGAGTTTGAGGGCTAGGAACATCTCAAACGAGGCTTTTGTGGTTCCTGGGTATAAGTCGATGAGCTTTCCATACTTGAGTGTTGAGTTGAAGGTGGTGGAAGTGCTGTAGTGGTTCTTAAGCAAATTAGCGGGGCAATTTTTGCAGTTTTCATTGGAAGTCAGAAATGCTCAGTCTGTTTATTCGCTGAAGTTTTGAAAATATCTGTGTCCTGCAAAGGTACCCTCATATCTTGAAATTCCTAACGCCTTGTTATTGGAAGGAGTTCTTAGGTCAATAGCGAGTTGCGTGAAAATACCTATATTGATGTGAAAGGAAAGGCTCTCGGTAGCGTCTTTTCCTCACTCGTTAGGACTCCTTCCTTTCCACTGATTCCTGGTATCCTTTTCTGACCATTATGGCTGTTCTAACTGTGATAGGGCTGGGTGATAACCTGCGTGTTCTCAACTCTAACTCTGATTTGCCACTTTAAGAGCAAAATTTGTTCGAAAACTTGCAACACCTCAAAAATAAAGAAACTCTTTGCCTGAAGATCTAATTTTTCTTATTCGAATATAAACTATAAAGTGAGGTTTAGGTGATTACGAAGCACATTGGACAGTTAAATTGACACTATATTTATTTATGTGATATGAAAATAAGGATATATTAGAATAAAGACATATTTTGGATCAAATATATTTATTAAAATTCGATATTTCGACGAATTCGTTCGCCTATCTTCTTATAGAAAATCAAATTCCTTGTAAGCAAATCATCCACGTGATGGACGAGAAGGGTTATTTGTATAACATATGCTGGTGTGTGACAAATTATTTGATTTTGAATAAATTATTATTGCTATATCCCTGAGCAGAGCTGACTGCTACAGGGCGCGTCCCCAGGTGGCGGATAGGGGAACGACTTTCAGATATGAAGGCCAGCTGTGAAACAAGCCTGGTTGATAGAACTCAGCAAGGGTCCCACTCCAGGGATACGGAGGAGCTGTATCTGTACTCATGTTAGAGTCGACAGCAAAGGCTTCCATATTATGAACAACCGCAGACTACAGGCAAAGTCAGACTTTCACCAAAGTGTGCCTGGATCATGGTGCCAGGCTCAACGAAAGCTGCAACCCTATAGCCCATTCCGTTCGAGGAGCATGAGCTCATGGAATTGTTGCACAAAAAGGTTGCTATATATATTTGACTATTTTTGTTTTAACTGTAGGTATGATTGTGGTATTTCTATATTCCTATTAATGCTATATCCAATTCTTCAGGAATAGATTAATATTTTCAAGGTTTCTTGCTTGCGCTGCAATGATGTTCTGCCGAAGCTGTCTAATATTTAACAAGGATATAAGGAAAGTGAGAGAAAGCGATACATCAGTTTTACCATGTAGCAGACTATGTAACATCACTAATGGCCGTTCACCGCCACAAGAAAACCGTATTACAAAGTGTGCCAGGAATATCCACTCCTGTGATAGAGATGTACGTAGACATCTGAGGCTCTTCATTGGACACGACAACAACAACAGAAAATTGACATGGACCCAGAACAGCAGCTTTACACACCCAAGATAGAGGACATTACTGTGATAGAGATGTACGTAGACATCTGAGGCTCTTCATTGGACACGACAACAACAACAACAGAAAATTGACATAGACCCAGAACAGCAGCTTTACACACCCAAGATAGAGGACATTACTGTGATAGAGATGTACTTAGACATCTGAGGCTCTTCATTGGACACTACAACAACCATAGCATCAAAATTCGTTATTTATAGTTTTATTTCTTGTATTTTCGTATTTAATGAATTAATATTGCTTCACACCAGGTTGTGGTCTAGCAGGTTCGTCAACCTTTTTTTTTTTCTGCTCAGATTCAGTGGAACGTTTCAGCCATTCTACAAGCTTAGACCCATCAGTAATTAGACAACTATATGTTTAGGCAACAAGTACACTGTTTTTTTTTTATATCAAATCGAAGTTTAAAGGGTTGTGTATTCAGCATTTCACAATACAAATGATTATTTTATAGTAAAAATTATGTTCATAGTACATAGGCTATTTTATAAATTAATCAATATGAAATTAGAATTCCTAATACAGTAGAACCTCCCTGTAAAGGACATCTAATTGCAGAGACAAGGTGTTTTTTAGAGAGCTACTTATTAGTAAAAATGGTAATATTGCAAATAAAAAACTGTCGTTTATAGACAGGTGTCCTCTAGAGTGAGTGTTCCAGGGCCAAATTGTCTTTAGGGAGAGGTATCCTCTTACTGGAGAGCTACATAATAGTATCCTTTTACTGGAGAGCTACATCATAGTAAAAATGATAATTTTGCAAATAAAAACTGTCCTTTATAGAGAGGTGTCTTCCAGCGCGAGTGTCCTCTCATGGAGGTTCTACTGTATATGAATATAATATTAGAAAGTATTCATATAACATAGGAACCATTATTACAATATTAGCAATATATAGCAGAAAATTAGTATCTCAATAACATATTAACACCATTATACAGGTCGTGTATTTATTATAAATCTCTGGTATTCTTTGTGTTGTGTTTTCAATGTGTATGTACAGAGTGAGATTGCTTCTATCAAAATTGATTGATTTGTCATTCTCTGACGTTGGTGTTCACTTCTTCATCTACGTGACTTTTTTTAAAAATCAGGTCGACCATATCTACATACTCTAATGGACAAAATTTAAGGAAGTTGTATATTTCAGCATGTATATTGGGATTCAGACAATAACTCCGAAAGATATTACAGTGACCTTTATTGAAGACACACGATATAGATCAATTTCCTCTTGGCAAAATTTGCATCTAAATAAATATTGTAATTATAAAATTGTTTATTCTGTAGCAAAGAACATATATCATATTGAGATAATCTACAAACATGTCAATTATACTATTTCTACTACATCTGGTTAAGTCGCCAGTTGACTAATCTATCCTCATCGTATAGCTCCATTGCCAGATCATCGGGCGAAGTCTGACAGCGTCTCTCGACAAGTACTTTGTGGGCCTTGCAGTTGGCAGAATCAATGACGACCCTTCACTTTAAAGTGAATTCGGTAAGAATTCAACTATAATAGCCTCCCACTCTGTTCGATGTTATGTTCATGTAATATTATACAAGTTCTATTTTAACTTATATATTTGACTGAGTATAAAATTAAATTCCAAAATATATAGTAGCGACAGAGAAAGAGAGAGTGAGGCTTCCAGGCTAGACAGTCTATTTAGTTTGGTTACTTTCACTCGCTGGTGGGGTTGGACTTTTGCAAGAATCGGGGGCCATTTGAGCCTTTTTTTATCAGAAAAAAAAAGTGCCCAATGCGGAAATCGAACACGGGTCGTAGCAGTCGAAAACCAACGGTTTAGACCATCCTTCCACCGACCCATAGGGCGAAGCTGAGAAGTTGGTTAGTCAGAACAACTTAACTGAAGGATGGTTCCGCTGGGTTTACAGAAGTGCTTGAATGATTGATGTGCCTGGGATTTGTCTTCATACAGTCTAACATCCAACCTACAACCGCTGGGATATATTTCTCTAGCCCAGATTCTTTCCCATTTTTATATTCACACACACAAGCCTTTATTAAGACATTCCATCTTATACAGACGATTCTCCTGTTAGAAATGAATCTAAAAAGAAATGAGAAGCAGGGGAAGAAATTTAATCCTCGCTCAGAAATGAGAAAAAGAAAAAAAAAAGGTTGAAGGAGATTTTTAATGGAAAAAGAAAACAAAGAAAGAATATCTATATATTCAGATACACCAAATTCTTTCCAGCTCTTATATTCAGAAAGACCAGGTTCTTTCCAGCTCTTATATTCAGATAGACCAGGTTCTTTCCAGCTCTTATATTCAGATAGACCAGGTTCTTTCCAGCTCTTATATTCAGAAAGACCAGGTTCTTTACACAGCTCTATTGTTCCGGAAAGCTCAGATGAGTTTGTCCGAACTTGTGTTTGTTCCACTACATCTATGACCAACTTTGCCATATCCCTGCGTTTATCCTGAGTGGCAAGGATTGCTGTTTTTATGTTCAGAATCTTGTCCTGATTTTTCCAGAAATGTTAGATAGTGATGTCACATGTCTTACTTAGACTTTTCCTTTCTCGAAGTTGGATGTAGCATTTCTATGTCTAGTTTCATGTCGAGACTGCATGTATAAGAAAATATTTTTTGTTGTAAATTTGTTATATAATATCCCCCAAGTATCGGATACACCTAAAGGTTAGATGTTATGTAAATATGATGAGTTTCTTTTCGTTTAAAATATATGCAAATTTCTAGGAATAGAGTGGGGAGTGGTAGTATTAATTTTCTTATGTCTTACTAAACCTCCTTCATGGTGACAGTTTGGAATTCTTCAATTGTCACCACGTGGTCCCTCGAAAATTGATTGTCAACCACAAGTGTCAGTATTAATGGCTCAATACTGAAAATCTCGATGTCCTTCTTTTATAAATCTTGTATTCTTTAGATAATAAAAAGGCATATATTGGATTGAATAAAAGATTTATTTGCCAATATTTCGGTTGGCGGAATTTTCCAATGGCTCTATTTTAAGAATAATCTTGTATTTTATTCTTTTATTATTTGAAGTTCTTCTTGATATTATCTTCAATTCTGTGCTATGACAGTTTTTCTCAGAATTGACAATCCAATCGTGTGTGACAAACTAATCCCTATAAGTTATCTACAATCTGACACCAGATCTCCAGTTTCCATATCGTAACAGAGGGTACACCAAGTCTCTACATTCCTCAACGCCATCCTGCAAGTTCTATCCGACCGTTCACGTCATTCAATTTTTGTGTAGCTCCTCTAATTCAACTCCTACTCTTCACCTAGATAGATCACTCTAATTTTTATTATACTGATAATTCACTGGTCTACACTGAAAAATATGTTTTCGATAATGCATCAGTTTCTGACTTAATTTGAGATGCTGATCACGATTATAACGTTTTTTTATGTATCTCATCAATTTTTAGAGATATAACATATACATATTTAGGCCACAATGTGGTACATCAGTCCATATAATCGGTACGAAACACATTGAACGCAAATAAAAACTGAGAACGTCATACCAAAAGGTACTTTATTTAATGTAGTATAAGAAAAATTAATCTTTACAAAAAAATTAAAATGCTACAGTCAATCCTTCATGAATTTCAACCTTTTTGATTTTCTCTTATAGGTGTATTCCGATAGGTCGCTGGACAGATTCCAGCAGTAATCTGCCATCATGTGGCAGTCCCAGACACCTTGATATCTCTTTTCCATCACTTTCTTGTCTTGATGGAATCGCACGCCTTGTTCATCACTATATGCACCGAGATTATCAGGGAATTTGTCCAGGTTACTTAGCAAGTAATGAACCTTAATACTCATATTTACACCCAAAGCTTCATAACTTTGAAGCATATTTTGGACAAGCTCTTTGTAATTATCGACTCTTCTATTAGCTAAAAAAATCCATGTACTACAGCCTTAAAGCCTGACCATGCTGCCTCTTTAATTCCATTCATGGTTATTAGAAAAATTTTGTCATTCAGGAGCCTCTTGATTTGAGGTCCGTCAAAAACTCCTGCTTTTATCTTTTCTAGGCTAATATCTGTAAAAAACGACATATATATTTGAAGCATTCTCCATCTTTATCTAAAGCCTTTACAAACTGCTTACATAAACCTATACTATAACCTTTATTTTAATCTTGATGCAAGTAGTTCCACATCTTGCTTTGAAGGTCTCAGGTCACGTGTCAAATCATTTAGATTTGGTTGTGAAAAACGTTTTGGACATTCTTGTTCTCCATAGTTCTCACTATCAGAATCATCCAGTTTGATATCTTTTTGTGTGGTGTCTTCTGATTCATCATAAAGAGGATTATTAGCACTGAGGAAAAAACTGGGAGGGGACTATTTGAGCTGTGTGGTATTGGAAGTCTAGCTGAATATAGGTGTTTGTATATAAGCTTTTTCTTACCATTCCTGTTAAATTGTTTCAAGTCTTTTACGCAAAAGTAACAATTATTGTCATGATTTTTTTGGCTTTCGCCAAACCACAAGGATCCCAAATGTCAGTTGCCTTTCACCCTTTGTCCAAGGCGCAGTGTTTCGAGACACGTTTTGCAAACCTTATGTGGAGCCCATGTCTTGTTCTGGTCTCCATATGCGAAATACGCCCTCTTTACAAAGTCTGTTATTGCATTTCTTTGCGCTTTTACAGTATATTCGCCACATATTAACAGAAAATATTTGGGTCGTTTTTGCAGGATCTTCTTTTGGAAACCATGTCTGGAAGTGAATTTATTAATGTGTTAAAATTTTATTTTCATAAGGTTGATAAATAGCTTTTAAATGAATGATGCTTGAAATAATAATTTTTATTAAATTTAATCTGTGTAAATAAAATATATTTTCACTAAAAATTTAAATACTTATTTATTATTTGACAATTTCAAATTAGAAGTGAGGGTATAATCTTTGGAAGTGATTTATGTTTTTTTATTGTTAAAATTTTATTTTATATGAAGTTAATTGCGTATGTTTTAGAAGATCTTTGAGATGTGATGATTGTAAAAATTATGGAACAATCATGATGACTTGGCAGTTTTCTTTATGAAAACATTATTTTGGTAAAATACATTTTATGGTCAATATCTATAGATTTTGATGACACACAGAAGAAATATGAGCAGATTCGGAATCAGCGCTATTGAATTACCCAAAAAACATTTAAAATGCTCAAACATCAAACCACTTTTAAAAATTTGTAGACATGTGTTATATTTATATTTTTATTTAAAATCAAAATATATTTGTTATTCAATATAAATTAGGTTTCCTGGGCCACCCAGCTCCAACAATGGGCACTTTATAAAATAATATTTTTACTCTAGGTAGGATGTCTAGGAGCCTGGCAGGGCTGATTTAATCGGACTCGGCCGAGTAATGCCTATAAATGGCGGAGGCTGATTCGAGCGACCCGATGTTGGAGCTCTGTTAGAAGAGTGGTATAGGCCTACTGGGGAACCCGCCACTATAAACAAAGGGTAACGCGCCAACGGCAGTACCTCCGGGGTGGTGTGGAAATTATGCCAAATAATAAAAAATAATAAATAAGAAATGTTATTACACACACAACTGAATAAACCTAAAATTTTGATATAGATAAAAGATTCGATACGGACAATTTATATTATTATTAGAGTATGCTATATATCTCATCTCATCAATATAATGAAATAAATATTTATTCACTCTTTAGCTTTTGTCAAAGTATGTTATATATATATACATCTCTATAGAAGACTATCATGGAATCAAACTTCTTAGATGCCACTAGTCCATTGACCACCATTTCTGGTAGGTCTTTTGGTGCAAAAATCTTCACTACAATCCAGTTTTGTAGCGTTGTGGTGATCCAGGCATAGAGAGATGTTTTACTCTTTTCACATTTCACCAGTTTTGACATTCTCTGTTGGAGAGAGCATTGAGAGAAAGATGGATGAGGTGCCCCAAAAAAGTCGATTCTAGTGAAAAGGTTTAGCGAAAACAAACATTTTAGTTTTAGTGTTGAATAGTTTTAAATGCTTGCACATAAAACAATATTCCTTCGTCTTTAAAATTGCAAAAAATAATTTGAATTTTCAATCAAATACTCGGCAAAAGTTTCTTTACTTATTTATTATAATTGGCGAACTTTCGATATAGAAAACTCTTCCTTTGGGGTTTATTCCAAGTATATACATTTAAAAATAAATATTTGTAAGCAGCCCTTACGCGTGGCTGGAATCAAACTCATCAGAGATTTGTTTTGAATATGGAGTTTATTGAATTTTACTTCAAATTTTTGCTGATACTTTGATGTATTTTGTTTGAATATGTGCCAATCGGGCATAACCAGGTCTTGTAATATGGCTAAACTGCGAGAGAAGGTCAATGTGTAAACTATTATATTGAGATTATATGAAGGCTTCTAAATATAATCTATCTGTTTTCGAAACTTTGTTCTGATAATGATATTTAACATTATGCAGATTGTAAATGCGACCAGTATCAATTATATGTTAGGCTATGAGAGATTTAGGGTCATTATTTCTTATATTCCTGCTATATTCTTTCTTTCTGATCTGTATGGTTCTGTTTATTTCGCCTATAAAAGTTGCGATGCAGTTATCATATTTGACTGAATATTTTTTTTTTCATATGGAAGGCTTTGTTATGGGGTTCATGATAATGTTGGCTATTGCTGGAGGAGTGTGAAAAGAGGTTTGGAATCTGTATTTTTTCAACCTAAATGATAAGGTTTGATACGCTATAGTGTACAATATAAACCTTTTGCTTTATATAATGGATTCACTTTTGTCTGGTTTGCTTTAAAAGAATGTCTGTGTATGAAATATCGAGGGTATGCTCAACTCATTAAATATATTTGAATTTGATTTTTTTCAAGATTTTTCAGAAGCGAAAGCGAGAAATGAATGTGAATCCTTTCAGTTACAGTTGTCACGACTGATATTTATGAGCAGCTGGATCGTAGTAATTAAAATGGAGATATTGAGATTGGTAAGTCAGCTTGTAGTATACTGTTGTGTGGTGTTCGTTCTAAATAATCCGTAAGTCCATATATGGAACTTATTTTCCTTTTCTATTTCTAGCGTGAATTTGATGTTCCTGTAATAATTGTTGAGTGTTGAGAAGATATACGATTTTATTTTTTGTTATTTATTCTGAAATATATTACCTATATATCGATACCAATTCGTTATTCCCAAATTCTTTTCATCACATAAACATTCATCAATCTGTAGCATTATCTTTTCTGCAGCGCTAAGAGATAGAAGACTTTCCATGGGCGTTCCACATCTCTGTCCGCAGTGATCTTACTAAAAGTGAATGCATCTATTTATAAACACAATTTAAAAAGAGTGATTATGGTTTTAGTTTTATTTTATAATTCAGCCTTCTTTAAACATGAGGAATATTTATAAATATAAATTTCTTTCGTGATTTTTAAAAAATAACACTTTCTGATATGTAATAAAAGATAGTCACAGAGAAGATATTTGCGATGTTTGCGTACAAGGTTCAATGTAGGTTCGTTGTGGATACAGCTGATATACTTTATTGTCAGGAGTTGTTATTGGGTTGGGGAACTAGGTTGATGGACTTGTCTCAAATATTCGCCATCTGAAGGATCCTCCTTGTCTACGGCCGTCCAGGTCGGGCAAGCTTCTCCTGGCACCGTCTTGTAGGATCATCCACACGCTAGGAGGCAACTCGCCGCGTCTTCCAATCGCCGTAGACGTGACAAGACTGTTCTTGTTCCTCCACACTGGAATGCCGTCTTCTTCTTTCTTATCTCCACACTGGGTAAAGTAGAATGCGTCTGCCTTTGTCATTGAGACTGGGAGCACTACTCAGTGGCAGCCCGACTTAGCTCCAAAAGAAATGGCCGCCTCTGACATGAGGGACAGACACCATGTGCAGCCGCTTCTAACATGGAGTACAAACGCTGTTCATCCTGTATCTCTGGATTAGGAGCCCTTACAGTATTTTGCAACTGTGCCCTTGACACATGTCCATCCCCAGCAGCTGTAGTCCACCCATCTTTCTCCAACTTTACTCTATAATTTTGGCTTTTCGGTATCTTTCCATTCATTTTAAAATATTTATGGAATTTTAGCCTAGCCACTCTACCAGCTAAACACCTCTTTAGCAGATTGTAAAGATTTCATTTGATTCCTTATGGATCTCATGTAATAACGAGTATCCTAGGCTGACGAGGGCCATAGCCCGAATCCATGGTCTCGCGGTGAACGCTTCTAAGTTTGCCAAAGCTGGTGTTGTGGCTTTGTCACCGAACTGAGTTCGCTAGTTTGTAGAGATGACCAATAGATGGCGATGAGTTTCGGCGTCAATGTATTCTATCAAGAAAAGCGACCTTAATTTTCATAGACCAATAATATTTGGTGATATCAAATTTGCATATTACATTGATAAACATTAATAGTAGAGTTTTATCTTGTGTAATTTTAACTAATCAGCATACTTCAGAAATTCTATATAAACAAATTTTATTTTTAGCGTAGATTTTCTAGTTAAAAATTCTCAGTGAAAAAATAGAGCTATTAATTTTTGAAACTTGCTAAACACGCACTGTTAAAAGGTAAGTTTATTGATTATTATGTATTCGTAAATGTATTTATAAACGAATTTCAAATTCACTTTTTTTAATTTAATAGAAATTATCTAAAAACCTTACACAATATTTTTTTACATGTTTGAAAGAAATGGTTTTGTGTTGAAAGTATACAGAACGAGCAATATCATATTAATGAATTCTACTCAATATAAGTTTCAATATATTCAGACAAAGGCCAACAGCCTGTATAATATAGCAAGGTTTCAGATTATAGCTCTCGTTGACTAGTAAGAATATTCCCATAAATCTCTTTGTTTATCGCTAAAGTCTATTACTCTGCAGTGGTTATATCTAACCTAACCTAACCTGAACCTAGCATAAATAAAACTCAACCTGGCCTAAATAAAACTGAGCCCAACCACAACCTAAAATTACCAAACCTGAACCAACTTAAAAAATATATATTGAAACTAGCCGAGTGACCCGGGCAATGCCCCGGGTTCACACAAAGGGCCTGTGGAGATACATTAAAAGTATAGATAGTGGCTTGAAAATTGCAACAGGTTTATTCTGATATCCTTGAAGCAACATTTTAAGTTTAGTTAAGTAAAAATACTTTCTAAGTAAAGTAAGGGAATGGGTAAAAGCATTGATATCATCACACGCCTAATAAATTTTATATCTTTAGGAAAAAAAGTAATTTTAAATTTGATTATACAGTAGAACCTTCCTGTAAAGGACACCTAATTGTAATCCAAAGTGTCCTTCATGGAGAGGTGTCCTCTTACCGGAGAGTTACTAAATAGTAAGAATGAAAATTTTGCAAATGAAAACTGTCCTTTATAGAGAGGTGTCCTCTAGCGCGAGTGTCCTCTCATGGAGGTTCTACTGTATTAAATTTTCTAACCTTTTTTTCGATATTGGAAACCTCTCAGGAAAGGTGTATATGACCAGAAAGACGAGCCTTATATTCCGGAATATGTAAGGATCGACAATTGACAGTAGGATGTCTGTCTAGGCGGCCATCTTGGAACTCTGGGCATGGATGAAGACGAGGTGAGTCTGTTCCCTCACCATCACTTAGTCCGAGATACAACACAATCGTTGAGGTGGTTTTGAGGTGAAGATAGCAGGCTTCCAGAGATGTTGTCGTATCCAATGAAGAGCCTCAGATGTCTCCATACATCTCTATCACAGCAATGTTCTCTATCTTGGGTGTGTAAAGCTGCTGTTCTGGGTCCATGTCAATTTTATGTGGTTGTTGTTGTGTCCAATGAAGAGCCTCAGATGTCTCCATACATCTCTATGACATCAATGTTTTCTATCTTGGGTGTGTAAAGCTGCTGTTCTGGGTCCATGTCAATTTTCTGTTGTTGTTGTGTACAATGAAGAGCCTCAAATGTCTCCATACATCTCTATCACAGCAATGTTCTCTATCTTGAGTGTGTAAAGCTGCTGTTCTGGGTCCATGTCAATTTTCTGTTGTTGTTGTTGTTGTGTCCAATGAAGAGCCTCAGATGTCCCCATACATCTCTATCACAGAAATGTTCTCTATCTTGGGTGTATAAAGCTTCTGTTCTAGGTCCATGTCAATTTTATGTTATTGTGTCCAATGAAGAGTCTTAGATGTCTCCATACATCTCTATCACAGCAGTCGCAATTTTGCTCTTCATTGGAAAATGAGTGCTGTTGCCACGTTAGTCACCTTGGAGCAGAATTTGGTCAAATATTCCAAGGGTCCAGGGGAGACTAGTCCCCTAGTCGGACTTCTCCCCTCCACTTCCAGAGATAGATTAAGAGAAAAGCCATCTCTTGATCGTGCAATTATAAGTTGTTGATATCTTTTTATTAATGTGTCCACCTGATCCCAGTACAATTTCACTTTGGTACTATTTGTTCACATTCTAGGGATGATTTTTCTAAAATTCTTTTTCTAGCTTTCGAAAATGGAAGCTAGAGATATAAGAATAGAATATATTAAAAGAAATATATCCCTGGAAGCCAGATATTTTGACCTTAATATTGTAGCGAAATATTTATACTTTAAAAACAGAATATCAATTTTGATATATTTATATCTTGCTACTCTGTATAATTCTCTTATTGCCTATCTTGTAATTTATACATTTTAGTTTATGCTTGTGCCTTGAATAGATTGCTGTGTCATTCTGAAGTTTGTCTCTCCTTATTTCTACGTGAGACAATAATGCCACGTGGAAAATTAGGTAAGACCAACTTCGGGATGAGACAACAATTTATTTCAGGCAAGAACAAACTATGAGTGATAATCAAAAAAGGAAGTGTACAGAGTATAGCAAAATATAAACATAAAAATAATACTCTGCTAATAAAATAATAAATACTTTGTTACAATATTAATACAAGGAATTTGTCGATGTGTCGATTTGTCGATGATTAGAGTACAAATCCTGCCTAGTTGTCCCCATGTATGAGAGAAGATATACTGGGGATTTCTATTGTAGATGGTACAATTTGGAAGATTCTCATTCCGTTTATAATCCTGATTTGTGTCTACTTGATACTTTTAACCAATTGTTACAGAAATAAAAATTAAGATCAAATAAAGGATAATATATATTGAAGGAGTAAAAAAGGGTTCTTAAAATCGCGTGAGAAAGCCCTTGTAGCCTTAGAATAATTTATAACGCTTTGCCAAATGTTTTAATTTTTGTTCGCTTCTGACGAGGACAAACTATTTTTGTCTAAACGTCGAGATAATAAAAAGATTTACTGGACGAAGTATCTTTAATTTTAAGAACTATGAATGCCGGCCAGGCAGCCTCTATCTTTACATTAAATAGAGGGTAGATAAAATGTAGGGAAATATATATAGTTGTATATACAAAGAGACAAAGGTCTTCTCTCCCGTCAAAATAGACGTCAAAACCAGACGCCATCTATTGACCGTCGCCGCAAACTAGCGACCTCGGGTCGGTGACAAAGCCACAACACCAAAGCTGGTGTTGCATGTTTGCGGCGACGGTCGATAAATGGCGTCTGGGTTTGACATCTATTTTGACGGGAGAGGCGACCTATGTCTCTTTGGATCAATATCCTCCCGGCAAAATTTCCATCTATAGTTGTATATACGAGGGGTGTCCCATAAGTCCGTGGCCCGACATATAAAGAAAATGACTAATAAAATGATTATGATTTATTCTTCAACATAATCCCCTTTAAGGTCTATACACTTTTTCCAGCGATGTTCTAATGCTTAACTCGTATATAAATTTCTTCAGCAAGGGAGGTTTCCCCACCTTGAGAGAGTCCTCCTCCAGACAAGGTGTTCTTGAGCACTCCTCAGTTCCACGCCGAGGAAGTACTTAAAGAAATTTAGAAGATTTGTCAATTAAAAATATCAGAAAGAAACTTTTTCCCATGAAGCCTGATATTTTCATGTTAATATTTAACCTTACTCCTGTAGAAGGGCTCTCTAAGGGTCGAAAACTCTAGTTAATTGAATCATTTTTTTTTTTTTGCAAGAAACTCTTTCCCTGTATGGAAATTTTATTTATATATTATACAAGGATATATTGTTATTTTTTCCGATGATATTTCTTGATGGCACTGAACATGTCTTTTGGTGTGTAGTCTCTGCAGAATGTCAGTGAAGTATTGGAGGCAATCAATCTGGGAGATCTTCACCTGAACATCGACCATGAAGGTAAACACCCAGACTGTTAGATGTTTACATCGTGATAGCTGCCGTCCCTAGGATAGTGTGTCTGACAAAAGTTACTATTACGGGTTATCACACAAAAAGCAATAAACTAGGGCCTACAGTAACTTAAACACAGAAAAACGTACACAGAAGAGTTCAACACCAACAACAAAAAGGGGTAAATAAAAAAAACAGATTTGTTAAATAAAATAAAACAGTACTTATCTTTTATTTGCAGCGTTGATAAGGAGCGGACCGGGGTTACATCGGTATGCGAGGATATGACCAGACAAGCACACAGAGAACGTTTTAAACGTCTCCACTCGATCACCACTCCACGACTCCTCGCATTCCGTTTCAACACTCTTTTATGTAAAAACATGGCCACATTCGTCCAATGAGAAGGCGTGGGGGATCATTCACTTAACAAATAAACAACATTCTTCCCGCATAACTGAGAAGATTAAAACTGCTATGTTTGTCAAAATTATTTTACATGTCCCTGGGGCAAGTTTTCTTTGGAATCCCCGCTACATAGCATGAGTCACAATAGGAAGCTATTTCAGCTGTTTAAGATAAAATGGGAGTCGGTGGAAGGGTGACCTAAATCGTTGGTTTTCGACCGCTACGACCTGGATTCGATTCCCGCATTGGGCACTCTTTTTTTCTGATAAAAAAATGCTCCAATGGCCCCCGATTATTGTAAGTAACCAAACGGGGCTCTGGCACATTTGTAAGTGCAAAGTCGAACTGCTTTTCACATGTGTAGACATGTGGTGCGCTTACAGTAAAAAGCAGTCGCCTACTCTACCCACCATGATTATCATGGCCTGTACCACGTGTACTATGGATGAGCCCAAGATAAATATAACGCAATTTTCTTATTACAAAAATTATCAGAGACACCTTTGTATGTGAACTATAGTTTTATTAGAAAATAAATTAAAATAAAAAATATAAGACAAAAGCAAAGTTTGCGTGAACGTATTTACATATGATTTTAAAAAGCGGGCACACAATCCCATTATGCTCTCAGCACTAGGGGGATATGTCCCCAGATGTTAATTATGTGTTCCCACCAAGGAAGTGTGACCAGATGTTCTACGCTGCGGTTGCTGCCAAGTGGAATTCAAAGATGTCTACCTATTCATGGCCCACAAACTCGACGTGAAGAATTCAACCAATAGTGAGTAGTTTACACAGAAGCTGAATCACTTCTAAAATATCAATATTTATATCTCATTTTTCTGTGAAAAATAGACGCTTCGTTAGAGTTACTTAACGCCAGTTAGAGTTTTTATTTTCTCAACGTTTCGACAAAAATCTTTTGTCTTCTTCAGTAGAAATAAGCAAAAATAAAGCATTTGGCAAGGTGTTAAAAATGGTTCTAAAGAATATTTCTCCTGACGAAGACAAAATATTTTTGTCGAAACGTTGAGATGACAAAAGTTACTATTACGGGTTACCCCACAAAAATAGAATATACTAGGGCCTGAGGTAAATGTAACTTGATACACAGCGTACACTCAAGAGTAAAACACCAACAACGAGAAGGAAGTAAATAAAACTCACGATTGATAAATAAAAAAAAACAAAACAGTACTTATCTTATTGTAGCGTTGGTAGGGATCGGACTCGAGCCACTCCGGGATGCGAAGAGATCCCCAGATACGGAAAATTCACGTAGAAAAACACTTTAAGCGTCTCAACCCCAATTCTCCCCGCTCTGGGCCCCCCTCGCATTCCCTTAGTCCCTTCTTATATACAAACATGGCCACATTCGTCCAATGAGAAGGCGTGAGAGATTGGTTCACTAACAAACGAAAATGAAATTCTTCCCGCTAAAAAACTTATAAGAAAAAACTGAAAATGTTTGTCAATATAATTTGACAGAGAAAATAAAAAACTCTAACTGGCCGAAATGTCTATTTTTCACAGAAATATAAATGCCGGCCAGGTAGCCTTTATCTTCAGGATTTATATCTCAATACACAACATAGGTTCATCGTTTGGCTTGTATTTATTGGTATAAGAGGCTTCATTATAAATCAAGAAATTAATATTTAAAAAAGTTTGGTCTTTAAGGTACAGCATTCTACTACGCTTAAAGGACCAACAGCCCGAAACCTGTTTGATGTTGGTTTTCCTATAAAAAAACGGTTTCGGGCTGTTGGCCTTTTCAGCGTAGTGAAGGCTGTATCTGTTTGATGTTGGTTTTCCTTGGTTAGTATTCCCGCCTGTCACGCGGGCGACCGGGGTTCGATTCCCCGCCGGGGAGTTTTTCTTTACTGCCAGATTCTAGGGTCACATGCCACTGGAAGTCGCGTTCTGCCATGGGGGTTAGAAGAACTCGCTATAATGGCCAATTAGCCCGGAATAAAAAGAAGTTTGTTTTCCTTGAATCATCAAGAAATCGGCTCGCCAAATATCATATAACAATTTAAATCAACGTTTAGCTGTTTGTTGTTCCTCTAGATAATGCATTGCGATCTAAAATGCTCACATGAACTGCCAGGATATCCCTTTTTTGTTTTAGTGTCAACACTTGACCTTTATTTCTATTTTAACTTAAATTCATATAACACCTAAATTATAACCTAAAACACCATAACCCAACCTCCTTATTAGTAGATCATGCTCTCATCAATGGCCACATTCCAGACTTTGAACAAACATCAATATTACACCAAGATATAAAAGAAAAGCACAGCAGGCTATTCTTGGAGAGTTGGAGTTCTTTGGAAGACAGAAATAGCATAAACCGAAAGATCGATATACCGGACATGTACACACAATTTAGATGCTCCTAGAATAGGAACCTCTATGTATATATGAACTTCAGTGAAATGTCTTCATTCATAATGCAATAGCCGAATATTTATTTTGTATATATAGATATTTACTTTTCACTCTATTTATTCATTTATTTTAATTAGTATTGTACGATATTTATTTGTATACATTACATTTTTATTTGGATGATTTTCGCCCGAAAAGATTGTGAGACGCCCGTGTCTCAAGTGTAATGCGCGGCTTGCCGCGAGAGGGGATGAGATCCTTGAAAAAGATGGCCGTTTAGCCCATTGAAATATCGGAAATAAAAGATTATTTATTGAATCCAAGTTGTGCCCTTTATGAACAAATATATATATATTGTAACAAAATATTTATTATTTTATTAGCAGAGTATTATTTTTTATGTTTATATTTTGCTATACTCTGTACACTTCCCTCTTTTACTTATCTTTTGTTTATCACTCATAGTTTGTTCTTGTCTGAAATAAATTGTTGTCTCATCCCGAAGTTGGTCTTCCCTAATTTTCCACGTGGAATTTTGGTTGTGGAATAATGGAGATCCACTTCGGGACGTCGTCCAGACGGCTCGGGTGACTGTAAACAAACAAGCCCCGGCGGCGCTAGCCGCCAACAAAGGATGAGAGCACGGCCTGGTCTGCTGCTGACCATTTGGGTGTTTTCCTCTGTCCTCTTAACATTTTTTAATAAAGTTAGTTTGAAGGAGACTTTTACCCACTCCTTTCTGCTATTTAGTGATCTGATTTAAATCCTTGCAACAGCCCACAAAAGAATCATCACTACGAATTCTTCTACCGAATTTCGCATCAGTGTTTTGTGAACCGATTACCTGACATTTGTCTACACATTGGTGAAGATGCTGGGTAAGTTAGGGAAGACAAACTGAAGATCGCCGAAAAGACCTGGAGGCCACGGGTGCTGTGATCTACATTTTCGGAGACTGACTACAGGATTCCACCGCCGTACTAAAGCCAAGACTTCGCTCCAATTAGACAATGTCCCTATAGACGATACGACGACAAAGACGCTCTTCATCCAGAAGAAAAAGAACGCAAAGGTACTAGAGACAAAGTTCCAAGACTTCGATGGAATCCTTGGCGGAAGCACGTCACATTCATGTCAGTAACTACAATAATACTCTGCTAATAATATAATAAATACTTTGTTACAATATATAAACATATAATACATTAAACCTCCTTTTCTTAACTACTTGACGCACTTCCAAAGACTCTGTAACATCTTCGCATTTGATGTTATTTGCAATGGCTGCTTGATTTCTCAAAGAGTCGCTGCATTAATTGTGGGACTCAAACAATTCTTTAAATTATATTCAAAATAGTAAAAAATGTGATTTTTTTTATTGTACTCGGATCAGGTTGATAAATTAAGAAAAAAAAATCCGATTGTGTAATTTAAAGTTGCATAAGGCTTGCGCCATCTGTCGAAATAAATATCAACTAATCGTTGATTTTTTTAAATAAAAATTTTATTTTTCTGTGAGACATATACACTCTTGGTAAAAAACTTAAGGAAGTAGAAATTATTTCTGTCGACGGTCGTCTTTTTTTTTTTTTTAAGGAGACAGGAAATTTTGTTTACAACACACTTGGTTATCTCATGTGTCTTTAATAAAGATCACTGTAATATCTTACACAGTTATTGTCTCAATCCCGATATACATTTTGAAAGGTAAAACTTCCTTAAGTTTTGTCAATGAGTGTATACACACTTGGTTATCACATGTGTCTTCAATAAATGCCACTGTAATATCTTACAAAGTTATTGTCTGAATCACGATATACACGCTAAAAGGTACAACTTCCTTAAGTTTTGTCCATGAGTGTATATATTATATATCAGAAGAATGTAATTTCAATTCGAAATTTATATTGGAAATACTTTATAGAAAGCCACACCCAAATAAAAACGCAAAGTGTTATGCTGATTTAAACCCAATTTTGAATAGTCATAAATTGCTAGTACTTAAATCATACTCATCAGAAATTATTGTGTTTTAGATGAAGGCAAGGATAAAGGAACAGAAGAAGATGACCCAGAAGACAATCCATATGTAACGAACAGGAAAGAAGTTAGCGAGAATGGACAGGTAGAGAATCAGAAGTCAATTGAGATTGGTGATAACTCGCAACAGGAATCTTGTCTCAGCCCAGATAGGAACAGTAAATCGTCCAAATAGTTGACAGAAAGATCATCCTTAACAAAGAAGAACAATGAAACAATGCTTTCCAGCATAGAAACACTGCCTTCAACCTCTCTAGGAATGGTAGAAGAAGGATCTTGTCAGGTAACTGAAGAAAAATTTCTTCTTTTATTTATCCCTAGTACACGTGATACAGGCCATGATAATCATGTTAGTTAGAAGTTGGCGATTTTTTTTACTGTAAGTGCACCACATGCACATGTGAAAAGCAGTTCGACTTAGCACTTAATAGTGCCAGAGCACCGTTTGGTTACTTGTACTCACTGGTAGGGTTGGACTTTTGAAAGAATCGGGAGCCATTGGATCATTTTTTATTAGAAAAAAAAGTGCCTAATGCGGGATTCAATTCAGGGTCATAGCGATCGAAAACCAACAGTTTAGACCATCCTTCCACAGGCCCTCTTTGAACTGAAGAAATTAAAGACAACAGTCCAGAACTGGACCTTTCTCAGTCTTCCAATGATGATCAGACAAAAATAAATTTTGAAAAAAAAAATTAAACCCGTCGAAGAGCGCTTATCGCTTGAAAGCTAGCTATTTAAAATAAAAAAAGAAACTCATTGTAAAGAAATATTTTGTAATTTTAAAAGTTTTTCATAATTTAATCAAGAAGCTAAAGTTCAGCCTTCACAGAAGGTAAAATAATATTTAGAAACTATTATAGACGCGTAAGATTCTTTTTGAAATTAAACAATTTATACTGCCCTTTCTGCAATGGAAAAATTAATGGGAGGTCCTGACTCATCAGTGGTGAACCCTCCCAGCGGTTTCGCCAGTTTAATCTACCATACCGCAGTTATATTGCATTTTTCGATCTTCCTTTTATAGTGATACTGTTGCTAGACTCTTGGAATGGGTATTTTAGCTGAACTATGGACATAAGCTTTGAGGACAGTATAATTATATACAATTATAAATATATAATAGGCTTCGAGCAATCGCTCTTCTGCAAATATCAATTTGTGTCTTTTATTAGAACATTTATATTATGATTCACTAGCGCTAAAAAAGAATCTTACGCGTCTGAAATAGTTTCTAATTTTCATAACAGATGGCGTGCATCATAAAATAATATTTACCCAACATATTCAACCTTCCATAGTTTACTAACTACAGTATAAATGGCCTAACTCAATCTACGAGATTACAAGGGAAGTAGTGGCATCAACTGTCGATTCTCGATATTGACAACCCGGGTTCGAATCCCGCTTTCGGCACCTTTTTTTTTTTTCTTGAAGAAAAAAAAAATACTTCAATTGCCTCCCATTCTTGCAAATGTCTAACCTTACCATTGAGTGCAAGTAATCAAACGGGACTTTGACACATTTTTATGTTTAAAAGACGAACTTCTTTCTACATGTATAGGTATGTGGGGAACTTGTGGCAAAATCAGAGCTAACTACCCACCATGATTATCATGGCCTGTACCACGCTTTAGCATACTTGTAAGTGTAATAGTATAGCTGCTTTTCACATGTGTAGATATTGGTACACTTGTGGTAAAAGCAGTCACTTACTTCTACCCACCATGATTACCATGACCTGTACCACGCTTTAGCATACTTCTAAACTAGTATAACTGCTTTCTACATGTGTAAGCATATGATGCACTTACAGTAAAAGCAGTCACTTACTTCTACCCACCATGATTATCATGGCCTGTACCACGCTTTGGCATACTTGTAAGTATAACTGCTTTCTAAATGTGTAGATATGTGGTGCACTTACAGTAAAAGCAGTCGCTAACTTCTACCCACCATGATTATCATGGCCTGTACCACGCTTTAGCATACTTGTAAGTGTAATAGTATAACTGCTTTCACCATGTGTAGGCGTATGGTGCACTTACAGTAAAAGCAGTCGCTAATTACTACCCACCATGATTACCATGGCCTGTACCATGTGTACCAGGGGTAATAAAAAAACTAGATAAAAGTTTTTAAAAATACAACATGTTACTTTATTCAATAGAATTGGACTAGAATTCGTTTATTAATAGCTCTTCTACACGATCGCTTATGCAAATATGTTGCCTATATATGTTGGGGATGTTCTTATTATAATAGTCTTGTAGGTCGCGTTCAATTTGCATATGGGGGACCTTTATAAGGTCTGTTGGCTTGAAAGCCAGTCCAATTAATATTTCATAAATTACAATAATTAAACATTTCTGGTAAGGATCTATTTAATTGGCTTCTATTTATTTGAAACATATTTCTGCTGATTGAAGTTCTGAAAATATTTAACTGGGAATATTTAAATTGGTTTGGTCAATTCATTTTTTAGCTGTTCATTTTGGGTTTATCATGGGAATAAAGTATATATACACATCATATATTAGTGGTGGTGGTGTCTTGTCGATTCCTGGAGACATGCTACATCAATGTGATGTTCATACAGTCTACTCAGTTCTCCCATTTTCCTCTGAGTTCCATTTATATTTAATTGTAAGATGTTCAGGGTCCTCGTAGCATATTTCCCACTGGTATTTTGTTGCTCCATAGAAAGGGGGGTGCCATTGCTCCGTTAGTCAGCCACATTTCAGAGTTCCCTGTTCACGGTTACAGTAGCGGCTCGGGGCTCACGACACCGTACTACAGGGCAACCCCTTACTTGTGCTGCTTCTCCCGCCCGCCACGTAGAGGAGGGGTTGGACTTCTGGGCAGGATATTATATATTTTAGTAAATTATATATATATAGTGTTTTCTATTTTAAATAATTTATCTATACAGTGGTACTTCGACATACGAGTTTAATTCGTTCCGCAACCTTGCTCGTATCTTGAATTACTCGTATCTCGAAACAAATTTCCCCATACAAAACAATTGAACTACCATTAATCCGTTCCAACCTCCAAAATGTCACCCCAGTTATTTTTGTTACCTGGTTTTAAATAATAAAAACGTATTTATAAATATCAAATATTTATTGCACAAAAACAAAAAAGAGAATGTAAAGAAATAAATTAGATATCCTCACTGGTCTTTGCCTTTTTCGCTACATTTTTCTCGCTTTCACCTGTAGGCCGTTTATAAAAAAGCATGTCCAAGGAGGTTTGTTTCTTCCTCCCTCTCAGAATGTTCCGGAAATGAGTTAGGCAAGTGTCATTAAAAAGGTCAGATGCACGACCTGTTGCAACTTTTTCTGGGTGTTTTTTTTTTCCACGAACTGTGAAACTCTCTCCCACATTCCTAAGATCTCCTTTATCTGACTTGTAGAAATTTCACGTTTTAATTCAATACTCATCATCTTTTTCTTAGCACTTGAATTTTTACAAACTTTCTTCCGATCCATGGTTATAAAAATAAATGAACTAAAACTGTAAATGTAAACGCAACACAAAACGCGAACACAAAACACAACTTATCACAGCGGAAGCACGCTGCTAGCTGATCGTGATGGCGCGACTGCGTGTTACTACCGAACCGAACTCGTATCTCGAATTTCGCTCGTAACTAAAAGCAAAAAATCACTTGCTCGTCGGCTCGTAACTCGAAAAACTCGTATGTTGGGGCGCTCGTATGTCGAGGTACCACTGCATTTTAAAATATTGATTCACTTACTCTCAACTATAGGTTCCTTCAAAAATTATAAATAATAATAATAAAAACAAGCTTTTTCGAGTTAAATACTTTTCTACAAGCGTTTATCCTCAGGTCTATATATTTAGCTTTACAAAAATTCATTTCAAAATTTTATATATAGAAAGGCCTTAGGATATAAAACGTCTGTAAAAGAGTTTATATTCAAAAGAGCTTGCGAATTATACTGATTATTGAAGAAAATTATTGCGGAGAGAGTACATGAGTACTTAATCTATCTATGTTTGTTCTCAGAAGCCATATGGTGGAAAATCCAAGAGGAGTGCCAAGAAGGTGCCATTGAGAACATGCATCCAGCAGTATGATAGGACCCAACCTGTATCCAAGGCAAAGGACATGGTACAGATTGTGTTGAGCAGCCTTCCAATACCAGAAGCCTACAACAGACGGGCGTTGGAAGGTCAGCATCTCTTCAACCAACTGGTTGACATAAGCATCTCCCAGATGTCCTGCCTCATCTGTCCTTCAGAGTTATTCAGCACAGTTAACCAACTCTGCGACCACTACACCTCAGTCCATTATCTGAAGACCAAAGTAGCTGAAGCTTATTTTATAGAAGATGTGGTATTCCTCTTTGCAGATGAGGAAGCCCTTCGCCGTGTAGACCTGAGAATCGAGTGTAATCTGTGTGGAGAAGTAATGGCCTCGGTGGACGAAGGACAGCTTCACTATGAGAGAGTACACGTTTACACTGTAGGTAGAATGGCAAACCCATCTCCACTTTATTGTCCCATCTGCCCTCAGGGCTCCCCTGACTTCGCCACCCATCGGGACCATCTTCAGTCTGACCATCGCACATCCATCTTCTTCTGTCGCCTCTGTAAGTTTCTCTCCTGCAATCCTCAAGCTGTCCAGAATCATTTTTCCTCCAATCATCCAATGGGAACTTGACGCAATGCTTCATATACGTGTGATTTAACAGTTAGCTAGATATATTATAGTTTCTTTCTACCTCTCTAATAATTTTAAATATGCTATACAAAATTCAATTTAGTTTATTAGAAATGCTTAAATAAAATTTATACATTTTCCTAATAAAACGTGTACTCATATCTTAATATATAATTCTTAATTTAATAACAATACATACAGTGAGAGAGAGATAGCTGAATAACGATACTATTGAAAATACTACAAAGGCGAATCGCTGGTCAACACCTTGGACACTTTTCGTTTTGTTTAATACAAAAGTTTAATTTGGGACCAAATGGTAAAGTAGAAGTTATAAATCTCATTTGGACATGGATGTGTGAACGTTGCATGGAAGGTCAGGCCTTCAGTGTTGGTCTTATGTGGCACTGGAACTGTCGGTGATTCGCTCCATACAATCTGAAGGAAGTGGAGTGAAAGTGTTGTTAGGCGTTCTCAATGCCATCCTTGGTCTACTGCTGTATCGCTCAGTGAAACAGAAGAACATGTCTAATTGGGTAGAGCTACTGTGGAGTTAGACCCACGGATTCTGATAATGAGATTTTACCAGTCACAGAGAGAGTTGGGTGACACTGCTCTGACGATTCACTGATTGGCTGTGAAAAGTACTTCTGTTATGGGCTCAATGATAAGGTCACACGGCAATTTAAGTAGTCAAAACGCCATCTTTTATCTGTAATACGCATTTATAGTAGTCTGTGGGGTGAGTTTGAGGGCTAGGAACATCGCAAATGAGGCTTTTGTGGTTCCTGGGTATAAGTCGATGAACTTTCCATACTTGAATGTTCAGCTGTAGGTAGTGGAAGTGCTGTAGTGGTTCTTAAGCAAAGAAGAGGAGCAATTTTTACAGTTTTCATTGGAAGTCAGAAATGCTCAGTCTGCCTATTCATTGAAGTTTTGAAAAGAGCTGTGCACTGCATAGGTACCCTCATATCTTGAAATGCCTAGCGCCTTGGTATTGGAAAGAGTTCTTAGGTCAATAGCGAGTTGCGTGCAAAAATAACTATATTGATATGAAAGGAAACTCTCTGTGGCGTCTTTTCCTTACTCGCTAGAACTCCTTCCTTTCCATTGATTCCTGGTATCCTTTTCTGGCCATTATGGCTGTTCTAACTGTGATAGGGCTAGGTAATAATCTCCGTGCTGTCAACTCTTACTCTAATATCTGCTATTCGTTGAAAAATTCTTTAATTAAATGAGGCTGGTACGTGATGGGTAGTGGCATTCATGGTGGGTGGTGCAGCCGAGGGTGATGGAATAAATGCAACAAATAAATAATAAAACGCAAAGAAGGGCTACCGAAGATAAGATGAGCAGGTAGTCATGCGCAACTTACATCAGCCAGATGAGAGGGATTTGAGATTTTAAAATATTTTATTGACATCATATAAGTCAATGTGGTAGCATAGATAAAATAATATATATATATATATATGAAGAGAGATAATTTTAAAAATGGTAGAAATATAAAATAAGAGAGGAAACTAATTACAGTTATGTAAAGTCCAGGAGACTCCCCCAACGACAAATAGTCCTCCTTTCGACAGTAACGGGGTATTCATGCTCTCCCCTCACCTCAAGGCTCAGAAAAAACCTGTGCATGGATGATTTGGCAGACTCGAGGATGGCGAGGGGGTTATCATCCAGCCCTTTGCCGAATAGCCAGCCCTGCAGGTCGGGTAGTCGCTGTATGATGCCTCCCATATGATGGGCCTGATGGAGCTGCAGGACCAGTAGCGGTGGGCCAACGTCAAGTCGATAGAACCACAGGCGATGCAGGTCTCTCGAGCAGAGGCAGGATGTGTCTGTGTGCCCTGAAAATGCGCAAAGTCGAAGGGACGGTCAGACCAATGATGATAAGAATGTTTATAAAGTCTTGCAACTGGTACAGAAGCAGGGCGATGAGCAGGGTTGTCAGGCGTGGACACTCATGTGTACAGCTCATGGTGCGGGTGGTTAGGCGCTTGAACGGAGTCACCACTTTCCCGCGCAGCACCACAGCTTCGCCTAGGTTGTCCGCCTGGTGGGACCGAGAGAAGGGTAGCAAAACATTGGCGGCACGAGATGCGGTGGACGGCCGCTGGTAAAAAAAAATTGTCCTTGGCAGCGATCGATGGGCATAATGTAGGATGAACTATTATTAATTAGAGAAATGTAGCTCCTACGACTCATTTTATATGGCAACTCTTTCATAAGCATAAAATATCTTAATTACAAGATATTATGCGTCATTTTTATTCAAAAATATAAATATTTCATTACACACATTGTTCGAAAAAGAAACATGGCGCTTTTATTGTTTACATTCATAAAATCCCTCCTTATTTTATACCATTTATATATTCATGAACAGGGTCTTTGTCATTTAAGAACTGTTCAAAATTAAAATATATGTAGTTATTCATTAAAATTTCCAAACAAAATGTTTAAATATTTAATGTCTTATATATATATAAACATATATTCAATTATATTTTGACCAAATATCATCATATTTTATTTTATTTATTTTATTTTGAAACCTTTTACACGCAGACTGCGATTGTTTATATTTGTAACTTGTCATTAAAATTTTGAGTTCATAATTTAAATAGGCTTTTTGAAAATGAGTGAAAATTTGGAAGAACAGTTAGAAGAAGTCCGAAAGAAATTTTCACTTCGTAAACTAATGACACCAGAAAATTTTGATACAAACATGATAAAAGATGATATAAATCAGGTGAGTTATAATTTATCTAAGATAATTTTTTCGCAAAAAAAAAAAATTAATGTTTGGAAAATAATATGCATTTTTAAACCAATATATCAATTGCAATTATTATTATTATTTTTTGTTTGTTTTCATTTCCATTTGACCTTAATGTAAATTTTTATGAACATTTTATCATTAAATAACCAGTAAAATTTCATCGTTTTATCTAATACACTTATCTTTTTTTTTTCTATTGTTTTTTCATATATATATATATATATATATATATATATATAGACAAGACAAATGATCCCAACATCACCTATATTATAAGAAAAATTCTAACAATTTTTGACATATTTTTGAAACAAAAAGAATTTCTACTACCTTTACTGCAATGATAAAATGATAGGATGGTTCAACCTTGATATGCAAGGGCCTACCATTTTTTAAAATCATTGCAGTAAAGGCAGTAGAAAATTGATTAATTTTTTAAACATGTCAAAAATCGTTTAAATTTCTTTATCAGATGGCATGCTAATGTATCATGTTAATATCACTTATATTATCTTCTTCTTTCTTATCTCCACTTAATCACACTAAGGTATCAAGCTTGTAGAGTTGACAACCATCATGACTGTTAAAGTAAAATGCATCTGCCTTTGTCATTAAGACTGGGAGCACTACTCAGTGGCAGGCCGACTTAGCTTCAAAAGAAATGGCCGCCTCTGACATGAGGAACAAACGCTATGTACAGCTGCTCCTAACATGGAGTAGAAACGCTGCTCATCCTGTATCCCTGGAACCCTTACAGGGTACTATCAGCCGGGCCAACTGAGTCCAGGTTTTTTAGCGAGCTTGTTACTGCTCCTCCTCCTACTTATACAGCTAGAAGGAAGAAAAACTATTTAAAAGAAATCTGTCTATTAAACCCCATATTCCCTATGCAAATCAATATTTTTCAATGCTCATCAGATTCCTTCTCTCACAATATAACCTTATTTATGATATATTAGCGCCATCTGTTATGAAAATTTGAAACTATTATATATGTGAAAAAATAGTACAAATGTGATATTGTACTGGGATAAGGTGCATAAATTATGAAAAAAGCATATTCTTATCGTGCAACTGAAAGTTGCTGATGGCTTGCGCCATCTATTGGAATAAATATCAACTTGCCAACATTGTTGTATTGTGCTGTAAAAAACAATATCATACGCAATAATAATAATAATATCAACTATTCTCAAACACAAGGTAATAAGACCAAATCCAAATAAATAAATAGTGTGTGACGTTTCGGTAACAGCGAACGTCACACACTATTTATTTATTTGGATTTGGTCTTATTACCTTGTGTTTATAATCTACAATCCAAATTGTGCCTCATCAATCAACTATTCTCGTTGATTTTTAATTATTCCAGAATTGGCCAAACACCCATTCTTGATTAATCAAGAAAAGCTAACCCTGGATGCGTTTCGAGTTGTTGGCCCTTGTCAGCGTGGTGCAAGCTGTACCTCAACGACCAAAAAACTGGTCATTCAGTCATCCTGAAATATCATGAAATGGGTAGTTTCATAGTTATTATTATAGACACGTATGATTCTTTTGAAAATTAAACAATTTCTACTGTCCTTACTGCAATGGAAAAATTAATGGGAGGACCTGGCTCATCAGTGGTAAACCTTCCCAGCGGTTTCGTCAGTTTAATCTATCATTATTATGATTAAACTGGCGAAACCGCTGGGAGGGTTCACCACTGATGAGCCAAGCCCTCCCATTAATTTTTCCATTGCAGTAAGGACAGTAGAAATTGTTTAATTTTAAAAAGAATCATACGCATCTATAATAGTTTCAAATTTTTATAACCTCATTTGAATAATTTTTTTTTTTTTCAAAATATTGCATTTCCTGTAAGTCTGTTTTTTTTTTTTTTTTTTAAGAAAAAAAAAATGTAGATGAATGTTAAGCAAAAGTCCATAAAACACAACACAATACAGTTAAACCTGTCTATAGCACCCCCTTGGGACTCACCAAAATAGGGTGCTATAGAGAGGGGGTGCTATAGACAGGTCACTTTTAATGTAAATTGCATCGTATTACCTATTTAAAATTGGGTGCTATAGAGAGGGAGGCGCTATAGACAGGTTTAACTGTATTTAAAAAAAAAATTATCTAGAAAAAGGAGCATGTGAAGTGGTATGTGGACACAAAACACATGCTGTGATCACCTTGCCTTCTGTATCTTTGATGTAGGCCTAATAACAGGTAACATTGATAAGTTACATAATTTGGATTATATAGATTAGAAACACAAGAACTGAGCCAAAGGAAAGCACAAATGTCAGTATTTGACGTTGACGCTTTGGCAAAATACAAGATAATTCAACAAAAGATGAGGAAAGATCAAATATGCGAAATAAACTCTGAGATAAGAATTACAAAAACAAGACTCAGAACAAAACACTATAAAGGTATGACAATACATCCAGATGGCACAAGAACCTATAGGACATGCAACAACTGTCCTGGTGTGGAACTAACACCTACTCACATATTCTCATGTCCAGCGATGGCTGCAGCCTTGAAGAAAATTGACATGGACCCAGAGCAGCAGCTTTACACACCCAAGATAGTGGACATTGCTGTGATAGAGATGTATGGAGACATCTGAGGCTGTTCATTGGACACAACAACAACATAAAATTGACATGGACCCAGAACACTAGCTTTACACATCCAAGATAGATGACATTGCGACTGTTGTGATATAGATGTATAGAGACATCTGAGGCTCTTCATTGGACACGACAACAACAGAAAATTGACATGGACCCAGAACAGCAGCTTTACACACCCAAGATAGTGGACATTGCTGTGATAGAGATGTATGGAGACATCTGAGGCTCTTCATTGGACACAACAACAACATAAAATTGACATGGACCCAGAACAGCAGCTTTACACACCCAAGATAGTGGACAATGCGACTGCTGTGATAGAGATGCACGGGGACATCTGAGGCTCTTCATTGGGCATGACAACAAGAACTGAAACATCACATATTTATTTGGATATGGTCTATTACCTTGAGGTTTATCCATCTCCAGAAAAGATATAGCTACAAGAAATAAGACCTAATCCAAATAAATTAATAGTGTGTGATGTTTTGGTAACAGTGACCATTTGGAAAAATTTCTTTTGTCTGATAATAATAAAAAAGCTGTTACAGAAACATCTCACACTATTAATTTATTTGGATTAGGTCTTATTTTCTTGTAGCTATAATCTATAATCCAAATTGTGCTTTATCAAGTGTGTGACATTTCAGTAGCTAGATTATCAACACATTTACCTCTGATGATAAAGCACAATTTAACTTATAGATTAGAACTACAAGGTAATAAGATCAAATCCAAATAAATAGTGTGTGAAGTGTTTCAGTAACAGCATTGTTACCATATTCATTTTTGTCTGATGATAACAACACAACAATTTTTTCACATTGTGTAGCGTTCTCACGCAATTCTGGCCTTAACTACCCGTTTCATGATTTTTCAGGATGCCTTAAGGGCCAATTTTTTGGTCGTTGAGGTACAGCTTGCACCACGCTGATGAGGGCCAACAGCCCGAAACGCGTCCGTGGTTAGCTTTTCTTGATTAATCAAGAATGGGTATTTGGCCAATTCTGGAATAATTAAAAATCAACGAGAATAGTTGATATTTATTCCGATAGATGGCGCAAGCCATCAGCAACTTTCAGTTGCTCGATAAGAAGAAGCCTTTTTCTTAATAAAAGATAACAACACTGTTACAGAAACATCACACGCTATTCATTTATTTGTATTTGGTCTTATTTAACTTGTAATTTACCTCTGCTATTTGTGGACCTTATTTCATCTATCTTTGTAGTTCCACCCAGTGTGTGTGCTAGATGGAAAACATAAATAATGATTGTGTAGCCAACAGCTCTCTCTCTAGAACACAACAAAAAATTATAACAAAGACATGATGGATGTATCCAAAATTCTTCTATAAATATTCAATCAAATAAATTTTACACTTTTTTTTGTCTGAACATTAATGTTTCTTTTTGACTAAATCCTCAAAACTAGAGCTCCTGATCCAGAGATACAGTATGAGTAGCATTTGTACTCCATGTTAGGAGCGGCTGTACACGGTGTCTGTTCCTCATGTCAGAGGCGGCCATTTCTTTTGGAGCTAAGTCGGCCTGCCACTGAGTAGTGCTCCCAGTCTTAATGACAAAGGCAGACACATTCTACTTCACTCAGTCATGATGGTTGTCCTTGATATCCTAATATGATTGAGTGGAGATAAGCAAGAAGAAGAAATGATTTCATTACAACATTAATCTCTAGTGGACATTTTTTCTTCTAGATGATTTTTTTCTAGGTGATTTGATGATAAGATATAATTTGGATAATAGATTAGAACTACAAGACCAAATAAATAAATAGTGTGTGATAGTAAAGCATTGTTACAGAAATGTCACACACTATTAATTTATTGGGATTTGGTCTTAATTACCTGGTGTGTGATGTTGATGTTTTTGAGAGCAGTTATCTATTGCAGAGAGTTCTGCTGCTGAGGTTCCGCAGAGATCAATGCTAAAGTTATGAACACAAGGCATTAAGACCAAATACACATAAATAGTGTGTGATGTTTCAGTAACAGTGTTGCTACCATCAAAAGTGCTTTTTTCAGTACTTTTGTCTGATGATGTTAACAGCGCTGTTACTGAAACGTCATACACTATTCATATATTTGGATTTGGTGTCTTATTACCTTGGGTTTATAATTTATAATCCAAATTGTGCCTTATCATCTGTAAACAATGAGATATATATATAATAAAAAATAAGATTTTCTGCTGTTTTTTGAATAGTATTTATAGAATTATTGATCATTTGCTTGATACACGAATACATCTTTTGATATTGCAGTTGTGGGTAATAATAATAAAAATTGTTTAGATCAGAATTAGCTTTAATTGAGCTTAAGGAATATATAAAAAACAGAATTTGATAAAATACTGCCTGACATAAGGCGAGTAGAACAAGGAAAACAAAAGACTTATTTACATAATTACAAAAGGTTTGAGCCGGCCAACGGGAAACAACAACAATAGGTTTATATAGGGAAAGCCGCGACCTCTGGCGGTCGATCTAAACAGAGTACATAATTTGTTCTAGAATTTATAATTTTAAAATAAAATATAATTTTTATATAACGTATATACGATGTGTGTTCAAAAAGTATCGCGACTTTTGTGTTTTTTCAAAAATTATTTATTTATTCATGAATACCTATTTTGTCCCCTTCAAAGTAATCCCATGAGATATTATACACTTGTGCCAACGGTTTTTCCAATCTTCGAAGCACTTCAAAAAATCATTTTTAAAAATCTTTTTCAGCTCCTCCTTCGATGCCGTCTTTATATCGCCAAGCGTAGCGTAACATCGTCCTTTCATGGGCCTCTTCAGTTTAGGGAACAAGAAAAAGTCACAGGGGGCCAGATCTGGGGAATACGGTGGCTGCGGCATCATTAGTGTGTTGTTTTTGGCCAAAAAGTCGCGCACAAGCAACGATGTGTGAGCAGGGGCGTTATCGTGGTGCAAAAGGCAATTTTTGTTCTTCCACAAATCCGGGCGTTTCTGGCGGATTGCTTCGCGCAAATTGCGCATAACTTGCAGGTAATATTCCTTATTGACCGTTCTACCCTGTGGCAAGAACTCATGATGCACCACGCCCCTGCAATCGAAGAAAACTGTCAGCAAAACTTTCACATTCGACCGAACTTGGCGCACTTTTTTCGGTCTTGGTTCGTGCGGCAGCTTCCATTGAGATGATTGAGCTTTGGTTTCCACGTCATAACCATAAACCCACGCTTCGTCACCAGTTATGACCCTCTGGAGCAAAACTTTGCCTAGGATTTGTCTTGATTTTTAACTTAGACATAGAGGTACATGTATGTTAATCATAAGAAGAACCTATTATCTAATGATTTCTATTATTATTCAGTATTAATATAAGGAAATTAGTCAATTAAGGGAATTAAAATAAAGTGACCACTATTAAGAGGCAGCCTTTTCTTGTGTGTATGGCTGTTTTTTAATTATACGGTCTAAAATTTTTGAAAAGTAAAAAAAAAATAGCCAAACCGTGGCTATAGTGAACCAAAAGCTCTGTCCCATTGGGGTTCACTATAGAGGGGTTTTACTGTATATTGTATTGTATCTAATTTTGAAAATAGAAATTGAAATTACAAAACTATTTCAGAGGCGTAATATTCTTTTTAAAATAAAACAATTTCTACTGTCCTTACTGCGATGGAAAAATTAAAGGGAGGGCCTGGCTCATCAGTGGTGAACCCTCCCAGCGGTTTCGCCAGTTTAATCTACCAGGCCCTCCCTTTAATTTTTCCATCGCAGTAAGGACAGTAGAAATTGTTTTATTTTAAAAAGAATATTAGGCCTCTAAAATAGTTTTATAATTTGATAACAGATGGCGCTCTAGTACATCGTAAGAAATTGAAATATCTTTTTTACATCTTTGGGTGCCAGTATATGAGCAAAAAAAGAGAGACGTTCTTCTCAACAGTAAAGACAGCCAACTTACCTCAATGTAAAGTATTTTAACCAGCGCCATATCAAGTCCAATGGTTGTTCTGTCCTTGTATAACTTTTACAAATCAGTAAGTAGGAATTTGTCTTCTCCACTACATGATGGTGATTGTGAGGATATCATTGCAATGAGAGAGGACAATCTGACTGGTGTCTTAATAGAGACTTTGTGTGGGTGTGTATCTAATTTTGTTGAAATTTGTTTTTAAAATCTGTCAAATCATTGATGGTGTAGAATTAATATTTGGTCAAATTAACATCTATTATTTTATAGGCTGTTGAATTATCACAAGTGTATATTTACCCAGTGTTGAATATAATGAGGTTATACTGTATATGTGTACATGGCTTGACAAGGAATTCTGCAATTTTGTGGGGAAATTATCCTCCAATTTTAGTTTTCCTCAGTTATTGTTTTTCCTCGTGGATTTTCTTTATTTCCTACAGAGAAAGTTTTTCCTGGAATAGATTTGGAAATATAAGACATGCTATCTATATTTAAGACCTGAAACAATTTAACTGGATTGATTTTTTTTTTTCCCTTGTAGTACTACTAGGTAGTTATACTGTACATTTTATATTTTAAACGAGGCTGTTATAGCAAGGTTCAACTGTATTTTGTGTTTTTTCCAACTTATTCAACTCCACACAGCACAGTAAAACCAAGCTCCATCTTTTGTAAGTGCAAAAGTCTAATTGCTTTTCATATATGTAGACATGTGGTGCACTTACAGTAATGATTATCATGGAGTCTGTACTACATGTACTAGGGATAAGCAAAAAAAGCTCCATCTAGGAATGATAAGGTCTCACTGTATCAATTGAGGAAACAGAAGTAAGTATTGGAGATGGGGAGTTTTATTGGGATGGTTTCTTCATCCGTGTTCCTTATTTACTCTCCAACTTTTATCTCCATTGCTGAAATAACAACACCTAGAGGGGAGTGTAGATAGGGCTGATAGAGACACAATAGACACCTCCTATCTTGTCTATCCTCACACAATAGCTACCAAGTCCTGCCTCACACAGCTCCCTACATTTGAGATTGGACGAGTTGATTGTCGTTTTTTTTTTTAAACACATTATCCTGTCAACTCCAAAACTTGTCATCATGGAATGTCATGTTTTATCCTCTTCACCTCCATGGTGAAGGGTGTCACTGGAGACCCCTAGGTGATATTCCATTGTTCTCTGTATTGGTGGCAGAATCACCTTGCATATTGCACACATCTATATGTTCACTTCACATTCTATCATTGTAGTTTTTCTTATTATCATTGATAGTAATTGTGCTCATTCTGTGTGCACCTATGTAATGTGTCAATAACTTAATTTGTCAATTGTCTTCATCTCTACAATCTTTCAATTCCAGACCATTCTATTACAGTAGAACCTCTGTGGGGGGTCGGTGGAAGGATGGTCTAAATCTTTGGTTTCTGACCGCTACAACCCGGGTTCAATTCCCGCATTGGGCACTTTTTTCTGATTAAAAAAATAAATAAAATGCTCCAATGGACCCCAATTTTTCCAAAAGTCCAACCCCACTAGCGATTACAAGTAACCAAACGGGGCTCTGACACATTTGTAATTACAAAGTCAAACTGCTTTTCACATGTGTAGACATGTGGTGCATTTACAGTAAAAGCAGTCTCCTACTTCTGCCCACCATGATTATCATGGCCTGTAACACGTGTACTAGGAATAAGCAAAAAAAACACTGTGTGCACCTATGTAAATTGACCTGATGTGTCAATAAATTAATTTGTCAATTGTCTTCACCTTTACCAGACCATTCTATTACAGTAGAACCTCTGTGAGAGGACATTCTTGGCCTACACCATCTATCAGCATAAATCTAATTGGACCAAAATACTACCCATTGATAGCTTTTAAACCATTACATCCATCACACATGCTAACCTAGAGATAGTAAATATAGATAGGAAGGATAGCTATGTACAATTATGTACAGTGGAGGAGGTGTCCCCAATGACAAAGTCCTTCTCTAGACAATTGAGTGGTCTTCCTTCACTCCCCTCATTAATCCAATGTTCACTTTGCAAAGCAAACTTTTATATCTAATTATCAATCCTTCCATGAAATACAGTAGAACCTCCCTTTAGCGGACACCTCTCCACAAAGGACAGTTTTCATTTGCAAAATTACCATTTTTACAATTTAACAACTCTCCAGTAAGAGAACCTTTCCCTAAAGAATACTTTGGCTCTGCAATTAGGTGTCCTTTACAGGCAGGTTCTACTGTAACTGGCAATAAATTAACAGTAAACTACCTCTCACTAAGGACAACACCTAGTTGCAGAGAGAGAGAGAGTTTTCCTCTTACAAGAGAGTTGATAACACTGATAGACAAAACTTAAGGAAGTTGTACCTTTTAGCATATATATATATCTCTCAGAGTTATTCTCTGAATCCCGATATATATATGCTATAAGGTACAACTTCCTTAAGTTTTGTCTATCAGTGTAATTAATCAAAATTGTAATTTTGCAAATGAAAACTGTCCTTAATAGAGAGGTGTCTTCTAGCGGGTCTGTCCTCTCATGGAGTATGTTCTACTGTAGAGAGGTGTCCCCTAGCAGGTCTGTCCTCTCATGGAGTATGTTCTACTGTAGAGAGGTGTCCCCTAGCAGGTCTGTCCTCTCATGGAGTATGTTCTACTGTAGAGAGGTGTCCTCTAGCAGGTCTGTCCTCTCATGGAGTATATTCTACTGTAGAGAGGTGTCCCCTAGCGGGTGTGTCCTCTCATGGAGTATGTTCTACTGTAGAGAGGTGTCCCCTAGCGGGTGTGTCCTCTCATGGAGTATGTTCTACTGTAGAGAGGTGTCCCCTAGCGGGTGTGTCCTCTCATGGAGTATGTTCTACTGTAGAGAGGTGTCCCCTAGCGGGTGTGTCCTCTCATGGAGTATGTTCTATGATATAAAACTTCCTCCATATGGCTTTAATCCTGTCAACACTGGAGATGAAATTGTCTGCCCAGGTCCATCTACTGGGAAGAAAAGCCAAGAAATGCTCAGATGCCCACAAGTTTGAGGAGGCCCAGAGATACCACGAGGAAGCTGCAGGTACCTAATCCCATCTTACTTTGTCCACAGTTTCTGAAGTTACACAAGGTGACAAGACCAGATAATTAAGAAAAAGGAAACTAAAAGATGCTGATGGCTTGCCTCTATATCAGGAATCAGATAATAACTATGAAAGATATTACAGTTACCTTTATTGAAGACCACAAGATAACCAAGTGTAAACAAAATTGCCTTTGTCTCCCTAAAAAAAAAAGATGACCAGTGACATCAAAGACTTCACACTTCCTTAAGTCTTGTCCATGAGTGTATTTAAGCTTCAAGCATAGGTGTTCTGATTGAAAGACAACAAATACAAAACATGTTCAGGTAACAGACAAGGGGTGTACAAAAGTCGGCAGGATATCCATGTGACAAAGAACAATGCAAGGTTCTCAAAATCTTTCACCTTTCCTACCAATAAAAAGACACACCTCGCCAAATTTATTTGTTTTAAGCCCTTTCTTTTTTTTTTTTTTTTCATATTTTCAAATGTAGTATTTACAGTCGAACCCCTCTCTCTATATCACTTCTTCACTCAGGACCAAGATTTTTATGTTGTTATAACAATCATTTGCGTAATTGTCACAGTTTAACAATTAAGACTAAAGAATTACGATGTTATAACCCAGTTGCTGTGTCAGATTCAGACAAAAACACAGCTACATCAACCAATGATTTAATCCTCTTTCTTCTTCTTCTTTCTTATCTCCACCCAAACATATTAGGGTATCAAGTTGTGACCCTTGATGGTGTCTGTTTGACAACCATCATGACTGGGTGAAGTAGAATGTGTCTACCTTTGTCATTAAGACTGGGAGCACTACTCAGTGGCAGGCCGTGTAAAAAATCTTTAGGCCAAGAGTTTCTTGTAAGGTTTT
>CP092878.1:75739589-75857199 GCA_030710605.1 Cordylochernes scorpioides | reverse complement strand
TATGTATATGTATGAGAGGAAACAAGAAGATTTCTCTAGATATTTATTTAAATAAATTAAAATTTGGGAACATGTCTATACTGACGAGATATGCTATTTACATAGTAAAATTTTGATAGAGGTGACCTGAAGTTACTTTATAGCCCTTTAGGGCCCATGCGAAATCTAGGTTGGTTACTACACAAAAAAGGGGGGGGGGGGCGCTAAGTCATAATGACAAATGGCTTACCTTTTCTCGAAAGTGCCGGCAAAGGTCTGGTCTCCCGACTGAAGACTGTCCTCTCCCTGAGCGACTCAGATTCAATCCGCCTTTTGGCAAAGAAACCCTCTTTTATTCTTGTCTCTCTCCGTTTTCATTCGCTGGCCGCGCCAAAGTTTCTATTGGCTGGCATTTTCATTCGCCGAAAAGCAACACCAATCAAAATGGCCAACGGCTCCAGTATACGATTTCACAGACGCCCCAGGCCTCTCCCATCAAAATAGAACATATAGTATTACCAAAACAAAAAAATCTAAAGAGAGAAACAGCCACGGCAATAGTGTAAAATTTCATCAGACCCCAGGCCTCCTCCACATGGGCTGTAATACGATCCTCCCTTTTCTCGGGACGGTATATATATCGCCCCCCGTCTTGGCTAAAAATCGACCCAGGCCCCTTTTACCTGGACTGTAATGTGATGCTTCCTTTTTTTCGGGAAGGATATTTATAAGGCTTAGTCTTTTAGAAATCTTCCTTCTCCATTTCTTCTGGTCACCTCTACCTAAATTTTTGATGAGGGGAATATATGTACATAGGAAACAACAGTTTCCAGCTCGGATGTCTCTGGATGTCTTCTTCTCCACCAGGCATCAGCTTTCGGCATGGAAGTCTGGTGTCACCAAGTGTCTAAGTTTCTGGGCAAAAAAAAAGGTCTATAAGTCTATGTGGGAGGGAAGCCATGTATCCATTTTATGTTGATTATACATACGCCTTCTGTTGGGGTATGGTTACAAAAACGTGCCCCAACAGCACTCCTCTTGGATTTTTTACCATATGGCTTCTGAGAACAAACATAGATAGATTAAGTACTCATGTACTCTCCGCAATAATTTTCTTCAATAATCAGTATAATTCGCAAGCTCTTTTCAATAAAAAACTCTTTTACAGGCTTTTCATATCCTAAGGCCTTTCTATCTATAAATTTTGAAATGAATTTTGTAAAGCTATATATATAGACCTGAGGATAAACGCTGGTAGAAAAGTATTTAACTTGAAAAAAACTTGTTTTATTATTATTATTTATAATTCAAAACTATTTTAAAGGCGTAAGATTCTTTTTGATATTAAACAATTTCTACTGCCCTTACTGCAATGGAAAAATTAATGAGAGGGCCTGGCTCATCAGTGGTGAACCCTCTCAGCGGTTTCGCCAGTTTAAAAAAACAACATCTCTGGAAGCCTGATATTTTCACCTCAACGATTGTGTTCTATCTCGGTTTAAATGATGGTGAGGGAACAGAACTCACCTTGTCTTCATCCATGCCCAGAGTTCCAAGATGACTGCCTAGACAGACATCCTACTGTCAATTGTCGATCCTTACACCACCTGGAATGTAAAGCTCGTCTCTTTTTGGTCCTATACACTTTTCCCGGGAGTTTTCCAGTATATAAAAGGTTAGAAATGTTAATACAGTAGAACCTTCCTGAGAGGACACTCGCGCTAGAGGACACCTCTCTATAAAGGACAGTTTTCATTCGCATAATTATCATTCCTACTATTTAGTAACTCTCCGGTAAGAGGACACCTCTCCATAAAGGACACTTTGGATTACAATTAGGTGTCCTTTACAGGAAGGTTCTACTGTATAATCAAATTTAAAATTACTTTTTTTCCTAAAGATATTAAATTTATTAGGTGTGTGATGATATCAATGCTTTTACTCGTTTCCTTACTCTGCTTGAAAGTATTTTCACTTAATCCCACAGTTGAAATGTTGCTTCTAAGACATCAGAATATACCCATTGCAGTTTTCAAGCCACTATCTATACTCTTAATGTATCTCCACAGGCCCTTTGGGTAAACTCAGGGCGTTGCCCGAGTCACTCGGCTAGTTTTAGCATATTTTTTTTAAGTTGGGTTGAGTGTTTGGGTTAGGTAAAGTTAGGTTCAAGTTTGTTTAGGTAATTTTAGGGGTTGTGGTTAAGTTCAGTTTTAGTTAGGCTAGGTTCAGTTTGGTTAGGCTAGGTTCAGGTTTGTTTAGGTAATTTTAGGTTGTAGTTAGGTTAGGTTCAGGTTAGGTAATTTTAGGTTGTAGTTAGGGTCAGTTTTAGTTAGGCGAGGTTCAGGTTTGGTTAGGCTAGGTTCAGTTTGGTTAGTCTAGGTTAAGGCTTGGTTAGGTTAGATTTAACCACTGCAGAATAATGGACTTTAGCGATAAACAAAGATATTTATGGTAAATATCCTTACTAGTCAACGAGGGATATAATCCAAAACCTTGCTATATCATACAGGTTGTTGGCTTTTGTCTAAATATATTGAAACTTGTATTGTGGAGAATTCTTTGATATGACATTGCTCGTTCTGCATACTTTCAACACAAAACCATTTCTTTCAAACATTAAAAAAAAATTATTGTGAAAGGTTTTTAGATATATCTATTAAATAAAAAAAAGTGAATTTGAAACTCGTTTATAAATACATTTACGAATACATTATAATCAACAAACTTACCTTTTAACAGTGCGTGTTTAGCAAGTTTCAAAAATTAATAGCTCTATTTTTTCACTGAGAATTTTCAACTAGAAAATCTACGCTAAAATAGAATTTGTTTATATAGAATTTCTAAAGTATGCTGATTATTTAAAATAACACAAGATAAAACTCTACTATTAAACGGTTATTAATATATATTTGCAAATTTGATATCACCAAATATTATTGGTCTATGAAAATTAAGGTCGCTTTTCTCGATCGAATACATTGACGCCGAAACTCAGCGCCATCTATTGTTCATCTCTACAAACTAGCGAACTCAGTTCGGTGACAAAGCCACAACACCAGCTTTGACAAACTTAGAAGCGTTCACCGGGAGACCATGGATTCGGGCTATGGCTCTCGTCGGACTTTATTTCATGACATCCATAAGGAATCAAAGTAAGTCTTTACAATCTGCTAAAGGGGTGTTTAGCTGGTAGAGAGTGGCTAGGCTAAAATTCCATAAATATTATAAAATGGATGACAAGATATCCGAAAAGCCAAGATTCTAGAGTAAAGTTGGAGAAAAATGGGTGGACTCCAGCTACAGGGGATGGACATGTGACAAGGGGACAGTTGCAAAATACTGTAAGGGCTCCTAATCCAGAGATACAGGATGAACAGCGTTTGTACTCCATGTTAGGAGCGGCTGCACATGGCGTCTGTCCCTCATTTCAGAGGCGGCCATTTATTTTGGAGCTAAGTCGGCTTGCCACTGAGTAGTGCTCCCAGTCTTAATGACAAAGGCAGACGCATTCTACTTCACCCAGTGTGGAGATAAGAAAGAAGAAGACGGCATTCCAGTGTGGAGGAACAAGAACAGTCTGGTCACATCTGCGACGGGTGGAGGACGCGGCGAGTTGCCTCCTAGCGTATGGATGATCCTACAAGACGGTGCCAGAGAAGCTTGCCCGACCTGGACGTGAGCCGGCCGTAGTCAAGGAGGATCCTTCAGATGGCGAATATTTGAGACAAGTCCATCTACCTAGTTCCATTAACAGCTCCTGACAATAAAGTATATCGAACTAAACTCTATCCACAGCGAACCTACATTGAATCTTGTACGCAAACATAGCAAATGTCTTCTCTGCGACTATCTTTTATTACTATATCAGAAAGTGTTATGTTTTAAAATTCACGACAGAAATTTATATTTATAATTATTCCTCATGTTTAAAGAAGGCTGAATTGTAAAATTAAACTAAAACCATAATCACTCTATTTAAATTTTGTTTATAAATAGGTGCATTCACTTTTAGTAAATTCACTGCAGACAGAGATGTGGAACCCCTATGGAAAGTCTCCTATCTCTTACCGCTGCAGAAAAGATGTTGCTACAGATTTATGAATGTATATGTGATCAAAAGAATTTGAGTATAACGAATTGGTATCGATATATAGATGATATTTTTGTAGAATATATAATAAAAATAAAATCGTAAATCTTCTCAACACTCAACAATTATTACAGGAACATAAAATTCACGCTAGAAATAGAAAAGGAAAATAGGTTACCATATATGAACTCATTGATTATTAAGATCGAGCACAAGACAAAAGTATACTACAAGCCGACTTACCAACCTCAATATCTCCATTTTAATTTCTACGATCCAGTTTCTCATAAATATCAGTCGTGAGAACTCTAACTGAAGGATTCACACCCATTGCTCGATTCCCCTTCTGAACAATCTTGAAAGAAATAAAATTTAAAGATATTTATTTTAAGTAGAGAATACCCTCGATATTTCATACATAGGCATTCTTTTAAAGTAAACAAGACAAAAGTCTCCTTCTTCTTTCTTATCTCCACTCAATCATATTAAGATATCAAGTTGTGACCCTTAATGGTGTCTGTTTGACAATAATCATGATTGGGTGAAGTAGAATGCGTCTGCCTTTGTCATTAAGACTGAGGGCACGACTCAGTGGCAGGCTGACTTGGCTCCAAAAGAAATGGCCGCCTCTGACATGAGGAACAGACGCCATGTGCAGCCGCTCCTAACATGGAGTACAAACGCTGCTCATCGTGTATCCCTGTATTAGGAGCCCCTTACAGGGTACTATCAGACGGGCCAGCTGAACCCAGGTTTTTTAGCGAACTTGTTATTGCCCCCCTCCTTCTTTTACATCCGGACTTGGGACCGGCAAAAGCGGAGTTCCAGACAAAAGTGAATCCATTATATAAATAAAAAGGTTTATATTGTACACTCCAGCATATCAAATCTTATCATTTAGGTTGAAGAAATACAGATTCCTAACCTTTTTTCACACTCCCTTAGCAATAGCTAACATTATCATGAACGCCATAACAAAGCCTGCCATATGAAAAAAAAAAAGAAATTTATTCAGTCAAATGTGATAACTGCATCGCAACTTATATAGGCGAAACAAACAGAATCATACAGATCAGAAAGAAAGAATATAGCAGGAATATAAGAAATAATGACCTTAAATCACTTATAGCCTAACACATAATAGATACTGATCGCATTTACAATCTGCAGAAGGTTAAATATCATTATCAGAACAAAGTTTCGAAAACAGAATTATTATATTTAGATGCCTTCATATCATCTCAGTACAATTGCATAAACATTAACCTCATAGTTTATCCATATTACAAAACACAGTTATGCTCGATTGGCACATGTTCAAACAGAATACATCAAAATATCAGCAAAAATTTGAAGTAAAATTCAATAAAATCCATATTCAAAACAAATCTGATTGAATCTTTTCTGGCTTGATTCCAGCCACGCGTAAGGGCCGCTTACAAATATTTATTTTTGAATGTATATACTTGGAATATATCCCCATGGAAGAGTTTTCTATTCCGAAAGCTCGCCAATTATAATACATTAGTAAATAATCTTTTGCGGAGTATTTGATTGAATATTCAAATTATATTTTTGCAATTTTAAACACGAAGGAATATTGTTTTATTTGCAAGCATTTAAAACTATTCAACACTAAAAACTCAAATGTTTGTTTTCGTTAAACCTTTTCTCTAGAATCGACATTTTTGGGGCACCGCATCCATTCTGTGCTTAAAGATCTCTCCAACATATAGAATAAAGACTAGTAAAATGTGAAAAAGGTGAAACATCTCTCTATGCCTGGATCACCACAACGTTACAAAACTGGATTGTAGTGATGAATTTTTATACCAAAAGACCTACCAGAAGTGGTGGTCAATGGACATCTAAGAAGTTTGAATCCACGATAGTTATCTATACAGATGTAGATATATGTAATATACTTTGACGAAAGCTTTTTTTTTTTCATTATACGAGGTGTGTTCAAAAGGTATCGCGACCTTTGAATTTTCGCGGGTTACGTATATTCGAATTTCGATCTTTTTGTGGCTTTATGTTGGTACTCATGTCTCTCACTTATGCCGACAAGCTCGGCCATTTTGAATGCTCACTTAATTGTTGACAGCTGCTTTGCTTGCAGGTATTGTGGATCGTCTTCGATTTTTACCTATTAAAAAAAATGGATCAAAGAACCTGTATCAAATTTTGTGTGAAAAACGAAATTAAGTGCGCGGATGCATTCCGAATGTTGACTGTGGCATACGGAGAAGCTACCTTGGACCGAAGCAACGTTTATCGGTGGTACAAAATGTTCTCAGAAGGCCGAGAAGATGTGAACGACGAAGAGCGTGCCGGACGCCCGTGCTCTTCAACAACAGACGAAAAAATTAATGAAGTGGAGAAAATGATATTGGCCAATCGTCGAATCACCTTTAGAGAAGTTGCTGAAGACCTAAACATATCGATTGGCTTGTGCCATTCGATTTTTGTCAATGATTTGGGCATGAGACGGGTCGCCGCGAAATTCTTACCAAATTGCTCAATTGCGACCAAAAACAGCATCGCATGAACATTGCTAATGAGATGTTGGACTCTGTCCGCGACGACCCAAATTTGCTCCAGAGGGTCATAACTGGTGACGAAGCGTGGGTTTATGGTTATGACGTGGAAGCCAAAGCTCAATCATCTCAATGGAATCTGCCGCACGAACCAAGACCGAAAAAGGCGCACCAAGTTCGGTCGAATGTGAAAGTTTTGCTGACAGTTTTCTTCGATTGCAGGGGCGTGGTGCATCATGAGTTCTTGCCACAGAGTATAACGGTCAATAAGGAATATTACCTGCAAGTTATGCGCAATTTGCGCGAAGCAATCCGCCAGAAACGCCCGGATTTGTGGAAGAACAAAAATTGGCTTTTGCACCACGATAACGCCCCTGCTCACACATCGTTGCTTGTGCGCGACTTTTTGGCCAAAAACAACACACTAATGATGCCGCAGCCACCGTATTCCCCAGATCTGGCCCCCTGTGACTTTTTCTTGTTCCCTAAACTGAAGAGGCCCATGAAAGGACGACGTTACCCTACGCTTGACGAGATAAAGACGGCATCGAAGGAGGAGCTGAAAAAGATTTTAAAAAATGATTTTTTGAAGTGCTTCGAAGATTGGAAAAAACCGTTGGCACAAGTGTATAATATCTCATGGGGATTACTTTGAAGGGGACAAAATAGGTATTCATGAATAAATAAATAATTTTTGAAAACACAAAAGTCGCGATACTTTTTGAACACACCTCGTATTGATGAGATGAGATATATAGCATACTATAATAATAATATAAATAGTCCGTATTGAATCTTCTATCTGCATCAAATTTTAGGTTTATTCAGTTGTATGTGTAATAACATTTATTATTATTATTTGGCATAATTTCCCCACCACCCCGGAGGTACTGCCGTTGGCGCGTTACCCTTTGTTTATAGTGGCGGGTTCCCCAGTAGGCCTATACCACTCTTCTAACAGAGCTTCAACATCGGGTCGCTCGAATCAGCCTTCGCCCTTTTATAGGCATTACTCGGCCGAATCTGATTAAATCAGCCCTGCCAGGCTCCTAGACATCCTACCTAGAGTAAAAATATTTTATAAAGTGCCCATTGTTGAAAAGGGGTGACCCAGGAAACCTAATTTATATTAAATAACCAATATAATTAGATTTTAAATATAAATATAAATATAACACATGTCTACAAAATTTTAAAAGGGGTTTGATGTTTGAGCATTTTAAATTATTTTTGGGTAATCCAATGGCGCTTATTCCGAATCTGCTCATGTTTTTTCTGCATGTCATCAAAATCTATAGATAATGACCATAAAATATATTTTACCAAAATAATATTTTCATAAAGAAAACTGCCAAGTCATCATGATTTCTTCATAATTTTTACAATCATCACATTTCAAAGTTCTTCTGAAACATATGCAATTAACTTCATATAAAAATAAAATTTTAACAATTAAAATAAATGAATCACTTCCAAACATTATACCATCACTTCTAATTTGAAATTGTTAAAAATAAATAAGTATTTAAATTTTAGTGAAAATATATTTTATTCACACAAAATAAATTTAATAAAAAATATTATTTCAAGCATCATTCATTTAAAAGCTATGCCATCAACTTTATGAAAAAAAAATTAACACATTTATAAATTCACTTCCAGACATGGGTTCCAAAAACGACCCAAATATTTTCTGTTATATATGCGGCGAGAAAATACTGTAAAAGCGCAAAGAAATGCAATAACAGACTTTGTAAAGGGGGCGTATTTCGCATAATTTGGTATAAAATTAGGAGACCAGAACAAGACATGGGCTCCACATAAGGTTTGCAAAACGTGTCTCGAAACACTGCGCCTTGGACAAAGGGTGAAAGGCAACTGACATTTGGGATCCTTATAGTTTGGCGAGTGCCAAAAAATCATGACAATGATTGTTACTTTTGCGTAAAAGACTTGAAACAATTTAACAAGAATGGTAAGAAAAAGCTTATATACAAAGACCTATATTCAGCTAGACTTCCAATACCACACAGCTCAAATAGACCCCTCCCAGTTTTTTCATCCAGTGCTAATAATCCTCTTTATGACGAATCATAACACCCCACACAAAAATATATCGAACTGGATGATTCTGATAGTGAGAACTATGGAGAACAAGAATGTCCAAAACATTTTTCACAACTAAAACTGAATGATTTGACACGTGACCTGAGACCTTCAAAGCAAGATGTGGAACTACTTGCATCAAGATTGAAATAAAGATTATAGTAGAGGTTTATGTAAGCAGTTTGTAAAGGCTTTAGATAAAGATGGATAATGCTTCAAATATATATGTCGTTTTTTACAGATATTAGCCTAGAAAAGATAAAAGCAGGAGTTTTTGATGAAACTCAATTCAAGAGGCTCCTGAATGACAAATATTTTCCAATAATCATGAATGGAATTGAAGAAGCAGCATGGTCAGGCTTTAAGGCTGTAGTACATGGATTTTTTTTAGGTAATAGAAGAGTCGATAATTACAAAGAGCTTGTCCAAAATATGCTTTAAAGTTATGAAGCTTTGGGTGTAAATATGAGTATTAAGGTTCATTACTTGCTAAGTAACCTGGACAAATTCCCTGATAATCTCGGTGCATATAGTGATGAACAAGGCGTGCGATTCCATCAAGACATGAAAGTGATGGAAAAGAGATATCAAGGTGTCTGGGACTGCCACATGATGGCAGATTACTGCTGGAATCTGTCCAGCAACCTATCGGAATACACCTATAAGAGAAAAATCAAAAAGGTTGAAATTCATGAAGGATTGACTGTAGCATTTTAATTTTTTTGTAAAGATTAATTTTTCTTATACTACAGTAAATAAAGTACCTTTTGGTATGACGTTCTCAGTTTTTATTTGCGTTCAATGTGTTTTGTACCGCTTATATGGATTGATGTACCACATTGTGGCCTAAATATGTATATGTTATATTTCTATAAATTGATGAGATACATAAAACCTAACATTATATTCGTGATCAGCACTGCGTCAGAAACTGATGCATTATCAAAAACATCTTTTTCGGTGTAGACCAGTGAATTATCAGTATAATAAAAATAAGAGTGATCTATCTAGGTGAAGAGTAGGAGTTGAATTAGTGGAGCTACACAAAGAATGAATTAATGTGAACGGTCGGATTAAACTTGCAGAATGGCGTTGAAGAATGTAAAGATTTGGTGTAGCCTCTGTCACGATATGGAAACTGGAGATCTGGTGTCAGATTGTAGATAACTTATAGGGATCAAGTTGTCACACACGATTAGACTATCAATTCTGAGATAAACTAACTGTCATAGCACAGAATAGAAGAGATAATATTAAGAAGAACTCTTCAAATAATAAAAGAATAGAATACAAGATCGTTTTGAAAATAGAGCCAGATGAGAATTCAGCCAACCAAAATATTGGCAAATATATCTTTCAATTAATCCAATTTATGCCTTTTTATTATATAAAGAATACAAGATGTATAAAAGATGGACGTCGGGATATGCAGTATTGACGCTCTAAAGCTGACAGTTGTTGTTGACATTCAGTTATCCCACGTGGTGACAATTGAAGAATTCAAAACTCTCACAATGAAGGAAGTTAAGTAAGACGTGAGAAAATCCATACTCTACCACACGCCACTCTATTCCTAGAAATTTGCATATCTCTCAAACGAAAAACTCAAAATATTTACATTACATCTAACCTTTAGGTGTATCCGATACTTGGGGGTTATTATATAATAAATTTACAACAAAATATATTTTCTTATACATGCAATCTCGACATGAAACTAGACATAGAAATGCTACTTCCAACTTCGAGAAAGGAAAAGTCTAGGTAATACATATGACATCACTACGTCACATTTCTGGGAAAGACAGAACAAAATTCTGAACATGGAAACAGTGGTCCTTGCCTCTCAGGATGAACGCAGGGATATGACAAAGTTGGTCCTAGATGAAGTGGAACAAACACAAGTTCGGACAAACTCATCTGAGCTTTCCGGAACAATAGAGCTGTGTAAAGAACCTGGTTTATCTGAATATAATAGCTGGAAAGAACCTGGTCTATCTGAATATAATAGCTGGAAAGAACCTGGTCTTTCTGAATATAATAGCTAGAAAGAACCTGGTCTATCTGAATATAATAGCTGGAAAGAACCTGGTCTATCTGAATATAATAGCTGGAAAGAACCTGGTCTATCTGAATATAAGAGCTGGAAAGAACCTGGTCTTTCTGAATATAAGAGCTGGAAAGAATTTGGTGTATCTGAATATAAGAGCTGGAAAGAACCTGGTCTTTCTGAATATAAGAGCTGGAAAGAACCTGGTCTATCTGAATATAAGAGCTGGAAAGAACCTGGTCTATCTGAATATAAGAGCTAGAAAGAACCTGGTCTATCTGAATATAAGAGCTGGAAAGAACCTGGTCTATCTGAATATAAGAGCTGGAAAGAACCTGGTCTATCTGAATATAAGAGCTGGAAAGAACCTGGTCTTTCTGAATATAAGAGCTGTAAAGAATTTGGTGTATCTGAATATATAGATATTCTTTCTTTGTTTTCTTTTTCTATTAAAAATCTCCTTCAACCTTTTTTTTCATTTTCTCATTTCCGAGCGAGGATTAAATTTCTTCCCCTGCTTCTCATTTCTTTTTAGATTCATTTCTAACAGGAGTCTGTATAAGATGGAATGCCTTAATAAAGGCTTGTGTGTGTGAATATAAAAAAGGGAAAGAATCTGGGCTAGAGAAATATATCCCAGCGGTTGTAGGTTGGATGTTAGATGATCTGGCAATGGAGCTATACGATGAGGATAGACTAGTCAACTGGCGACTTAACCAGATGTAGTAGAAACAGTATAATTGACATGTTTGTAGATTATCTCAATATGATATATGTTCTTTGCTACAGAATAAACAATTTTATAATTACAATATTTATTTAGATGCAAATTTTGCCAAGAGGAAATTGATCTATCTCGTGTGTCTTCAATAAAGGTCACTGTAATATCTTTCGGAGTTATTGTCTGAATCCCAATATACATGCTGAAATATACAACTTACTTAAGTTTTGTCCATGAGTGTATATTGATTATGGCAGTTATGATGGGGCTTGTGAAGAGTAGGATAAAGATTTTGGGTAACACATTGTAAATTATAATCAAGAGATAATTACGGTGTAGAAAATTGGCAACAAATCCAGTTTCAAGATTGAGAACTGTTCCTTTACTATTTGAATATTATATAAACGCATGGGGCGCTTCTCCCGTCAAAATAGACGTCAAAACTAGATGCTATTTATTGACCATCGACGCAAAATAGCGGCCTCGTGTCGGTGACAAAGCCACAACACCAACTTTGGAAAACTGAGAAGCCTCCACTTGAACACCATGGTTTTTATGGACGCTTCTCAGTTTGCCAAAGCTGGTGTTGTGTCTTTGTCACCGACCCGAGGCCGCTATTTTGCAGCGAAGGTCAATAGATGTCGTTTAGTTTTGATGTCTATTTTGACGGGAGAGGTGTCCCATGCATTTATAGGACATTTAAATAGAAAAAGAACAGTTACCACTCTTTAAATTGGATTTGTTGCCAATTTTCTACACCGTAATTATCTCATGATTATAATTTACAATGTGTTAACCAAAGTCTTTATCCTACTCTTCACAAGCCCCCATCATAACTTCCATTGTCAATATACACTCATGGACAAAACTTAAGGAATTTGTATATTTCAGCATGTATATCGGGATTCAGACAGTAACCCTGAAAGATATTACAGTGACCTTTATTGAAGACACACGAGATAACCAAGTGTGTATACACTCAGGGACAAAATTTAAGGAAGTTGTATCTTTCAGCATGTATATCGGAATTCAGACAATAACTCTGAAAAATATTACAGTGACCTTTATTGAAGACACACGAGATAACCAAGTGTGTATACACTCAGGGACAAAACTTAAGGAGGTTGTATCTTTCAGCATGTATATCGGGATTCAGACAATAACTCTTAAAAATATTACAGTGACCTTTATTGAAGACACACGAGATAACCAAGTGTGTATACACTCAGGGACAAAACTTAAGGAAGTTGTACCTTTTAGCATGTATATCAGGGTTCAGACAGTAACTCTGAAAGATATTACAATGACCTTAATTGAAGACACACGAGATAACCAAGTGTGTATACACTCATGAATAAAACTTGAGGAAGATGTACCTTTTAGCATTTATATCAGGGTTCAGGCAGTAACTCTGAAAGATATTATAGTGATATTTATTTAACACACGAGATAACTAAGTGTGAACAAAATTGCCTCTGTCTCCTTAAAAAAAAAAACAGTTAATATAGCAATATCTAAGGCTTTTCTCTTTTTAAAGTTTTGTCCTTGAGTGTACATGCTAAAAGGAATTTCAAAAAAGAATGAGCTGTTGTTTAAGATATGTAGGTATGAAGTTTTCTGTATTTAGATTGTTTCAGAATTTTAAGAATAATTCAGAAAATGTGTCAATAAACAGTCGTCCGGGAACATCAAAATATGAAAATTACTTAAATTTTGTCCATTAGAGTATGTAGATATGGTCGACCTAATTTTTAAAAAAGTCACGTAGATAAAGAAGTGAACGTCAGAGAATGACAAATCAATCAATTTTGATAGAAACAATCACACTCTGTACATCCATATTGAAAACACAACACAAAGAATACCAGAGAATTATAATAAATACACGACCTGTATAATGGTTTTAATATGTTATTGAGATACTAATTTTCTGCTATATATTGCTAATATTGTAATAATGGTTCCTATGTTATATGAATACTTTCTAATATTATATTCATATACAGTAGAACCTCCATGAGAGGACACTCGCGCTGGAAGACACCTCTCTATAAAGGACAGTTTTTATTTGCAAAATTATCATTTTTACTATGATGTAGCTCTCCAGTAAAAGGATACTATTATGTAGCTCTCCAGTAAGAGGATACCTCTCCCTAAAGGACAATTTGGCCCTGGAACACTCACTCTAGAGGACACCTGTCTATAAACGACAGTTTTTATTTGCAAAATTACCATTTTTACTAATAGGTAGCTCTCTAAAAAACACCTTGTCTCTGCAATTAGATGTCCTTTACAGGGAGGTTCTACTGTATTAGGAATTCTAATTTCATATTGATTAATTCATAAAATAGCCTATGTACTATGAACATAATTTTTACTATAAAATAATCATTTGTATTGTGAAATGCTGAATACACAACTCTTTGAACTTCGATTTGATATAAAAAAACATTGTAGTTGTTACCTAAACATAGAGTTGTCTTATTATTGATGGGTCTAAGCTTGTAGAATGGCTGAAACATGCTCTGACATGTCTGAGCAGAAAAAAAAAAGGTTGAAGAACCTTCCAAATCACACCCTGGTGAAGCAATGTTAATTCATTAAATACGAAAATACAAGAAATAAAACCATAAATAACGAATTTTATTGCTGTGGTTGTTGTAGTGTCCAATGAAGAGCCTCAGATGTCTAAGTACATCTCTATCACAGTAATGTCCTCTATCTTGATGTGTAAAGCTGCTGTTCTGGGTCTATGTCAATTTTATGTTGTTGTTGTAGTGTCCAATATAGAGCCTCAGATGTCTACGTACATCTCTATCACAGTAATTTCATCTATCTTGGGTGTGTAAAGCTGCTGTTCTGGGTCCATGTCAATTTTCTGTTGTTGTTGTTGTCGTGTCCAATGAAGAGCCTCAGATGTATCCGTACATCTCTATCACAGGAGTGGTTATTCCTGGTACACTTTGTAATGCGGTTTTCTTGTGTCGGTGAACGGCCGTTAGTGATGTTACATAGTCTGCTACATGGTAAAACTGATGTATCGCTTTCTCTCACTTTCCTTATATCCTTGTTAAATATTAGACAGCTTCGGCAGAACATCATTGCAGCAAGAAAGAAACCATGAAAATATTAATCTATTCCTGAAGAATTGGAGATAGCATTAATAGGAAGATAGAAATACCACAATCATACCTACAGTTAAAACAAAAATAGTCAAATATATATAGCAACTTTTTTGTGCAACAATTCCATGAGTTCATGCTCCTCGAACGGAATGGGCTATAGGGTTTCAGATTTCGTTGAGCATGGCACCATGATCCAGGCACACTTTGGTGAAAGTCTGACTTTGCCTGTAGTTTGCGGTTGTTTATAATATGGAAGCCTTTGCTGTCGACTCTAACATGAGTACAGATACAGCTCCTCCGTATCCCTGGAGTGGGACCCTTGCTGAGTTCTATCAACCGGGCTTGTTTCACAGCTGGCCTTCATATCTGAAAGTCGTTCCCCTATCCGCCACCTGGGGACGCGCCCTGTAGCAGTCAGCTCTGCTCAGGGATATAGCAATAATAATTTATTCAAAATCAAATGATTTGTCACACACCAGCATATGTTATACAAATAACCCTTCTCGTGCATCACGTGGATGATTTGCTTACAAGGAATTTGATTTTCTATAAGAAGATAGGCGAACGAATTCGTCTAAATATCGAATTTTAATAAATATATTTGATCCAAAATATGTCTTTATTCTAATATATCCTTATTTTCATATCACATAAATAAATATAGTGTCAATTTAACTGTCCAATGTGCTTCGTAAATACCTAAACTTCACTTTATAGTTTATATTCGAATAAGAAAAATTAGATCTTCAGGCAAAGAGTTTCTTTATTTTTGAGGTGTTGCAAGTTTTCGAACAAATTTTGCTCTTAAACTGGCAAATCAGAGTTAGAGTTGAGAACACGCAGATTATCACCCAGCCCTATCGCAGTTAGAACAGCCATAATGGTCAGAAAAGGATACCAGGAATCAGTGGAAAGGAAGGAGTCCTAACGAGTGAGGAAAAGACGCTACCGAGAGCCTTTCCTTTCACATCAATATAGGTATTTTTCACGCAACTCGCTATTGACCTAAGAACTCCTTCCAATAACAAGGCGTTAGGAATTTCAAGATATGAGGGTACCTTTGCAGGACACAGCTATTTTCAAAACTTCAGCGAATAAGCAGACTGAGCATTTCTGACTTCCAATGAAAACTGCAAAAATTGCCCCGCTAATTTGCTTATGAACCACTACATCACTTTCACCACCTTCAACTCAACACTCAAGTATGGAAAGCTCATCGACTTATACCCAGGAACCTCAAAAGCCTCGTTTGAGATGTTCCTAGCCTTCAAACTCACCCCACCGAATACTATGAATGCGTATTACTGATAAAAGATGGCGTTTGGACTACTAAAATTGCCGTGTGACCTTATCATTGAGCCTATAACAGTAGGACTTTTCACAGCCAATCAGTGAATCGTCAGAGCAGTGTCACCCAACTCTCTCAGTGACTGGTAAAATCTCATTATCAGAATCTGTGGGTCTAACTCCACAGTAGCTCTACCCAATATGACATGTTCTTCTGTTTCACTGAGCGATACAGCAGTAGACCAAGGATGGCATTGAGAACGCCTAACAACACTTTCACTCCACCTCCTTCAGATTGTATGGAGCGAATCACCGACAGTACCAGTGCCACATACGACCAACACTGAAGACCTGACCTTCCATGCAACGTTCAAAAATCCATGCCCAAATGAGATTTATAACTTCTACTTTACCATTTGGTCCCAAATTAAACTTTTGTATTAAACAAAACGAAAGGTGTCCAAGGTGTTGACCAGCGATTCGCCTTTGTAGTATTTTCAATAGTATCGTTATTCTGCTATCTCTCTCTCACTGTATGTATTGTTATTAAATTAAGAATTATATCTTAAGATATGAGTACACGTTTTATTAGGAAAATGTGTAAATTTTATTTAAGCATTTCTAATAAACTAAATTGAATTTTGTATAGCATATTTAAAATTATTAGAGAGGTGGAAATAAACTATAATATATCTAGCTAACTGTTAAATCACACGTATATGAAGCATTGCGTCAAGTTCCCATTGGATGATTGGAGGAAAAATGATTCTGGACAGCTTGAGGATTGCAGGAGAGAAACTTACAGAGGCGACAGAAGAAGATGGATGTGCGATGGTCAGACTGAAGATGGTCCCGATGGGTGGGGAAGTCAGGGGAGCCCTGAGGGCAGATGGGACAATAAAGTGGAGATGGGTTTGCCATTCTACCTACAGTGTAAACGTGTACTCTCTCATAGTGAAGCTGTCCTTCGTCCACCGAGGCCATTACTTCTCCACACAGATTACACTCGATTCTCAGGTCTACACGGCGAAGGGCTTCCTCATCTGCAAAGAGGAATACCACATCTTCTCTAAAATAAGCTTCAGCTACTTTGGTCTTCAGATAATGGACTGAGGTGTAGTGGTCGCAGAGTTGGTTAACTGTGCTGAATAACTCTGAAGGACAGATGAGGCAGGACATCTGGGAGATGCTTATGTCAACCAGTTGGTTGAAGAGATGCTGACCTTCCAAGGCCCGTTTGTTGTAGGCTTCTGATATTGGAAGGCTGCTCAACACAATCTGTACCATGTCTTTTGCCTTGGATACAGGTTGGGTCCTATCATACTGCTGGATGCATGTTCCCAATGGCACCTTCTTGGCGCTCCTCTTGGATTTTTTACCATATGGCTTCTGAGAACAAACATAGATAGATTAAGTACTCATGTACTCTCCGCAATAATTTTCTTCAATAATCAGTATAATTCGCAAGCTATTTTCAATAAAAATTCTTTTACAGGCTTTTTATATCCTAAGGCCTTTATATCTATAAATTTTGAAATGAATTTTGTAAAGCTATATATATATAGACCTGAGGATAAACGCTTGTAGAAAAGTATTTAACTTGAAAAAGCTTGTTTTTATTATTATTATTTATAATTATTGAAGGAACCTATAGTGGAGAGTAAGTGAATCAATATTTTAAAATATAGATAAGTTATTTAAAATAGAAAACACTATATATATAATTTAATAAAATATATAATATCCTGCCCAGAAGTCCAACCCTTCTTCTAAGTGGAGGGCGGGAGATGCAGCATAAGTAAGGGACTGCCCTGTAGTACGGTGTCGTGAGCCCCGAGCCGCTACGGTAACCGTGAACAGGGAACTCTGAAATGTGACTGACTAATGGGGCAATGGTATCCCCCTTTCCATGGAGGAACAAAATCAGAAATTGACGACCCAAACTACTGTGTACGGGGGAGGCGACGGCCTGCAGTCCGGGGAACCAGTAGAAAATATGCTACGAGGACCCTGAACATCTTACACAACTAAATATAAATGGAACTCAGAATAAAATGGGAGAGCTGAGTATATTGCTGTATGAACATCACATTGATGTAGCATGTCTCCAGGAATGGACAAGACACCACCACCATTATAATATAATATGCATATTTACTTTATTTCCATGCTAAACCTAAGATAAACAACTAATTAATTGATCAAACCAATTTAAATATTCACAGTTCATTATCTTTGAAACTTCTATCAACAGAAATATGTTTCAAACAAATAGAAGCCAAATAAATAAATCCTTACGAGAAACTTTTAATTATTGAATGATTTATGAAATATTAATTGAACTAGCTTTCAAGCCAACAGACCTTATAAAGGTCCCCCATATGCATTTTGAACGACTATTATAATAAGAACATCCACAGCATATGTAGCTTACATATTTGCACAAGGGACCCCCTTAGAAGAGCTATTAGTATACGAATTCTAGTCCAATTCTAATAATAAAAGAGATTAAATTTTTAAAATAGACATGTTACTTTATTCAATAATGTTGTCTTTTTTTAATTTCATCTCTTTTATTATTACCCCTGGTACACATGGTACAGGCCATGGTAATCATGGTAGGTAGAAGTTAGCGACTGCTTTTACCACAAGTGTACCAATATCTACACATGTGAAAAGCAGCTATACTATTACACTTACAAGTATGCTAAAGCGTAGTACAGGCCATGATAATCATGGTGGGTTGATAACGACTGATTTTACCACATGTCTACCAAGGTCTACATATGTAGAAAGTAGTTATACTAGTTTACAAGTATGCCAAAGCGTGGTACAGGCCATGATAATCATGGTGGGTAGTTAGCTATGATTTTACCACAAGTTCCCCACCAACCTATATAGGTAGAAAGAAGTTCGTCTTTTAAACATAAAAATGTGCCAAAGTCCCGTTTGATTACTAGCACTCAATGGTAAGGTTAGACATTTGCAAGAATGGGAGGCAATTGAAGTATTTTTTTTTCTTCAAGAAAAAAAAAAAAAAGTGCCGAAAGCGGGATCCGAACCCGGGTTGTCAATATCGAGAATCGACAGTTGATGCCGCTACTCCCCTTGTAATCTCGTAGATTGAGTTAGGCCATTTATACTGTTGGTTAGTAAACTATGGAAGGTTGAATTTGTTGGGTCAATATTATTTTATGATGCACTAGCGCGCCATCTGTTATGAAAATTAGAAACTATTTTAGACGCGTAAAATTCTTTTTTACCGCTTGTGAATCATAATATAAATGTTCTAATAAAACACAAATTAATATTTGCGGAAGAGCGATTGCTCGAAGCATATTATATATTTATAATTGTATATAATTATACTGTCCTCAAAGCTTATGTCCATAGTTCATCTAAATACCCATTCCAAAAGTCTAGCATCAGTATCACTATAAAAAGAAGATCCAAAAATGCAATATAACAGCGGTATGGTAGATTAAACTGGCGAAATCGCTGGGAGAGTTCACCACTGATGAGTCAGGCCCTCCTATTAATTTTTCATTGCAGTAAGGGCAGTAGAAATTGTTTAATTTCAAAAAGAATCTTACGCGTCTAAAATAATTTCTAAATATTATTTTACCTTCTGTGAAGGTTGAACTTTAGCTTTTTGGTGGGCACTCCGATCATCATGATTGATATCTGAAAAACTTTTAAAATTACAAAATATTTCCTCACAATGAGTTTCTTTTTTTATTTCAAATTGCTAGCTTTCAAGCGATAATCGCTCTTCAACGGCTTAAAAAAATTCTGCGAAAAATTATTTTGTCCAATCATCATCGGAAGACTAAGAAAGGTCCAGTTCAGTTCAAAAAGGGTCGGTGGAAGGATGGTCTAAACTGTTGGTTTTCGATCGCTATGACCCGGAATTGAATCCCTCATTAGGCACTTTTTTTCTAATAAAAAATGCTCCAATGGCTCCCGATTCTTTCAAAAGTCCAACCCTACCAGTGAGTGCAAGTAACCAAACGGTGCTCTGGCACTATTAAGTGCTAAGTCGAACTGCTTTTCACATGTGCATGTGGTGCACTTACAGTAAAGAAATCGCCAACTTCTAACTAACATGATTATCATAGCCTGTATCACGTGTACTAGGGATAAAAAAGAAGAAATTTCTTTAGTTTACCTGACAAGATCCTTCTTTTACCACACCTAGAGAGGTTGAAGGCTCTATGCTTGAAATCAATTCATTGTTTTTCTTTGTTGAGGAAGATCTTTCTGTCAACTGTTTGGACGATTTACTGTTCCTATCTGGGCTGAGACAAGATTCCTGTTGCGAGTTATCACCAATCTCAATTGACTTCTGATTCTCTACCTGCCCATTCTCGCTAACTTCTTTCCTGTTCGTTACATATGGATTGTCTTCTGGGTCATCTTCTTCTGTTCCTTTATCCTTGTCTTCATCTAAAACACAATAATTTCTGATGAGTATGATTTAAGTACTAGCAATTTATGACTATTCAAAATTGGGTTTAAATCAGCCTTTATTTGGGTGTGGCTTTCTATAAAGTATTTCCAATATAAAAATTTCGAATTGAAATTACATTCTTCTGATATATAACATATACACTCATGGACAAAACTTATGGAAGTTGTACCTTTCAACATGTATATCGGGATTCAGACAATAACTTTGTAAGATATTACAGTGACATTTATTGAAGACACATGTGATAACCAAGTGTGTATACACTCATGGACAAAGCTTATGGAAGTTGTACCTTTCATCATGTATATCGGGATTCAGACAATAACTTTGTAAGATATTACAGTGACATTTATTGAAGACACATGTGATAACCAAGTGTGTATACACTCATGGACAAAGCTTATGGAAGTTGTACCTTTCATCATGTATATCGGGATTCAGACAATAACTCTGAAATATATTACAGTGACCTTTATTGAAGACACACGAGATAACCAAGTGTGTATACACTCATGGATAAAATTTAAGGAAGTTGTACCTTTTAGCATGTATATCGGAGTTCAGACAATAACTCTGAAAGGTATTACAGTGATCTTTATTAAAGACACATGAGATAACCAAGTGTGTTGTAAACAAAATTTCCTGTCTCCTTAAAAAAAAAAAAAAAGACGACCGGCGACAGAAATAATTTCTACTTCCTTAAGTTTTTACCAAGAGTGTATATGTCTCACAGAAAAATAAAATTATTATATAAAAAAATCAACGATTAGTTGATATTTATTTCGAAAGATGGCGCAAGCCTTAAGCAACTTTAAATTACACAATCGGATTTTTTTTCTTAATTTATCAACCTGATCTGAGTACAATAAAAAAATCACATTTTTTACTATTTTGAATATAATTTAAAGAATTGTTTGAGTCCCACAATTAATGCAGCGACTCTTTGAGAAATCAAGCAGCCATTGCAAATAACATCAAATGCGAAGATGTTACAGAGTCTTTGGAAGTGCGTCAAGTAGTTAAGAAATGGAGGTTTAATGTATTATATGTTTATATATTGTAACAAAGTATTTATTATTTTATTAGCAGAGTATTATTGTAGTTACTGACATGAATGTGACGTGCTTCCGCCAAGGATTCCATCGAAGTCTTGGAACGTTGTCTCTAGTACCTTTGCGTTCTTTTTCTTCTGGATGAAGAGCGTCTTTGTCGTCGTATCGTCTATAGGGACATTGTCTAATTGGAGCGAAGTCTTGGCTTTAGTACGGCGGTGGAATCCTGTAGTCAGTCTCCGAAAATGTAGATCACAGCACCCGTGGCCTCCAGGTCTTTTCGGCGATCTTCAGTTTGTCTTCCCTAACTTACCCAGCATCTTCACCAATGTGTAGACAAATGTCTGATAATCGGTTCACAAAACACTGATGCGAAATTCGGTAGAAGAATTCGTAGTGATGATTCTTTTGTAGGCTGTTGCAAGGATTTAAATCAGATCACTAAATAGCAGAAAGGAGAGGGTAAAAGTCTCCTTCAAACTAACTTTATTAAAAAATGTTAAGAGGACAGAGGAAAACACCTAACTGGTCAGCAGCAGACCATGCCGTGCTCTCATCCTTTGTTGGTGGCTAGCGCCGCCGGGGCTTGTTTGTTTACAGTCACCCGAGCCGTCTGGACGACGTCCCGAAGTGGATCTCCATATTATTTCACAACCAAAATTCCACGTGGAAAATTAGGGAAGACCAACTTCGGGATGAGACAACAATTTATTTCAGACAAGAACAAACTATGAGTGATAAACAAAAGATAAGTAAAAGAGGGAAGTGTACAGAGTATAGCAAAATATAAACATAAAAAAATAATACTCTGCTAATAAAATAATAAATATTTTGTTACAATATATATATATATATATATATATGAATTTAAGTTAAAATAGAAATAAAGGTCAAGTGTTGACACTAAAACAAAAAAGGGATACCCTGGCAGTTCATATGAACATTTTAGATCGCAATGCATTATCTAGAGGAACAACAAACAGCTAAACGTTGATTTAAATTGTTATATGTTATTTGGCGAGCCGATTTCTTGATGATTCAAGGAAAACCAACTTCTTCTTTCTATTCCGGGCTAATTGGCCATTATAGCGAGTTCTTCTAACCCCCATGGCAGAACGCGACTTCCAGTGGCATGTGACCCTAGAATCTGGCAGTAAAGAAAAACTCCCCGGCGGGGAATCGAACCCCGGTCGCCCGCGTGACAGGCGGGAATACTAACCAAGGAAAACCAACATCAAACAGATACAGCCTTCACTACGCTGAAAAGGCCAACAGCCCGAAACCGTTTTTTTAATAGGAAAACCAACATCAAACAGGTTTCGGGCTGTTGGTCCTTTCAGCATAGTAGAATGCTGTACCTTAAAGACCAAACTTTTTTAAATATTAATTTCTTGATTTATAATGAAGCCTCTTATACCAATAAATATAGGTAAATGATGAACCTATGTTGTGTATTGAGATTTAAATCCTGAAGATAAAGGCTACCTGGCCGGTATTCATATTTCTGTGAAAAATAGACACTTCGGCCAGTTAGAGTTTTTTATTTTCTCTGTCAAATTATATTGACAAACATTTTCAGTTTTTTCTCATAAGTTTTTTAGCGGGAAGAATTTCATTTTCGTTTGTTAGTGAACCAATCTCTCACGCCTTCTCATTGGACGAATGTGGCCATGTTTGTATATAAGAAGGGACTAAGGGAATGCGAGGGGGGCCCAGAGCGGGGAGAATTGGGGTGGAGACGCTTAAAGTGTTTTTCTACGTGAATTTTCCGTATCTGGGGATCTCTTCGCATCCCGGAGTGGCTCGAGTCCGATCCCTACCAACGCTACAATAAGATAAGTACTGTTTTTTTTTTTTTATTTATCAATCGTTAGTTTTATTTATTTCCTTCTCGTTGTTGGTGTTTTACTCTTGAGTGTACGCTGTGTATCAAGTTACATTTACCTCAGGCCCTAGTATATTCTATTTTTGTGGGGTAACCCGTAATAGTAACTTTTGTCATCTCAACGTTTCGACAAAAATATTTTGTCTTCGTCAGGAGAAATATTCTTTAGAACCATTTTTAACACCTTGCCAAATGCTTTATTTTTGCTTATTTCTACTGAAGAAGACAAAAGATTTTTGTCGAAACGTTGAGAAAATAAAAACTCTAACTGGCGTTAATTAACTCTAACGAAGCGTCTATTTTTCACAGAAAAATGAGATATAAATATTGATATTTTAGAAGTGATTCAGCTTCTGTGTAAACTACTCACTATTGGTTGAATTCTTCACGTCGAGTTTGTGGGCCATGAATAGGTAGACATCTTTGAATTCCACTTGGCAGCAACCGCAGCGTAGAACATCTGGTCACACTTCCTTGGTGGGAACACATAATTAACATCTGGGGACATATCCCCCTAGGGTTGAGAGCATAATGGGATTGTGTGCCCGCTTTTTAAAATCATATGTAAATACGTTCACGCAAACTTTGCTTTTGTCTTATATTTTTTTATTTTAATTTATTTTCTAATAAAACTATAGTTCACATACAAAGGTGTCTCTGATAATTTTTGTAATAAGAAAATTGCGTTATATTTATCTTGGGCTCATCCATAGTACACGTGGTACAGGCCATGATAATCATGGTGGGTAGAGTAGGCGACTGCTTTTTACTGTAAGCGCACCACATGTCTACACATGTGAAAAGCAGTTCGACTTTGCACTTACAAATGTGCCAGAGCCCCGTTTGGTTACTTCCACATGCTGGTGGGGTTGGACTTTTACAATAATCGGGGGCCATTGGAGCATTTTTTTATCAGAAAAAAAGAGTGCCCAATGCGGGAATCGAATCCAGGTCGTAGCGGTCGAAAACCAACGATTTAGGTCACCCTTCCACCGACTCCCATTTTATCTTAAACAGCTGAAATAGCTTCCTATTGTGACTCATGCTATGTAGTGGGGATGCCTAAGAAAACTTGCCCCAGGGACATGTCAAATAATTTTGACAAGCATAGCAGTTTTAATCTTCTCAGTTATGCGGGAAGAATGTTGTTTATTTGTTAAGTGAATGATCCCCCACGCCTTCTCATTGGACGAATGTGGCCATGTTTTTACATAAAAGAGTGTTGAAACGGAATGCGAGGAGTCGTGGAGTGGTGATCGAGTGGAGACGTTTAAAACGTTCTCTGTGTGCTTGTCTGGTCATATCCTCGCATACCGATGTAACCCCGGTCCGCTCCTTATCAACGCTGCAAATAAAAGATAAGTACTGTTTTATTTTATTTAACAAATCTGTTTTTTTTTATTTACCCCTTTTTGTTGTTGGTATTGAACTCTTCTGTGTACGTTTTTCTGTGTTTAAGTTACTGTAGGCCCTAGTTTATTGCTTTTTGTGTGATAACCCGTAATAGTAACTTTTGTCAGACACACTACCCTAGGGACGGCAGCTATCACGATGTAAACATCTAACAGTCTGGGTGTTTACCTTCATGGTCGATGTTCAGCTGAAGATCTCCCAGGTTGACAGCCCTCAATATTTCACTGACATTCTGCAGAGACTACACACCAAAATACATGTTCAGTGACATCAAGAAATATCATCGTAAAAATAACAATATCCTTGTATAATAAATAGAGAAAATTTCCATACAGGAAAGAGTTTCTTACAAAAGAATATGATTCAATTAACTCGAGTTTTCGACCCTTAGAGAGCCCTTCTACAGGAATAACGTTAAATATTAACATGAAAATATCATGCTTCAAGGGAAAAAGTTTCTTTCTGATATTTTTAATTGACAAATCTTCTAAATTTCTTTTAGTACTTCCTCGGCGTGGAACTGAGGAGTGTTCAAGAACACCTTGTCTAGAGGTGGACTCTCTCAAGGTGGGGAAACCTCCCTTGCTGAAGAAATTTATATACAACTATATATACAACGTATATACAACTATAGATGGAAATTTTGCCGGGAGGATATTGATCCAAAGAGACATAGGTCGTCTCTCCCGTCAAAATAGACGTCAAACCCAGACGCCATCTATTGACCGTCGCCGCAAACACGCAACACCAGCTTTGGTGTTGTGGCTTTGTCACCGACCCGAGGTCGCTAGTTTGCGGCGACGATCAATAGATGGCGTCTGGATTTGACGTCTATTTTGACGGGAGAGGAGACCTTTGTCTCTTTGGATATACAACTATATATATTTCCCTACATTTCATCAACCCTCTATTTAATGTAAAGATAGAGGCTGCCTGGCCGGCATTCATATTTATTAAAATTAAAGATACTTCGGCCCCAGTAAATCTTTTTATTATCTCGACGTTTAGACAAAAATAGTTTGTCTTCGTCAGAAGCGAACAAAAATTAAAACATTTGGCAAAGCGTTAAAAATTATTCTAAGGATGCAAAGGCGTTCTCACGCGATTTTAAGGACCCTTTATTTACTCCTTTATTATAAATTATCCTTTATTTGATCTTATAATTTTCTTTCTGTAACAATTGATTAGAAGAATTAAGTAGACACCAATCAGGATTATAAACGGAATGAGAATCTTCCAGATTGTACCATCTACAATAGAAAGCCCCAGTATATCTTCTCTCATACATGGGGACAACTAGGCAGGATTTGTACTCTAATCATCGACAAATCTAGGAAAAGATCAATTTATACTATCTCAATGGGACAAAAAACCACTTTCAATAAAATAATTCCTTGTATTAATATTGTAACAAAGTATTTATTATTTTATTAGCAGAGTATTATTTTTTATGTTTATATTTTGCTATACTCTGTACACTTCCTTTTTTATTATCACTCATAGTTTGTTCTTGCCTGAAATAAATTGTTGTCTCATCCCGAAGTTGGTCTTACCTAATTTTCCACGTGGCATTATTGTCTCACGTAGAAATAAGGAAAGACAAACTTCAGAATGACACAGCAATCTATTTAAGGCACAAGCATAACCTAAAATTTATAAAATACAAGATAAGGGAAGATTACAGAGTAGCAAGATATAAATATATCAAATTTAGTAATCTGTTCATAAAAATAAATAGTTCGCTACAATATTAAGGTAAAAATATGTGGCTTCCAGGGATATATTTCTTTATTTTCTTTTATTCCTATATCTCTAGCTTCCATTTTCGAAAGCTAGAAAAAAAGAATTTTAGAAAAATCATCCCTAGAATGTGAAAAAAAATAGTACCAAAGTGAAATTGTACTGGGATCAGGTGGATACATTAATAAAAAGACATCAACAACTTATAATTGCACGATCAGAATATAGCTTTTCTCTTAATCTATCTCTGGAAGTGGAGGGGAGAAGTCCGACCACACTAGTCTCCCCTGGACCCTTGGAATATTTGACCAAATTCTGCTCCAAGGTGACTAACGTGGCAACATCACTCATTTTCCGAAGAAGAGCAAAATTGCGACTGCTGTGATAGAGATGTATGGAGACATCTAAGGATCTTCATAGGACACAACAACATAAAATTGACATGGACCTAGAACAGCAGCTTTATACACCCAAGATAGAGAACATTTCTGTGATAGAGATGTATGGGGACATCTGAGGCTCTTCATTGGACACAACAACAACAACAGAAAATTGACATTGACCCAGAACAGCAGCTTTACACACTCAAGATAGAGAACATTGCTGTGATAGAGATGTATGGAGACATCTGAGGCTCTTCATTGGACACAACAACAACAGAAAATTGACATGGACCCAGAACAGCAGCTTTACACACTCAAGATAGAGAACATTTCTGTGATAGAGATGTATGGGGACATCTGAGGCTCTTCATTGGACACAACAACAACAAAAGAAAATTGACATGGACCCAGAACAGCAGCTTTACACACCCAAGATAGAAAACATTGCTGTCATAGAGATGTATGGAGACATCTGAGGCTCTTCATTGGACACAACAACAACCACATAAAATTGACATGGACCCAGAACAGCAGCTTTACACACCCAAGATAGAGAACATTGCTGTGATAGAGATGTATGGAGACATCTGAGGCTCTTCATTGGATACGACAACATCTCTGGAAGCCTGATATATTCACCTTAAAAACCACCTCAACGATTGTGTTGTATCTCGGACTAAGTGATGGTGAGGGAACAGACTCACCTCGTCTTCATCCATGCCCAGAGTTCCAAGATGGCCGCCTAGACAGACATCCTACTGTCAATTGTCGATTTTTACATCTTCCGGAATGTAAGGCTCGTCTTTCTGGTCATATACACCTTTCCTGAGAGGTTTCCAATATCGAAAAAAAAAAAGATTAGAAAATTTAATACAGTAGAACCTCCATTAGAGGACACTCGCGCTAGAGGACACCTCTCTACAAAGGACAGTTTTCAATCGCAAAATTACCATTTTTACTATTTAGCAACTCTCTGGTAAGAGGACACCTCTCCCTAAAGGACACTTTGGCTCTCCAATTAGGTGTTCTTCACAGTGAGGTTCTACTGTATAATTCAAATTTAAAAGTTCCTTTTTCCTAAAGATTTAAAATTTATTAAGGGTGTGATGATATCAATGCTTTTAACCATTCCCTTACTTTACTTAGAAAGTATTTTTACTCAACTTGAAATGTTGCTTCAAGGATATCAGAATAAAACTGTTGCAGTTTTCAAGCCGCTATCTATACTTTTAATATATCTCCACAGGCCCTTTGGGTGAACCCGGGGCATTGCCCGGGTCACTCGGCTAGTTTCAATATATTTTATTTAAGTTGGTTCAGGTTTGGTAATTTTAAGTTGTGGTTGGGCTCAGTTTTAGTTAGGCTAGGTTGAGTTTTAGTTATGCTAGGCTCAGGTTAGGTTAGGCTAGGTTAGATTTAACCACTGAAGAATAATGGACTTTAGCGATAAACAAAGATATTTATGAGAAAATATCCTTACTAGTATACGCGGGCTATAATCCGAAACCTTGCTACATCAAACAGGTTGTTGGCCTTTGTCTGAATATATTGAAACTTGTATTGTGGATAATTTTTATATGATATTGCTCGTTATGCATACTTTCAACACAAAACCATTTCTTTCAAACACTTAAAAAAAATATTGTGAAAGGTTTTTAGATATTTCTATTAAATAAAAAAAAGTGAATTTGAAACTCGTTTATAAATACATTTACGAATACATTATAATCAACAAACTTACCTTTTAACAGTGCGTGTTTAGAAAGTTTCAAAAATTAATAGCTCTATTTTTTCACTGAGAATTTTTAACTAGAAAATCTACGCTAAAAATAGAATTTGTTTATATAGAATTTCTAAAGTATGCTGATTAGTTAAAATTACACAAGATTAAACTCTACTATTAAACGGTTATCAATATATATTTGCAAATTTGATATCACCAAATATTATTGGTCTATGAAAATTAAGGTCGCTTTTCTTGATAGAATACATTGACGCCGAAACTCAGCGCCATCTATTGGTCATCTCTACAAACTAGCGAACTCAGTTCGGTGACAAAGCCACAACACCAGCTTTGACAAACTTAGAAGCGTTCACCAGGAGACCATGGTTTAGAGCTAATGGCCCTCGTCAGTCTAGGTCGGACTTTATTCCATGAGATCCACAAGGGATCTAATAAAATCTTTACAATCTACTAAAGAGGTATTTAGCTGGTAGAGTGGCTGGGCCAAAATTCAATAATATATTTAAAAATAGATGACAAGCTATCCAGGAGGCCAAGATTCTAGAATAAAGTTGGGGAAAGATGGGTGGACTCCAGCTGCTGAGGATGGCCATGTGTCAAGGGGACAGTTGCAAAATACTGTTAGGGCTCCTAATCCAGGGATACAAGATGAGCAGCGTTTGTACTCCATGTTAGGAGCGGCTGCACATGTTGTCTGTCCCTCATGTCAGAGGCGGCCATTTATTTTGGAGCTAAGTCGGGCTGCCACTGAGTAGTGCTCCCAGTCTTAATGACAAAGGCAGACGCATTCTACTTCACCCAGTGTGGCGATAAAAAAGAAGAAGACTGCATTCCAGTGTGGGGAACAAGAACAGTCTGGTCACATCTGCGACGGGTGGAGGACGCGGCGAGTTGCCTCCTAGTGTGTGGATGATCCTACAAGACGGTGCCAGGAGAAGCTTGCCCGACCTGGACGGCCGTAGACGAGGAGGATCCTTCTGATGGTGGATATTTGAGAAGTCCATCTACTTAGTTTCATTGACAGTTCTGGCAATCAGTATATCGGCTGTATCCACAACCAACCTACATTGAATCTTGTACGCAAACATCGCAAATATCTTCTCTGCGACTATCTTTTATTACTATATCAGAAAGTGTTATGTTTTAAAAATCACGACAGAAATTTATATTTATAAATATTCCTCATGTTTAAATAAGGCTGAATTATAAAATAAAATTAAAACCATAATAACCCTATTTAAATTGCTTTTATAAATAGGTGCATTCACTTTTATTAAGATCGCTGCGGACAGAGATGTGGAACCCTTATGGAAAGTCTTCTATCTCTTATTGCTGCAGAAAAGATAATGCTACAGATTGATGAATGTATTTGTGATCAAAAGAATTTGAGGATAACGAATTGGTATCGATATATAGATGATATTTTTGCAGAATATATAATAAAAAATAAAATCGTATATCTTCTCAACACTCAACAATTATTACACGAACAACAAATTCACGCTAGAAATAGAAAAGAAAAATAGGTTACCATATATGGACTCACAGATTTTAAAGACCGAACACCTCTCAACAGTATACTACAAGCCGACTTACCAACCTCAATATCTCCATTTTAATTCCTTCGGTTCGTTTTCTCATAAATATCAGTCGTGACAACTGTAACTGAAAGGATTCATACTCATTTCTCGCTTCCCCTTCTGAACAACCTTGAAAGAAATAAAATTCACAGATATTTAATGATTAGAGCATACCCTCGATATTTCATACATAGGCATTATTTTAAAGCAAACCAGACAAAAGTCTTCTTCTTCTTCTTCTTTCTTACCTCCACTCAATCATATTAGGATAACAAGTTGTGACCCTTAATGGTGTCCGTTTGACAACCATCATGACTGGGTGGAGTAGAATGCGTCTGCCTTTGTCATTAAGACTGAGGGCACTACTCAGTGGTAGGCCGACTTAGCTCCAAAAGAAATGGCCGCCTCTGACATGAGGAACAGACGCCTTGTGCAGCCGTTCTTAACATGGAGTACAAATGCTGCTAATCCCGTATCCCTGGATTAGGAGCCCTTACAGGGTACTATCAGCCGGGCCAGCTGAACCCAGGTTTTTTAGCGAGCTTGTTACTGCTCCCCCTCCTCCTTTTTCATCCGAACTTGGGACCGGCAAAGGCAGAGTTTCAGACAAAAGTGAATCCATTATATAAAGCAAAAAGTTTATATTGTACACTCCCGGATATCAAATCTTATCTTTTAGGTTGAAGAAATCCAGATTCCAAACCTTTTTTCACACCCTTCCAGCAATAGCCAAATTATCATGAACCCCATAACAAAGCCTACCATATATAAAAAATAAATTTATTCAGTCAAATGTAATAACTGCATCGCAACTTATATAAGAGAAACAAACACAACCAAACAGATCCGAAAGAAAGAACATAGCAGGAATATAAGAAATAATGACCCTAAATCACTTATAGCCTAACACATAATAGATACTGGTCGCATTTACAATCTGAAGAATGTTAAATATCATTATCAGAACATAGTTTCGAAAGCAGAAAATTATATTTATAAGCCTTCTTATCATATCAATACAATAGTATAAACACCGACCTCCCCTCACAGTTTATCCATATTACAAAACAAGGTTAAGATCGATTGAAACATGTTCAAACAAAATAAATCAAAGCATCACCAAAAATTTGAAGTAAAATTGAATAAAATCCATATTCGAAACAAATCTCTGATGGGTTTGATTCCAGCCACGCGTGAGGGCCGCTTACAAATATTTATCTTTAAATGTATATACTTGGAATAAACTCCCTGGAAGAGTTTTCTATATCGAAAACTCGCCAATTATAATAAATTATTAAAGAAGCTTTTGCGGAGTATTTGATTAAATATTCAAATTATTTTTGCAGTTTTAAATACGAAAGAATATTGTTTTATTTGCAAGCATTTAAAACTATTCAAAACTAAAAATTAAAATGTTTTTTTTTTCGGTTAACCTTTTCTCTAGAATCGACTTTCTAAGGCACTACATCCATCTTCCTCTTTATGCTCTCTCCACAGAGAATATCAAGACTGGTGAAATGTGGTGAAACATCTCTCTATACCTGGATCACCACAACGTTACAAAACTGGATTATAGTGAGGGGGTTTCACACTATAAAAGACCAACCAGAAGTAGAGGTCAATGGACTAGTAGCATTTAAGAAGTTTGATTCCACGATAGTTATCTATACAGATGTAGATATATGTAACATACTTTGACAAAAGCTTAAGAGTGAATAAATATTTCTTTCATTATATTGATGAGATGAGATATATAGCATACTATAATACTAATTATAATATAAATTGTCCGTATTGAATCTTTTATCTGTATCAAATTTTTAGGTTTATTCAGTTGTGTGTGTAATAACTTTTCTTTATTTTTTTTTGGCATAATTTTCACACCACCCCGGAGGTACTGCCGATGGCGCGTTACCCTTTGTTTATAGTGGCGGATTCCCCAGTAGGCCTATACCACTCTTCTAACAGAGCTCCAACATCGGGTCGCTCGAATCAACCTCCGCCATTTATAGGCATTACTCGGCCGAGTCCGATTAAATCAGCCCTGCCAGGCTCCTAGACATCCTACTTAGAGTAAAATTATTATTTTATAAAGTGCCCATTGTTGGAGCTGGGTGACCCAGGAAACCTAATTTATATTGAATAACTAATATATTTAGATTTTGAATATAATTTTTTTTTAATAGAGAGAGAGAGAGAGAGTAGAGAGCAATCCATAGATAAATCATTAATTAAAAAGGCATATATTGGATCAAAATATAATTTATTTTACCAATATTTCAGTTGGCTGAACGCCAACCTTCATCAAGGTGTTATAACATTTTAAAGTGTGTCAACAACAAGTGTGTTGACACACTTTAAAATGTTATAACACCTTGAAAAAGGTTGGCGTTCAGCCAACTGAAATATTGGTGAATAAATGATATTTTGATCCAATATATGCCTTTTTAATTAAAAATAAATTTAAATATAACACAGGTCTACAAAAATTTAAAAGGTTTTTGATGTTTGAGCATTTAAAATGCTTTTTGGGTAATCCAATGGCGCTGATCCTAAATCTCCTCTTATTTTTTCTGTATGACATCAAAATCTATAGATAATGACCATAAAGTGTATTTCACCAAAATAATATTTTCATAAAGAAAACTGCCAAGTCATCATGATTGCTTTATAGAATTTACAATCATCACATCTCAAAGTTCTTCTAAAACATACGCCATTAACTTCATATAAAATATATTTTTACAATTAAAATAAATAAATCACTTCCAAACCTTATACCATCACTTATGATTTGAAATTATCAAAAATTAAATAATTTTTAAATTTTTAGTGAAAATATATTTTATTCACACAGATTAAATTTAATAAAAATTATTATTTCAAGCATCATTCATTTAAAAGCTATTCCATAAAATTTATGAAAAAAAATTTAACACATTAATAAATTCACTTCCAGACATGGTTCCCAAAAGAAGATCCTGCAAAAATGACTCAAATATTTTCTGTTATATATGTGGCGAATATACTGTAAAAGCGCAAAGAAATGCAATAACAGACTTTGTAAAGCTGGCGTATTTTGCATATTTTGGTATAAAATTAGGAGACCAGGACAAGACATGGGCTCTACATAAGGTTTTCAAAACGTATGTCGAAACACTGCGCCTGTGGACAAAGGGTGAAAGGCAACTGACATTTGGGATCCCTATGGTTTGGCGAGTACTAAAAAATCGTGACAATGATTGTTACTTTTGCGTACAAGACTTGAAACAATTTAACAGGAATGGTAAGAAAAAGCTCATATACAAAGACCTATATTTAGCTAGACTTCCAAAACCACACAGCCCAAATAGTCCCCTCCCAGTTTTTTCATCCAGTGCTAATAATCCTCTTTATGATGAATCAGAAGACACCACACAAAATGATATCGAACTGGATGATTCTGATAGTGCGAACTACGGAGAACAAGAATGCCCAAAACGTTTTTCACAACCAAAACTGAATGATTTGACACGTGACCTGAGACTTTCAAAGCAAGATGCGGAACTGCTTGCATCAAGATTAAAAGAAAGGTTATAGTATAGGTGTATGTAAGTAGTTTGTAAAGGCTTTAGATAAAGATGGAGAGAATGCTCAACATATTTACATAACATATAACCTTTAGGTGTAACCAATACTTGGGGTTTATTATATAACAAATTTACAAAAGAAAATATTCTAATCTTATACATGTAGTCTCGACATGAACCTAGACATGGAAATGCTACTTTCTACTTCGAGAAAGGTAAAAGTCTAAGTAAGACATGTGACATCACTAAGTCAAATTTCTGGAAAAATCACGACAAGATTCTGAACATAGAAACAGTGATCCTTGCTTCTCAGGATGAACGCAGGGATAAAGCAAAGTTGGTCCTAGATGGAGTGGAACAAGTAAAACTTCGAACAATCTCATCTGAGCTTTCCGGAACAATAGAGCTGTGTAAAGAACCTGGTCTATCTAAATATAATTGCTGTAAAGAACCTGGTCTATCTGAATATAAGAGCTGGAAAGAACCTGGTTTATCTGAATATAATAGCTGGAAAGAACCTGGTTTATCTGAATATAATAGCTGGAAAGAACCTGGTTTATCTGAATATAATAGCTGGAAAGAACCTGGTTTATCTGAATGTAATAGCTGGAAAGAACCTGGTTTATCTGAATATAAAAGCTGGGAAGAACCTGGTTTATCTGAATATAATAGCTGGAAAGAACCTGGTTTATCTGAATATAATAGCTGGAAAGAACCTGGTCTATCTGAATATAAGATCTGGAAAGAACCTGGTCTATCTGAATATAAGAGCTGGAAAGAACCTGGTCCATCTGAATATTATAGCTGGGAAGAACCTGGTTTATCTGAATATAATAGCTGGAAAGAACCTGGTTTATCTGAATATAATAGCTGGAAAGAACCTGGTTTATCTGAATATAATAGCTGGAAAGAACCTGGTCTAGCTGAATATAAGAGCTGGAAAGAACTTGATTTATCTAAATATAATAGCTGGAAAGAACCTAGTCTATCTGAATACAAGAGCTGGAAAGAACCTGGTTCATATTAATATAATAGCTGGAAATAACCTGGTCTATCTGAATATAAGAGCTGGAAAGAACCTGGTCTATTTTTGAATATAAAATCTGGAAAGAATCTGGTCTATCTGAATATAAGAGCTGGAAAGAACCTGGTTTATCTGGATATAATAGCTGGAAAGAACCAGGTTTATTTGAATATAATATCTGGAAAGAACCTGGTTTATCTGAATCTAATATCTGGAAAGAATCTGGTCTATCTAAATATATAAATATTTTCCCTTGTTTTTTTTTCTATTTGAATTCTCCTTCAACGTGTTTTTTGAAAATCTTTTCTGAGCGAGGATTCAGTTTCTTCCCCTGCTTCTCATTTCTTTTTGATTCCTTTCTCACAGGAGAATTATCTGTATAAGACGGAATGTCTTAATAAATGCTTGTGTGTGTGAATATAAGAGAGGGAAAGATCCTGGGCTAGAGAAATATTTCCAGCATTTGTAGGTTGGATGGTAGATTGTATGAAGACAGGTCCGAGCCACATCAATCATTCAAGAACTCCTGTAAAATCAGCGTAACCATCCTTCAATTAAGTTGTTCTGACTAAGCAACTTCACAGCTTCACCCTATGGGGGTCGGTGGAAGGATGGTCTAAACCGTTGGTTTTTTTTCCGCTACGACTTTTTCTGATTTAAAAAAAAATGAAGGCTCAAATGGCCCCCGATTCTTGCAAAAGTTCAACCCCACCAGCAAGTACAAGTAACCAAACGGGGGTCTGGCACATTTGTAAGTGCAAATTCGAACTGTTTTCACAATTGTAGACATGTGGTGCACTTAGAGTAAAAGCAGTCGCCTACTTCTACCCACCATGATTAGCATGGCCTGTACCACGTGTATTAGTGAAAGGCAAAAATCACATATATAAGGTAAATAAAAAAAAGAGTAACATTAATATTATGAATTTTTATGAGCAGCATAGATATTTATCTAGATTTTAATAACTTGTTCTCTATACATATTCAGTGAATTACTACAAATTTAAATTTTTTTTAGGAAGACAGCGTTTTCTCTTTGAAATTGAGAGGAATTTAGGATATGCAACACACAAACATTCGAGGAATATTATATTCCTCATGTTTAAAGAAGGCTGGCTTATAAAATAAAACTAAAACCATAATCACCCTATTTAAATTGTGCTTAACACAATAGGTGTATTCACTTTTAGTAAGATCACTGTAGACAGAGATGTGGCACCCCTATGGAAAGTCTTCTATCTCTTATCGCTGCAGAAAAGATAATACTACAGATTGATGAATGTATTTGTGATCAAAAAATTTGAGGATAACGAATTGGTATCGATATATAGATGATATTTTTTGCAGAAAATATAATAAAAATAAAATCGTAAATATTCTCAAGTCTCAACAAATATTACAGGAACATCAAATTCAAGCTAGAAATAGAAAAGGAAAATAAGTTGCATATATGGACTTACGGAATATTTAGAACGAACACCACACAACAGTATACTACAAGCCGACTTACTAATCTCAATATTTCCATTTTAATTTCTACGATCCAGTTTCTCATAAATATCAGTCGTGACAACTGTAACTGAAGGATTCACACTCATTGCTCTCTTTCCCTTCTGAACAACCTTGAAAAAATCAAATTCAAAGATATTTAAAGAGTAGAGCATACCCTCGATATTTTATACATAGGCATTATTTTAAAGCAAACCAGACAAAAGCCTTTTTCTTCTTTCTTATCTCCACTCAATCATATTAGGATATCAAGTAGTGACCCATAATGGTGTCTGTTTGACAACCATCATGACTGGGTGAAGTAGAATGATTCTGCCTTTGTCATTAAGACTGAGGGCACTACTCAGTGGTAGGCCGACTTAGCTCCAAAAGAAATGGCCGCCTCTGACATGAGGAACAGACGCCTTGTGCAGCCGCTCCTAACATGGAGTACAAATGCTGCTCATCCCGTATCTCTGGATTAGGAGCCCTTACAGGGTACTATCAGCCGGGCCAGCTGAACCCAGGTTTTTTAGCGAGCTTGTTACTGCTCTCCCTCCTCCTTTTTCATGCGGACTTGGGACCGGCAAATGGGGAGTTTCAGACAAAAGTGAATCCATTATACAAAGAAAAAGGTACATATTGTACACTCCAGTATATCAAACCTTATCATTTAGGTTGAAGAAATACAGATTTCAAACCTTTTTTCACACTCCTCCAGCAATAGCCAACATTATCATGAACCCCATAACAAAGCCTGCCATATGAAAAAAAAAAAAGAAATTTATTCAGTCAAATGTGATAACTGCATCGCAACTTATATAGGCAGAAAAAAACAGAACCATACAGATCCGAAAGAAAGAACACAGCAGGAATATAAGAAATAATGACCCTAAATCACTTATAGCCTAACACATAATATATATTAGTCACATTTACAATCTGCGTAATGTTAAATATCATTATCAGAACATAGTTTCGAAAACAGAAAGATTATATTTAGAAGCCTTCATATCATCTCAGTACAATAGCATAAACACCGACCTCCCCTCACAGTTTATCCATATTACAAAACAAGGTTAAGATCGATTGACAAATGTTCAAACAAAATACATCAAAGTATCAATAAGAATTTGAAGTAAAAAATAATAAAATCCATATTCAAAACAAATCTCTGATGGGTTTGATTCCAGCCACGCGTAATGGCCGCTTACAAATATTTATTTTTAAATGTATATATGTGGAGAATCTTGCCGATTCTCCGTTTGCTCTGTGGTAGTTGTGACAGCGAAGGTGCTGTCAACTGGAAATTGGGATTGGATTGGTGAATTTTGCAGTCGTGATGGCAGGAGTGAGGACACAGGATAGGTTGGTCAAGGGAACCGATGCTGACAGACAGAGAACATGGAGGAGAGTGAGCTTACGCCCCGCGATTTACGCTGGATCAGAAGACACGTCTAGTACGGATGAGACTCGGAGACGCTACTGAGACTTCCCCAGTCGGGTGGTGTCACGTGACCTCTATTGAGATTCTGATTAGTCATTCATTACATCATGGAAGATGAAGAATCGCCTTGATTGGTCCAAACGACTGGGAAGCCATCTTTGATAGTTATAGCAGAAAATGTGAGGATGAAGCATTGACCTAAATAAAGTTGTTTTCAGCGAATACAACTCCGGGGTCCTTTGTCTTGTAGTTCTCTGATATAAAAGTGTCGTTGACCTAGCGCTAATTATACGAGATAGAAATCTTTCCTCTTAACTCTAGGCCTAACTGCAATCGTTTATTAATATCTAAAATCGTATTATCTCCTTGTTTTTCTCTATCTGTTTGACATACAGTCCATATTTTATTTGGCTTTTAGCAGTACATCATGTCATACAGTAAGTTGGCATAGGGTACAAGGTGGTTGGACATAGGCAGGGGCATGGTAGAATGACTGGGGTTTTAAATTATAATATATACTTGGAATAACCCCCCCCCTGGAAGAGTTTTCTATATCGAAAGCTCACCAATTATAATAAATTAGTAAAGAAGTTTTTGCGGAGTATTTGATTGAATATTCAAATTATTTTTTGCAGTTTTAAACACGAAGGAATATTGTTTTATTTGCAAGCATTTAAAACGATTCAACACTAAAAACTCAAATGTTTGTTTTCGTTAAACCTTTTCTCTGGAATCGACTTTTTTGGGGCACCTCATCCATCTTTCTCTTAATTATCTCTCCAACAGAGAAAATCAAGACTGGTGAAATATAAAAAGGGTGAACCATCTCTCTATGCCGGGATCACCACAACGTTAAAAAACTGGATGGAATTATACCAAAAGATCTACCAGAAGTAGTGATCAATAGACTAGTGATATCTAAGAAGTTTGATTCCACGATAGTTATCTATACAGATGTAGATATTAAGAAAAAGGCATCTCCTTATCGTGCAACTGAGAGTTGCTGATGGCTTGCGCCATCTATCGGAATAAGTATAAACTATTCTCGTTGATTTTTAATTATTCCAGAATTGGCCAAATACCCATTCTTGAATAATCAAGAATAGCTAACTACGGACGCGTTTCGGGCTGTTGGCCCTCATCAGCGTGGTGCAAGCTGTACCTCAACGACCAAAAAACTGGTGATTCAGGCATACTGAAAAATCATGAAACAGGTAAAGCCAGAATTGCGTGAAAACGCGACACAATGTGAAAAAATAGTACGATTGTGATATTGTACTTGGATAAGGTGCACAAATTAAGAAAAAGGCATCTCCTTATCGTGCAACTGAAAGTTACTGATGGCTTGCGCCATCTATCGGAATAAATGTCAACTATTCTCGTTGATTTTTAATTAGTCCAGAATTGGCCATATACCCATTCTCGATTAATCAAGAAAAGCTAACCACGGACGCGTTTCGGGCTGTTGGCCCTCATCAGCGTGGTGCAAGCTGTGCCTCAACGACCAAAAAACTGGTCATTCAGATGTAGATATATGTAACATACTTTGACAAAAGCTTAAGAGTGAAGAAATGTTTCTTTCATTATATTGATGAGATGAGTTATATAACATGCTATAATAATAATATAAATTCTCCGTATTGAATCTTTTATCTATATCCAAATTTTAGGTTTATTCAGTTGTGTGTGTAATAACATTTATTTTTTATTATTTTTTTAATTATTATTTTTATTATTTGGCATAATTTCCACACCACCCCGGAGGTACTGCCGTTGGCGCGTTACCCTTTGTTTATAGTGGCGGGTTCCCCAGTAGGCCTATACCACTCTTCTAACAGAGCTCCAACATCGGGTCGCTCGAATCAGCCTCCGCCCTTTTATGGGCATTACTCGGCCGAGTCCGATTAAATCAGCCCTGCCAGGCTCCTAGACATCCTACCTAGAGTAAAAATATTTTATAAAGTGCCCATTGTTGCAGAGGGGTGACCCAGGAAACCTAATTTATATTGAATAACTAATATATTTAGATTTTAAATATAAATTTAAATATAACACATCTACAAAACTACAATTTTTTTTTAGTTTTTGATGTTTGATCATTTAAAATGCTTTATGGGTAATCCAATCGCGCTGATTCCAAATCTGCTCTTATTTCTTTCTGTATTTCATCAAAATCTATAGATAATGACCATAAAATGTATTTCACCAAAATAATATTTTCATAAAGAAAACTGCCAAGCCATCATGATTGCTTCATAATTTTTACAATCATCACATCTCAAAGTTTTTCTAAAACATACGCCATTAACTTCATATAAAAATAAAATTTTAACAACTATAATAAACTAGCGGACGTACCCGGCTTCGCCCGGGTTTTACCCGAGTGAAGGTTTGTCTAAAGAATCTCTCGATAAAGTGAACATTTTTTCCCGGTCCCTTGAAAAATACTCGATAAGTTGAATAAAATCAATATTAATTGGTTCCCTCGGTAATTGGAAGTTAAAGGAATAGTATCTTGCCTTGGAATTGTATCATTATTCTTGTCTCAAATAAATTGCCGTGTCATCCTGAATTTTGTCTTTCCTAATTTTCTACATTACAAAATCATCGTATCATCATGATGATATTTAGAGCAGATTGTTGAATTATAACAGATAAATTAGAATATTTATCTTGATTATTTTAAAGCGAAAAGTTAATTCAAAAATTTTATTTGCTAGAAACCTTCCCAGTACTATACTAAATAACTCCCCAAAGTTTCATGGCGTTCCAATGAGTGGTTTGGTCAGGCATAAAGGACAAACAGACCACACACACATACATTCATTTTTATATATATATATAAATCACTTTCAAACATTATACCATCACTTATAATTTGAAATTATCAAAAATTAAATAATTTTTAAATTTTTAGTAAAATATATTCTATTCACACAGATTAAAATTAATAATAATTATTATTTCAAGCATCATTTATTTAAAAGCTATGCCATCAACTTTTGGAAATAAAATTTTAACACATTAATAAATTGACTTCTAGACATGGTTTCAAAAAGATCCTGCAAAAATGACTCAAATATTTTCTTTTATATATGTGGCGAAAATACTGTAAAAGCGCAAAGAAATGCATTAACAGACTTTGTAAAGCGGGCGTATTTTGCATATTTTGGTATAAAATTAGGAGACCAGGACAAGACATGGGCTCTACATAAGGTTTTAAAAACGTGTGTCGAAACACTGCGCCTGTGGACAAAGGGTGAAAGGCAACTGACATTTGGGATCCCTATGGTTTGGCGAGTGCTAAAAAATCATGACAATGATTGTTACCTTTGCGTACAAGACTTGAAGCAATTTAACAGGAATGGTAAGAAAAAGCTTATATACAAAGACCTATATTCAGCTAGACTTCCAATACCACACAGCCTAAATAGTCCCCTCCCAGTTTTTTTCATCCAGTGTTAATAAACCTCTTTATGACGAATCAGAAGACCCCACACAAAAAGATATCGAACAGGATGATTCTGATAGTGAGAACTATGGAGAACAAGAATGTCCAAAACGTTTATCACAACCAAAACTGAATGATTTAACACGTGACCTGAGACTTTCAAAGCAAGATGCGGAACTGCTTGCAACAAGATTAAAATAAAGGTTATAGTATAGGTTTATGTAAGCAATTTGTAAAGGCTTTAGATAAAGATGGATAATGCTTCAAATATATATGTCGTTTTTTCCCAGATATTAGCCTAGAAAAGATAAAAGCAGGCGTTTTTGACGGACCTCAAATCAAGAGGCTCCTGAATGAAAAAATATTTCTAATAACCATGAATGGAATTGAAGAGGCAGCATGGTCAGGCTTTAAGGCTGTAGTACATGGATTTTTTTAGGTAATAGAAGAGTCGATAATTACAAAGAGCTTGTCCAAAATATGCTTTAAAGTTATGAAGCTTTGGGTGTAAATATGAGTATTAAGGTTCATTACTTGCTAAGTAACCTGGACAAATTCCCTGATAATCTCGGTGCATATAGTGATGAACAAGGCGTGCGATTCCATCAAGACATGAAAGTGATGGAAAAGAGATATCAAGGTGTCTGGGACTGCCACATGATGGCAGATTACTGCTGGAATCTGTCCAGCGACCTATCGGAATACACCTATAAGAGAAAATAAAAAAGGTTGAAATTCATGAAGGATTGACTGTAGCATTTTAATTTTTTTGTAAAGATTAATTTTTCTTATACTACAGTAAATAAAGTACCTTTTGGTATGACGTTCTCAGTTTTTATTTGCGTTCAATGTGTTTCGTACCGCTTATATGGATTGATGTACCACATTGTGGCCTAAATATGTATATGTTATATTTCTATAAATTGATGAGATACATAAAACCTAACATTATATTCGTGATCAGCACTGCGTCAGAAACTGATGCATTATCAAAAACATCTTTTTCGGTGTAGACCAGTGAATTATCAGTATAATAAAAATAAGAGTGATCTATCTAGGTTTTATTTATTTATGCTTATGAGGTGATACAGCAACGTATTTACAATTAGAGAGGAGACAAAATGAATTAAATCTAGAAAAAAGAAGTGAGGACATATCGGTCATTAAAGTCTGAGAGGCAAGGCCTTCAGCCAGTTTAGGGCTTCCGGGGTGACAGAGTGGAGATTGGAGATTTCTCCATTGAATTTGTACAGCGGGCAGTCATATCTATCTAGGTGAAGAGTAGGAGTTGAATTAGTGGAGCTACACAAAAATTGAATGACGTGAATGGTCGGATAGAACTTGCAGGATGGCGTTGTGGAATGTAGAGACTTGGTGTACCCTCTGTTACGATATGGAAACTGGAGATCTGGTGTCAGATTGTAGATAACTTATAGGGATTAATTTGTCACACACGATTGGATTGTCAATTCTGAGAAAAACTGTCATAGCACAGAATTGAAGATAATATCAAGAAGAACTTCAAATAATAAAAGAATAAAATACAAGATTATTCTTAAAATAGAGCCAGTGGAAAATTCCGCCAACCGAAATATTGGCAAATAAATCTTTTATTCAATCCAATATATGCCTTTTTATTATCTAAAGAATACAAGATTTATAAAAGAAGGAGGTCGAGATTTTCAGTATTGAGCCATTAATACTGACAGTTGTGATTGACAATCAATTTTCGAGGGACCACGTGGTGACAATTGAAGAATTCCAAACTGTCACCATGAATTTGTAATTTGTATTGTGAAATGCTGAATACACAACCCTTTAAACTTCGATTTGATATTAAAAAAAAACAGTGTACTTGTTGCCTAAACATATAGTTGTCTAATTACTGATGGGTCTAAGCTTGTAGAATGGCTGAAACGTTCCAATGAATCTGAGCAGAAAAAAAAAAAAAAAAAGGTTGACGAACCTGCTAGACCACAACCTGGTGTGAAGCAATATTAATTCATTAAATACGAAAATACAAGAAATAAAACTATAAATAACGAATTTTGATGCTATGGTTGTTGTAGTGTCCAATGAAGAGCCTCAGATGTCTAAGTACATCTCTATCACAGTAATGTCCTCTATCTTGGGTGTGTAAAGCTGCTGTTCTGGGTCTATGTCAATTTTCTGTTGTTGTTGTCGTGTCCAATGAAGAGCCTCAGATGTCTACGTACATCTCTATCACAGTAATGTCCTCTATCTTGGGTGTGTAAAGCTGCTGTTCTGGGTCCATGTCAATTTTCTGTTGTTGTTGTCGTGTCCAATGAAGAGCCTAAGATGTCTACGTACATCTCTATCACAGGAGTGGTTATTCCTGGCACACTTTGTAATACGGTTTTCTTGTGTCGGTGAACGGCCATTAGTGATGTTACATAGTCTGCTACATGGTAAAACTGATGTATCGCTTTCTCTCACTTTCCTTATATCCTTGTTAAATACTAGACAGCTTCGGCAGAACATCATTGCAGCGCAAGCAAGAAACCTTGAAAATATTAATCTATTCCTGAAGAATTGGATATAGCATTAATAGGAATATAGAAATACAACAATCTTACCTACAGTTAAAATAAAAATAGTCAAATATATATAGCAACCTTTTTGTGCAACAATTCCATGAGTTCATGCTCCTCGAACGGAATGGGCTATAGGGTTGCAGCTTTCGTTGAGCCTGGCACCATGATCCAGGCACACTTTGGTGAAAGTCTGACTTTGCCTGTAGTCTGCGGTTATTCATAATATGGAAGCCTTTGCTGTCGACTCTAACATGAGTACAGATACAGCTCCTCCGTATCTCTGGAGTGGGACCCTTGCTGAGTTCTATCAACCGGGCTTGTTTCACAGCTGGCCTTCATATCTGAAAGTCGTTCCCCTATCCGCCACCTGGGGACGCGCCCTGTAGCAGTCAGCTCTGCTCAGGGATATAGCAATTTAATATATAGCAATAATAATTTATTCAAAATCAAATAATTTGTCACACACCAGCATATGTTATACAAATAACTCTTCTCGTCCATCACGTGGATGATTTGCTTACAAGGAATTTGATTTTCTATAAGAAGATAGGCGAAAGAATTCGTCGAAATATCGAATTTTAATAAATATATTTGATCCAAAATATGTCTTTATTCTAATATATACTTATTTTCATATCACATAAATAAATATAGTGTCAATTTAACTGTCCAATGTGCTTCGTAATCACCTAAACCTCACTTTATAGTTTATATTCGAATAAGAAAAATTAGATCTTCAGGCAAAGAGTTTCTTTATTTTTGAGGTGTTGCAAGTTTTCGAACAAATTTTGCTCTTAAAGTGGCAAATCAGAGTTAGAGTTGAGAACACGCAGGTTATCACCCAGCCCTATCACAGTTAGAACAGCCATAATGGTCAGAAAAGGATACCAGGAATCAGTGGAAAGGAAGGAGTCCTAACGAGTGAGGAAAAGACGCTACCGAGAGCCTTTCCTTTCACATCAATATAGGTATTTTTCACGCAACTCGCTATTGACCTAAGAACTCCTTCCAATAACAAGGCGTTAGGAATTTCAAGATATGAGGGTACCTTTGCAGGACACAGATATTTTCAAAACTTCAGCGAATAAGCAGACTGAGCATTTCTGACTTCCAATGAAAACTGCAAAAATTGCCCCGCTAATTTGCTTAAGAACCACTACAGCACTTCCACCACCTTCAAATCAACACTCAAGTATAGAAAGCTCATCGACTTATACCCAGGAACCACAAAAGCCTCGTTTGAGATGTTCCTAGCCCTCAAACTCACCCCACCGAATACTATGAATGCGTATTACAGATAAAAGATGGCGTTTGGACTACTAAAATTGCCGTGTGACCTTATCATTGAGCCCATAACAGTAGGACTTTTCACAGCCAATCAGTGAATCGTCAGAGCAGTGTCACCCAACTCTCTCAGTGACTGGTAAAATCTCATTATCAGAATCTGTGGGTCTAACTCCACAGTAGCTCTACCCAATATGACATGTTCTTCTGTTTCACTGAGCGATACAGCAGTAGACCAAGGATGGCATTGAGAACGCCTAACAACACTTTCACTCCACTTCCTTCAGATTGTATGAAGCGAATCACCGACAGTTCCAGTGCCACATAAGACCAAAACTGAAGGCCTGACCTTCCATGCAACGTTCACACATCCATGTCCAAATGAGATTTATAACTTCTACTTTACCATTTGGTCCCAAATCAAACTTTTGTATTAAACAAAACAAAAAGTGTCCAAGGTGTTGACCAGCGATTCGCCTTTGTAGTATTTTCAATAGTATCGTTATTCAGCTATCTCTCTCTCACTGTATGTATTGTTATTAAATTAAGAATTATATCTTAATGTTTTATTAGGAAAATGTGCGAATTTTATTTAAGCATTTCTAATAAACTAAATTGAATTTTGTATAGCATATTTAAAATTATTAGAGAGGTAGAAAGAAACTATAATATATCTAGCTAACTGTTAAATCACAGGTATATGAAGCATTGCGTCAAGTTCCCATTGGATGATTGAAGGAAAAATGATTCTGGACAGCTTGAGGATTGCAGGAGAGAAACTTACAGAGGCGACAGAAGAAGATGGATGTGCGATGGTCAGACTGAAGATGGTCCCGATGGGTGGCGAAGTCAGGGGAGCCCTGAGGGCAGATGGGACAATAAAGTGGAGATGGGTTTGCCATTCTACCTACAGTGTAAACGTGTACTCTCTCATAGTGAAGCTGTCCTTCGTCCACCGAGGCCATTACTTCTCCACACAGATTACACTCGATTCTCAGGTCTACACGGCGAAGGGCTTCCTCATCTGCAAAGAGGAATACCACATCTTCTCTAAAATAAGCTTCACCTACTTTGGTCTTCAGATAATGGACTGAGGTGTAGTGGTCGCAGAGTTGGTTAACTGTGCTGAAGAACTCTGAAGGACAGATGAGGCAGGACATCTGGGAGATGCTTATGTCAACCAGTTGGTTGAAGAGATGCTGACCCTCCAACGCCCGTCTGTTGTAGGCTTCTGGTATTGGAAGGCTGCTCAACACAATCTGTACCATGTCCTTTGCCTTGGATACAGGTTGGGTCCTATCATACTGCTGGATGCATGTTCTCAATGGCACCTTCTTGGCACTCCTCTTGGATTTTTTACCATATGGCTTCTGAGAACAAACATAGATAGATTAAGTACTCATGTACTCTCTCCGCAATAATTTTCTTCAATAATCAGTATAATTCGCAAGCTCTTTTCAATAAAAATTCTTTCACAGGCTTTTTATATCCTAAGGCCTTTCTATCTATAAATTTTGAAATGAATTTTGTAAAGCTATATATATATATAGACCTGAAGATAAACGCTTGTAGAAAAGTATTTAACTTGAAAAAGCTTGTTTTTATTATTATTATTTATAATTATTGAAGGAACCTATAGTGGAGAGTAAGTGAATCAATATTTTAAAATATAGATAAGTGTTATTTAAAATAGAAAACACTATATATATAATTTAATAAAATATATAATATCCTGCCCAGAAGTCCAACCCTTCTTCTAAGTGGAGGGCGGGAGATGCAGCATAAGTAAGGGACTGCCCTGTAGTACGGTGTCGTGAGCCCCGAGCCGCTACGGTAACCGTGAACAGGGAACTCTGAAATGTGACTGACTAACGGGGCAATGGTATCCCCCTTTCCATGGAGCAACAAAATCAGAAATTGACGACCCAAACTACTGTGTACGAGGGAGGCGACGGCCTGCAGTCCGGGGAACCAGTAGAAAATATGCTACGAGGACCTTGAACATCTTACAATTAAATATAAATGGAACTCAGAAGGTGAGCTGAGTATATTGCTGTATGAACATCACATTGATGTAGCATGTCTCCAGGAATGGACAAGACACCACCACCACTATAATATAAAATGCATCTATACTTTATTCCCATGCTAAACCTAAGATAAACAATTAATTAATTGATCAAACCAATTTAAATATTCCCAGTTCATTATCTTTGGAACTTCTATCAACAGAAATATGTTTCAAACAAATAGAAACCAATTAAATAAATCCTTACGAGAAACTTTTAATTATTGAATGATTTATGAAATATTAATTGAACTAGCTTTCAAGCCAACAGACCTTATAAAGGTCCCCCATATGCATTTTGAACGACTATTATAATAAGAACATCCACAGCATATGTAGCTTACATATTTGCACAAGGGACCCCCTTAGAAGAGCTATTAGTATACGAATTCTAGTCCAATTCTAATAATAAAAGAGATTAAATTTTTAAAAAAGACATGTTACTTTATTCAATAATGTTGTCTTTTTTTTAAATTTCATCTCTTTTATTATTACCCCTGGTACACATGGTACAGGCCATGGTAATCATGGTGGGTAGAAGTTAGCGACTGCTTTTACCACAAGGGTACCAATATCTACACATGTGAAAAGCAGCTATACTATTACACTTACAAGTATGCTAAAGCGTAGTACAGACCATGATAATCATGGTGGGTTGATAACGACTGATTTTACCACATGTGTACCAAGGTCTACATATGTAGAAAGTAGTTATACTAGTTTACAAGTATGCCAAAGCGTGGTACAGGCCATGATAATCATGGTGGGTAGTTAGCTATGATTTTACCACAAGTTCCCCACCAACCTATATAGGTAGAAAGAAGTTCGTCTTTTAAACATAAAAATGTGCCAAAGTCTCGTTTGATTACTAGCACTCAATGGTGAGGTTAGACATTTGCAAGAATGGGAGGCAATTGAAGTATTTTTTTTTTCTTCAAGAAAAAAAAAAAAAAGTGCCGAAAGCGGGATCCGAACCCGGGTTGTCAATATCGAGAATCGACAGTTGATGCCGCTACTCCCCTTGTAATCTCGTAGATTGAGTTAGGCCATTTATACTGTTGGTTAGTAAACTATGGAAGGTTGAATTTGTTGGGTCAATATTATTTTATGATGCACTAGCGCGCCATCTGTTATGAAAATTAGAAACTATTTTAGACGCGTAAAATTCTTTTTTACCGCTTGTGAATCATAATATAAATGTTCTAATAAAAACACAAATTGATATTTGCGGAAGAGCGATTGCTCGAAGCATATTATATATTTATAATTGTATATAATTATACTGTCCTCAAAGCTTATGTCCATAGTTCATCTAAAATACCCATTCCAAAAGTCTAGCATCAGTATCACTATAAAAAGAAGATCCAAAAATGCAATATAACAGCGGTATGGTAGATTAAACTGGCGAAATCGCTGGGAGAGTTCACCACTGATGAGTCAGGCCCTCCTATTAATTTTTCATTGCAGTAAGGGCAGTAGAAATTGTTTAATTTCAAAAAGAATCTTACGCGTCTAAAATAATTTCTAAATATTATTTTACCTTCTGTGAAGGTTGAACTTTTGCTTTTTGGTGGGCACTCCGATCATCATGATTGATATCTGAAAAACTTTTAAATTACAAAATATTTCCTCACAATGAGTTTCTTTTTTTTTATTTCAAATTGCTAGCTTTCAAGCGATAATCGCTCTTCAACGGCTTAAAAAAATTCTGCGAAAAATTATTTTGTCCAATCATCATTGAAAGACTAAGAAAGGTCCAGTTCAGTTCAAAAAGGGTCGGTGGAAGGATGGTCTAAACTGTTGGTTTTCGATCGCTATGACCCGGAATTGAATCCCGCATTAGGCACTTTTTTTCTAATAAAAAATGATCCAATGGCTCCCGATTCTTTCAAAAGTCCAACCCTACCAGTGAGTACAAGTAACCAAACGGTGCTCTGGCACTATTAAGTGCTAAGTCGAACTGCTTTTCACATGTGCATGTGGTGCATTTACAGTAAAAAAAAATCATCAACTTCTACCCATCATGATTATCATGGCCTGTACCACGTGTACTAAGGATAAAAAAGAAGAAATTTCTTTAGTTTACCTTACAAGATCCTTCTTTTACCATTCTTAGAGAGGTTGAAGGCAGTGCTTCTACGCTGGAAAGCATTGTTTCATTGTTCTTCTTTGTTAAGGATGATCTTTCTGCCAACTGTTTGGACGATTTACTGTTCTTATCTGGGCTGAGAAAAGAATCCTGTTGCGAGTTATCACCAATCTTAATGGACTGCTTGTTGTCGACCTGCCCATTCTTGCTAACTTCTTCTCTGTTCGTTACATACTGATTGTCATCTGGGTCATCTTCTTCTGTTCCTTTATCCTTGCCTTCATCTAAAACACAATAATTTCTGATGAGTATGATTTAAGTACTAGCAATTTATGACTATTCAAAATTGGGTTTAAATCAGCATAACACTTTGCGTTTTTATTTGAGTGTGGCTTTCTATAAAGTATTTCCAATATAAATTTCGAATTGAAATTACATTCTTCTGATATATAATATATACACTCATGGACAAAACTTAAGGAAGTTGTACCTTTTAGCATGTATATCGGGATTCAGACAATAACTTTGTAAGATATTACAGTGGCATTTATTGAAGACACATGTGATAACCAAGTGTGTATACACTCATTGACAAAACTTAAGGAAGCTGTACCTTTCAGCATGTATATCGGGATTCAGACAATAACTCTGAAATATATTACAGTGACCTTTATTGAAGACACACAAGATAACCAAGTGTGTATACACTAATGAACGAAACTTAAGGAAGTTTTACCTTTCAACATGTATATCGGGATTCAGACAATAACTGTGTAAGATATTACAGTGATCTTTATTAAAGACACATAAGATAACCAAGTGTAAAATAAGTTTAAAAGTGATAACCAAGTATAAAAGAAACATTCGCGCTTTTAAATCCTTTTATTTTATATGTATAGATGGCGCGTTATTGCTTTGTGTTAATAACAAAGTGTGTTGTAAACAAAATTTCCTGTCTCCTTAAAAAAAAAAAAAAGACGACCAGCGACAGAAATAATTTCTACTTCCTTAAGTTTTTACCAAGAGTGTATATGTCTCACAGAAAAATAAAATTATTATATAAAAAAATCAACGATTAATGGATATTTATTTCGACAGATGGCGCAAGCCTTAAGCAACTTTAAATTACACAATCAGATTTTTTTTTCTTAATTTATCAACCTGATCTGAGTACAATAAAAAAATCACATTTTTTACTATTTTGAATATAATTTAAAGAATTGTTTGAGTCCCACAATTAATGCAGCGACTCTTTGAGAAATCAAGCAGCCATTGCAAATAACATCAAATGCGAAGATGTTACAGAGTCTTTGGAAGTGCGTCAAGTAGTTAAGAAAAGGAGGTTTAATGTATTATATGTTTATATATTGTAACAAAGTATTTATTATTTTATTTAGCAGAGTATTATTGTAGTTAGTTATAAAACGAAGAGAAATTTTTTTATTTTTACTATACATGGGCTACAAGCTTTCGGGCTTCACGCCCTTCGACGGGTACGCCGTCGAAGGGCGTGAAGCCCGAAAGCTTGTAGCCCATGTATAGTAAAAATAAAAAATTTTCTCTTCGTTTTATAACTATTTACAATTCTATAAGAGAAATTTTCATGATTCATGTTATTATTGTAGTTACTGACATGAATGTGACGTGCTTCCGCCAAGGATTCCATCGAAGTCTTGGAACTTTGTCTCTAGTACCTTTGCGTTCTTTTTCTTCTGGGTAAAGAGCGTCTTTGTCGTCGTATCGTCTATGGGGACATTGTCTGATTGGAGCGAAGTCTTGGCTTTAGTACGGCGGTGGAATCCTGTAGTCAGTCTCCGAAAATGTATATCACAGCACCCGTGGCCTCCAGGTCTTTTCGGCGATCTTCAGTTTGTCTTCCTTAACTTACCCAGCATCTTCACCAATGTGTAGACAAATGTCAGGTAATTGGTTCACAAAACACTGATGCGAAATTCGGTAGAAGAATTCGTAGTGATGATTCTTTTGTGGGCTGTTGCAAGGATTTAAATCAGATCACTAAATAGCAGAAAGGAGTAGGTAAAAGTCTCCTTCAAACTAACTTTATTAAAAAATGTTAAGAGGACAGAGGAAAACACCCAAATGGTCAGCAGCAGACCAGGCCGTGCTCTCATCCTTTGTTGGCGGCTAGCGCCGCGGGGGCTTGTTTGTTTACAGTCACCCGAGCCATCTGGACGACGTCCCGAAGTGGATATCCATTATTTTCACAACCAAAATTCCACGTGGAAAATTAGGGAAGACCAACTTCGGGATGAGACAACAATTTATTTCAGACAAGAACAAACTATGAGTGATAAACAAAAGATAAGTAAAAGAGGGAAGTGTACAGAGTATAGCAAAATATAAACATAAAAAATAATACTCTGCTAATAAAATAATAATTACTTTGTTACAATATACATATATATAAACGAATACAATAAATCATCAAGGGCTGCGTATCTAAATAAAGATACGCAGCCCTTGATGCTTTATTGTATTCGTTTATAAATTGTACAGGGTTTTTTCTTTCTATATATATATATGAATTTACGTTAAAATAGAAATAAAGGTCAGGTGTTGACACTAAAACAAAAAAGGGATATCCTGGCAGTTCATATGAGCATTTTAGATCGCAATGCATTATCTAGAGGAACAACAAACAGCTAAACGTTGATTTAAATTGTTATATGATATTTGGCGAGCCGATTTCTTGATGATTCAAGGAAAACCAACTTCTTCTTTCTATTCCGGGCTAATTGGCCATTATAGCGAGTTCTTCTAACCCCCATGGCAGAACGCGACTTCCAGTGGCATGTGACCCTAGAATCTGGCAGTAAAGAAAAACTCCCCGGCGGGAATCGAACCCCGGTCGCCCGCGTGACAGGCGGGAATACTAACCAAGGAAAACCAACATCAAACAGATACAGCCTTCACTACGCTGAAAAGGCCAACAGCCCGAAACCGTTTTTTTATAGGAAACCAACATCAAACAGGTTTCGGGCTGTTGGTCCTTTCAGCGTAGTAGAATGCTGTACCTTAAAGACCAAACTTTTTTAAATATTAATTTCTTGATTTATAATGAAGCCTCTTATACCAATAAATATAGGTAAATGATGAATCTATGTTGTGTATTGAGATATAAATCCTGAAGATAGAGGCTACCTGGCCGGCATTCATATTTCTGTGAAAAATAGACATTTCGGCCATTTAGAGTTTTTTATTTTCTCTGTCAAATTATATTGACAAACATTTTCAGTTTTTTCTTATAAGTTTTTTAGCGGGAAGAATTTCATTTTCGTTTGTTAGTGAACCAATCTCTCACGCCTTCTCATTGAACGAATGTGGCCATGTCTGTATATAAGAAGGGACTAAGGGAATGCGAGGGGGGCCCAGAGCGGGGAGAATTGGTGTGGAGACGCTTAAAGTGTTTTTCTACGTGAATTTTCCGTATCTGGGGATCTCTTCGCATCCCGGAGTGGCGCGAGTCCGATCCCTACCAACGCTACAATAAGATAAGTACTGTTTTGTTTTTTTATTTATCAATCGTGAGTTTTATTTACTTCCTTCTCGTTGTTGGTGTTTTACTCTTGAGTGTACGCTGTGTATCAAGTTACATTTACCTCAGGCCCTAGTATATTCTATTTTTGTGGGGTAACCCGTAATAGTAACTTTTGTCATCTCAACGTTTCGACAAAAATATTTTGTCTTCGTCAGGAGAAATATTCTTTAGAACCATTTTTAACACCTTGCCAAATGCTTTATTTTTGCTTATTTCTACTGAAGAAGACAAAAGATTTTTGTCGAAACGTTGAGAAAATAAAAACTCTAACTCTAACGAAGCGTCTATTTTTCACAGAAAAATGAGATATAAATATTGATATTTTAGAAGTGATTCAGCTTCTGTGTAAACTACTCACTATTGGTTGAATTCTTCACGTCGAGTTTGTGGGCCATGAATAGGTAGACATCTTTGAATTCCACTTGGCAGCAACCGCAGCGTAGAACATCTGGTCACACTTCCTTGGTGGGAACACATAATTAACATCTGGGGACATATCCCCCTAGGGTTGAGAGCATCATGGGATTATGTGCCCGCTTTTTTAAATCATATGTAAATACGTTCACGCAAACTTTGCTTTTGTCTTAAATTTTTTTATTTTAATTTATTTTCTAATAAAACTATAGTGCACATACAAAGGTGTCTCTGTTAATTTTTGTAATAAGAAAATTGCGTTATATTTATCTTGGTCTCATCCATAGTACACGTGGTACAGGCCATGATAATCATGGTGGGTAGAGTAGGCGACTGCTTTTTACTGTAAGCGCACCACATGTCTACACATGTGAAAAGCAGTTCGACTTTGCACTTACAAATGTGCCAGAGCCCCGTTTGGTTACTTCCACATGCTGGTGGGGTTGGACTTTTACAATAATCGGGGGCCATTGGAGCATTTTTTTTATCAGAAAAAAAGAGTGCCCAATGCGGGAATCGAATCCAGGTCGTAGCGGTCGAAAACCAACGATTTAGGTCACCCTTCCACCGACTCCCATTTTATCTTAAACAGCTGAAATAGCTTCCTATTGTGACTCATGCTATGTAGCGGGGATTCCAAAGAAAACTTGCCCCAGGGACATGTCAAATAATTTTGACAAACATAGCAGTTTTAATCTTTTCAGTTAGGCGGGAAGAATGTTGTTTATTTGTTAAGTGAACTGACCTCCCACGCCTTCTCATTGGACGAATGTGGCCATGTTTTTACATAAAAGAGTGTTGAAACGGAATGCGAGGAGTCGTGGAGTGGTGATCGAGTGGAGACGTTTAAAAACGTTCTCTGTGTGCTTGTCTGGTCATATCCTCGCATACCGATGTAATCCCGGTCCGCTCCTTATCAACGCTGCAAATAAAAGATAAGTACTGTTTTATTTTATTTAACAAATGTTTTTTTTATTTACCCCTTTTTGTTGTTGGTGTTGAACTCTTCTGTGTACGTTTTTCTGTGTTTAAGTTACTGTAGGCCCTAGTTTATTGCTTTTTGTGTGATAACCCGTAATAGTAACTTTTGTCAGACACACTACCCTAGGGACGGCAGCTATCACGATGTAAACATCTAACAGTCTGGGTGTTTACCTTCATGGTCGATGTTCAGCTGAAGATCTCCCAGGTTGATTGCCTCCAATACTTCACTGACATTCTGCAGAGACTACACACCAAAAGACATGTTCAGTGCCATCAAGAAATATCATCGGAAAAATAACAATATATCCTTGTATAATATATAAATAAAATTTCCATACAGGGAAAGAGTTTCTTGCAAAAAAAAATATGATTCAATTAACTAGAGTTTTCGACCCTTAGAGAGCCCTTCTACAGGAGTAACGTTAAATATTAACATGAAAATATCAGGCTTCAAGGGAAAAAGTTTCTTTCTGATATTTTTAATTGACAAATCTTCTAAATTTCTTTAAGTACTTCCTCGGCGTGGAACTGAGGAGTGTTCAAGAACACCTTGTCTGGAGGAGGACTCTCTCAAGGTGGGGAAACCTCCCTTGCTGAAGAAATTTATATACGAGTTAAGCATTAGAACATCGCTGGAAAAAAGTGTATAGACCTTAAAGGGGATTATGTTGAAGAATAAATCATAATCATTTTATTAGTCATTTTCTTTATATGTCGGGCCACGGACTTATGGGACACCCCTCGTATATACAACTATAGATGGAAATTTTGCCGGGAGGATATTGATCCAAAGAGACATAGGTCGCCTCTCCCGTCAAAATAGATGTCAAACCCAGACGCCATTTATCGACCGTCGCCGCAAACACGCAACACCAGCTTTGGTGTTTTGGCTTTGTCACCGACCCGAGGTCGCTAGTTTGCGGCGACGGTCAATAGATGGCGTCTGGTTTTGACGTCTATTTTGACGGGAGAGGAGACCTTTGTCTCTTTGTATATACAACTATATATATTTCCCTACATTCTATCTACCCTCTATTTAATGTAAAGATAGAGGCTGCCTGGCCGGCATTCATAGTTCTTAAAATTAAAGATACTTCGTCCAGTAAATCTTTTTATTATCTCGACGTTTAGACAAAAATAGTTTGTCCTCGTCAGAAGCGAACAAAAATTAAAACATTTGGCAAAGCGTTATAAATTATTCTAAGGCTACAAGGGCTTTCTCACGCGATTTTAAGAACCCTTTTTTACTCCTTCAATATATATTATCCTTTATTTGATCTTAATTTTTATTTCTGTAACAATTGGTTAAAAGTATCAAGTAGACACAAATCAGGATTATAAACGAAATGAGAATCTTCCAAATTGTACCATCTACAATAGAAAGCCCCAGTATATCTTCTCTCATACATGGGGACAACTAGGCAGGATTTGTACTCTAATCATCGACAAATCTAGGAAAAGATCAATTTATACTATCTCAATGACAAAAAACAACTTTCAATAAAATAATTCCTTGTATTAATATTGTAACAGAGTATTTATTATTTTATTAGCAGAGTATTATTTTTATGTTTATATTTTGCTATACTCTGTACACTTCCTTTTTTGATTATCACTCATAGTTTGTTCTTGCCTGAAATAAATTGTTGTCTCATCCCGAAGTTGGTCTTACCTAATTTTCCACGTGGCAATATTGTCTCACGTAGAAATAAGGAAAGACAAACTTCAGAATGACACAGCAATCTATTTAAGGCACAAGCATAAACTAAAATGTATAAAATACAAGATAGGCAATAAGAGAATTATACAGAGTAGCAAGATATAAATATGTGGCGACTACACTTTGCATCAGAGACGCTGGCCACTTAGCGGTAAACAACAAGGCTAGTGCGGCCGCCGTTATTTCAACCGTTGCTTCTTTTCTCTTTATAATTTCTTGCTTTAAATAAATTAATTTTAATTATAATTTGATCAGCAGCCTTTCCACAAACCACACCAGCACATCACTCAACAACCATCCTACAAATTGGTGAGCCGGACCTGATACGAACACGCAACCTTCTGATCTTAGTTCGGCTCGCTGAAGCAAAGTGTAGTCGCCACAAATATATCAAAATTGATATTCTTTTCTTAAAGTATAAATATTTCGCTACAATATCAAGGTAAAAAAATCAGTCTTCCAGGGATATATTTCTTTTAATATATTCTATTATTATATCTCTAGCTTCCATTTTCGAAAGCTAGAAAAAGAATTTTAGAAAAATCATCCCTAGAATGTGAAAATAGTACCAAAGTGAAATTGTACTGGGATCAGGTGGATACATTAATGAAAAGACATCAACAATTGCACGATCAAGAGATGGCTTTTCTCTTAATCTATCTCTGGAAGTGGAGGGGAGAAGTCCGACCACACTAGTCTCCCCTGGACCCTTGGAATATTTGACCAAATTCTGCTCCAAGGTGACTAACGTGGCAACAGCACTCATTTTCCAATGAAGAGCAAAATTGCGACTGCTGTGATAGAGATGTATGGAGACATCTAAGGCTCTTCATTGGACACAATAACATAAAATTGACATGGACCTAGAACAGCAGCTTTATACACCCAAGATAGAGAACATTTATGTGATAGAGATGTATGGGGTCATCTGAGGCTCTTCATTGGACACAACAACAACAACAACAGAAAATTGACATGGACCCAGAACAGCAGCTTTACACACTCAAGATAGAGAACATTGCTGTGATAGAGATGTATGGAGACATCTAAGACTCTTCATTGGACACAATAACATAAAATTGACATGGACCCAGAGCAGCAGCTTTACACACTCAAGATAGAGAACATTGCTGTGATAGAGATGTACGGAGACATCTGAGGCTCTTCATTGGACACAACAACAACATAAAATTGATATGGACCCAGAACAGCAGCTTTACACACCCAAGATAGAGAACATTGCTGTGATAGAGATGTATGGAGACATCTGAGGCTCTTCATCGGATACGACAACATCTCGGAAGCCTGATATCTTCACCTCAAAACCACCTCAACGATTGTGTTTTATCTCGGACTAAGTGATGGTGAGGGAACAGACTCACCTCGTCTTTATCCATGCCCAGAGTTCCAAGATGGCCGCCTAGACAGACATCCTACTGTCAATTGTCGATTTTTACATATTCCAGAATGTAAGGCTCGTCTTTCTGGTCATATACACCTTTACTGAGAGGTTTCCAATAAAGAAAAAAAAGGTTAGAAAATTTAATACAGTAGAACCTCCATGAGAGGACACTCGCGCTAGAGGACATTCTCTCTACAAAGGACAGTTTCCATTCGCAAAATTACCATTTTTACTATTTAGCAACTCTCTGGTAAGAGGACACCTCTGCCTAAAGGACACTTTGGCTCTGCAATTAGGTGTTCTTTACAGTGAGGTTCTACTGTATAATTCAAATTTAAAAGTACCTTTTTCCTAAAGATTTGAAATTTATTAGGTGTGTGATGATATCAATGCTTTTACCTATTCCCTTACTTAGAAAGTATTTTTACTTAACTTGAAATGATGCTTCAAGGATATCAGAATAAAACTGTTGCAGTTTTCAAGCCACTATCTATACTTTAAATCTATCTCCATAGGCCCTTTGGGTGAACCCGGTTGGTTCAGGTTTGGTAATATTAGGTTGTGGTTAGTCTCAGTTTTAGTTAGGCTAGGTTGAGTTTTAGTTATGCTAGGTTCAGGTTAGGTTAGGTTAGATATAACCACTGCAGAGTAATGGACTTTAGCAATAAACAAAGATATTTATGGGATAATTTTTACTAGTCAACGAGGGCTGTAATCCGAAACTTATCTATATCATACAAGTTGTTGGCTTTTGTCTGAATTTATTGAAACTTGTATTGTGGATAATTATTTGATATGATATTGCTAGTTCTGCATACTTTCAACACAAAACCATATTTATTTCAAACATTTAACAAAATTATTGTGAAAGGTTTTTAGATATTTATATTAAATTAAAAAAAGTGAATTTGAAACTCGTTTATAAATACATTTACGAATACATTATAATCAACAAACTTACCTTTTAACAGTGCGTGTTTAGCAAGTTTCAAAAATTAATAGCTCTATTTTTTCACTGAGAATTTTCAACTAGAAAATCTACGCTAAAATAGAATTTGTTCATATAGAATTTCTAAAGTATGCTGATTATTTAAAATAACACAAATTAAAACTCTACTATTAAACGGTTATTAATATATATTTGCAAATTTGATATCACCAAATATTATTGGTCTATGAAAATTAAGGTCGCTTTTCTTGATCGAATACATTGACGCCGAAACTCAGCGCCATCTATTGGTCATCTCTACAAACTAGCGAACTCAGTTCGGTGACAAAGCCACAACACCAGTTTTGGCAAACTTAGAAGCGTTCACCGGGAGACCATGGATTCGGGCTATGGCTCTCGTCGGACTTTATTTCATGAGATCCATAAGGAATCAAAGTAAGTCTTCACAATCTGCTAAAGAGGTGTTTAGCTGGTAGAGAGTGGCTAGACTAAAATTCCATAAATATTTAAAAATGGATGACAAGCTATCCAGGAGGCCAAGATTCTAGAATAAAGTTGCGGAAAGATGGGTGGACTCCAGCTGCTGGGGATGGCCATGTATCAAGGGAACAGTTGCAAAATACTGTAAGGGCTCCTAATCCAGATATACAGGATGAGCAGCGTTTGTACTCCATGTTAGGAGCTGCTGCACATGGCGTCTGTCCCTCATGTCAGAGGCGGCCATTTATTTTGGAGCTAAGTCGGCTTGCCACTGAGTAGTGCTCCCAGTCTTAATGACAAAGGCAGACGCATTCTACTTCACCCAGGGTGGAGATAAGAAGGAAGAAGACGGCATTCCAGTGTGGAGGGACAAGAACAGTCTGGTCACATCTGCGACGAGTGGAAGACGCGACTTGTTGCCTCCTAGCGTGTGGATGATCCTACAAGACGGTGCCAGGAGAAGCTTGCCCGACCTGGACGGCCGTAGACAAGGAGGATCCTTCAGATGGCGAATATTTGAGACAAGTCCATCAACCTAGTTCCCCAACCCAATAACAACTCCTGACAATAAAGTATATCAGCTGTATCCACAACGAACCTACATTGAACCTTGTACGCAAACATCGCAAATGTCTTCTCTGCCACTATCTTTTATTACTATATCAGAAAGTGTTATGTTTTAAAAATTACGACAGAAATTTATACTTATAAATGTTCCTCATGTTTAAAGAAGGCTGAATTATAAAATAAAACTAAAACCATAATCAGCCTATTTAAATTTTGTTTGAAAATAGGTGCATTCACTTTTAGTAAGATTACTGCAGACAGAGATGTGGAACCCATTAGGACAGTCTTCTATCTCTTATCGCTGCAGAAAAGATAATGCTACAGATTGATAAATGTATATTGCACCAAGTTGCAGCTTTGCAGGGGCGTCGACCTGGGTTTCTTCCTTCTTGGTGTTATACATCGAGCGGGTTTCCATATCCAAATCAAATAAATAAAGTAAAAGTGAATAAATAAAAGTAAATAAAAGTAAATTACCTTTTAAAGTTATTGTGTTTATTTATTCTTGTCTTCCTCATAGGTCGTGATCCGCAGTCTTCTTCTCGGTCCTCTCTCTCTCCAATAAGCAATCAAGATATATGTACAATAAAATATTACAGAAGGAATCAAACTATAAAAAGGAATTATGATAATCTAAATAATTTGTTTTATATAAATATTAAATATACCATAGAATATTTTGAATAAATGTAGGGCGCATTAAAATTGATGCAACAATATGTGATCAAAAGAATTTAGGGATAACGAATTAGCATCGATATATAGATGATATTTTTGCAGAATATATAATAAAAAATAAAATCGTATATCTCCGCAACACTCAACAATTAATACAGGAACATCAAATTCACGCTAGAAATATAAAAGGAAAATATGTTACCATATATGGACTTACGGATTATAAAGATCGAATACCACATAACAGTATACTACAAGCCAACTTACCAACCTCAATATCTACATTTTAATTCTTTCGGTTCGTTTTCTCATAAATATCAGTCGTTACAACTGTAACTGAAATGATTCATACTCATTTCTCGCTTCCCCTTCTGAAAAATCTTGAAATAAATAAAATTCAAAGATATTTAATGAGTAGAGCATACCCTCGATATTTCATACATAGGCATTCTTTTAAAGCAAACAAGACAAAATGGAATCCATTATATAAAGCAAAAGGCTTATATTGTACACTCCAGCATATCAAACCTTATCATTTAGGTTGAAAAAATACAGATTCCAAACCTCTTTTCACACTCCTCCAGCAATAGCCAAAATTATCATGAACCCCATAACAAAGCCTTCCATATGAAAAAAAAAAAAAGAAATTTATTCAGTCAAATGTGATAACTGCATCGCAACTTATATAGGTGAAACAAACAGAACCATACAGATCAGAAAGAAAGAATATAGCAGAAATATAAGAAATAATGACCTTAAATCACTTATAGCCTAACACTTAATAGATACTGGTCGCATTTACAATCTGCGGAATGTTAAATATCATTATCAAAACAAAGTTTCGAAAACAGAATGATTATATTTAGAAGCCTTCACATCATCTCAATATAATAGCATAAACATTAACCTCATAGTTTATCCATATTACAAGACCATATTATGCCCGATTGGCACATGTTTAAACAAAATACATCAAAGTATCAGCAAATATTTGAAGTAAAATTCAATAAAATCCATATTCAAAACAAATCTCTGAAGGGTTTGATTCCAGCCACGCGTAAGGGCCGCTTACAAATATTTATTTTTGAATGCATATACTTGGAATAAATCCCCCTGGAAAGGTTTTCTAAATCGAAAGCTCGCCAATTATAATACATTAGTAAAGAAGCTTTTCCGGAGTATTTGATTGAATATTCAAATTATTTTTTGCAATTATAAACACGAAGGAATATTGTTTTATTTGTAAACATTCTAACTATTCAACACTAAAAACTCAAATGTTTGTTTTCGGTAAACCTTTTCTCTAGAATCGACATTTTTGGGGCACCTCATCCATTCTGTGCTTAATGCTCTCTCCACAGACAATATCAAGACTGGTGAAATTTGAATGGGGTAAAACATCATTCTATGCCTGGATCACCACAACGTTACAAAACTGGATTGTAGTGATGCATTTTTACACCAAAAGACCTACCAGAAGTGGTTGTCAATAGACTAGTGGCATCTAAGAAGTTTGATTCCATGATAGTTATCTATACAGAGGTAGATATATGTAAAATAGTTTGACAAAATATCAAAAGTGTAGATTTTTTTTCATTTTATTTATAAAAGGGGAGATATATAGCATACTATAATAATATAAATTGTCCGTATCGAATCTTTTATCTGTTTCAAATTTTAGGTTTATTCAGTTGTGTGTGTAATAACATTTATTATTATTATTATTATTTGGCATAATTTCCACACCACCCCGGAGGTACTGCCGTTGGCGCGTTACCCTTTGTTTATAGTGGCGGGTTCCCCAGTAGGCCTATACCACTCTTCTAACAGAGCTCCAACATCGGGTCGCTCGAATCAGCCTCCGCCACTTTATAGGCATTACTCGGCCGAGTCCGATTAAATCAGCCCTGCCAGGCTCCTAGACATCCTACCTAGAGTAAAAATATTATTTTATAAAGTATCCATTGTTGGGGCGGCGTGACCCAGGAAACCTAATTGATAAAAAATAACTGATTTATTTAGATTTTAAATATAAATTTAAATATTTGAAAAAGTAAAAATAAAAATCAGGTAAAAGTTTCTTTTAATTCAAATATAACACATCTATAAAACTACAATTTTTAAAAGTTTTTGATGTTTGAGCATTTAAAATGCTTTTTGGGTAATCCAATGGCGCTGATTCCGAATCTGCTTTTAATTTTTTCTGTATGTCATCAAAATCTATAGATAATTACCATAAAGTGTATTTCACCAAAAATAAAATTTTCATAAATAAAACTGCCACGTGATCATGATGGCTTCATAATTTTTACAATCATCATATCTCAAAGTTCTTCTAAAACATACGCCATTAACTTCATATTAAAATAAAATTTTAACAAATTAAAATAAATAAATCAATTCCAAACATTATACCATCACTTCTAATTTGATATTGTCAGAAATTAAATAAGTATATAAATTTTAGTGAAAATATATTTTATTCACACAGATTAAATTTCATAAAATTTATTATTTCAAGCATCATTCATTTAAAATCTATACCATCAACTTTATTAAAATAAAATTTTAACACATTAATAAATTCACTTCCAGACATGGTTTCCAAAAGAAGATCCTGCAAAAAACGACCCAAATATTTTCTGTTATATATGTGGCGAATATACTGTAAAAGCGCAAAGAAATGCAAAAACAGACTGTGTAAAGCGGGCGCATTTCGCCTATTTTGGTATAAAATTAGGAGACCAGAACAAGACGTGTGTCGAACACTGTGCCTGTGGACAAAAGGTGAAATGCAATTGACAATTGAGATCCCTAAGGTTTGGCGAGTGCCAAAAAAATCATCACAATGATTGTTACTTTTAAGTACAAGACTTGAAACAATTTAACAGGAATGGTAAAAAAAAGCTTATATACAAACACCTATATTCAGCTAGACTTCCAAAAAAAAAATATCACACAGCCCAAATAGTCTCCTCCCAGTTTTTTCCTCAGTGCTAATAATCCTCTTTATGATGAATCAGAAGACACCACACAAAAAGATATCAAACTGGATGATTCTAATAGTGAGAACTATGGAGAACAAGAATGTTCAAAACGTTTTTCACAACCAAATCTAAATGATTTGACACGTATCCTGTGACTTTCAAAGTAAGATGCGAAACTGCTTGCATCAAAATTAAAATAAAGGTTATAGTATAGGTTTATGTAAGCAGTTTGTAAAGGCTTTAGATAAAGATGGAGAATGCTTCAAATATATATGTCGTTTTTTACAGATATTAGCCTAGAAAAGATAAAAGCAGGAGTTTATGATGGACCTCAATTCAAGAGGCTCCTGAATGACTAATATTTTCTAATAATCATGAATGGAATTGAAGAAGTAGCATGGTCAGGCTTTAAGGCTGAAGTACATGGATTTTTTTTAGGTAATAGAAGAGACGATAATCACAAAGAGCTTGTCCAAAATATGCTTAAAAGCTATCAAGCTTTGGGTGTAAATATGAGTATTAAGGTTCACTACTTGCATAGGCACCTGGACAAATTCCCTGATAATCTCGGTGCATATAGTGATGAACAAGGCGAGCGATTCCATCAAGACATGAAAGTGATGGAAAAGAGATATCAAGGTGTCTGGGACTGCCACATGATGGCAGATTACTGCTGGAATCTGTCCAGCGACCTATCGGAATACACCTATAAGAGAAAATCAAAAAGGTTGAAATTCATGAAGGATTGACTGTAGCATTTTAATTTTTTTGTAAAGATTAATTTTTCTTATACTACAGTAAATAAAGTACCTTTTGGTATGACGTTCTCAGTTTTTATTTGCGTTCAATGTGTTTCGTACCGCTTATATGGATTGATGTACCACATTGTGGCCTAAATATGTATATGTTATATTTCTATAAATTGATGAGATACATAAAACCTAACATTATATTCGTGATCAGCACTGCGTCAGAAACTGATGCATTATCAAAAACATCTTTTTCGGTGTAGACCAGTGAATTATCAGTATAATAAAAATAAGAGTGAAATTATCTAGGTGAAGAGTAGGAGTTGAATTAGTGGAGCTACACAAAAATTGAATGACGTGAACGGTCGGATAGAACTTGCAGGATGGCGTTGAGGAATGTAGAGACTTGGTGTACCCTCTGTTACGATATGGAAACTGGAGATCTGGTGTCAGATTGTAGATAACTTATAGGGATTAGTTTGTCACACACGATTGGATTGTCAATTCTGAGAAAAACTGTCATAGCACAGAATTGAAGATAATATCAAGAAGAACTTCAAAACATAAAAGAATAAAATACAAGATTATTCTTAAAATAGAGCCAGTGGAAAATTCCGCCAACCGAAATATTGGCAAATAAATCTTTTATTCAATCCAATATATGCCTTTTTATTATCTAAAGAATACAAGATTTATAAAAGAAGGACGTCGAGATTTTCAGTATTGACCCGTTAATACTGACAGTTGTGATTGACAATCATTTTCGAGGGACCACGTGGTGACAATTGAAGAATTCCAAACTGTCACCATGAAGGAGGTTTAGTAAGACATGAGAAAATTAATACTACCACTCCCCATTGTATTCATAGAAATTTGCATATCTTTTAAACGAAAAAAAAACTCATCATATTTACATAACATCTAACCTTTAGGTGTATCCGATACTTGAGGGTTATTATATAACAAATTTACAACAAAAAATATTTTCTTATACATGCAGTCTCGACATGAAACTAGACATAGAAATGCTACATCCAACTTCTAGAAAGGAAAAGTCTAAGTAAGACATGTGACATCACTATCTAACATTTCTGGAAAAAAGGACAAGATTCTGAACATAAAAACAGCAATCCTTGCCTCTCAGGATAAACGCAGGGATATGGCAAAGTTGGTCATAGATGTAGTGGAACAAACACAAGTTCGGACAAACTCATCTGAGCTTTCCGGAACAATAGAGCTGTGTAAAGAACCTGGTCTTTCTGAATATAATAGCTGGAAAGAACCTGGTCTATCTGAATATAAGAGCTGGAAAGAACCTGGTCTATCTGAATATAATAGCTGGAAAGAACCTGGTCTATCTGAATATAATAGCTGGAAAGAACCTGGTCTATCCGAATATAAGAGCTGGAAAGAACCTGGTCTATCTGAATATAAGAGCTGGAAAGAACCTGGTCTATCTGAATATAAGAGCTGGAAAGAACCTGGTCTATCTGAATATAAGAGCTGGAAAGAACCTGGTCTACCTGAATATAAGAACTGGAAAGAACCTGGTCTTTCTGAATATAAGAGCTGGAAATAATTTGGTGTATCTGAATATATAGATATTCTTTCTTTGTTTTCTTTTTCCATTAAAAATCTCCTTCAACCTTTTTTTTTTTTTTTTCATTTTCTCATTTCCGAGCGAGGATTAAATTTTTTCCCCTGCTTTTCATTTCTTTTTAGATTCATTTCTAACAGGAGTCTGTATAAGATGGAATGTCTTAATAAAGGCTTGTGTGTGTGAATATAAAAAAGGGAAAGAATCTGGGCTAGAGAAATATATCCCAGCGGTTGTAGGTTGGATGTTAGACTGTATGAAGACAAATCCCAGGCACATCAATCATTCAAGCACTTCTGTAAACCCAGCGGAACCATCCTTCAGTTAAGTTGTTCTGACTAACCAACTTCTCAGCTTCGCCCTATGGGTCGGTGGAAGGATGGTCTAAACCGTTGGTTTTCGACTGCTACGACCCGTGTTCGATTTCCGCATTGGGCACTTTTTTTTCTGATAAAAAAAGGTTCAAATGGCCCCCGATTATTGCAAAAGTCCAACCCCACCAGCGAGTGAAAGTAACCAAACTAAATAGACTGTCTAGCCTGGAAGCCTCACTCTCTCTTTCTCTGTGGCTACAATATATTTTGGAATTTAATTTTATACTCACTCAAATATATAAGTTAAAATAGAACTTGTATAATATTACATGAACATAACATCGAACAGTGTGAGAGGCTATTATAGTTGAATTCTAACCGAATTCACTTTAAAGTGAAGGGTCGTCATTAATTCTGCCAACTGCAAGGCCCACAAAGTACTTGTCGAGAGACGCTGTCAGACTTCGCCCGATGATCTGACAATGGAGCTATACGATGAGGATAGACTAGTCAACTGGCGACTTAACCAGATGTAGTAGAAATAGTATAATTGACATGTTTGTAGATTATATCAATATGATATATGTTCTTTGCTACAGAATAAACAATTTTATAATTACAATATTTATTTAGATGCAAATTTTGCCAAGAGGAAATTGTTCTATCTCGTGTGTCTTGAATAAAGATCACTGTAATATCTTTCGGAGTTATTGTCTGAATCCCAATATACATGCTGAAATATACAACTTACTTAAGTTTTGTCCATGAGTGTATATTGATTATGGCAGTTATGATGGGGGCTTGTGAAGAGTAGGATAAAGATTTTGGGTAACACATTGTAAATTATAATCAAGAGATAATTACGGTGTAGAAAATTGGCAACAAATCCAGTTTCAAGATTGAGAACTGTTCCTTTACTATTTGACTATTATATAAACGCATGGGGCGCTTCTCCCGTCAAAATAGACGTCAAAACTAGATGCTATTTATTGACCATCGACGCAAAATAGCGGCCTCGTGTCGGTGACAAAGCCACAACACCAACTTTGGAAAACTGAGAAGCCTCCACTTGAACACCATGGTTTTTATGGACGCTTCTCAGTTTGCCAAAGCTGGTGTTGTGTCTTTGTCACCGACCCGAGGCCGCTATTTTGCAGCGAAGGTCAATAGATGGCGTTTAGTTTTGACGTCTATTTGACGGGAGAGGTGTCCCATGCATTTATAGGACATTTAAATAGAAAAAGAACAGTTACCACTCTTTAAACTGGATTTGTTGCCAATTTCTACACCGTAATTATCTCATGATTATAATTTACAATGTGTTAACCAAAGTCTTTATCCTACTCTTCACAAGCCCCCATCATAACTTCCATTGTCAATATACACTGCGTGACATTGAAAATGGAACACCAAGAAATAGTGGCCAGAAAGTGATGAAACTGGGCAGACAGAGAGAGACAGGGACGAACAATAAGTGATATTTATTTCAAAATGATAGTCATAATACAGAGCGAGAACGGCGTCGGCTTAGTAGCAAGGAGGACCACCGCGGACGGCGATGCACGCAGCAACACGTCTAGGTAGAGAGTCAATCAGAGTACGGATGGCGTCCTGAGGGATGGCTCTCCATTCCCTCTCAACCATTTGCCACAGTTCGTCTTCTGAACGCGGCTGTGGCAAGGCATGCAAACGGCGTCCAATGATGTCCCAGATGTGCTCGATTGGTGAGAGATCAGGAGAGTACGGTGGCCAGGGAAGCATCTGTACATCTTGCAGAGCTTGTTGGCTAATGCGAGCAGTGTGCGGTAGGGCGTTATCCTGCTGATAAAGGGCATTGGGTACCCCCTGAAGGTAGGGGAGTGTCACCGGTCGCAGCACATCATCAACGTATCGTTGGGCCGTCATAGTGCCCTGAATACGAAGTAAAGGTGACCTGGAATCATACGCGATTGCGCCCCAAACCATGATTCCACGTTGTCGCACGGTGGGGCGTTCCACAATTGCTGCCGGATTGGACCTTTCTCCACGTCGACGCCACACGCGTACACGGCGACTATCACTGGACAAGCAGAAACGCGACTCATCTGAGAACACGACCCTGTGCCATTCCGTCATCCACGTCGATCTAGCCCGGCACCATTCCAAACGATGGCGCCTATTCGGTGGGGTCAATGGCAGTCTTCTTAGCGGACGGCATGAGTGCAAGCCATTAGCAACCAATCGACGGGAAATGGTTCTGGTCGAGATGGAATGATCTAGGGTGTCTTGCACATGTTTCAGGATGGCGGTACAAGTGACTTGTGGGGCCGCCACTGCTTGTCGAAGGATACGCCGATCCACACGTGCTGACGTCACTCTGGTTGCACCGACATTCCTATAAATTGCCACATTTCCTTGTTCCAACCATCTTCTCCACAGTCGGTGCACCGTGGACGCACCAAGGTGTGTATCAGCTGCGATTTGACGTATGGACCAACCTGCCCTTTTCAGTCCGATCACCATGCCCCTCGTAAAAGCGTCTGTCTGCTTGAACTGCCTCCGTTTACGATGACCTGGCATTCTCTGTTATTACACGTGTCTTTTCACACAAGAACAAAATTTCTACAATGGTTTTCCTTGAAGAAATAACGACACGAATACTGTCCTTTCTGCAAGTTCCTTCCCTTATATCTTACTCCATGTGCGCACGAGTGCTGCGCATTCACATCATTTGCATAACTCGGTTAGGCGCGTCTACCCTGAAATTTGCATAATTTTCTGGCCACTATTTCTTGGTGTTCCATTTTCAATGTCACGTAGTGTACACTTATGGACAAAACTTAAGGAAGTTGTATATTTCAGCATGTATATCGGGATTCAGACAGTAACCCTGAAAGATATTACAGTGACCTTTATTGAAGACACACGAGATAACCAAGTGTGTATACACTCAGGGACAAAAATTAAGGAAGTTGTATCTTTCAGCATGTATATCGGAATTAAGTCAATAACTCTGAAAAATATTACAGTGACCTTTATTGAAGACACACGAGAAAACCAAGTGTGTATACACTCAGGGACAAAACTTAAGGAGGTTGTGTCTTTCAGCATGTATATCGGGATTCAGACAATAACTCTTAAAAATATTACAGTGACCTTTATTGAAGACACACGAGATAACCAAGTGTGTATACACTCATGGACAAAATTTAAGGAAGTTGTACCTTTTAGCATGTATATCGGGATTCAGACAATAACTCTGAAAGGTATTACAGTGACCTTTATTGAAGATAAACCAGATAACCAAGTGTGTATACACTCAAGGACAAAATTTAAGGAAGTTGTACCTTTTAGCATGTATATCGGGATTCAGACAATAACTCTGAAAGTTATTACAGCGACCTTTATTGAAGACACACGAGATAACCAAGTGTGTATACACTCATGGACAAAACCTAAGGAAGTTGTACCTTTTAGCATGTATATCAGGGTTCAGACAGTAACTCTGAAAGATATTACAGTGATCTTTATTGAAGACACACAAGATAACCAAGGGTGAATACACTCATGGACAACACTTAAGGAAGTTTTACCTTTTAGCATGTATATCGGGATTCAGATAATAACTCTGAAAGATATTACAGTGACCTTTATTGAAGACACACGAGATAACCAAGTGTGTATACACTCATGAACATAATTTAAGGAATCTCGATGAGAATTCACTCACGGTATTAGATGGCAGATCTATCAGTGATAAATATGGAAACTTTACTTTTATTCTTCAACTCAAGGATCCTCAGTTATAGATCTTTCTATTGTTTCACCTGCACTACTTGAGATAATTGTTGATCTTACTATTGAATGCATGCCTTATTTGGATCATCTACCACTTGTCCCAAAATTCAATGGTCTAAACAATATAAAGGCAAAAAATGATACAAAATTTCGTTCTGTTGGCAAGTATTCTTGGACAGCTGACAAGGCTACATCTTAGAAAAGCAGCTTGAGGAATTCAATCAATTTACTAGTGGAAGACTCCGCAATTGACTCACAGGTCGAAATGCTTACAAGTGAAGTCTAACCGGCAATGGGCGGGGATGATGACTAGGAAAAGTTCTACATAGCTAAGAAAAGTCTCAGAGCTGCTACCAAATAACTCCAAAAGACCTAACATGAGAATCCCTGGTGAATCCATGTATATTAAATTTATTTGCCTTCAATTTGCCCAGATTAATCTATTAACTTGATAGTCTTTATATAATTTTCCCTGTATATAAATATTTTAAAATAAAACTACAACCTTTCGCAATAAGTTTCTTTTATTATCTATCATATATCTATAAATATCATAATACCATTAAGTTATATCACTGTTTTTCCTTCATTTATCCTAAATTTCTGCTTGGAGAATCTGTATAAGAATAAAAGGTCTTAATAAAGCTTTTGTTGTTGTTGTTGTATATCGGGATTCAGACAATAACTCTGAAAGATATTACAGTGATCTTTATTGAAGACACACAAGATAACCAAGGGTGAATACACTCATGGACAAAACTTAAGGAAGTTTTACTTTTCAGCATGTATATCGGGATTCAGACAATAACTCTGAAAGGTATTACAGTGACCTTTATTGAAGATAAACGAGATAACCAAGTGTGTATACACTCACAGATAAAATTTAAGGAAGTTGTACCTTTTAGCATGTATATCAGGGTTCAGACAGTAAGTCTAAAAGATATTACAACAAAAACAACAAAAAGCTTTATTAGGACAATTTAGTCTTATACGGATTCTCCAAGCACATAAATTTAGGGTACATACAAGAATAACAGTAGTAACAATAACAAAAGTCCCTGTTATGACCTTTTGGTCTTATACAACTTCTCACGTAGAAAAGGGTATATACATGAATAACAGCAATAGTTACAATAATTAACAATGCTATTTACAATGTGTCAAGGGGGGTAGTAGCAGGAAAGGATTTGCTGGGGAACTAGAATATTATCATGGGTAGATGTTATTATATCTCTTGAGGAAAGATTACGCGACAATAAAGTTGGGATATCCATCAGGTTAAGAAAGTCTCCAAGGTGGTTGGTGGAATGTTTAGTTCACCATATAAAATTATCTCCAGTCCATTGTGTATCTTGATCGTAATATATATTATATAGTTGGAGTTCGTTAGGAGGTAGATACGTAAAAGTTATACAAGTCAGCAATGAATCTAAGTTTGGTTATTTTTGTTATAAATTCCTACAATGATGCCTTCAGAGCTTCTTCCCTGACCCAAGGTTTTTCTAGCAAGTGATTGGTAAACCTGAAAATCCTCAATCTCGAGTTTTAGACAAATTGGCACTAAGTTTCCGTTATAGCAAATATTTCAAACTGATTTAAATAATCAATGAAAGGGAAAACAGAATTTATTCTAAAGAAACCATTGATATACCAATACATAATTTGTACATAATTGTGACCAAGGTTTGATAGTTGTTCGATCAAGTAGTTTAGTTTTCCATTCCTATTAGCTATATGTGGTTGTTGATGATATTTTCTTGCCTGTAAAAAGAGATATCATGTGAACTTCCAGTTCATTTCTGTGTGTTTGCTATATCTCAGTTCCTTCTGAACTCATGATTTTATCATTTATCACTTGGTAAACAATGCCACCAACAATCAACTTGCTATCTCGAAGTTTAGATGAGATTCCTTTAGCCAAGAGTTATTTTCTCTTATTAATCAACAATCGACGCTGTTGTCTAACTTTTAAGGTGTAATCCTTATTTATGAAATCATTGATTCCTTAAGCTTGAATGTATTCCTGAATATGTTTATTCTGTCTTCATATTTGGATTTTTCCACCAGTAGGGGTGCACTCGGCCTTTTAGACAATCGATGACATTTGAGGATATTAATATTCTCGGAGATTTGCATATTATCCGTATAATTATCTGTTTTATTTTTGCAAGAGATTCATCGCTTGTTTCATTTTATTTCTTTTTGACTCCGTAAAAAATTAAATTACTTTCTCTCATTTTCATCTCCGTGAATTCTATTCTTTTCTCAATTTCTTGGATCCTTTCAAAATTCTTCGAGACAGATTTTACCGTGTTTTCCATAGTATTCTCCAGTTGTTGTATGCGTCGATTTAATTTCTCAACTCCTTGCTCTATAGAAAGTAACCTTGTCTCTAATTTCTCCCCCCAGTCATCCATTTTATTTGAGAGTGCACCAATCAATTGTCGAATGTCACCTTCCATACATGATTCGGGCGTAGTTTGCCTAGTGGGCCTAGGTTCCGGGTTTTGCTCTATGCCAGATATCAGTAATAACATCAAAATTATACATCTAAGATTTGGCCTTCTGTACTGAATCTGAATCTTGAATTTCAGATTCTCAGCATAACCCAGATCCATTGCCAAACTATAATTTGCACAATTTTCACAAGAATCAAAATTTGCATAGCTAAAAGTTGAATGAAGCTTGTTTCGCTGTAAATTCAAATAAATTGTGATAAAAATGAAAATTGGCCTCATATTATGAGGATATATTTACCAATATCCATTTCAATCAAAACAAAAATAACTATTTTATGAAGTACGGCGATAAAGCTTAAAAAATAAATTATCCAGCAGGAGCTGTCGTTTCACGCACCTTTCCGTTTGGCCACCTGACGGAGAATCGCCTAAAAGATATTACAGTGACCTTCATTGAAGACACACGAGATAACCAAGTGTGTATACACTCATGGATAAAACTTAAGGATGTTGTACCTTTTAGCATGTATATCAGGGTTCAGACAATAACTCTGAAAGATATTACAGTGACCTTTATTGAAGACACACGAGATAAACCATGTGTGTATACACTCAAGGATAAAACTAAAAGAAGTTGTACCTTTTAGCATATATATATCAGGGTTCAGACGGTAACTCTAAAAGATATTACAGTGACCTTTATTGAAGACACACGAGATAACCAAGTGTGCATAAACTCAAGGATAAAACTTAAGGAGGTTGTACCTTTTAGCATATATATATCAGGGTTCAGACGGTAACTCTAAAAGATATTACAGTGACCTTTATTGAAGACACACGAGATAACCAAGTGTGTATAAGCTAACGGATAAAACTTAAGGAAGTTGTACCTTTTAGCATGTATATCAGGGTTCAGACAGTAACTCTGAAAGATATTACAATGACCTTAATTGAAGACACACGAGATAACCAAGTGTGTATACACTCATGAATAAAACTTGAGGAAGATGTACCTTTTAGCATTTATATCAGGGTTCAGGCAGTAACTCTGAAAGATATTATAGTGATATTTATTTAACACACGAGATAACTAAGTGTGAACAAAATTGCCTCTGTCTCCTTAAAAAAAAAAACAGTTAATATAGCAATATCTAAGGCTTTTCTCTTTTTAAAGTTTTGTCCTTGAGTGTACATGCTAAAAGGAATTTCAAAAAAGAATGAGCTGTTGTTTAAGATATGTAGGTATGGAGTTTTCTGTATTTAGATTGTTTCAGAATTTTAAGAATAATTCAGAAAATGTGTCAATAAACAGTCGTCCGGGAACATCAAAATATGAAAATTACTTAAATTTTGTCCATTAGAGTATGTAGATATGGTCGACCTAATTTTTAAAAAAGTCAAGTAGATAAAGAAGTGAACGTCAGAGAATGACAAATCAATCAATTTTGATAGAAACAATCACACTCTGTACATCCATATTGAAAACACAACACAAAAAATACCAGAGAATTATAATAAATACACGACCTGTATAATAGTGTTAATATGTTATTGAGATACTAATTTTCTGCTATATATTGCTAATATTGTAATAATGGTTCCTATGTTATATGAATACTTTCTAATATTATATTCATATACAGTAGAACCTCCATGAGAGGACACTCGCGCTGGAAGAGACCTCTCTATAAAGGACAGTTTTTATTTGCAAAATTATCATTTTTACTATGATGTAGCTCTCCAGTAAAAGGATACTATTATGTAGCTCTCCAGTAAGAGAATACCTCTCCCTAAAGGACAATTTGGCCCTGGAACACTCACTCTAGAGGACACCTGTCTATAAACGACAGTTTATATTTGCAAAATTACCATTTTTACTAATAAGTAGCTCTCTAAAAAACACCTTGTCTCTGCAATTAGATGTCCTTTACAGGGAGGTTCTACTGTATTAGGAATTCTAATTTCATATTGATTAATTTATAAAATAGCCTATGTACTATGAACATAATTTTTACTATAAAATAATCATTTTTATTGTGAAATGCTGAATACAAAACCCTTTAAACTTCGATTTGACATAAAAAAAAACAGTGTACTTGTTGCCTAAATATATAGTTGTCTAATTACTGATGGGTCTAAGCTTGTAGATTGGCTGAAACGTTCCACTGAATCTGAGCAGAAAAAAAAAAAAAGGTTGACGAACCTGCTAGACCACAACCTGGTGTGAAGCAATATTAATTCATTAAATACGAAAATACAAGAAATAAAACTATAAATAACGAATTTTGTTGCTATGGTTGTTGTAGTGTCCAATGAAGAGCCTCAGATGTCTACGTACATCTCTATCACAGTAATGTCCTCTATCTTGGGTGTGTAAAGCTGCTGTTCTGGGTCCATGTCAATTTTCTGTTGTTGTTGTCGTGTCCAATGAAGAGCCTCAGATGTCTACGTACATCTCTATCACAGGAGTGGTTATTCCTGGTACACTTTGTAATACGGTTTTCTTGTGTCGGTGAACGGCCGTTAGTGATGTTACATAGTCTGCTACATTGTAAAACTGATGTATCGCTTTCTCTCACTTTCCTTATATCCTTGTTAAATATTAGACAGCTTCGGCAGAACATCATTGCAGCGCGCAAGCAAGAAACCTTGAAAATATTAATCTATTCCTGAAGAATTGGATATAGCATTAATAGGAAGATAGAAATACCACAATCATACCTACAGTTAAAACAAAAATAGTCAAATATATATAGCAACTTTTTTGTGCAACAATTCCATGAGTTCATGCTCCTCGAACGGAATGGGCTATAGGGTTGCAGCTTTCGTTGAGCATGGCACCATGATCCAGGCACACTTTGGTGAAAGTCTGACTTTGCCTGTAGTTTGCGATTGTTCATAATATGGAAGCCTTTGCTGCCGACTCTAACATGAGTACAGATACAGCTCCTCCGTATCCCTGGAGTGGGACCCTTGCTGAGTTCTATCAACCGGGCTTGTTTCACAGCTGGCCTTCATATCTGAAAGTCGTTCCCCTATCCGCCACCTGGGGACGCGCCCTGTAGCAGTCAGCTCTGCTCAGGGATATAGCAATAATAATTTATTTAAAATCAAATGAATTGTCACACACCAGCATATGTTATACAAATAACCCTTCTCGTGCATCACGTGGATGATTTGCTTACAAGGAATTTGATTTTCTATAAGAAGATAGGCGAACGAATTCGTCGAAATATCGAATTTTAATAAATATATTTGATCCAAAATATATCTTTATTCTAATATATCCTTTTATTTTCATTTCACATAAATAAATATAGTGTCAATTTAACTGTCCAATGTGCTTCGTAATCACCTAAACTTCACTTTATAGTTTATATTCGAATAAGAAAAATTAGATCTTCAGGCAAAGAGTTTCTTTATTTTTGAGGTGTTGCAAGTTTTTGAACAAATTTTGCTCTTAAACTGGCAAATCAGAGTTAGAGTTGAGAACACGCAGATTATCACCCAGCCCTATCACAGTTAGAACAGCCATAATGGTCAGAAAAGGATACCAGGAATCAGTGGAAAGGAAGGAGTCCTAACGAGTGAGGAAAAGATGCTACCGAGAGCCTTTCCTTTCACATCAATATAGGTATTTTTCACGCAACTCGCTATTGACCTAAGAACTCCTTCTAATAACAAGGCGTTAGGAATTTCAAGATATGAGGGTACCTTTGCAGGACACAGATATTTTCAAAACTTCAGCGAATAAGCAGACTGAGCATTTCTGACTTCCAATGAAAACTGCAAAAATTGCCTCGCTAATTTGCTTAAGAACCACTACAGCACTTCCACCACCTTCAACTCAACACTCAAGTATGGAAAGCTCATCGACTTATACCCAGGAACCACAAAAGCCTCGTTTGAGATGTTCCTAGCCCTCAAACTCACCCCACCGAATACTATGAATGCGTATTACAGATAAAAGATGGCGTTTGGACTACTAAATTTGCCGTGTGACCTTATCATTGAGCCCATAACAGTAGGACTTTTCACAGCCAATCAGTGAATCGTCAGAGCAGTGTCACCCAACTCTCTCAGTGACTGGTAAAATCTCATTATCAGAATCTGTGGGTCTAACTCCACAGTAGCTCTACCCAATATGACATGTTCTTCTGTTTCACTGAGCGATACAGCAGTAGACCAAGGATGGCATTGAGAACGCCTAACAACACTTTCACTCCACTTCCTTCAGATTGTATGGAGCGAATCACCGACAGTACCAGTGCCACATAAGACCAACACTAAAGGCCTGACCTTCCATGCAACGTTCAAAAATCCATGCCCAAATGAGATTTATAACTTCTACTTTACCATTTGGTCCCAAATTAAACTTTTGTATTAAACAAAACGAAAGGTGTCCAAGGTGTTGACCAGCGATTCGCCTTTGTAGTATTTTCAATAGTATCGTTATTCAGCTATCTCTCTCTCACTGTATGTATTGTTATTAAATTTAGAATTATATCTTAAGATATGAGTACACGTTTTATTAGGAAAATGTGTAAATTTTATTTAAGCATTTCTAATAAACTAAATTGAATTTTGTATAGCATATTTAAAATTATTAGAGAGGTAGAAAGAAACTATAATATATCTAGCTAACTGTTAAATCACACGTATATGAAGCATTGCGTCAAGTTCCCATTGGATGATTGAAGGAAAAATGATTCTGGACAGCTTGAGGATTGCAGGAGAGAAACTTACAGAGGCGACAGAAGAAGATGGATGTGCGATGGTCAGACTGAAGATGGTCCCGATGGGTGGCGAAGTCAGGGGAGCCCTGAGGGCAGATGGGACAATAAAGTGGAGATGGGTTTGCCATTCTACCTACAGTGTAAACGTGTACTCTCTCATAGTGAAGCTGTCCTTCGTCCACCGAGGCCATTACTTCTCCACACAGATTACACTCGATTCTCAGGTCTACACGGCGAAGGGCTTCCTCATCTGCAAAGAGGAATACCACATCTTCTCTAAAATAAGCTTCAGCTACTTTGGTCTTCAGATAATGGACTGAGGTGTAGTGGTCGCAGAGTTGGTTAACTGTGCTGAATAACTCTGAAGGACAGATGAGGCAGGACATCTGGGAGATGCTTATGTCAACCAGTTGGTTGAAGAGATGCTGACCTTCCAACGCCCGTTTGTTGTAGGCTTCTGATATTGGAAGGCTGCTCAACACAATCTGTACCATGTCTTTTGCCTTGGATACAGGTTGGGTCCTATCATACTGCTGGATGCATGTTCTCAATGGCACCTTCTTGGCACTCCTCTTGGATTTTTTACCATATGGCTTCTGAGAACAAACATAGATAGATTAAGTACTCATGTACTCTCCGCAATAATTTTCTTCAATAATCAGTATATTTCGCAAGCTCCTCTCAATAAAAACTCTTTTACGGGCTTTTCATATCCTAAGGCCTTTCTATCTATAAATTTTGAAATGAATTTTGTAAAGCTATATATTTAGACCTGAGGATAAACGCTTGTAGAAAAGTATTTAACTTGAAAAAACTTGTTTTTATTATTATTACTAGCGGATGTGCCCGGCTTCGCCCGGGTTTTACCCGAGTGAATGTTTGTCTAACGAACATTTGTTAAAACAATTCTCTATAAACTTATAAAACGTACTCGGCTTCGCCCGGTGTTTTACCCGAGTAAAGGTTTGTCTAGCGAACATTTGTTAAAACAATTCTCTAAAAACTTATTTAAAAAAAAGATATATTTTGATAATTTGAAACTCGTAAATTTGAATCTCTCGATATATTGTTATCATCGTCACAATGGGGGCGCTGCTTGCGAGTTAAATCTACAAATCTGCAAATAACTCTAAGGATATTCAAGATATTCAGGAAATTATTTTTCAAAAACCTTCCCGGTGATATACCTAATAATATCCCAAAATTTCACGGCGATTGGATGTATGGTTTTTGAATCTATAGAGTGCAGACAAACAGACAGACAGACATTCAATTTTATTTATATAGATAGATTCACTCTTCATTGTTAGCTTTTTATCTTACATTCATTCTTCATTGTTGGCTTTTTATATTACATTCACTCTTCATTGTTGGCTTTTTATCTTACATTCATTCTTCAATGTTGGCTTTTTATATTACATTCACTCTTCATTGTTGGCTTTTTATCTTACATTCACTCTGTTGGCTTTTTATATTACATTTACTCTTCATTGTTGGCTTTTTATCTTACATTCACTCTTCATTGTTGGCTTTTTATATTATATTTACTCTTCATTGTTGGCTTTTCATCTTACATTCATTCTTCATTGTTGGCTTTTTATATTATATTTACTATTCATTGTTGGCTTTTTATCTTACATTCATTCTTCATTGTTGGCTTTTTATATTACATTTACTATTCATTGTTGGCTTTTTATCTTACATTCACTCTTCATTGTTGGCTTTTTATCTTACATTCATTCTTCATTGTTGGCTTTTTATATTACATTCACTCTTCATTGTTGGCTTTTTATCTTACATTCATTCTTCATTGTTGGCTTTTTATATTACATTCACTCTTCATTGTTGGCTTTTTATCTTACATTCACTCTGTTGGCTTTTTTATACTACATTTACTCTTCATTGTTGGATTTTTATCTTACATTCACTCTTCATTGTTGGCTTTTTATATTATATTTACTCTTCATTGTTGGCTTTTTATCTTACATTCATTCTTATTGTTGGCTTTTTATATTACATTTATCCGAGTGAAAGTTTGCCTAACGAATATTATATATTATGAAGTATAATAAACAATGTTAAAGATTAGTTTTAATTATTAATCAAGATTGTGTGTGAATATGTGAGAAAGATGTAATATCGTTGTTGTTTTCTTGGCCGACTGTTTTACATATGGTGTTATCTTAAAATTGCTTGTTTTGAATATTTTTTTAGATTGAGTTGAATGAATTGCTGAATTTTTTTTTGTATTTATATATAAATAAAATTAACTCTGTTGATTTTTTTGTATTTAATCGATAACAGCTAAGTTACGCATGTTAATGTTAGGGAAAAATATTTTGATGTTAAGCAAAACCTGCTCCATCTCGTTTTACATAAATGTTGAAAATTTGGTTGAAATTGATGCATTGTAACGAAAGTTTTTAGTGATGTCCTCTTATGAAATTTCCATTTTATTAATATAGATTTATAATTCAAAACTATTTTAAAGGCGTAAGATTCTTTTTGATATTAAACAATTTCTACTGCCCTTACTGCAATTGAAAAATTAATGAGAGGGCCTGGCTCATCAGTGGTGAACCCTCTCAGCGGTTTCGCCAGTTTAATCTACAAAACCGCAGTTATATTGCATTTTTGGAACTTCCTTTTATAGTGATACTGTTGATAGACTCTTTGAATGGGTATTTTAGAAAAACTATGAACATAAGCTTTGAGGACAGCAGAATTACATACATTTTTAAATATATAATATGCTTCGAGTAATCGCTCTTCCGCAAATATCAAATTGTTTCTTTTATTAGAACATTTATAATATGATGCACTAGCGCGCCATCTGTTATCAAAATTCAAAACTATTTTAAAGGCGTAAGATTCTTTTTGATAATAAACAATTTCTACTGCCCTTACTGCAATGGAAAATTTGAGCCAGGCCCTCTCATTAATTTTTCTATTGCAGTAAGGGCAGTAGAAATTGTTTAATATCAAAAAGAAACTTACGCCTTTAAAATAGTTTTGAATTTTGATAACAGATGGCGGCTAGTGCATCATATTATTATTTACTAGCGGATGTGTACCTGGCTTCGCCCGGGTTTTATCCGAGTGAAAGTTTGCCTAACGAATATTATATATTATGAAGTATAATAAACAATGTTAAAGATTAGTTTTAATTATTAATCAAGATTGTGTGTGAATATGTGAGAAAGATGTAATATCGTTGTTGTTTTCTTGGCCGACTGTTTTACATATGGTGTTATCTCAAAATTGCTTGTTTTGAATATTTTTTTAGATTGAGTTGAATGAATTGCTGAATTTCTTTTTTGTATTTATATATAAATAAAATTAACTCTGTTGATTTTTTTTTGTATTTAATCGATAACAGCGAAGTTACGCATGTTAAAGTTAGGAAAAAGTATTTTGATGTTAAGCAAAACCTGCTCCATCTCGTTTTACATGAATGTTGAAAATTTGGTCGAAATTGATGCATTGTAACGAAAGTTTTTAGCGAACACCACTTATGAAATTTGCATTTTATTAATATAGATAAATATTGGAGGAACCTATGGTAGAGAGTAAGTGAATCAATATTTTAAAATATAGATAAATTATTTAAAATAGAAAACACTACATATATATAATTTACTAAAATATATAATATCCTGCCCAGAAGTCCTCCTCTACGTGGCTGGTGGGAGAAGCAGCACAAGTAAGGGACTGCCCTGTAGTACGGTGTCGTGAGCTCCGAGCCGCTACAGTAACCGTGAACAGGAAAGTCTGAAATGTGGCTGACTAACGGGGCAATGGCACCCCCCTTTCCATGGAGCAACAAAATCATAAATTGACGATCCATGCACTGGGTCCGAGGGAGGCGATGGCCTGCAGTCCGGGGAACCAGTGGGAAATATGCTACGAGGACCCTGAACATCTTACAACTAAATATAAATGGAACTCAGAAGGTGAGCTGAGTATATTGCTGTATGAACATCACATTGATGTAGCATGTCTCCAGGAATGGACAAGACACCACCACCACTATAATATAATATGCATATTTACTTTATTTCCATGCTAAACCTAAGATAAACAACTAATTAATTGATCAAACCAATTTTAATATTCCCAGTTCAATATTTTTAGAACTTCTATCAGTAGAAATATGCCTCAAACAAATAGAAGCCAATTAAATAAATCCTTACCAGAAATGTTTAATTATTGTAATTTATGAAATATTAATTGGACTGGCTTTCAAGCCAACAGACCTTATAAAGGTCCCCCATATGCAAATTGAACGCGACCTACAAGACTATTATAATAAGAACATCCCCAACATATATATAGGCAAATATTTGCATAAGCGATCGTGTAGAAGAGCTATTAATAAACGAATTCTAGTCCAATTCTATTGAATAAAGTAACATGTTGTATTTTTAAAAACTTTTATCTAGTTTTTTTATTACCCCTGGTACACATGGTACAGGCCTTGGTAATCATGGTGGGTAGTAATTAGCGACTGCTTTTACTGTAAGTGCACCATACGCCTACACATGGTGAAAGCAGTTATACTATTACACTTACAAGTATGCTAAAGCGTGGTACAGGTCATGGTAATCATGGTGGGTAGAAGTTAGCGACTGCTTTTACTGTAAGTGCACCACATATCTACACATTTAGAAAGCAGTTATACTTACAAGTATGCCAAAGCGTGGTACAGGCCATGATAATCATGGTGGGTAGAAGTTAGCGACTGCTTTTACTGTAAGTGCACCACATATCTACACATTTAGAAAGCAGTTATACTTACAAGTATGCCAAAGCGTGGTACAGGCCATGATAATCATGGTGGGTAGAAGTTAGCGACTGCTTTTACTGTAAGTGCACCACATATCTACACATTTAGAAAGCAGTTATACTTACAAGTATGCCAAAGCGTGGTACAGGCCATGATAATCATGGTGGGTAGAAGTTAGCGACTGCTTTTACTGTAAGTGCACCACATATCTACACATTTAGAAAGCAGTTATACTTACAAGTATGCCAAAGCGTGGTACAGGCCATGATAATCATTGTGGGTAGAAGTAAGTGACTGCTTTTACTGTAAGTGCATCATATGCTTACACATGTAGAATGCAGTTATACTAGTTTAGAAGTATGCCAAAGCGTGGTACAGGCCATGATAATCATGGTGGGTAGAAGTTAGCGACTGCTTTTACCACAAGTGTACCAATATCTACACATTTGAAAAGCAGCTATACTATTACACTTACAAGTATGCTAAAGCGTGGTACAGGCCATGATAATCATGGTGGGTAGTTAGCTCTGATTTTGCCACAAGTTCCCCACATACCTATACATGTAGAAAAAAGTTCGTCTTTTAAACATAAAAATGTGTTAAAGTCCCGTTTGATTACTTGCACTCAATGGTAAGGTTAGACATTTGCAAGAATGGGAGGCAATTGAAGTATTTTTTTTTCTTCAAGAAAAAAAAAAAGGTGCCGAAAGCGAGATTCGAACCCGGGTTGTCAATATCGAGAATCGACAGTTGATGCCACTACTCCCCTTGTAATCTCGTAGATTGAGTTAGGCCATTTATACTGTTGGTTAGTAAACTATGGAAGGTTGAATTTGTTGGGTCAATATTATTTTATGATGCACTAGCGCGCCATCTGTTATGAAAATTAGAAACTATTTTAGACGCGTAAAATTCTTTTTTACCGCTTGTGAATCATGATATAAATGTTCTAATAAAAACACAAATTGATATTTGCGGAAGAGCGATTGCTCGAAACATATTATATATTTATAATTGTAGAAGAGATATAGCCACTTTTGAAGTATAAAAAGGAAGATCAAGAGGAAAGTGGTGAGTTTCTTTATTGAGCTGTGCACAAGCTTTCGGACGTCACCCGTCCTTCATCAGGTTTTAACATGAATAAGAAGATGCTATATTTATAAGCGACAGTTTAAAAGTATTGAAAATATTAAAAACAATCTGATGCACGCCCGCGAGAGCACATGCTAATAACAAAATAAAATATTTTCAATTTTACTCTGTATAAATATTATTTTGAGTTTTTATAAAGAATATCAGCCCGTTGAAAATCTGTATACCTAAGACGAAGTGAGAAAGGCGGACAACGAGAGGCGAAGACAAAAGCAAGAAAAAACAACAATAAAAAAAAAAATAAAAATAAAAAATCAGCGGAATAAAGATAAAGTTAAAAGTTACGAAGAAGGTGTATCTGAGGTAGAATAAAAAACAGAATATTGGGGCGGGAGGTCAATCTTTCTGTTGAGGCTGGGGGTAGTATTAGAAACAAGGGCCTCAAGAACTAAGCGTTGGTATTTGTTTGCTATATCGCTATAAATGGGGGTTGTGTTGTCGAGATTGAAGGAATGTCCGGACTCGGCGATATGTTGGTATATGAGCGATTTTTTGTCTTTCGAGCGGATGTTACTTACGGGCGTGTTCACTGGCTCTGATGGCGATTGTTCGGCCTGTTTCTCCAATGTAGTGTAAATCGCAATCGTTACAGGGAATTTTGTAAACGGCGTTGGAAAGGGATTGGGGGTTACGTTTAGCGGAGCTTTTTGTGATAGGATGTCTTAAGAAGGTGTGAAGGGAAGGTGTGCACTTGTAAAAAATGCGAATGCCGTATTTACGTAAAAAGGAACCAATACCGGAATTCGTGGTGGAGTATGGGAGGACACAGGTGCTTTTAAATACAGGAGGTGTGGTTCTTTTTTGGTTGGGTGTGAAAAAATGCCGGTCAATAAAACTGCGTGGATAGCTCGCGGACAGGAGATGCGAGTAGACCGTACGCCTCTCGATATTGTTAAAGAAAGGGAGGGAAACAGTGGGTGTAGATACGTTTGGAAAGAGTTCGGACGGTGGTGATCTTGTGGGAGACGGGGGCGTGGGATGAAAAATGTAGGTACGAGGGGGTTAAAGCCAGGTTTGCGAAAGACCGTTGTGTGAAATTTAACGTCGGTGTTAATAATTAAAATGTCTAAAAATGGAATACAGTTAGAGCGGGACGGGTTGTGTGTAAAAAAGTAGATCCGGATGGTAAGAGTTTAGAGCGGAGAGAATGGGCGAATGATCGGTATCTCGATGCAGGCAGAAAATGTCGTCTACGTAACGTAACCAAGTAACAACCCCCAAATGATCCTTGGACATCAGCCATTGGTCCAGCCCTAGCATGACAATCTCCCGCTGCGATTGTGGAGAGAGGACTGCCCATAGGGGAGCCTCGTATCTGTAGAAAGGAACGGCTGTTGAATTCGAGGGTATTCATACCAAGACAGATAGTAAACAGATCTATTATCGATTTTTGGTCTTTGCTAGAGAATGTAGAGATGGCAAGGAGTGAACTAAGGCCGTCTATAATCAAAGAATGCGGAAGGCACAGGAACAGGGATGTTACGTCGAAGGTGGACATGACCAGTCTATTAGGCTGGGGAATACTCTTTAACTTGGCTAGAAATTCGGTAGGATCTTCAACTGAAAAGAGGTTGTGTGCCTTAACGAGAGGTTTAAGGAGGTTAGTGAGATATTTGGCCAAATGTAGTGCAGGGGAGAGGTGGTAAGCTACAATGGGCCTAAGGGGGATGTGGGGCTTGTGGGTCTTAGGGAGGCCGTATATGTAAGGGACACCGGTAAGATTGGAGGTGAATCGCTGGAATTGCTCAGGGGTGATGTCTCCATTCCTCTTGAGTGTTCTGAGTGCGGACTTAAAGTTATCGGAAAGGGCAGCGATTCGTTCGGTTGGGATCTCCTGGAACGTGTCAGGGTCAGATAGGATGTCGAGCATTTTTCTCTCATATTCATCCGCCTTCATCATAACAACTTGAGAGCCCTTATCAGATCTGGAAATTATAATATCACGATGGTTCTTTAAGGCTTTAAGGGAAGCGAAATCCTTCTTGGTGGTACTGGGAGCGGTTGAGGATCTCCTAGAGGAGGCAAATAGCTTGTTGGTGATGGTAGACCGAATATAATTTTTGTCGACGTGGGATTGGTGTTGAAGGGATGACTCAATTCCACTGATTGTGTACAAGAGATCAGGTTCTTTGGGCAGACGGAAGTTGAGGCCTTTTTTTAATAGAGAGATCTGGGTGTCAGAAAGTGCTATGTCAGTTAGGTTCACGATGCCATCTTCAGGTTTTGACCGGGTGCAAGAAGGAAATCCGTACTTCAAACGCCAGAATTCAAACTTTTTGTGGTGACGGGATTCTATCTCCGAGTTTTGGATCTTGACGCGAGAGTTTATGGTCAGTATAAGAGAACCAAGTTCGTTGGGAGAAATCCTGCAAGAAAGCAAGCAAAGCAGGCCTCTGATGGTTCTTTGAAGGAAGCGGATCATAGCTCGGGAGCCTTTAATTCTGGAAAGGAGAAGTTGTTCCTCAGTGCGTTGTATGATACTACCCCCAGCCTCAACAGAAAGATTGACCTCCCGCCCCAATATTCTGTTTTTTATTCTACCTCAGATACACCTTCTTCGTAACTTTTAACTTTATCTTTATTCCGCTGATTTTTTATTTTTATTTTTTATTTTTATTGTTGTTTTTTCTTGCTTTTGTCTTCGCCTCTCGTTGTCCGCCTTTCTCACTTCGTCTTAGGTATACAGATTTTCAACGGGCTGATATTCTTTATAAAAACTCAAAATAATATTTATACAGAGTAAAATTGAAAATATTTTATTTTGTTATTAGCATGTGCTCTCGCGGGCGTGCATCAGATTGTTTTTAATATTTTCAATACTTTTAAACTGTCGCTTATAAATATAGCATCTTCTTATTCATGTTAAAACCTGATGAAGGACGGGTGACGTCCGAAAGCTTGTGCACAGCTCAATAAAGAAACTCACCACTTTCCTCTTGATTTATAATTGTATATAATTATACTGTCCCCAAAGCTTATGTCCATAGTTCATCTAAAATACCCATTCCAAAAGTCTAGCATCAGTATCACTATAAAAAGAAGATCCAAAAATGCAATATAACAGCGGTATGGTAGATTAAACTGGCGAAATCGCTGGGAGAGTTCACCACTGATGAGTCAGGCCCTCCTATTAATTTTTCATTGCAGTAAGGGCAGTAGATATTGTTTAATTTCAAAAAGAATCTTACGCGTCTAAAATAATTTCTAAATATTATTTTACCTTCTGTGAAGGTTGAACTTTAGCTTTTTGGTGGGCACTCCGATCATCATGATTGATATCTGAAAAACTTTTAAAATTACAAAATATTTCCTCACAATGAGTTTCTTTTTTTATTTCAAATTGCTAGCTTTCAAGCGATAATCGCTCTTCAACGGCTTAAAAAAATTCTGCGAAAAATTATTTTGTCCAATCATCATTGGAAGACTAAGAAAGGTCCAGTTCAGTTCAAAAAGGGTCGGTGGAAGGATGGTCTAAACTGTTGGTTTTCGATCGCTATGACCCGGAATTGAATCCCGCATTATGCACTTTTTTTCTAATAAAAAATGATCCAATGGCTCCCGATTCTTTCAAAAGTCCAACCCTACCAGTGAGTACAAGTAACCAAACGGTGCTCTGGCACTATTAAGTGCTAAGTCGAACTGCTTTTCACATGTGCATGTGGTGCACTTACAGTAAAAAAAATAGCCAACTTCTAACTAACATGATTATCATGGCCTGTATCACGTGTACTAGGGATAAATAAAAAAGAAATTTTTCTTCAGTTACCTGACAAGATCCTTCTTCTACCATTCCTAGAGAGGTTGAAGGCAGTGTTTCTATGCTGGAGAGCAAATCATTGTTCTTCTTTGTTAAGGATGGTCTTTCTGTCAACTGTTTGGACGATTTACTGTTCCTATCTGGGCTGAGAAAAGAATCCTGTTGCGAGTTATCACCAATCTCAATTGACTTCTGATTCTCTACCTGCCCATTCTCGCTAACTTCTTTCCTGTTCGTTACATATGGATTGTCTTCTGGGTCATCTTCTTCTGTTCCTTTATCCTTGCCTTCATCTAAAACACAATAATTTCTGATGAGTATGATTTGTGTACTAGCAATTTATGACTATTAAAAATTGGGTTTGAATCAGCATAACACTTTGCGTTTTTATTTGGGTGTGGCTTTCTATAAAGTATTTCCAATATAAATTTCGAATTGAAATTACATTCTTTTGATATATAATATATACACTCATGGGCAAAACTTAAGGAAGTTGTACCTTTTAGCATGTATATCGGGATTCAGACAATAACTTTGTAAGATATTACAGTGGCATTTATTGAAGACACATGTGATAACCAAGTGTGTATACACTCATTGACAAAACTTAAGGAAGCTGTACCTTTCAGCATGTATATCGGGATTCAGACAATAACTCTGAAATATATTACAGCGACCTTTATTGAAGACACACGAGATAACCAAGTGTGTATACGCTCATGGATAAAATTTAAGGAAGTTGTACCTTTTAGCATGTATATCGGAGTTCAGACAATAACTCTGAAAGGTATTACAGTGACCTTTTTTATAGACACACGAGATAACCAAATGTGTATACACTCATGGACACAACTTAAGGAATTTGAACTTTTTAGCATGTTTATCGAGATTCAGACAATAACTCAGAAAGATATTACAGTGACCTTTATTGAAGACACACAAGATAACCAAGTGTGTATACACTAATGAACGAAACTTAAGGAAGTTTTACCTTTCAACATGTATATCGGGATTGAGACAATAACTGTGTAAGATATTACAGTGATCTTTATTAAAGATACATGAGATAACCAAGTGTGTTGTAAACAAAATTTCCTGTCTCCTTAAAAAAAAAAAAAAAAAAGACGACCGGCGACAGAAATAATTTCTACTTCCTTAAGTTTTTACCAAGAGTGTATATGTCTCACAGAAAAATAAAATATTATATAAAAAAATCAACGATTAGTGGATATTTATTTCGACAGATGGCGCAAGCCTTAAGCAACTTTAAATTACACAATCGGATTTTTTTTCTTAATTTATCAACCTGATCTGAGTACAATAAAAAAATCACATTTTTTACTATTTTGAATATAATTTAAAGAATTGTTTGAGTCCCACAATTAATGCGGCGACTCTTTGAGAAATCAAGCAGCCATTGCAAATAACATCAAATGCGAAGATGTTACAGAGTCTTTGGAAGTGCGTCAAGTAGTTAAGAAAAGGAGGTTTAATGTATTATATGTTTATATATTGTAACAAAGTATTTATTATTTTATTAGCAGAATATTATTGTAGTTACTGACATGAATGTGACGTGCTTCCGCCAAGGATTCCATCGAAGTCTTGGAACTTTGTCTCTAGTACCTTTGCGTTCTTTTTCTTCTGGATGAAGAGCGTCTTTGTCGTCGTATCGTCTATAGGGACATTGTCTAATTGGAGCGAAGTCTTGGCTTTAGTACGGCGGTGGAATCCTGTAGTCAGTCTCCGAAAATGTAGATCACAGCACCCGTGGCCTCCAGGTCTTTTCGCGATCTTCAGTTTGTCTTCCCTAACTTACCCAGCATCTTCACCAATGTGTAGACAAATGTCAGGTAATCGGTTCACAAAACACTGATGCGAAATTCGGTAGAAGAATTCGTAGTGATGATTCTTTTGTGGGCTGTTGCAAGGATTTAAATCAGATCACTAAATAGCAGAAAGGAGTGGGTAAAAGTCTCCTTCAAACTAACTTTATTAAAAAATGTTAAGAGGACAGAGGAAAACACCCAAATGGTCAGCAGCAGACCAGGCCGTGCTCTCATCATTTGTTGGCGGCTAGCGCCGCCGGGGCTTGTTTGTTTACAGTCACCCGAGCCGTCTGGACGACGTCCCGAAGTGGATCTCCATTATTTCACAACCAAAATTCCACGTGGAAAATTAGGGAAGACCAACTTCGGGATGAGACACAATTTATTTCAGACAAGAACAAACTATGAGTGATAAACAAAAGATAAGTAAAAGAGGGAAGTGTACAGAGTATAGCAAAATATAAACATAAAAAATAATACTCTGCTAATAAAATAATAAATACTTTGTTACAATATATATATATATATTAAGAAAAAGGCATCTCCTTATCGTGCAACTGAAAGTTGCTGATGGCTGGCGCCATCTATCGGAATAAATATCAACTATTCTCGTTGATTTTTAATTATTCCAGAATTGGCCAAATACCCATTCTTGATTAATCAAGAAAAGCTAACCACGGACGCGTTTCGGGCTGTTGGCCCTCATCAGCGTGGTGCAAGCTGTACCTCAACGACCAAAAAATTGGTCATTAAGGCATCCTGAAAAATCATGAAACGGGTAGTTAAGGCCAGAATTGCGTGAGGACGCTACACAATGTGAAAAAATAGTACAAATGTAACATTGTACTGGGATAAGGTGCATAAATTAAGAAAAAGGCATCTCCTTATCGTGCAACTGAAAGTTGCTGATGGCTGGCGCCATCTATCGGAATAAATATCAACTATTCTCGTTGATTTTTAATTATTCCAGAATTGGCCAAATACCCATTCTTGATTAATCAAGAAAAGCTAACCACGGACGCGTTTCGGGCTGTTGGCCCTCATCAGCGTGGTGCAAGCTGTACCTCAACGACCAAAAAATTGGTCATTAAGGCATCCTGAAAAATCATGAAACGGGTAGTTAAGGCCAGAATTGCGTGAGGACGCTACACAATGTGAAAAAATAGTACAAATGTAACATTGTACTGGGATAAGGTGCATAAATTAAGAAAAAGGCATCTCCTTATCGTGCAACTGAAAGTTGCTGATGGCTGGCGCCATCTATCGGAATAAATATCAACTATTCTCGTTGATTTTTAATTATTCCAGAATTGGCCAAATACCCATTCTTGATTAATCAAGAAAAGCTAACCACGGACGCGTTTCGGGCTGTTGGCCCTCATCAGCGTGGTGCAAGCTGTACCTCAACGACCAAAAAATTGGTCATTAAGGCATCCTGAAAAATCATGAAACGGGTAGTTAAGGCCAGAATTGCGTGAGGACGCTACACAATGTGAAAAAATAGTACAAATGTAACATTGTACTGGGATAAGGTGCATAAATTAAGAAAAAGGCATCTCCTTATCGTGCAACTGAAAGTTGCTGATGGCTGGCGCCATCTATCGGAATAAATATCAACTATTCTCGTTTCAGTTGCACGATAAGGAGATGCCTTTTTCTTAATTTATGCACCTTATCCCAGTACAATGTTACATTTGTACTATTTTTTCATATATATATATATATTCATATATATATTCACATTGTGTAGCGTCCTCACGCAATTCTGGCCTAAACTACCCGTTTCATGATTTTTCAGGATGCCTTAATGACCAATTTTTTGGTCGTTGAGGTACAGCTTGCACCACGCTGATGAGGGCCAACAGCCCGAAACGCGTCCGTGGTTAGCTTTTCTTGATTAATCAAGAATGGGTATTTGGCCAATTCTGGAATAATTAAAAATCAATGAGAATAGTTGATATTTATTCCGATAGATGGCGCCAGCCATCAGCAACTTTCAGTTGCACGATAAGGAGATGCCTTTTTCTTAATATATATATATGAATTTAAGTTAAAATATAAAATAAAGGTCAAGTGTTGACACTAAAACAAAAAAGGGATACCCTGGCAGTTCATATGAGCATTTTAGATCGCAATACATTATCTAGAGGAACAACAAACAGCTAAACGTTGATTTAAATTGTTATATGATATTTGGCGAGACGATTTCTTGATGATTCAAGGAAAACCAACTTCTTCTTTCTATTCCGGGCTAATTGTCCATTATAGCGAGTTCTTCTAACCCCCCATGGCAGAACGCGACTTCCAGTGGCATGTGACCCTAGAATCTGGCAGTAAAGAAAAACTCCCCGGCGGGGAATCGAACCCCGGTCGCCCGCGTGACAGGCGGGAATACTAACCAAGGAAAACCAACATCAAACAGATACAGCCTTCACTACGCTGAAAAGGCCAACAGCCTGAAACCGTTTTTTTTAATAGGAAAACCAACATCAAACAGGTTTCGGGCTGTTGCTCCTTTCAGCGTAGTAGAATGCTGTACCTTAAAGACCAAACTTTTTTAAATATTAATTTCTTGATTTATAATGAAGCCTCTTATACCAATAAATACAAGCCAAACGATGAACCTATGTTGTGTATTGAGATATAAATCCTGAAGATAAAGGCTACCTGGCCGACATTAATATTTCTGTGAAAAATAGACATTTCGGCCATTTAGAGTTTTATTTTCTTTGTCAAATTATATTGACAAACATTTCAGTTTTTCCTGATCAGTTTTTTAGCGGGAAGAATTTTATTTTCGTTTGTTAGTGAGCCAATCTCTCACGCCTTCTCATTGAACGAATGTGGCCATGTCTGTATATAAGAAGGGACTAAGGGAATGCGAGGGGGGCCCAGAGCGGGGAGAATTGGGGTGGAGACGCTTAAAGTGTTTTTCTACGTGAATTTTCCGTATCTGGGGATCTCTTCGCATCCCGGAGTGGCGCGAGTCCGATCCCTACCAACGCTACAATAAGATAAGTACTGTTTTGTTTTTTTATTTATCAATCGTGAGTTTTATTTACTTCCTTCTCGTTGTTGGTGTTTTACTCTTGAGTGTACGCTGTGTATCAAGTTACATTTACCTCAGGCCCTAGTATATTCTATTTTTGTGGGGTAACCCGTAATAGTAACTTTTGTCATCTCAACGTTTCGACAAAAATATTTTGTCTTCATCAGGAGAAATATTCTTTAGAACCATTTTTAACACCTTGCCAAATGCTTTATTTTTGCTTATTTCTACTGAAGAAGACAAAAGATTTTTGTCGAAACGTTGAGAAAATAAAAAACTCTAACTGGCGTTAAGTAACTCTAACGAAGCGTCTATTTTTCACAGAAAAATTAGATATAAATATTGATATTTTAGAAGTGATTCAGCTTCTGTGTAAACTACTCACTATTGGTTGAATTCTTCACGTCGAGTTTGTGGGCCATGAATAGGTAGACATCTTTGAATTCCACTTGGCAGCAACCGCAGCGTAGAACATCTGGTCACACTTCCTTGGTGGGAACACATAATTAACATCTGGGGACATATCCCCCTAGGGTTGAGAGCATCATGGGATTGTGTGCCCGCCTTTTAAAATCATATGTAAATACGTAAACTTTGCTTTTGTCTTATATTTTTTTATTTTAATTTAATTTACTTTCTAATAAAATTATAGTTCACATACAAAGGTGTCTCTGATAATTTTTGTAATAACAAAATCGCGTTATATTTATCTTGGGCTCATCTATAGTTCACGTGGTACAGGCCATGATAATAATGGTGGATAGAAGAGGCGACTGCTTTTTACTGTAAGCGCACCACATGTCTACACATGTGAAAAGCAGTTCGACTTTGCACTTACAAATGTGCCAGAGCCCCGTTTGGTTACTTCCACATGCTGGTGGAGTTGGACTTTTACAAGAATCGGGGGCCATTGGAGCATTTTTTTTTATCAGAAAAAAAAGTGCCCAATGCGGGAATCGAACCCAGGTCGTAGCGATCGAAAACCAACGATTTAGGTCACCCTTCCACCGACCCCCATTTTTATCTTAAACAGCTGAAATAGCTTCCTACTGTGACTCGTGCTATGTAGTGGGGATGCCTAAGAAAAGTTGCCCCCAGGACATGTCGAATTATTTTGACAAAAATAGCAGTTTTAATCTTCTCAGTTATGCGGGAAGAATGTTGTTTATTTGTTAAGTGAATGATCCCCCACGCCTTCTAATTGGACGAATGTGGCCATGTTTTTACATAAAAGAGTGTTGAAACGGAATGCGAGGAGTCGTGGAGTGGTGATCGAGTGGAGACGTTTAAAACGTTCTCTGTGTGCTTGTCTGGTCATATCCTCGCATACCGATGTAACCCCGGTCCGCTCCTTATCAACGCTGCAAATAAAAGATAAGTACTGTTTTATTTTATTTAACAAATCTGTTTTTTTTATTTATACCTTTTTGTTGTTGGTGTTGAACTCTTCTGTGTACGTTTTTCTGTGTTTAAGTTACTGTAGGCCCTAGTTTATTGCTTTTTGTGTGATAACCCGTAATAGTAACTTTTGTCAGACACACTACCCTAGGGACGGCAGCTATCACGATGTAAACATCTAACAGTCTGGATGTTTACCTTCATGGTCGATGTTCAGCTGAAGATCTCCCAGGTTGATTGCCTCCAATACTTCACTGACATTCTGCAGAGACTACACACCAAAAGACATGTTCAGTGCCATCAAGAAATATCATCGGAAAAATAACAATATATCCTTGTATAATATATAAATAAAATTTCCATACAGGGAAAGAGTTTCTTGCAAATTTCGACCCTTAGAGAGCCCTTCTACAGGAGTAACGTTAAATATTAACATGAAAATATCAAGCTTCATGGGGAAAAGGTTTCTTTCTGATATTTTTAATTGACAAATCTTCTAAATTTCTTTAAGTACTTCCTCGGCGTGGAACTGAGGAGTGCTCAAGAACACCTTGTCTGGAGGAGGACTCTCTCAAGGTGGGGAAACCTCCCTTGCTGAAGAAATTTATATACGAGTTAAGCATTAGAACATCGCTGGAAAAAGTGTATAGACCTTAAAGTGTATAGACCTTGAAGAATAAATCATAATCATTTTATTAGTCATTTTCTTTATATGTCGGGCCACGGACTTATGGGACACCCCTCGTATATACAACTATAGATGGAAATTTTGCCGGGAGGATATTGATCCAAAGAGACATAGGTCGCCTCTCCCGTCAAAATAGATGTCAAACCCAGACGCCATTTATCGACCGTCGCCGCAAACATGCAACACCAGCTTTGGTGTTGTGGCTTTGTCACCGACCCGAGGTCGCTAGTTTGCGGCGACGGTCAATAGATGGCGTCTGGTTTTGACGTCTATTTTGACGGAAGAGGAGACCTTTGTCTCTTTGTATATACAACTATATACATTTCCCTACATTTTATCTACCCTCTATTTAATGTAAAGATAGAGGATGCCTGGCCGGCATTCATAGTTCTTAAAATTAAAGATACTTCGTCCAGTAAATCTTTTTATTATCTCGACGTTTAGACAAAAATAGTTTGTCCTCGTCAGAAGCGAACAAAAATTAAAACATTTGGCAAAGCGTTATAAATTATTCTAAGGCTACAAGGGCTTTCTCACGCGATTTTAAGAACCCTTTTTTACTCCTTCAATATATATTATCCTTTATTTGATCTTAATTTTTATTTCTGTAACAATTGGTTAAAAGTATCAAGTAGACACAAATCAGGATTATAAACGGAACGAGAATCTTCCAAATTGTACCATCTACAATAGAAAGCCCCAGTATATCTTCTCTCATACATGGGGACAACTAGGCAGGATTTGTACTCTAATCATCGACAAATCATGGAAAAGATCAATTTATACTATCTCAATGACAAAATACCACTTTCAATAAAATAATTCCTTGTATTAATATTGTAACAAAGTATTTATTATTTTATTAGCAGAGTATTATTTTTATGTTTATATTTTGCTATACTCTGTACACTTCCTTTTTTGATTATCACTCATAGTTTGTTCTTGCCTGAAATAAATTGTTGTCTTATCCCGAAGTTGGTCTTCCCTAATTTTCCACGTGGCAAAATTGTCTCACGTAGAAATAAGGAAAGACAAACTTCAGAATGACACAGCAATCTATTTAAGGCACAAGCATAACCTAAAATTTATAAAATACAAGGGAAGATTACAGAGTAGCAAGATATAAATATATCAAAATTAGTAATCTGTTCATAAAAATAAAAGTTCGCTACAATGTTAAGGTAAAAATATCCGGCTTTCAGGGATATATTTCTTTTAAAAATGTTTTATTCTTATATCTCTAGCTTCCATGCCCGAAAGCTAGAAATATGAATTTAAAAAAATCATCCCTAGAATGTGAAAATAGTACCAAAGTGAAATTGTACTGGGATAAGGTGGATACATTAATAAAAAGGTATCAACAACTTCTAGTTGCAAGATCAGGAGATGGTTTTTTTTCTTAATTTATCTCTGGAAGTGGAGGGGAGAAGTCCGACCACACCACTGGACCCTTAGAATATTTGACCAAATTCTGCTCCAAGGTGTCTAACGTGGCAACGGTACCTATTTTCCAATGAAGAGCAAAATTGCGACTGCTGTGATAGAGATGCATGGAGACATCTGGGCTCTTCATTGGATACAACAACAACAGAGTTTCAACATGGACCCAGAACAGTAGCTTTATGCACCCAAGATAGAGAACATTGCTGTGATAGAGAATTATGGGGACATCTGAGGCTCTTCATTGGAGACGACAACAACAGCATAAAATTGACATGGGCCCAGAATAGCAGCTTTACACACCCAAGATAGAGAACATTTCTGTGATAGAGATGTATGGGGACATCTGAGGCTCTTCATTGGACACAACAACAACAACAACAAAAAATTGACATGGACCCAGAACAGCAGCTTTACACACTCAAGATAGAGAACATTGCTGTGATAGAGATGTATGGAGACATCTGAGGCTCTTCATTGGACACAACAACAACAGAAAATTGACATGGACCCAGAACAGCAGCTTCACACACTCAAGATAGAGAACATTGCTGTGATAGAGATGTACGGAAACATCTGAGGCTCATCATTGGACACAACAACAACAAAAGAAAATTGACATGGACCAAGAACAGCAGCTTTATACACCCAAGATAGAAAACATTGCTGTCATAGAGATGTATGGAGACATCTGAGGCTCTTCATTGGACACAACAACAACCACATAAAATTGACATGGACCCAGAACAGCAGCTTTACACACCCAAGATAGAGAACATTGCTGTGATAGAGATGTATGGAGACATCTGAGGTTCTTCATTGGATACGACAACATCTCTGGAAGCCTGATATATTCACCTTAAAAACCACCTCAACGATTGTGTTGTATCTAGGACTAAGTGATGGTGAGGGAACAGACTCACCTCGTCTTCATCCATGCCCAGAGTTCCAAGATGGCCGCCTAGACAGACATCCTACTGTCAATTGTCGATTTTTACATCTTCCGGAATGTAAGGCTCGTCTTTCTGGTCATATACACCTTTCCTGAGAGGTTTCCAATATCGAAAAAAAAAAAAGATTAGAAAATTTAATACAGTAGAACCTCCATGAGAGGACACTCGCGCTAGAGGACACCTCTCTATAAAGGACAGTTTTCATTTGCAAAATTATCATCCTTACTATTTAGTAACTATCCGGTAAGAGGACACCTCTCCATAAAGGACACTTTGGATTACAATTAGGTGTCCTTTACAGGAAGGTTCTACTGTATAATCAAATTTAAAATTACTTTTTTTCCTAAATATATAAAATATATTAGGCGTGTGATGATATCAATGCTTTTACCCGTTCCCTTACTTTACTTAGAAAGTATTTTTACTTAACTAAACTTAAAATGTTGCTTCAAGGATATCAGAATAAACCTGTTGCAGTTTTCAAGCCACTATCTATACTCTTAATGTATCTCCACAGGCCCTTTGTGTGAACCCGGGGCATTGCCCGGGTGACTCGGCTAGTTTCAATATATTTTATTTAAGTTGGTTCAGGTTTGGTAATTTTAGGTTGTGGTTGGGCTCAGTTTTAGTTAGGCTAGGTTGAGTTTTAGTTATGCTAGGTTCAGGTTAGGTTGGGCTAGGTTAGATTTAACCACTGAAGAATAATGGACTTTAGCGATGAACAAAGATATTTATGAGAAAATATCCTTACTAGTATACGCGGGCTATAATCCGAAACCTTGCTACATCAAACAGGTTTTTGGCTTTTGTCTGAATATATTGAAACTTGTATTGTGGATAATTTTTGATATGATATTGCTCGTTATGCATACTTTCAACACAAAACCATTTCTTTCAAACATTAAAAAAAATTATTGTGAAAGGTTTTTAGATATTTCTATTAAATAAAAAAAAGTGAATTTGAAACTCGTTTATAAATACATTTACGAATACATTATAATCAACAAACTTACCTTTTAACAGTGCGTGTTTAGCAAGTTTCAAAATTAATAGCTCTATTTTTTCACTGAGAATTTTTAACTAGAAAATCTACGCTAAAAATAGAATTTGTTTATATAGAATTTCTAAAGTATGCTGATTAGTTAAAATTACACAAGATAAAACTCTACTATTAAACGGTTATCAATATATATTTGCAAATTTGATATCACCAAATATTATTGGTCTATGAAAATTAAGGTCGCTTTTCTTGATAGAATACATTGACGCCGAAACTCAGCGCCATATATTGTTCATCTCTACAAACTAGCGAACTCAGTTCGGTGACAAAGCTGCAACACCGGATTTGGCAAACTTAGAAGCGTTCACCGGGAGACCATGGATTCGGGCTATGGCCCTCTTCAGCCTAGGATACTCGTTATTACATGAGATCCACAAGGATTCAAATGAAATCTTTACAATCTGCTAAAGAGGTGTTTAGCTGGTAGAGTGGCTAGGCTAAAATTCCGTAAATAATTTAAAATGGATGACAAGATATCCGAAAAGCCAAGATTATAGAGTAAAGTTGGGGAAAGATGGTGGTCTCCAGCTACAGGGGATAGACATGTGACAAGGGGACAGTTGCAAAATACTCTAAGGGCTCTTAATCCAGAGATACAGGATGAACAGCGTTTTTACTCCATGTTAGGAGCGGCTGCACATGGTGTCTGTCCCTCATGTCAGAGGCGGTCATTTATTTTGGAGCTAAGTCGGCTTGCCACTGAGTAGTGCTCCCAGTCTTGATGACAAAGGCATATAAATTCTACTTCACTCAGTGTGGCGATAAGAAAGAAGAAGACGGCATTCCAGTGTGGGGAACAAGAACAGTCTGGTCACATCTGCGGCGAGTTGCCTCCTAGCGTATGGATGATCATACAAGACGGTGCCAGAGAAGCTTGCCCGACCTGGACGTGAGCCGGCCGTAGACAAGAAGGATCCTTCTGATGGTGGATATTTGAGACAAGTCCATCTACCTAGTTCCATTAACAGCTCCTGGCAATAAAGTATATCGAACTAAGCTGTATCCACAACGAACCTATACTGAACTTTGTACGCAAACATCGTATATATCTTCTATGCGACTATCTTTTATTACTATATCAGAAAGTGTTATGTTTTAAAAATTACAACAGAAATTTATATTTATAAATATTCCTCATGTTTAAATAGGCTGAATTATAAAATAAAACTAAAACCATAATAATCGTATTTAAATTGTGTTTATAAATAGGTACATTCACTTTTAGTAAGATCACTGCAGACAGAGATGTGGAACCCCTATGGAAAGTCTTCTATCTCTTATCGCTGCAGAAAAGATGATGCTACAGATTGATGAATGCATATGTGATCAAAAGAATTTAGGGATAACGAATTGGTATTGATATATAGATGATATTTTGGCAGAATATATAATAAAAATAAAATCGTATATATCTTCTCAACACTCAACAATTAATACAGGAACATCAAATTCACGCTAGAAATAGAAAAGGAAAATAAGTTCCATATATGGACTTACAGATTTTAAAGACCGAACACCACCCAACAGTATACTACAAGCTAACTTATAAACCTCAATATCTCCATTTTAATTACTACGATCCAGTTGCTCATAAATATCAGTCGTGAGAACTCTAACTGAAGGATTCACATTCATTTCTCGCTTTCGCTTCTGAAAAATCTTGAAAAAAATCAAATTCAAAGATATTTAATGAGTTGAGCATACCCTCGATATTTCATACATAGGCATTCTTTTAAAGCGAACCAGACAAAAGTGGATCCATTATATAAAGCAAAAGGTTTACATTGTACACTATAGCGTATCAAACCTTATCATTTAGGTTGAAAAAATACAGATTCCAAACCTTTTTTCACACTCCTCCAGCAAAAGCTAACATTATAACGAACCTTATAACAAAGCCTGCCATATGAAAAAAAAAAAAAATTTATTCAGTCAAATACGATAATTGAACCGCAACTTAGAGAAACAAACAGAACCATACAGATAAGAAAGAAAGAATATAGCAGGAATATAAGAAGTAATGACTCTGAATCACTTATAGCCTAACACATAATAGATACTGGTCGCATTTACAATCTGCAGAATGTGAAATATCATTATCAGAACAAAGTTTCGGAAACAGAATTATTATATTTAGATGCCTTCATATCATCTCAGTACAATAGCATAAACATTAACCTCATAGTTTATCCATATTACAAGACACAGTTATGCCCGATTGGCACATGTTCAAACAAAATACATCAAAGTATCAGCAAATATTTGAAGTAAAATTCAATAAAACCGATATTCAAAACAAATCTCTGATGGGTTTGATTCCAGCCACGCGTAAGGGCTGCTTACAAATATTTATTTTTGAATGTATATACTTGGAATAAACCCCCCTGGAAGAGTTTTCTATATTGAAAGCTCGCCAATTATAATAAATTAGTAAAGAAGCTTTTGAGGAGTATTTGATTAAATATTCAAATTATTTTTTTGAAATTTTAAACACGAAGGAATATTGTTTTTTTAAAGAATTTAAAACTATTCATCACTAAAAACTCAAATGTTTGTTTTCGTTTAACCTTTTCTCTATAATCGACTTTTTTGGGTCACCTCATCCATCTTTCTCTTAATGCTCTCTCTAGCAGAGAAGTCAAGACTGGTGAAATGTGAAAAGGGTAAAACATCTCTCTATGCCTGGATCATCGCAACGTTACAAAACTGGATTGTAATGAGGAGTTCTTACACCAAAAGACCTACCAGAAGTAGTGGTCGATAGACTAGTGGCATCTAAGAAGTTTGATTCCATGATAGTTATCTATACAGAGGTAGATATATGTAAAATAGTTTGACAAAATATCAAAAGTGAAGATTTCTTTTCATTTTATTGATGAAAGGAGATATATAGCGTACTATAATAATAATATAGATTGTTCGTATTGAATCTTTTATATGTATCAAAATTTTAGGTTTATTCAGTTGTGTGTGTAATAACATTTTTATTATTATTATTATTTGGAATAATTTCCACACCACCCCGGAGGTACTGCCGATGGCGCGTTACCCTTTGTTTATAGTGGCGGGTTCCCCAGTAGGCCTATACCACTCTTCTAACAGAGCTCCAACATCGGGTCGCTTGAATCAGCTTCCGCCCTTTTATAGGCATTACTCGGCCGAGTCCGATTAAATCAGCCCTGCCAGGCTCCTAGACATCATACCTAGAGTAAAAATATTTTATAAAGTGCCCATTGTTGCAGAGGGGTGACCCAGGAAACCTAATTTATATTGAATAACTAATATATTTAGATTTTGAATATAAATTTATATATAACACAGGTCTACAAAATTTCAAAAGGGGTTTGATGTTTGAGCATTTAAAATGTTTTTTTGGGTAATCCAATGGCGCTTATTCCAAATCTGCTCTTATTTTTTTTGTATGTCATCAAAATCAATAGATAATGACCATAAAGTGTATTTCACCAAAATAATATTTTCATAAAGAGAACTGCCAAGTCATCATGATTGCTTCATAATTTTTACAATCATCACATCTCAAGGTTCCCCTAAAACATACGCAATTAACTTCATATAAAAATAAAATTTTAACAATTAAAATAAATGAATCACTTCCAAACATTATACCATCACTTATAATTTGAAATTGTCAAAAATTAAACAAGTATTTAAATTTTTAGTGAAAATATATATATTTACACAGATTAAATTTAATAAAAATTATTATTTCAAGCATCATTCATTTAAAAGCTATGCCATCAACTTTATGAAATAAAATTTTAACACATTAATAAATTCACTTCCAGACATGGTTTCCAAAAGAAGATCCTGCAAAAACGACCCAAATATTTTCTGTTATATATGTGGCGAATATACTGTAAAAGCGCAAAGAAATGCAATAACAGACTTTGTAAAGCGGGTGTATTTCGCATATTTTTGTATAAAATTAGGAGACCAGAACAAGACATGGGCTCCACATAAGGTTTGCAAAACGTGTCTCGAAACACTGCGCCTTGGACAAAGGGTGAAAGGCAACTGACATTTGGGATCCTTATGGTTTGGCGAGAGCCAAAAAATCATGACAATGATTGTTACTTTTGCGTAAAAGACTTGAAACAATTTAACCAGAATGGTAAGAAAAAGCTTTTATACAAAGACCTATATTCAGCTAGACTTCCAATACCACATATCCCAAATAGTCCCCTCCCAGTTTTTTAATCCAGTGCTAATAATCCTCTTTATGATAATTCAGAAGACACCACGCAAAAAGATATCGAACTGGATGATTCTGATAGTCAGATCTATGGAGAACAAGAATGTCCAAAACGTTTTTCACAACCAAAACTGAATGATTTGACACGTGACCTGAAACTTTCAGAGCAAGATGCGGAACTACTTGCATCAAGATTAAAAGAAAGGTTATAGTATAGGTCTATGTAAGCAGTTTGTAAAGGCTTCAGATAAAAATGGAGAATGCTTAAATATATATGTCGTTTTTTCCCAGATATCAGCCTAGAAAAGATAAAAGCAGGCGTTTTTGACGGACCTCAAATCAAGAGGCTCCTGAATGACATTTTTTTTCTAATAACCATGAATGGAATTGAAGAAGCAGCATGGTCAGGCTTTAAGGCTGTAGTACATGGATTTTTTTTAGATAATAGAAGAGACGATAATTACAAAGAGCTTTTCCAAAATATGCTTAAAAGCTATGAAGCTTTGAGTGCAAATATGAGTATTAGGTTCACTACTTGAATAGTCACCTGGACAAATTCCCTGGTGATCTCGGTGCATATAGTGATGAACAAGGCGAACGATTCCATCAATACATGAAGGTGATGGACGAGAGATATCAAGGTGTCTGGGACTGTCACTTTATGGCAGATTACTGCTGGAATCTGTCCCGCGACCTGCCGGAATACACTTATAAGCGAAAATCAAAAAGGTTGAAATTCATGAAGGATTGAATGAAGCATTTTACATTTTTTTTTGTATAGATTCGGTTTTCTTATACTACAGTAAATAAAGTACCTTTTGGTATGACGTTCACAGTTTTTATTTGCGTTCAATGTGTTTCGTACCGCTTATATGGATTGATGTACCACATTGTGGCCTAAATATGTATATGTTATATCTCTAAAAATTGATGAGATATATAAAAACAAACATTATATTCGTTATCAGCACCTCAAATTAAGTCAGAAACTGATGCATTATCAAAAACATATTTTTCAGTGTAGACCAGTGAATTATCAGTATAATAAAAATAAGGGTGATATATCTAGGTAAAGAGTAGGAGTTGAATTAGTGGAGCTACACAAAGAATGGAATGATGTGAACGGTCGGATAGAACTTGCAGGATGGCGTTGAGGAATGGAGAGATTTGGTGTACCCTCTGTCACGATATGGAAGCTGGAGATCTGATGTCAGATTGTAGATAACACAGGTATTAGTTTGAGTCAAAAGGCGATCCATCAAATAAGTTTATTTAAAAGGGCGTATCTGGATCTGTGAAGAAAAAAAAACAATTTTTTTTCGATATATTTCTAGAGATTTCGAGAAAATAAATTGATAAAGGGGAACAATATCTCGAAATATTTTGAGAAAAATCGTTTTTTTTTCTTTAAAGATCCAGGTACGCCCTTTTATATAAACTTATGAGTATTAATTTGTCACACGATTGGGCAGTAAATTCTGAGAGAAACTAACTGTCATAGCACGGAATAGAATATAATATTAAGAAGACATGAAAGAATAGAATATAAGATGTATAAAAGCTAGACGTCGGGATATGCAGTATTGACCCGCTAATACTGACAGCTGTGGTTGACAATCAGTTATCCCACGTGGTGACAATTGAAAAATTCAAAACTGTCACAATGAAGGAGGTTGAATAATTTGAGAAAAGCCATACTTCCACACTCCACTCTATTCATCGAAACTTACATATCTTTCAAACGAAAAATTCAACATATTTACATAAAATCTAACCTTTAGGTGTATCCGATACTTTGGGGTTTATTATATAACACATTTACAAAATAAAATATTCTAATCTTATGCATACAGTTTCAACATGAACCTAGACATGGAAATGCTACGTCCTACTTCGAAAAGGAAAGGTCTAGGTAAGGCATGTGACATCACTACATCACATCTCTGGAAAAATCAGGACAAGATTCTGAACCATGGAAACAGTGATCCTTGCCTCTAAGAAGGAACGCAGGGATGAAGCAAAGTTGGTCCTAGATGGAGTGGAACAAGCACATCTTTGGACGAACTCATCTGACCTTTACGGAACAAAAGAGCTGTGTAAAGAACCTAGTCTATACGAATATAATAGCTGTAAAAAACCTGGTCTATCTGAATATAAGAGCTGGAAAGAACCTGGTCTATCTGAATATAAGAGCTGGATAGAACCTGGTCTATCTTAATATAGGAGCTGTAAAGAACTTGGTCTATCTGAATATATAGATATTCTTTTCCTGTTTTCTTTTTCTATTTAAAATCTTCTTCAATTTTTTTTCTTTTTCTCTTTTCTGAGCGAGGATTCAGTTTCTTTCCCTGCTTCTCATTTCTTACATGAGAATCGTCTGTATAAGACGGAATGTCTTAATAAAGGCTTGTGTGTGTGAATATAAGAGAGGGAAAGATCCTGGGCTAGAGAAATATATCCCAGCAGTTGTAGGCTGGATGGTAGACTTTATGAAGACAGGTCCGAGGCACATCAATCATTTAAGCACTTCTGTAAAATCAATGGAACCATCCTTCAGTTAAGTTGTTCTGACTAACCAACTTCACAGCTTCACCCTATGGGGGTCGGTGGAAGGATGGTCTAAACCGTTGGTTTTCGACCGCTACGACCCGTGTTCGATTTCCGCATTGGGCACTTTTTTTCTGATTAAAAAAAAATAATGGCTCAAATGGCCCCCGATTCTTGCAAAAGTCCAACCCCACCAGCGAGTGAAAGTAACCAAACTAAATAGACTGTCTAGCCTGGAAGCCTCTCTCTCTCTTTCTCTGTCGCCACAATATTTTGGAATTTAATTTTATACTCAGTCAAATATATAAGATAAAATAGAAATTGTATAATATTACATGAACATAACATCGAACAGAATGGGAGGCTAGTATAGTTGATTTCTCACCGAATTCATTTAAAGTGAAGGGTCGTCATTGATTATGCCAACTGCAAAGCCCACAAAGTACTTGTCGAGAGACGCTGTCAGACTTCGCCCGAAGATCTGGTAATGGAGCTATATGATGAGGATAGACTAGTCAACTGGCGACTTAACCAGATGTAGTTAAATAGTATAATTGACATTTGTTTATAGATTATCTCAATAGGATACATCGTCTTTGCTACAAAATAAACAATTTTATAATTACAATATTTAATTAGATGCAAATTTTGCCAAGTGGAAATTGATCTATCTCCTGTGTCTTCAATAAAGATCACTGTAATATCTTTCAGAGTTATTGTCTCAATCCCGATATACATGCTAAAAGGTACAACTTCCTGAAGTTTTGTCCATGAGTGTATACACACTTGGTTATCTCGTGTGTCTTCAATAAAGATCACTGTAATATCTTTCAGAGTTATTGTCTGAATCCCGATATATATGCTGAAAGGTACAACTTCCTGAAGTTTTGTCCATGAGTGTATATTGACAATGGCAGTTATTATGGATGGCTTGTGAAGAGTAGGATAAAGACTTTGGGTAACACATTGTAAATTATAATCAAGAGATAATAACGGTGTAGATAATTGGCAACAAATCCAGTTTCAAGATTGAGAACTGTTCCTTTCCTATTTGAATATTATTTAAACGCATGGGGCGCTTCTCCCGTCAAAACTAGACGCTATTTATTGACCGTCGCCGCAAAATAGCGGCCTCGGGTCGGTGACAAAGCCACAACACCAACTTTGGAAAACTGAGAAGCCTTCACTTGAACACCATTGTTTTTATGGACGCTTCTCAGTTTGCCAAAGCTGGTGTTGTGTCTTTGTCACCGACCCGAGGCCGCTATTTTGCAGCGAAGGTCAATAGATGGCGTTTAGTTTTGACGTCTATTTTGACGGGAGAGGTGTCCTATGCATTTATAGGACATTTAAATAGAAAAAGAACAGTTACCACTCTTTAAACTGGATTTGTTGCCAATTTTCTACACCGTAATTATATCTTGATTATAATTTACAATGTGTTAACCAAAGTCTTTATCCTACTCTTCACAAGCCCCCATCATAACTTCCATTGTCAATATACACTCATGGACAAAACTTAAGGAAGTTGTACCTTTTAGCATGTATATCGGGATTTAGACAATAACTCTGAAAGATATTACAGTGACCTTTATTGAAGATACACGAGATAACCAAGTGTGTATACACTCATGGACAAAACTTAAGGAAGTTGTACCTTTTAGCATGTATATCGGGATTCAGACTGTAACCCTGAGAGATATAACAGTGACCTTTATTGAAGATACACGAGATAACCAAGTGTGTATACACTCAGGGACAAAACTTAAGGAGTTGTATCTTTCAGCATGTATATCGGGATTCAGACAATAACTCTGAAAAATATTACAGTGACCTTTATTGAAGACACACGAGATAACCAAGTGTGTATACACTCACTGATAAAACTTAAGGAAGTTGTACCTTTTAGCATGCATATCGGGATTCAGATAAACACTCTGAGAGATATTACAGTGACCTTTATTGAAGACACACGAGATAACCAAGTGTGTATAAACTCACGGATAAAACTTAAGGAAGTTGTACCTTTTAGCATGTATATCAGGGTTCAGACAGTAACTCTAAAAGATATTACAGTGACCTTTATTGAAAACACAAGAGATAACCAAGTGTGTATACACTCACGGATGAAACTTAAGGAAGATATACCTTTTAGCATGTATATCAGGGTTCAGACAGTAAATCTGAAAGATATTACAGTGATATTTATTTAACACACGAGATAACTAAGTGTGAACAAAATTGCCTCTGTCTCCTTAAAAAAAAAACAGTTAATATAGTGATATCAAAGGCTTTTCTCTTTTTAAAGTTTTGTCCTTGAGTGTACATGCTAAAAGGTATTTCAAAAAAGAATGAGCTGTTGTTTAAGATATGTAGGTATGAAGTTTTCTGTATTTAGATTGTTTCAGAATTTTAAGAATAATTCAGAAAATGTGTCAATAAACAGTCGTCCGGGAACATCAAAATATGAAAATTACTTAAATTTTGTCCATTAGAGTATGTAGATATGGTCGACCTAATTTTTAAAAATGTCACGTAGATCAAAAGTGAACACCAACGTCAGAGAATGACAAATCAATCAATTTTGATAGAAACAATCACACTCTGTACATCCACATTGAAAACACAACACAAAGAATACCAGAGAATTATAATAAATACACGACCTGTATAATGGTGTTAATATGTTATTGAGATACTAATTTTCTGCTATATATTGCTAATATTGTAATAATGGTTCCTATGTTATATGAATACTTTCTAATATTATATTCATATACAGTAGAACCTCCATGAGAGGACACTCGCGCTGGAAGACACCTCTCTATAAAGGACAGTTTTTATTTGCAAAATTATCATTTTTACTATGATGTAGCTCTCCAGTAAAAGGATACTATTATGTAGCTCTCCAGTAAGAGGATACCTCTCCCTAAAGGACAATTTGGCCCTGGAACACTCACTCTAGAGGACACCTGTCTATAAACGACAGTTTTTATTTGAAAAATTACCATTTTTACTAATAAGTAGCTCTCTAAAAAACACCTTGTCTCTGCAATTAGATGTCCTTTACAGGGAGGTTCTACTGTATTAGGAATTCTAATTTCATATTGATTAATTTATAAAATAGCTTATGTACTATGAACATAATTTTTACTATAAAATAATCATTTGTATTGTGAAACACTGAATCCACAACCCTTTAACCTTCGATTTGAAAAATAAAAAAACATTGTAGTTGTTACCTAAACATAGAGTTGTCTTATTATTGATGGGTCTAAGCTTGTAGAATGGCTGAAACATGCTCTGACATGTCTGAGCAGAAAAAAAAAGGTTGACGAACCTGCCAAATCACACCCTGGTGAAGCAATGTTAATTCATTAAATACGAAAATACAAGAAATAAAACCATAAATAACGAATTTTATTGCTGTGGTTGTTGTTGTGTCCAATGAAGAGCCTCAGATGTCTACGTACATCTCTATCACAGTAATTTCCTCTATCTTGGGTGTGTAAAGCTGCTGTTCTGGGTCCATGTCAATTTTCTGTTGTTGTTGTCGGGTCCAATGAAGAGCCTCAGATGTCTACGTACATCTCTATCACAGGAGTGGTTATTCCTTGTACACTTTGTAATACGGTTTTCTTGTGTCGGTGAACATCCGTTAGTGATGTTACATAGTCTGCTACACGGTAAAACTGATGTATCGCTTTCTCTCACTTTCCTTATATCCTTGTTAAATATTAGACAGCTTCGGCAGAACATCATTGCAGCAAGCAATAAACCTTGAAAATATTAATTTATTCCTGAAGAATTGGAGATAGCATTAATAGGGTTGCAGCTTTCGTTGAGCATGGCACCATGATCCAGGCACACTTTGGTGAAAGTCTGATTTGCCTGTAATTTGAGGTTGTTCATAATATGGAAGCCTTTGCTGCCGACTCTAACATGAGTACAGATACAGCTCCTCCGTATCCCTGGAGTGGGACCCTTTATGAGTTCTATCAACCGGGCTTGTTTCACAGCTGGCCTTCATATCTGAAAGTCGTTCCCCTATCCGCCACCTGGGGATGCGCCCTGTAGCAGTCAGCTCTGCTCAGGGATAGGGCAATAATAATTTATTCAAAATCAAATGATTTGTCACACACCAGCATATGTTATACAAATAATCCTTCTCGTGCATCACGTGGATGATTTGCTAACAAGGAATTTGATTTTCTATAAGAAGATAGGCGAACGAATTCGTCGAAATATCGAATTTTAATAAATATATTTGATCCAAAATATGTCTTTATTCTAATATATCCTTATTTTCATATCACATAAATAAATATAGTGTCAATTTAACTGTCCAATGTGCTTCGTAATCACCTAAACTTCACTTTTATAGTTTATATTCGAATAAGAAAAATTAGATCTTTAGGCAAAGATTTCTTTATTTTTGAGGTGTTGCAAGTTTTCGAACAAATTTTGCTCTTAAACTGGCAAATCAGAGTTAAGAGTTGACAACACGCAGATTATTACCCAGCACTATCACAGTTAGAACAGCCAGAATGGTCACAAAAGGATACCAGGAATCAGTGGAAAGGAAGGAGTCCTAACGAGTGAGGAAAAGACGCTACCGAGAGCCTTTTCTTTCACATCAATATAGGTATTTTTCACGCAACTCGCTATTGACCTAAGAAATCCTTACAATACCAAGGCGCTAGGAATTTCAAGATATGAGGGTACCTATGCAGGGCACAGCTATTTTCAAAACTTCAGCGAATAAGCAGACTGAGCATTTCTGAGTTCCAATGAAAACTGTAAAAATTGTCCCGCTAATTTGCTTAAGAACTACTACAGCACTTCCACTACCTACAACTCAACATTCAAGTATGGAAAGATCATCGACTTATACCCAGGAACCACAAAAGCCTCGTTTGAGATGTTCCTAGCCCTCAAACTCACCCCACCGAATACTATGAATGCGTATTACAGATAAAAGATGGCGTTTGGACTACTAAAATTGCCGTCTGCCATCATCATTGAGTCCCTAACAGAAGGACTTATCACAGCCAATCAGTGAATCGTCAGAGCACTGTCACCCAACTCTCTCAGTGACTGGTAAAATCTCATTATCAGAATCCGTGGGTCTAACTCCACAGTAGCTCTACCCAATATGACATGTTCTTCTGTTTCACTGAGCGATACAGCAGTAGACCAAGGATGGCATTGAGAACGCCTAACAACACTTTCACTCCACTTCCTTCAGATTGTATGGAGCGAATCACCGACAGTTCCAGTGCCACATAAGACCAACACTAAAGGCCTGACCTTCCATGCAACGTTCACACATCCATGTCCAAATGAGATTTATAACTTCTACTTTACCATTTGGTCCCAAATTAAACTTTTGTATTAAACAAAACGAAAAGTGTCCAAGGTGTTGACCAGCGATTCGCCTTTGTAGTATTTTCAATAGTATTCAGCTATCTCTCTCACTGTATGTATTGTTATTAAATTAAGAATTATATCTTAACATATGAGTACACGTTTTATTAGGAAAATGTGTAAATTTTATTTAAGCATTTCTAATAAACTAAATTGAATTTTGTATAGCATATTTAAAATTATTAGAGAGGTGGAAAGAAACTATAATATATCTAGCTAACTGTTAAATCACACGTATATGAAGCATTGCGTCAAGTTCCCATTGGATGATTGGAGGAAAAATGATTCTGGACAGCTTGAGGATTGCAGGAGAGAAACATACAGAGGCGACAGAAGAAGATGGATGTGCGATGGTCAGACTGAAGATGGTCCCGATGGGTGGCGAAGTCAGGGGAGCCCTGAGGGCAGATGGGACAATAAAGTGGAGATGGGTTTGCCATTCTACCTACAGTGAAATCGTGTACTCTCTCATAGTGAAGCTGTCCTTCGTCCACCGAGGCCATTACTTCTCCACACCGAAAACACTCGATTCTCAAGTCTACACGGCGAAGGGCTTCCTCTTCTGCATAGAGGAATACCACATCTTCACTAAACTGAGCTTCAGCTACTTTGGTCTTCAGATAATGGACTGAGGTGTAGTGGTCGCAGAGTTGGTTAACTGTGCTGAATAACTCTGAAGGACAGATGAGGCAGGACATCTGGGAGATGCTTATGTCAACCAGTTGGTTGAAGAGATGCTGACCTTCCAACGCCCGTTTGTTGTAGGCTTTGGATATGGGAAGGCTGCTCAACACAATCTGTACCATGTCTTTTGCCTTGGATACAGGTTGGGTCCTATCATACTGCTGGATGCATTTTCTCAATGGCACCTTCTTGGCACTCCTCTTGGATTTTTTACCATATGGCTTCTGAGAACAAACATAGATAGATTAAGTACTCATGTACTCTCCGCAATAATTTTCTTCAATAATTAGTATAATTCGCAAGCTCTTTTCAATAAAAACTCTTTTACAGGCTTTTCATATCCTAAGGCCTTTCTATCTATAAATTTTGAAATGAATTTTGTAAAGCTATATATATAGACCTGAGGATAAACTCTTGTAGAAAAGTATTTAACTTGAAAAAACTTGTTTTCATTATTATTATTTATAATTCAAAACTATTTTAAAGGCGTAAGATTCTTTTTGATATTAAACAATTTCTACTGCCCTTACTGCAATGGAAAAATTAATGAGAGGGCCTGGCTCATCAGTGGTGAACCCTCTCAGCGGTTTCGCCAGTTTAAAAAAAACAACATCTCTGGAAGCCTGATATCTTCACCTCAACGATTGTGTTCTATCTCGGTCTAAGTGATGGTGAGGGAACAGAACTCACCTCGTCTTTATCCATGCCCAGAGTTCCAAGATGGCTGCCTAGACAGACATCCTACTGTCAATTGTCGATCCTTACACCACCCGGAATGTAAGGCTCGTCTCTTTCTGGTCCTATACACTTTTCCCGGGAGTTTTCCAGTATAAAAAAGGTTAGAAAAGTTAATACAGTAGAACCTTCCTGAGAGGACACTCGCGCTAGAGGACACCTCTCTATAAAGGACAGTTTTCATCCGCAAAATTATCATTCTTACTATTTAGTAACTCTCCGGTAAGAGGACACCTCTCCATAAAGGACACTTTGGATTACAATTAGGTGTCCTTTACAGGAAGGTTCTACTGTATAATCAAATTTAAAATTACTTTTTTTCCTAAAGATATAAAATTTATTAGGTGTGTGATGATATCAATGCTTTTACTCGTTTCCTTACTCTGCTTGAAAGTATAGTTCACTTAATCCCACAGTTGAAATGTTGCTTCTAAGACATCAGAATATACCCATTGCAGTTTTCAAGCCACTATCTATACTCTTAATGTATCTCCACAGGCCCTTTGGGTAAACTCAGGGCGTTGCCCGGGTCACTCGGCTAGTTTTAACATATTTTATTTAAGTTGGGTTGAGTGTTTGGGTTAGGTAAAGTTAGGTTCAAGTTTGTTTAGGTAATTTTAGGTTGTGGTTAAGTTCAGTTTTAGTCAGGCTAGGTTCAGTTTGGTTAGGCTAGGTTCAGGTTTGTTTAGGTAATTTTAGGTTGTAGTTAGGTTAGGTTCAGGTTAAGTAATTTTAGGTTGTAGTTAGGGTCAGTTTTAGTTAAGCGAGGTTCAGGTTTGTTAGGCTAGGTTCAGTTTGGTTAGTCTAGGTTAAGGCTTGGTTAGGTTAGATTTAACCACTGCAGAATAATGGACTTTAGCGATAAACAAAGATATTTATGGTAAATATCCTTACTAGTCAACGAGGGATATAATCCAAAACCTTGCTATATCATACAGGTTGTTGGCTTTTGTCTAAATATATTGAAACTTGTATTGTGGAGAATTCTTTGATATGACATTGCTCGTTCTGCATACTTTCAACACAAAACCATTTCTTTCAAACATTAAAACAAATTATTGTGAAAGGTTTTTAGATATTTCTATTAAATTAAAAAAAGTGAATTTGAAATTCTTTATAAAAACATTTACGAATACATTATAATTAACAAACTTACCTTTTAACAGTGCGTGTTTAGCAAGTTTCAAAAATTAATAGCTCTATTTTTTTTCACTGAGAATTTTTAACTAGAAAATCTACGCTAAAAATAGAATTTGTTTATATAGAATTTCTAAAGTATGCTGATTAGTTAAAATTACACAAGATAAAACTCTACTATTAAACGGTTATCAATATATATTTGCAAATTTGATATCACCAAATATTATTGGTCTATGAAAATTAAGGTCGCTTTTCTTGATCGAATACATTGACGCCGAAACTCAGCGCCATCTATTGGTCATCTTTACAAACTAGCGAACTCAGTTCGGTGACAAAGCCACAACACCAGCTTTGGCAAACTTAGAAGCGTTCACCGGGAGACCATGGATTCGGGCTATGGCCCTCGTCAGCCTAGGATACTCGTTATTACATGAGATCCATAAGGAATCAAATGAAATCTTTACAATCTGCTAAAGAGGTGTTTAGCTGGTAGAGTGGCTAAGCTAAAATTCCATAAATATTTTAAAATGGATGACAAGATATCCGAAAAGCCAAGATTATAGAGTAAAGTTGGAGAAAGATGGGTGGTCTCCAGCTGCGGGGATGGACATGTGTCAAGGGGACAGTTGCAAAATACTGTAAGGGCCCCTAATCCAGGGATACAGGATGAGCAGCGTTTGTACTCCATGTTAGGAGCGGCTGCACATAGTGTCTGTACCTCATATCAGATGTAACCATTTCTTTTGGAGCTAAATAGGGCTGCCACTGAGTAGTGCTCCCAGTCTTGATGACAAAGGCAGATAAATTCTACTTCACTCAGTGTGGCGATAAGAAGGAAGAAGACGGCATTCCAGTGTGGGGAACAAGAACAGTCTGGTCACATCTGCAACGGGTGGAGGACGCGGCGAGTTGCTTCCTAGCGTATGGATGATCCTACAAGACGGTGCCAGAGAAGCTTGCCCGACCTGGACGGCAGTAGACCAGGAGGATCCTTCTGATGGCGGATATTTAAGACAAGTCCATCTACCTAGTTCCATTAACAGCTCCTGACAATAAAGTATATCGAACTAAGCTCTATCCACAGCGAACCTATACTGAACCTTGTACGCAAACATAGCAAATGTCTTCTCTGCGACTATCTTTTATTACTATATCAGAAAGTGTTATGTTTTAAAAATTACGACAGAAATTTATACTTATAAATGTTCCTCATGTTTAAAGAAGGCTGAATTATAAAATAAAACTAAAACCATAATCAGCCTATTTAAATTTTGTTTGAAAATAGGTGCATTTTTTTTTCACTTTTAGTAAGATTACTGCAGACAGAGATGTGGAACCCATTGGGACAGTCTTATATCTCTTATCGCTGCAGAAAAGATAATGCTACAGATTGATAAATGTATATTGTTGCACCAAATTGCAGCTTTGCAGGGGCGTCGACCTGGGTTTCTTCCTTCTTGGTGTTATACATCGAGCGGGTTTCCATATCCAAATCAAATAAATAAAAGTAAAAGTGAATAAATAAAATTAAATAAAAATAAATTACCTTTTAAAGTTATTGTGTTTATTTATTCTTGTCTTCCTCATAGGTCGTGATCCGCAGTCTTCTTCTCAGTCCTCTCTCTCTCCAATAAGCAATCAAGATATATGTACAATAAAATATTACAGAAGGAATCAGAGTATAAAAAGGAATTATGATAATCTAAATAATTTGTTTTATATAAATATTAAAAACCATAGAATATTTTGAATAAATGTAGGGCGCATTAAAATTGATGCAACAATATGTGATCAAAAGAATTTAGGGATAACGAATTAGCATCGATATATAGATGATATTTTTGCAGAATATATAATAAAAAATAAAATCGTATATCTCCGCAACACTCAACAATTAATACAGGAACATCAAATTCACGCTAGAAATATAAAAGGAAAATATGTTACCATATATGGACTTACGGATTATAAAGATCGAATACCACATAACAGTATACTACAAGCCAACTTACCAACCTCAATATCTACATTTTAATTCTTTCGGTTCGTTTTCTCATAAATATCAGTCGTTACAACTGTAACTGAAATGATTCATACTCATTTCTCGCTTCCCCTTCTGAAAAATCTTGAAATAAATATAATTCAAAGATATTTAATGAGTAGAGCATACCCTCGATATTTCATACATAGGCATTCTTTTAAAGCAAACAAGACAAAATGGAATCCATTATATAAAGCAAAAGGCTTATATTGTACACTCCAGCATATCAAACCTTATCATTTAGGTTGAAAAAATACAGATTCCAAACCTCTTTTCACACTCCTCCAGCAATAGCCAAAATTATCATGAACCCCATAACAAAGCCTTCCATATGAAAAAAAAAGAAATTTATTCAGTCAAATGTGATAACTGCATCGCAACTTATATAAGTGAAACAAACAGAACCATACAGATCAGAAAGAAATAATATAGCAGAAATTTAAGAAATAATGACCTTAAATCACTTATAGCCTAACACTTAATAGATACTGGTCGCATTTACAATCTGCGGAATGTTAAATATCATTATCAAAACAAAGTTTCGAAAACAGAATGATTATATTTAGATGCCTTCATATCATCTCAGTATAATAGTATAAACATCGACCTCATAGTTTATCCATATTACAAGACACAGTTATGCTCGATTGGCACATGTTCAAACAGAATACATCAAAATATCAGCAAAATTTTGAAGTAAAAAATTCAATAAAACCGATATTCAAAACAAATCTCTGATGGGTTTGATTCCAGCCACGCGTAAGGGCCGCTTACAAATATTCATTTTTGAATGCATATACTTGGAATAAATCCCCCTGGAAAGGTTTTCTAAATCGAAAGCTCGCCAATTATAATACATTAGTAAAGAAGCTTTTCCGGAGTATTTGATTAAATATTCAAATTATTTTTTTGCAATTTTAAACACGAAGGGAAATTGTTTTATTTGTAAACATTCAAAACTATTCAACACTAAAAACTCAAATGTTTGTTTTCGGTAAACCTTTTCTCTAGAATCGACATTTTTGGGGCACCTCATCCATTCTGTGCTTAATGCTCTATCCACAGACAATATCAAGGCTGGTGAAATTTGAATGGGGTAAAACATCATTCTATGCCTGGATCACCACAACGTTACAAAACTGGGTTGTAGTGATGCATTTTACACCAAAAGACCTACCAGAAGTGGTTGTCAATAGACTAGTGGCATCTAAGAAGTTTGATTCCATGATAGTTATCTATACAGAGGTAGATATATGTAAAATAGTTTGACAAAATATCAAAAGTGAATTTTTTTTTCATTTTATTTATAAAAGGAGATATATAGCATACTATAATAATATAAATTGTCCGTATCGAATCTTTTATCTGTTTCAAATTTTAGGTTTATTCAGTTGTGTGTGTAATAACATTTATTATTATTATTATTATTATTTGGCATAATTTCCACACCACCCCGGAGGTACTGCCGTTGGCGCGTTACCCTTTGTTTATAGTGGCGGGTTCCCCAGTAGGCCTATACCACTCTTCTAACAGAGCTCCAACATCGGGTCGCTCGAATCAGCCTCCGCCACTTTATAGGCATTACTCGGCCGAGTCCGATTAAATCAGCCCTGCCAGGCTCCTAGACATCATACCTAGAGTAAAAATATTATTTTATAAAGTATTCATTGTTGGGGCGGCGTGACCCAGGAAACCTAATTTATATTGAATAACTAATTTATTTAGATTTTAAATATAAATTTAAATATTTGAAAAAGTAAAAATGAATATCAGGTAAAAAGTTTCTTTTAATTTAAATATAACACATCTATAAAACTACAATTTTTTTAAGTTTTTGATGTTTGAGCATTTAAAATGCTTTTTGGGTAATCCAATGGCGCTGATTCCGAATCTGCTTTTGATATTTTCTGTATGTCATCAAAATCTATAGATAATTACCATAAAGTGTATTTCACCAAAAATAAAATTTTCATAAATAAAACTGCCACGTGATCATGATGGCTTCATAATTTTTACAATCATCATATCTCAAAGTTCTTCTAAAACATACGCTATTAACTTCATATTAAAATAAAATTTTAACAAATTAAAATAAATAAATCAATTCCAAACATTATACCATCATTTCTAATTTGATATTGTCAGAAATTAAATAAGTATATAAATTTTAGTGAAAATATATTTTATTCACACAGATTAAATTTTATAAAATTTATTATTTCAAGCATCATTCATTTAAAAGCTATACCATCAACTTTATTAAAATAAAATTTTAACACATTAATAAATTCACTTCCAGACATGGTTTCCAAAAGAAGATCCTGCAAAAAACGACCCAAATATTTTCTGTTATATATGTGGCGAATATACTGTAAAAGCGCAAAGAAATGCAAAAACAGACTTTGTAAAGCGGGCGCATTTCGCCTATTTTGGTATAAAATTAGGAGACCAGGACAAGACGTGTGTCGAACACTGTGCCTGTGGACAAAAGGTGAAATGCAACTGACAATTGAGATCCCTAAGGTTTGGCGAGTGCCAAAAAATCATCACAATGATTGTTATTTTGCGTACAAGACTTGAAACAATTTAACAGGAATGGTAAGAAAAAGCTTATATACAAACACCTATATTCAGCTAGACTTCCAATATCACACAGCCCAAATAGTCTCCTCCCAGTTTTTTCCGCAGTGCTAATAATCCTCTTTATGATGAATCAGAAGACACAACACAAAAAGATATCAAACTGGATGATTCTGATAGTGAGAACTATGGAGAACAAGAATGTCCAAAACGTTTTTCACAACCAAATCTAAATGATTTGACAAGTATCCTGTGACTTTCAAAGCAAGATGCGAAACTGCTTGCATCAAGATTAAAATAAAGGTTATAGTATAGGTTTATGTAAGCAGTTTGTAAAGGCTTTAGATAAAGATGGAGAATGCTTCAAATATATATGTCGTTTTTTACAGATATTAGCCTAGAAAAGATAAAAGCAGGAGTTTTTGACGGACCTCAAATCAAGAGGCTCCTGAATGACAAAATTTTTCTTATAACCATGAATGGAATTGAAGAGGCAGCATGGTCAGGCTTTAAGGCTGTAGTACATGGATATTTTTAGGTAATAGAAGAGTCGATAATTACAAAGAGCTTGTCCAAAATATGCTTCAAAGTTATGAAGCTTTGGGTGTAAATATGAGTATTAAGGTTCATTACTTGCTAAGTAACCTGGACAAATTCCCTGATAATCTCGGTGCATATAATGATGAACAAGGCGTGCGATTCCATCAAGACAAGAAAGTGATGGAAAAGAGATATCAAGGTGTCTGGGACTGCCACATGATGGCAGATTACTGCTGGAATCTGTCCAGCGACCTATCGGAATACACCTATAAGAGAAAATCAAAAAGGTTGAAATTCATGAAGGATTGACTGTAGCATTTTAATTTTTTGTAAAGATTAATTTTTCTTATACTACAGTAAATAAAGTACCTTTTGGTATGACGTTCTCAGTTTTTATTTGCGTTCAATGTGTTTCGTACCGCTTATATGGATTGATGTACCACATTGTGGCCTAAATATGTATATGTTATATTTCTATAAATTGATGAGATACATAAAACCTAACATTATATTCGTGATCAGCACTGCGTCAGAGACTGATGCCTTATCAAAAACATCTTTTTCGGTGTAGACCAGTGAATTATCAGTATAATAAAAATAAGGGTGATATATCTAGGTAAAGAGTAGGAGTTGAATTAGTGGAGCTACACAAAGAATGAATTAATGTGAACGGTCGGATTTAACTTGCAGAATGGCGTTGAAGAATGTAAAGATTTGGTGTAGCCTCTGTCACGATATGGAAACTTGAGATCTGGTGTCAGATTGTAGATAACTTATAGGGATCAAGTTGTCACACACGATTAGACTATCAATTCTAAGATAAACTAACTGTCATAGCACAGAATAGAAGATATAATATTAAGAAGAACTCTTCAAATAATAAAAGAATTGAATACAAGATCGTTTTGAAAATAGAGCCAGATGAGAATTCAGCCAACCAAAATATTGGCAAATATATCTTTCAATTAATCCAATTTATGCCTTTTTATTATATAAAAAATACAAGATGTATAAAAGATGGACGTCGGGATATTCAGTATTGACGCTCTAAAGCTGACAGTTGTTGTTGACATTC
>CP092878.1:75689511-75739489 GCA_030710605.1 Cordylochernes scorpioides | reverse complement strand
AAACAATCCTTTGCCAGCCATCCCTCTGTGCTTTTTATACCGTGCTCAACGCCTCACCTCATTGGCTCCCTTCAGCACATGATCAGTAACTGATAAATATACAAATTGTTGTGCTAACTATTTTGCCAAGGTATATGTTGGTGTAGGTCTATTGTTTACAATTGGGCGTAATGGACAGTTAGGCTTGTGGACTTTTGGAGCACCATATATATTGGGAACATGTGCATCATAATTTTTCAATTTGGCAAATTTTAACCAATTAACCAAATTGAAAAATTATGATGCACATGTTACCAATATATATGGTGCTCCAAAAGTCCACAAGCCTAACTGTCTATTACGCCCAATTGTAAACAATGGACCTTCACCAATAAATATACAAATGAAATAGTTTTAAAACCCCAGTGATACAGACCAACCTGCCCTGTGATGACAAGAAGTTTGGGTGGAACAGGTGGTTTGGCCAATGAGCCGGACCCCAAAGAAGCTGGACAGTCCCTACTGCCCTGCCTCAATGACTCCAAGAAGGTTGTCCCAGCTGGCAGCATGGCTTCCACTCCTCTCTACCTCGGGGCTACAGCCGGCCTGCGTCTGCTTAAGTAAACTTCATCTCTACTGATTCATACTTTAATAGATAATTGGTAAAATATATATAACTGTCGTATACAATCACAAGGTAATAAGACCAAATCCAAATAAATACATAGTGTGTGATGTTTCGGTAACATTTATTTATTTGGATTTGGTCTTATTACCATGTGTTTATAATCTATAATCCAAATTGTGCATTATCAACTGTCGTATACAAAGTTGTACATAGGATTGTCCTACATACAAACACCAAGGACCTAATCCAGGACCTTTGGGAGAGGCCACTGCTTATCATAGAACAGCTTGAGGAGCATGAACTCGTGGAATTCATGTAATCTTTACACAAGGAGATAAGAAACAACAACAACACCAAGCCTGATGTAACTTCAAAACGACATTCAATAAAATCTACCACCAGAAAAGAAGGGCGCAGCACTGAGTAAGGTTGAATAACAGATCATTGGCAATGTCCAAGAAGCTATCCTGTAGCAGTAGAAATTGGTCAAGATATAGGTAACCCTATACCAAAGATTCTCTTATCTCAACCTTTTGGAATATAAATACACTTATGGACAAAACTTAAGATAGTGAAAGTCTTTGATTGCCACCAGTCATCTATATTTTCTTCTTGTACGCAATTCAACCTCACAGATGGCTTGTACCATCTATCAGAGCAAAATATTAATGATTGAACCATCTAATTGTCATCTCTGTCAATGGTAGACACACACTGATCTAGCCTCAATAAAAACACATCTACACTCATGGATAAAACTTTTTTTTAATTTATCCTTTGGATAAAACTTGGTGAAGTAGAAAGTCTTAAATGTCGCCAGCCATCACTTTTTTAAACAAGACAGGCAATTTTTTTCACACATGGTTATCTCATGTGTCTTCAATAAAGGTCACTGTAATATCTCTCAGAGTTATTGTCTGAATCCCGATATATATGCTCTTTTTTTTTTTTTGCTTATCCCTAGTAAACGTGGTACAGGCCATGATAATCATGGTGGGTAGTTGTTAGCGACTGCTTTTACTGTAAGCGCACCACATGTCTACACATGTGAAAAGCAGTTCGACTTTGCACTTACAAAATACATGCTCTGAGAGGTACAACTTCCTTAAAGTTTTGTCCATGAATGTAATCCAATCTGAAATTCTGATCCCTTGCGGTTTTAAGTTGAAGCTAGATAAGAAACAACATGGTATATACATATATGTTGTAATATATTTCAATATATACTTGATATCCATATGTGTAATATAATTAAAGTGTAACACCCAAAATTGTAGACACAATCCATCTCACCAGTTTGACCATCATGTAATACAAAAACCGAATAATAAAGTTTGAGAGACAGATGGCACCCAGACAGGAGAAAGGTCTCTGATTGCACCGTCTGACTGAAAAACATGCTCAGATGACAAACAGTTCCCCTCTGGCTCTGAAATAGATCAGACCCTCCTTGACCAGCGTCGGCCTCTCCCTCTCTGAGGTGACATCCAACATGCCTCGTCCTTTTGTGCTATCTCATTGACGCCTGAAACCACTCTGACCATTGTAGCCACCATGACTGCATACCACAACAATAAGGAGACAACCAGACATACCACACTACAGTCATCCACAGGATAAATACATCACAACTTATATATATATGTAGTAAGGAGTCGATCCTGTAGGATGACTATAGTGTGTTGGTTAAATGCAGTCGTTGTGGCCTCAATGTTAGAGTGGGTTCAGGCGTGAATATATTGCACCAAAGAACGAGACATGGTAGATGTCACCATAGAGATGGCGAGAGAGTGAGTGTAGCCGGCGCCGGTAGGGGAGAGATCTGTCTAGAGGGGTCTGTAAGCATTGTCCCAAAGCCGACTAATCTGTTTGAGTAAGAAAGGGCACACCTAGGAACCCGGCTTGTTTTTCGGACCTTTTTCCTCCTTCTGGCGTCGACTGTCACTCACTCGAAATTTTATTTGTCACTTTGGCAATTACATTATAACATGGAGACATAGATATATTGGAATATATTACAACATATATATATAACAAGACCAAAATAATATATTTGCTCTAGTGGTTCTTTTCCCTTTCATTCTACCAGCGATCACTAAGGTTTAGTGCCTGACAGCTGGTGTTGTGACGGCAGCCTGTCCCAGCCAATGAAGGCGGACTTAGTGGTCCTGTCAGCCAAATACTCGCTGACCACCGGCGCCACCTACCAGGTGAAGGATGTGCGGATCATCTCGGGGGAGGAGGAGGCCGTGGCGGGCTGGGTGACTGCCAACTTCCTCACCAACACCACCACCAGGAGATTGGTGAGTTCCACACACAACAATCCTCCCTCCAATCTATGTGTGTGAGGGTGGATGGTATAAACAGACACCGGCCCGGCTTAACCCTTTGAGTGCTGGTGTCATTTTATTCCTCTAGTCCATTTTGTTTTCAAAAAATATGATCAATATTTTTATTGTTTCAAAATTAATTTATTTTTATTTTTTATTTAAGAAATTATAAGGTACAATTGTCCTTTGTATAGAGGTGTCCTATAGTAAGAGTGTCCTCTAATGGAGTGTGTTCTACTGAATACATATACAGTTACACCTCTCTTTTACATTAAAAGTGACCTGCCTATAGCACCCTATTTTGGTGAGTCCCAAGAGCTATAGACAGGTTTAACTGTATATATATATACAGAGAGAGAACACACAAAGGATCAGGGATAGAAACTGTATGTGACACTACAACCATGTGACTCCAGTATGTTATCATATCATGTGTTGCTCCAGAACTACACCTATGGGGCGCTGGACATGGGCGGAGCATCCACTCAGCTGGCCTATGAGAGTCCATCAGCTCCTGACAATGCCACATCCACCGTGGTGCAGAATGTGCTTCTCTTTGGCCAGAACTACTCCGTCACTGCCTACAGCTTCCTCTGTTTTGGCAGCGGTGAGGCACACCGGCGCCATCTAGCCAACCTTGTGACGGTCAGTATTGTCTAACACAACACCAGAACTAACTGACTCTTGTTGTAAAACTGGCCATCTCTTGTTTAGGAGTTTCATTCACCAATTCTAGATTACATAGGGGGGTCGGTGGAAGACTTATCTAAACCTTTGGTTTTCGGCCGCTACGACCCGGGATCGAATCCCACATTGATTACTTTTTTCTAATTAAAAAAATGCTCCAATGACCCCGGATTCTTGCAAAAGTCCAACTCCACCAGCAGGTGCAAGTACCCAAACAGGCTCTGGCATATTTGTAAGTGTAAAAGTCAAACTCGTTTCACATGTGTAGACATATGGTGCACTTACAGTAAAAGCAGTCGTTAACTAACCACTGTGATTATCATGGCCTGTACCACATGTACTAGGGATAATAAAAAAAAAAGATCAAATAGCACCTGCAGCTCCATTTTGGCTTGCATTAGGTACACTAAACAAGACCCTTGCCTGCTGCTTATCATCAAACAACTCGAGCAACATGGACTCATGAAATTCGTGTAATCTTTACACAATGGGATAAGAAACAATAATAGATAAGATAGGAAAGTGCTCTTTCTAAAAAAAGTATACAACATGTTTAAAAAGAGTTCAACGTAGACTAGAATTGGATTAGGATGTTGAAGAAAAAGTACTTTCTTTTAGCTTGGATTATGTACACTTGAACTTAGTCCAGTAGAACTACCTCTCTGTAAATGACACCTAGTTGCAGAGCCAAAGTGTCCTTTAGGGAGAGTTGTCCTCTTACTGCAGAGACTAATTTGTAAAGAGGGAAATTTTGGCGATGAAAAGTGTCCGTTGTAGAGAGGTGTCCTCTAGTGGGAGTGTCCTCTCATGGAGGTTGTTCTACTGTAGAGAGGTGTCCTCTCATGGAGTATGTTCTACTCTAGAAAGATGTCCTCTAGTGTGAGTGTCCTCTCATGGAGGTTGTTCTACTGTATTATAGAAAGAGAGTATATTTTCTGGGGAAAAAGTCAAGGTTCTTTTGATCATTCATTTTTTATGCTGGCTGTCAGTGAGCAACAATCAAGAGGTGTTTCTTTTTTCTTTATACAGTAGAACACATCAAGGTAATAAGACCCAATCCAAATAAATAGTGTGTGACGTTTCGGTAACAGCATTGTTACCATCTTCAGACAAAGGTAATGAGAAATTATACCACAGCATGTTTTAGATAGTTACTGTATCTTCTTCTTAGCTGCTATCTTGTTTACACATTTGATAACAGTAACTATTTAAAACATGCTGTGGTATAATTTCTCATTATTACTTTTGTCTGAAGATGGTAACAATGCTGTTACCGAAACGTTATACACTATTTATTTATTTGGATTAGGCCTTATTACCTTGTAAGTAGAACACTTTTTTAATTCAATCTTTTTTTTTTTTTTACAAATCTCAATCTGCCTATTCACACTGATGGACAAGCAATAAGGAAGTGGAAAGTCTTTACTTTAATACAGTTTTAGAGCTCTTATAAGTTTTTTTTTTTTTTGCTTATCTCTAGTACACGTGGTACAAGCTATGATAATCATGGTGAGTAGAAGTAGGCAACTGCTTTTACTGTAAGTACACCACATGTCTACACATGTGAAAAGCAGTTCGACTTTTGCACTTACAAATGTGCCAGAGGCCTGTTTGGTTACTTGCACTTTTAAAAAGTAATCCAGTGGGTTAAATAGACTAAACTGCTTGAAGGGTTCACCACTGATGAGCCAAGCCTTCCCAACATTTGTACGATCGCAGTAAGGACAGTAGAAGATTTGTTTTATTCGAAAAATATAAAAATTGTTGCTTTAATACAGTTCAACCTCGCTTTAGCAGACACCCCGCTAGCGGACACCTCTCTACAAAGGACAGTTTTCATTTACAAAATAACCATTTTTACTATTTAATAACTCTCTAGTAAGAGGACACCTCTGCATACCTAGCTGCACATGGCGTCTGTTCCTCATGTCAGAGGCGGCCATTTCTTTTGGAGCTAAGTTGGTCTGCCACTGAGTAGTGCTCCCAGTCTTAATGACGAAGGCAGACGCTTTCTACTTCACCCAGTCATGATGGTCACAACTTCAAGGGTCACAACTTGATATCCTAATATGATTGAGTGGAGATAAGAAAGAAGAAGAAGAGGACACCTCTCCCTAAAGGACACTTTGGCTCTGTAACTAGGTGTCCTTTACAGGGAGGTTCTACTGTAGTTTTATTTTGTATATAGAGAATGCATGTTATATTTTCAATCTTTGTTTTATATTTGGAAAATTTTCACCGGCCCGTTGTGTATCAGCATCCCCTGACAAACGAGGACATTGTCGACCCCTGCATGCCCAAAGATCTGAGTATGAACTTCACAGCGGAGTATCTCTTCTACCACGTCTGTACCAACTGCTCCATGTGGCGGAACCTCAGCATCCCCTTGGTGAGTTATCTTCTGTGACACATCCTTGGTCAGATCAAATATGCAAAATAAACTCTGAGAGAAGAATTACAAAAACAAGATTCAGACAAAACACTACAAAGGAATGACAATACATCCAGATGGCACAAGAAACTATAGGACATGCAACAACTGTCCTGGTGTGGAACTAACACCTACCTACATATTCTCATGCCCAGCAATGGTCGCAGCCTTGCTGAAAATCGACATGGACCCAGAGCAGCAGCTTTACACATCCAAGATAGTGGACATTGCTGCTGCTATGATAGAGATGCATGGAGACATCTGAGGTTCTTCATTGGACACGACAACAACAACCTTGGTCTGAAGCTATAAATAGAGCTCTGCTTTTGCCGGCTCCAAGCCCGGATAAAAAGGAGAAGAGAGAGCAGTAACAAGCTCGCTAAAAAACCTGGGCTCAGTTTGCCTGGCTGATAGTACTCTGTAAAGACTCCAGGGATACAGGATGTACTATGTTAGGAGCGGCTGTATATGGCATCTGTTCCTCATGTCAGAGGTGGACATTTCATATTAGAGCTAATTCAGTGGCCTGCTACTGAATGGTGCTCCCAGTCTTAACCCTTAACTGGACAGATGGATTTTTCTTACGTAACTGGATGGGTTGGGTTGATTCAACCCACTTATGTAACTTAATGAAATAAGCGCTAAATGATGATTTAAATCAATATTCACAAATATATCCAATGAATACAAATGTTAATATCTAGATTTCGACTTTTAAAAATTCTTAATATAATCTATTTACAGTTTCACAAATTATAAGAAATGTTTTTGCAAATGCTTAGTTGACATACAGAGCAAAGGTTTTTTTTTACCGTGTCTTTTGATCGACATCTGTAGAACCTTTTTGGAGTATCAGATTGTTGTGGCATCGTAGATTCCCTTGATGTACTTGAACGATTATTCTTCTTGAATTGTCGTCTGTAATTCCAGTGGGAGAGAATTGAGATTACATGTGGCCAGGTGTTCATCAGTCAATGCTCTCCTAAGATCAACAATAAAATGTGTCTTTTCTTTTTTACCCTTTTTATCAATCTGTTTACCGATTCTCTCTCTCTCTTTTATTTTTGGGAACATAGGAGACACTAAAGTGGTTGTTCCAGAGAAACCAAAAATAGATGTTCCTGATTCTCTATTAGGGTGCGGTTGAAATTGTGGTGAATCTAAGGTTTGTTCTTTCTGATTCTTCCTAAATATGTAAGGCCATGTTCTTTCAAATTATCAACTAATTCTACTGAAGTGAACCAATTGTCTGCTGTAATATTTCTATTACTCTTCCAAAGTGTGGTCAACTAATCTCTAAAACATATATATTTTGGGCTGGCAGGGATAGTTCTCTCTGTTGACTTGATTGATAATGCTACTGATCCAAAAATGAAGTGTTATTTTATAAAAGGAAGCTAAAAATAGCAGAAGATAGAGACTCAAGTATGAGCCACAAGCTAACCCTGACAGGAAAAATTCTCATGCTTCTGGATGGCCTGGGCAGAATCCGCCCCAAATGCAAATTTAACCCCCCTCCCAAAACTGATATTTATAAATAACTAGCGGACGTACCCGGCTTCGCCCGGGTTTTACCCGAGTAAAGGTTTGTCTAACGAATCTCTCGATAATGTGAACATTTTTTCCCGGTCCCTTGAAAAATACCTGATAAGTTGAATAAAATCAATATTAATTGGTTCCCTCGGTAATTGGAAGTTAAAGGAATAGTATCTTGCCTTGGAATTGTATCATTATTCTTGTATGGACGTACCCGGCTTTGCCCAGGTTTTACCCGAGTAAAGGTTTGTCTAACGAATCTCTCAATAAAGTGAACATTTTTTCCCGGTCCCTTGAAAAATACTCGATAAGTTGAATAAAATCAATATTAATTGGTTCCCTCGGTAATTGGAAGTTAAAGGAATAGTATCTTGCCTTGGAATTGTATCATTATTCTTGTCTCGAATAAATTGCCGTGTCATCCTGAATTTTGTCTTTCCTAATTTTCTACATTACAAAATCATCATGATAATATTTAGAGCAGATTGTTGAATTATAACAGATAAATTAGAATATTTATCTTGATTATTTTATAGCGAAAAGTTATTTCAAAAATTTTATTTGCTAGAAACCTTCCCAGTACTATACTAAATAACTTCCCAAAGTTTCATGGCGTTCCAATGAGTGGTTTGGTCAGGCATAAAGGACAGACAGACACACACACACACACACATACATTCATTTTTATATATATAGATGGATGGAAATTGTTTGTATCACTGTAAAATTAGAATACATGAAAGCTGGTAGCTCTCAGTAAATGAAAAATATATATATTTTTACTATATTAAGTTTATGCATGGGCGGAATCAACCCGTCCAGTTAAGGGTTAATGACAAAGGCATTCTACTTTACCCAATCATTATGGTTGTCAAATCTCTTTTGGTGAGCTCTTTTCATCTCCTGCAGTTATCAACAAGCCCTACAAGCTTGATACCCTGATATGATTGTTGAGTGGAGATAAGAGAAAGAAGAAGAACTACCAGGTCAACATCTAGAGTTAACTTTAGGGATGTTCTCTTACCAGAGATTTACTAAATAGTAAAGATATTTGTTATTATTTTTCTTTATCCCCTTGTGCAAAAATTACACAAATTCCATGAATCCATGCTCCTCGAGCTGATCTCATAGAATGAGGTGTAGGGGTGCAGCTTTCATTAATCATGGCACCATGATCTAGGCACACTTTGGTGGGAGTCTGACTTTGCCTGTAGTTTGAGGCTGTTCCTAACATGGAAGCTTTGCTGTCAACTATAACATAAGTACAGACACAGCTACTCCGTATCCCTAGAGAGGGCCCTTGCTAAGGTCTATCAACCGGGTCAGTTGAACTCAAAATTTTTAAAGAGGTCTTTCTCCTCTTTAGTAAAGTAGAGATAGTAATTTTTTGGTGATTGAAACCTGTCCTTTGTAGAGAAGTGTCTTCTAGTGAGAGTTTTTTTTTTTTGCTTATCCCTAGTACACGTGGTACAGGCCATGATAATCATAGTGGGTAGAAGTTGGCGACTGCTTTTACTGTAAGTGCACCACATGTCTACACATGTGAAAAGCAGTTCGACTTTGCACTTACAAATGTGCCAGAGCCCCGTTTGGTTACTTGCACTCGCTGGTGGGGTTGGTTTTTGCAAGAATCGGGGGCCATTGAAACATTTTTTTTTTTAAATCAGAATAAAGTGTCCAATGCGGGAATCGAATCTGGGTTGTAGCGGTCGAAAACAAATAGTTTAGAACACCCTTCCACCGACTTAACCTATTTTATTAATACAATAGAACTACCTTTCTTTAAAGGAAAACATCTCACGAACAAAACTTAAGGAAGTGGAAAGTCTGCTGATTGTTTGTATTATTTTGAAGGAGACAGAAGTTGTTCACACTTGATTATCTCGTGTGTCTTCAATAAAGGTCACTGTAATATCTTTCAGAGTTATTGTCTGAATCCTGATATATTAATTGGATGAATACAATGATGTTTGATCAAGGTGTTCTCTATGGTTTAAATAAATTCTACAAGACTGCAGTCAGTGTTCGGAGGAGATTAATAGAATCGCCGAATGTCGTGGTCCATTTGGATGAGGAAAGTGAACTAGAACGCGGCTGATTCCACACTCGTCTTTTCAGTGATACGCTAACCTATGTACGGTGTAGCCACTGGACATGTGTCGGACCTGAAGGCTCTTGTTGGGCTCTGTGCTGCCTGGAGTATAGGAGCTCCATCTATGCTTCCTTCCTGTGGTGAATCTGTATAAGACTGGTGTTCTGTGCTGCCTGGAGTATAGGAGCTCCATCTATGCTTCCTTCCTGTGGTGAATCTGTATAAGACTGGTGTTCTGTGCTGCCTGGAGTATAGGAGCTCCATCTATGCTTCCTTCCTGTGGTAAATCTGTATAAGACTGGTGTTCTGTGCTGCCTGGAGTATAGGAGCTCCATCTATGCTTCCTTCCTGTGGTGAATCTGTATAAGACTGGTGTTCTGTGCTGCCTGGAGTATAGGAGCTCCATCTATGCTTCCTTCCTGTGGTGAATCTGTATAAGACTGGTGTTCTGTGCTGCCTGGAGTATAGGAGCTCCATCTATTCTTCCTTCCTGTGGTGAATCTGTATAAGAGTGGTGGTCTTAATAAAGCTCTATGTGTGTGTTAATCCCGATATATATGCTAAAAGGTACAACTTCCTTTAATGTTGTCCATGAGAGTAGATGTTCCTCCTCCCTATACTTCAATATTAAATAATGCCCTAAACTCTAATATAGAGAAACACTTCAAGTCCTATATATATTGAACCTGTATTGTGTGTTACCTCCAGGACAAGCAGTACACCTTCCGTGGGAGCAGCCAGAGCCAGGTCTGTCACCAGGCTCTGGACCAGCTGTTCCAGGAGGACTACTGCCGTAAGACAGTCGGGTGTGAGCTGTGCTTTCCTGTGCCTGAGGCTGTGGACACGTCGTTGCCCTACCTGGTGAGATACCTCTCTGGTGGTGGTGGTGCGGTTGGTGTTGTTACCTCTTTAATAACAACAGCTTGGTTATAACATCTGTCAATGAACAAAACTGCCGTTGAGCATGGGGTTGTCTAAAGGGGTTACAATAACAATCTCTTTCAAATGAAAATGCTAAACACAAGGTAATAAGACCAAATCCAAATAAATAAATAGTGTGTGACGTTTCGGTAACAGCGTTGTTACCATCTTCAGACTTTTGTCCAGTACTTTTGTCTGAAGATGGTGACAACGCTGTTACCGAAACGTCACACACTATTTATTTATTTGGATTTGGTCTTATTACCTTATGTTTATAATCTACTAGCCGAATGACCCGGGCAACGCCCGGGTTTTACCTGATTAAATGTTTTATTAAAATACTATTCTTTACAATTATAAATTGGCGTCGTGGATGGCACTCTTTTGAAACGTCCCGCTTCAATCTTTGTGTGTTTTTAACCCTTAACTGGACGGGTGGATTTTTCTTACGTAACTGGACGGATTGGGTAGATTCAACCCACCTATGTAACTTTATGAAATAAGCGTTAAATAATGATTGAAATCAATATTTAAAAAAATATTTAATTAATATATAGTTAATATACAGATTTTGACTTTTAAAAATTCTGAATATAATCTATTTACAGTTTTCAAAAATTATAAAAAAATGTTATTGCAAACGCTTAGTTGACCTACAGAGCAAAGGGTTTTTATTTTTTACTGCGCTTTTTGATGGACCTTTTTGGAGTATCAGATTGTTGTGGCATCGTAGATTCACTTGGTTTACTTGAACCATCATTCTTCTTGAATTGCTGTATGTAATTGCAGTGGGAGAGAATTGAGATTACGTGTGGCCAGGTGTTCATCAGTCAATGCTCTCCCAAGATCAACAATAAAATGACTCCTTTCTTTTTACCTTTTTTATCAATCTGATTACCGATTTTCTTTATTTGTTTTTTTTTTTGGGAACATAGGAGACACTAAAGTGGCTGTTCCAGAGAAACCGAAAATAGAGGTTCCTGATTCTCTATTAGGGTGCGGTTGAAATTGTGGTGAATCTAAGGTTAGTTCTTTCTCATCGTTCCTAAATATGTAAGGCCATGTTCTTTCAACTTATCAACTAATTCTACTGAAGTGAATCAATTGTCTGCTGGAATATTTCTTCCAAAGTGTGGTCGACTAATCTCTAAAACATATATATTTTGGGTTGGCAGGGATAGTTCTCTCTGTTGACTTGATTGATTATTCTACTTATCCAAAGAAAGAAGTGTTATTTTATAAAAAGGAAGCTAAAAATAGCATAAGATAGAGACTCAAGTATGAGCCACGAGCTAACACTGACACGAAAAATTCTCACGCTTCTGGACGGGCTGGGCGGAATCCGCCCACACATGCAAATTTAACCCCCCTCCCAAAACTTAAATTTATGAACGATGGATGGAAAATGTTTGTATCACTGTAAAATTAGAATACATGAAAGCTGGTAGCTCTAGGTAAACAAAAAATATATTTTTTTCCTATATTAAATTTATGCATGGGCAGAATCTACCCAACCCGTCCAGTTAAGGGTTAAAATACAAAAATAAAAATGTAAATTTTCACAACGATATTTGAAAATTGTATTATTTAGATTTTTTGTATGAATATATTTTAAATCTGATATATACATAAAATGATATGATAATGATAGCAAGTGATTTCTTGTTCCTACCCTGTCATTACGTCACTCAAGGTCACCCTCGCGCCACGTGGTGGTGCAGCAAACGGTGACACCTGAATGGCGCTCTCCTATTGGCTCGCTATGATCACGCCACCAAAAGCAAACGGTGACAGAACGCATGACGCTGATAACTGTATATAGAATAATCCAAATTGTGCATTATAAAATGAAAATGTTTTTATTAGGCATATGTTTGAAATACAAAATATAAGAGAGAGGTAACAGAGTGTTGACACTGCGAGATCACCAGAGAGTCTTGTATCATAATGATGAACACACGAGGCTTGCAGCAAGCTTCCTGCCGAAACCTATCTCAGCCGCATTTGGGAAACTTGTTTATCATCCAAGTGAAAATAAAATAGGTTTCTGCCTGTTTGTTCCGTAATCCTTTAGTTGCCTTCAAATACAGGGCTGTTTTTCAGTGACAACATCATTGTCTTAACTGTGGTTATAGCAAATGATAAGGCACAATTTGGATTATAGATTATTAACAAAAGGTAATAAGACCAAATCCAAATAAATAAATAGTGGGTGACATTTCGGTAACAGAGTTGTTACCATTATCAGACAAAAGTACTGATTGAGAAAATATAGCACAGCTTCTTCTGTCTATCTTCTTCTTATCTGCTATCTTGTTTACACACTTGATAACAGTAACTATTTAAAACATGCTGTGGTAAAATTTCTCATTCAGTACTTTTGTCTGAAGATGGTAACAACGCTGTTACCGAAATGTCACACACTATTTACTTATTTAGATTTGGTCTTATTACCTTTTGTGGTTCTGATAATGATATGGAATCTTGGTTCTAAGTGATAGTACCAAAGATGAATTATACTAGAACCTCTCTGGTGGAAATAGTACACCTCATTATAACACCAACTTGGTTATAACATCATTGTCTTAACTGTGGTTATAATCTTATCTCCACTCAATCATATTAGTGTATCAAGCTTGTTTTTTTTTTTTTTTGCTTATCCCTAGTACACGTGGTACAGGCCATGATAATCATGGTGGGTAGTTAGCGACTGCTTTTTACTGTAAGCGCACCACATGTCTACACATGTGAAAAGCAGTTCGACTTTGCACTTACAAATGCCAGAGCCCCGTTTGGTTACTTGCACTCGCTGGTGGGGTTGGACTTTTGCAAGAATCGGGGGCCATTGGAGCATTTTTTTTTTTTTTTAAACAGAAAAAAGTGTCCAATGCGGGAATCGAACCCGGGTCCTAGTGGTCGAAAACCAAACGGTTTAACCAGCCTTCCACCGACCCCCCATCAAGAACTCGAGATGGTGTCTGCTGGAGATGAGTAGAGCTCATCAAAGGAGATTTGACATCTATAATGACTGGGTGCATTTGCCTTTTTCATTAAGACTGGGAGCACTACTCAGTAGCAGGCTGACTTAGCTCCAATATGAAATGGCCTCCTTTGACATGAGGAACAGATGCCATGTGCAGCCGCTCCTAATGTGCAGCTGCTCATCCTGTATCTCTGGAGCCCCTACAGGGTACTATCAGCCGGGCCAGCTGAGCCCAGGTTTTTTAGCAAGCTTGTTACTGCTCCCCCTCCTCCTTTTTCCCCCTGGGCTTGGGATCGGCAAAGGGGAAGTTACCCTTGAGTATAGGTGTTGTTCTTTACAGAGAGGTATTTTTCTACTGCTCTTTCTCTCTGTTAATGTCAGTAGTAATATTCACTTAACAGTGTCATAGAGGATTGTTGAGTGTATTCCAGTGATAAGACTGATGTAACCAACTCTGGGAGGAATTCTTGTAGACTCCCATTATTGATGCATCCATCCAGTAGCTGTCCCATCTACCAACCATCTTAGTGTGACTGTGTGACCAGGCTTTCTCCACCTACACCTATGCCTACAACTTCCTGAATGTGACCAACAGCTCCCTGGCAGCATTTATCCAGGCCACCGACACACTCTGTAGCATGAACTGGGAGGAGGTAACTGATGCTCTACTATATACACCTGTGTATAGCACCCCTTCTAAATAGTTCCTTCCTCTCTATAGCTCCTGATTTTAAATACGTAGTACGATGTGATTTACATTAAAAGTGACCTCAAGGTAATAAGACCAAATCCAAATAAATAAATAGTATGTGGCATATCGGTAACAGGGTTGTTACTATCTTCAGACAAAAGTACTGAATGATAAATTTTACCACAGCAAGTTTTAAATAGTTGATTTAAATACTATTTAAACCATGCTTTGGTAAAATTTCTCATTCAGTACTTTTGTCTGAAGATGGTAACAACGCTGTTACCGAAACGTCACACACTATTTATTTAGATTTGGTCTTATTACCTTGTGTTTATAAACTATAATCCAAATTGTGCCTTATCATTAAAAGTGAACTGTCTATAACACCACCTCTCTATAACACCCTATTTTGGTGGGTCCCAAGAGGGGGCGCTATAGACAGGTTTAGCTGTTTTTGTTATAAAAATTATTTCAAATTTATAGTTTCTAAAACAAACTACTCAGTAAAGTTGACCACCAGATGTTACAGTTTATCCTAAATAAGCCCATTGTTGTTGTTTTATTTTGGATGCACCAGTCTTATCTTCCCTGGCCTGGGGAATCTAACCTTTTGAACAACCTTAGTGGCGTGCAGCACCTTGGTACTTTGCTACAGTGTATTGAGGTTTGTCTGCTTGCTATATCCATTTTTGGGCTCGAAAATCATGCACTTTGGTTAGTAGCCCATTAAACCATATTCTTTCTCTTTTATTTTGGCCGGCTCAAATCTTTTGTAAATATGTAAATAGGTAATCTCTTTTATTTTATTTTCAACACCCGAAGTCAGGTATTATTTCATCCTTTATTCACAAGGTAATAAGACCAAATCCAAATTAATAAATAGTGTGTGACGTTTCGGTAACAGCGGTGTTACCATCTTCAGACAAAAGTACTGAATGAGAAATTTTACCACAGCATACATTCAGTACTTTTGTCTGAAGATGGTAACAACGCTGTAACCGAAACGTCACACACTATTTATTTATTTGGATTTGGTCTTATTACCTTGTGTTTATAATCTATAATCCAAATTGTGCCTTATCATTCATCCTTTATTATGTTCATCAGCTTAATTAAAGCAAAGTGTGGTTAAAACTGTTGTTATCCACTATGTTCTTGCACCAAAAATATCAGATAATAATTATATTTCTCATCTCAAAATATTTAATATTTCCACGTGGAAAAATAGGAAAGACAAACTTCAGGTTAAGGTGGCAGTTTATTTAAGGCAAGAACAAAACTATGAATGACAAACAAAAGCAATGAGGTAAGTTTACAGAGTAGCAAAATATAAACATAAAAATTGATACTCTGTTAATAAAAAATACTTTGGTACATAGCTCCTTCCCTATTAGAGCTTTGACTCACAGCTTGCAATTATTGTAGATACTGACATAGATCTGACGTGCTTCTGCCAAGAATTCCATCAGAGTCTTGGAACTTTGTCCCTGGTACCTTTGCTTCCTTTTTCTTGCGGCGTGAAGAGTGGCTTTGTCGTCGTATCATCTATAGGGACATCGTCATCTTGGAGGGAAATCTTGGCTTTAAAATGGCGGTGGAATCCTTGAGCCAGTCTCTGAAAATGTAGATCACAGCACCAATGGTCTTCTCGGCGACCTTCAGTTTGTCTTCCCTAATTTACCCAGCATCTCCACCAAAATGCCACATGGAAAATTGAAAATTAGGGGAGACAAACTTCAGGTTGACACAGCAATTTATTTACATGGCAATATAATAAAAGCCGATAGAATTAAAATAATAGTGTTCCATTTATACACCAGTCTCTCATGAGAGGCTCTTGGATAAACATGGTCTTTCCTGGAGGTAGTCTCTCATCAGAGATTTTGATCATGTTGTGCCAAGTCTTTCAACCCAAACAGAATCTCTAATGAGAAATCACACCCTAGAAACAATGGCTAAAACAGAGTCTTTCCAGAGGTGGTCTCATATCAGACACTTGCTCTCAAGTTTAACCAACTATATTTCAAAATATAGTGGAAAACCTTGTAATAACAGCTTCTTTCATAACAGCAATATGGTTATAAGATTATAATTCTAAGGTCTCAATTGTGTTTTAACTGTGGTTATAGCAACAATTTAAACCAATGCATACAAAAAAATAAATATCCAAACAAAATACAGGAGTCAACATCCCATCATTGGTATCTGGACCAAAAGCCTGGAGCTATTCTGGAATGTGGGATGAACTGACAGGCAGCAACCTGTATTTCCAGGGTCAAAAATGACCATACAATACCGCTCTTTTTCCAGGATGGTGTCTAGACCCTATCACAATGCACCAACTGCAGGTCCAAAGCAGCCTCACTAGACCATTTCTTTGAATGCATGGAAGCCTCAAGACAGGACCTGTATTCCAAATCTACCAAGATTGTGAATTCTTCTTATTATTTCTTATCTTCACTCAATCATATTTGGGTATCAAGCTTGTAAAGCTTGAGACTTTTGATGGTGTCTGCCGGGGAACAACCATCATGACTGGGTGAAGTAGAATGCATCTGCCTTTGTCATTAAGATTGGGAGCACTACTCAGTGGCAGGCCGACTTAGCTCAAAAGAAATGGCCGCTTCTGACATGAGGAACAGACGCCATGTGCAGCCGCTCCTAACACGGAGTACAAACACTGCTCATCCTGTATCCCTGAATTAGGAGCCCTTACAGGGTACTATCAGCCGGGCCAGCTGAGCCCAGGTTTTTTAGCGAGTTTGTTACTGCTCTTCCTCCTCCTTTTTCATCCGGGCTTGGGACTGGCAAAGGCGGAGTTGTGAATTTAATCCATGGATATAGTCTCCATGACCTTGTAAACAAAAACCAATATAAACCTCTTTAAGTCCTAAGTGATGTTGCAAGGCTGTATTGTACACAAGGTGACATGTCCAGGTGAAGGAGTTGCCGGCAGACATCAGGTACCTCAGCTTGTACTGCTTCGATGCCTGGTACATCCACCATGTGCTGGTGGACAAGTACGGCTTCACAGCTGCCACCTGGCCCAACATCCTCTTCCAGGATAGGGTGAGTCATCTAGTACACTAGTCATCCTTGTGGAATAGGCTTCACAGCTGCCACCTGGCCCAACATCCTCTTCCAGGATAGGGCGAGTCATCTAGTACACTAGTCCTCTCTGTGGAATAGGCTTCACAGCTGCCACCTGGCCCAACATCCTCTTCCAGGATAGGGTGAGTTATCTAGTACACTAGTCCTCTCTGTGGAATAGGCTTCACAGCTGCCACCTGGCCCAACATCCTCTTCCAGGATAGGGTGAGTCATCTAGTACACTAGTCCTCTCTGTGGAATAGGCTTCACAGCTGAAAACATCTTGTTAGGGAACCCTTGCCACGGAAAAATAAAATTACTTTCAGAGACAGTAGCCAAAAAATAAAATAAATAAGAACTGGAGGATCCCACCTAAGCACAGTTGGTACAGTGGAGTGAACCCAGGAGGAGCTCCGAACCTCAGACAGCATCAAACAACACTAGCAAGATTTAGAACAGGCCATCTCAAGCCATTGAAGATAGAAAATAATAACAAAATCTACCCCACCTGCCCAAAATATAGCTTGGCACCTGCAGCTCCAGAACACATTTTGGCTTGTATTAGATGCACTAAACAAGACCTTTGGGGGAGGCTGCTGCTTATCATAAAGCAGCTCGAGGAGCATGAACTCGTGGAATTCGTGTAATCTTTACACAAGGGGATAAGAAACAACAATAACTATCTTTATCCATAGGAGCTTTGGTAGAATTGGCTGAAGTATCATAGAAAGAAAGTCTTTTTCTCTTCCACACTTCCTAGCCTGGCAGTAACATGGTCAGCTCCTTGATTTTGCTTTAGAAGACTGGGAGCGAGGCTTCAAGTCCTGTTGCCATGTTTTGGTGTGTGTGTGTTCTTCCATTTTGCTTTAAAAAAAAAATACTTCCTTTAATGTTATAAACGCCTTAAATTTTATTTGAAAACATGGATAAAGTACAAGAAAACACACACACAAAGAAGAAATAAATATTTTAAGTATATTTTGCACTAATCATATCTCTCCTTATTCCTCATATTTCCCTCTATATGAAAAAATAATAGAAAAATAATAAGTGGGTCAGGTGTTGATATTAAAAATAAAAAGGCATATCATGACCAGGAGCACATGTGCTTTTCAGAAGGCAGAGCGCTATTTGGTGGAACAGAAATCAACTAATCATTGATTTAGCCTGATAAAGCACAATTTGGATTATTCTATATACAGTTACGAGCGTCATTCCTCATCTCCTAATCAATAATCAGTCATCAGTTTTCATCTCTGTCACCGTTTGCTTTTTTTTTGGAATGGCGCCCTCCTATTGGTTGGCTACGGTCATGCCACCTTTGCCCCCCCCCCACTCGCTTTGCTGTTTTTGTAACTACTGTGTTGGAGCGGGTCGCTCCTTAAATAATCTATTGTTAACAATACCTCATTATAGGTCCGCAAATATCGAAAGTATAGGTGTAAGTACTGATTGTGTAACACTATGTTGTATAGCATATTATTGGAACGGCCGATATACATGCCCGACATATAACGACAGATAAAGCACATAGGCTATAGTTATTAACTAACATATGCAATTATTTAAGGCGCCAATTTATAATTGTAACAAATAGTATTTGAATCAAAACATTCAATCGGGTAAAACACGGGTGTTGCCCGGGTCATTCGGCTAGTAGATTATAAACACAAGGTAATAAGACCAAATCCAAATAAATAAATAGTGTGTGACGTTTCGGTAACAACGCTGTTACCAAAACGTCACACACTATTTATTTATTTGGATTTGGTCTTATTACCTTGTATTGATTTAGCCTGTTCCCTGATATTAGGCCAACCCAATTTCTTGGTAAATCAAGAAAAGCCATCCACGAAAAGCACATGTGCTCCTGGTCAGGATATGCCTTTTTATTTTTAATTTATCTATATATAAATGGAGATTTTGCAGAGAGGAAATTGGTCTATATGTCATTGACTTGAGTCTACTAGTTTTCAATTTTAAAGGGAGAGGTGCCTTATTTGGTACTTTAATACCATCCTCCATCAACTTTGTTATATTCTAGCCTGAAAATCGGCCCTTGTAACTTCATTAGCTTAAACATCTTTTTGGCCAATTTGATTTCATAACTCTTCTGTAGGATGTCCTAAGTGACGGTGGTATAGCATAGCTGTCTTCCAAGCAGTTGACCTGGGTTCGATTCCTGGCCATAGAAATTTTTTCTAAAGATCTCTGGGAAAACCCCAGGACTATAATAGAAAAGCTGAGACAATGGAACCTAATGGAGATCATTTTAAATGACTTGAGGAATAAACAACAACAACAACAGGATGTCCTGAAATTGAGCCGTCCCTGTACTGATGAGGACTAAAGCCAGAAAACTTGGTATACAGCTTGTTGGGTTTTGTCTGAAATTTCCCTAAACTGGTGTTGAGGCACATTCTTCATCAATAAAATCTGTAACAAATAAATTTATTGACAATATGTTTCTTTTCAATAATATCATCAAATATTATCTCTACAGACCTTACTGCAATGATAGAAGTTATTGAACGAGAGTGCTTGGCTCATCAGTAATGTACCCTCTCAGCGGTTTGGCCAAATTAATCTCCAGACTGATCTACTATTATATTGAATTGGTTTGGGATATAAACCCTGTATATACTATGGAAGGCAGCTTAGGGATGTTTTAGTGAACCTATGGGCATAAGCTTATAGGTCTGTAGAGGTTTTCATTCATCGTCACTACAATTATGTTCAGTACAGATGAACTTTACCAACAATTATTTCAGAATTGGCTATATTGTTGTTTCTTATCCCCTTGTGTAAAGATTACACGAATTCCATGAGTTCATGCTTCTTGGGCTGTTTTATGATAAGCAGCAGCCTCTCCCAAAGGCCCTGTTTAGTGCATCTAATGCAAGCCAAAATGTGTTCTGGAGCTGCAGGTGCCAAGCTACATTTTGGGAAAGTGGGGTAGATTTTGTTGTTATTTTCTATCTTCAATATTTTGAGATGGCCTGTTCTAAATCTTGTAAGTAAGAATTGCCTATATGGTTGGAGGAATATTGATAGATTTACCTACAGGTTTATGAAGGTACATCAAGTTGCATACTATACCGCATCTTCCCACTGTTAGGTGTCCCAGAATGTCATCTCTGGTCAGATGGTGACAGCAGGACAGTGTATGTACCATACATACTTACATACCGTACATACAACTTGACATATCTTCATAAACCTGTGGGTAAATCTATCAATCTTCCTCCAACTATATAGCCAATTCTGAAATAAATATTTTAAGTATCTTTGACACTAATCATATATCTCCTTTTTCTTGTATTTCTATCTCTTTATTTATATATTGATGGAAATCTTGCCAGGAGGAAATTGGTCTATTTGTCACTGGCTTGAGTCTTCGAGTTTGCAATTTTAATGTTTTAATTTGTTGTATTCTAGCTTGAAAATCAGCCTTTGCTACTTCATCAGCTTAAACACTGTAAATATTGAATAAAATGTATTTTTTTAGTGTATGTTTAAAGGGAGAGGTGCCTCCTGTATAACGAGGCTGTGTGACACCAGGTGGGAGATGTGGAGGTAGGCTGGGCCCTGGGGTACATGATCCAACAGACCAGCTGGCTGCCGGCTGACCCCACTCAGTCCGCCCCACTACTGGCTCCATCCACCTACGCCATCCTGTGCTTCGTGTTGATCCTGGTGTTGTGCGTGGGACTGGGCCACTGTTATCTCTACGTGGTCACACGACCACGGCGCGGTTACTCCACCTTCTCCTCCCCCAACAACATGTGACATTTGAAGTAACATCATTGTACCATTCTGTCCCTGGTTTATAACAGCAGGATTCACCTGTTGACAAGACTTTGATATCAACTACTACCCTCCCATTGAGACAACGTTGCCACCTAACTTTCACGACTTCCACTAACCTGGAGTTTTCTGGCTCAAAATATATCTAGTCCCTGAAGTAACATTTTTATATAAACCATGTCCTGAGACTATATGCACAGTTGTCTCCAATAAACCACCATAACTTAAAACAATAGCGCCAAATTCTGTCTCTCCTGGAGGTAGTGGTCTTTTATCAGAGACATTTTTACATTGACCATGTCCTGTGACTAGATAGACAGTTGTCTCCCAATACTGACCATAACCTAAAAACATAGCGCCAAATTCTGTCTCTCCTGGAGGTAGTGGTCTTTTATCAGAGACATTTTTACATTGACCATGTCCTGTGACTAGATAGACAGTTGTCTCCCAATACTGACCATAACCTAAAAACATAGCGCCAAATTCTGTCTCTCCTGGAGGTAACGGTCTCTTATCAGAGACATTTTTACATTCACCATATTCTGTTTGACTAGATAGACAGTGGTCTCCTAATAATGGCCATAACCTAAAAACATAGCACCAAATCCTGTCTCTCCTGGAGGTAGTGGTCTCTTAGCAAAGACTATGTTTTCAATAAATACTCCCTTGTATCAATATTGAGTAAAATCAACAGGCCTCCAGGGAAAAGTATCTTTTTAAAACACTTTTATTCTCTAGCTTTCAGGCACAAACACCCTTCTACAAGAGAAAATGTGCTCGGCGTCCGTGCCCAAAAGCTAGAGAATAAAAATGTTTTGAAAAGATACTTTTCCCTGGAGGCCTGATTAATTTTACTCAAAGACTGTTGTTGTTGTTTCTTATCCCCTTGTGTAAAGATTACACGAATTCCATGAGTCCATGTTCCTCGAGCTGACTCAAAGACTGTGTTTGGGTTGAAAGACTCCTCATGACATAATTGGCAGTCTCTGATGAGAGACCACCTCTAGGAGAGACCTAGTTTAACAATATCATTAGTCTCCTAGGACTCTAATGTACCACTGTGAAGAGACAATCACCAAAGTTGTGTCATTTCCGCAATCCTGCCTCTAATGATCTAGTCCCATAGACAATTGTGTGTTTTAATTAATATAATACAGCAGGTTTCTGGGGATAAGTTTCAATTTACTAATGTAATCTCAAGCTCTCAGGTATCTCTGTCCTTATACAGGAGTACATAAAACAAATAATAATAAACATGCTGTTATATACAATAGAACTACCCTGTAAAGGACAACACCTAATTGCAAAGCCAAATTGTCCTTTAGGGAGAGGTGTCCTCTTACTGGAGAGTTGCTAAATTGTTAAAATGGTTATTTCGTAAATGAAAACTGTCCTTTGTAGAGAGGTGTACTCTAGCGTGATGGTCCTCTCATGGAGGTTTTACTGTATTAACAAATTATATATACAGTTAAACCTGTCTATAGCACCCCCTCTAAGTAGCACTTCCCTCTATATAGCGCCCGATTTTAAATACGTAGTACGATGCGATTTACATTAAAAGTGACCTATCTATAGCACCCCCTCTCTATAGCATCCTATATTGGTGAGTCCCAAGAGGGGGCGCTATAGACAGGTTTAACTTATATTGTTCTGAAAATAGATCAATCCATATCTAAACATATATATATATTGTTGCATCAAGTTGCAGCTTTGCAGGGTCATCTCGGTGTTATACATGTTTCCTGAGCTGGTTTCCATACTCAAAGCAAATAAATAAAATTAAATAAAAATAAATTACCTTTTAAAGTTATTGTGTTTATTTATTCGTTGTCTTCCTCGTAGGTCGCAATCCGCAGTCTTGGTCTAGGTCCTCTCTCGCGTCAATAAACAATCAAGATATATGTACAATATTACAAAAGGAATGAATCTATAAAAAGGAATGATGATAATCTAAATAATCTGTTTTTAATAAATATTAAATATCATAGAATATTTTGAATAAATGTAGGGCGCATTAAAATTGATGCAACAATATATATATATATAATTTGTTATTATCTAATGGTGTGTTAATTATTATTTGTTTCATGAACACCTGTAGAAGGGCAGAGATGCTGAAAGCTTGAGAGATTACATTAATAAAAAGAAACACCAGAAACCTGTTGTCTATATATCCAGGAGATTTATATCAAATAAATGTATTTACCTTTTTTCCCTCTTTATCTTAACTTGACTTAGATCTATAACAAATCCTTTATGATATAATCATATATAGAAATGTGTGACTTCATGTTTTATAAATCATATCTGAGTGTTATCATTGTTTATTGAAGATGCTGGGATGGACCTCTTGTTCCATGATGTTACCCTGGGTTTCATTGAGCAATATTGTTAAAAGTTATTCAAATCGATATACAGTAGAACCTCCCTTTAAAAGATTCCTAATTGCATAGAAAAATTGTTTATGGAGAGGTGTCCTCTTACTGGAGAGTTGCTAAATAGTAAAAATGGTAATTTTGCGAATGAAAACTGTCCTTTGTAGAGAGGTGTCCTCTAACATGAGTGTCCTCTCATGGAGGTTCTACTGTTAATTGTTAATTTTTTTAATTACCCTGGGTTAACTACTCTTTGGGAGAGGCCGCTGCTCATCATAAAACAGCTCGAGGAGCATGAACTCATGGAATTCGTGTAATCTTTACACAAGGGGATAAGAAACAACAACAACAACAACTCTTTTAAGTTTTAATGCAATTTTTTGTTTGTTTATTTTCCTCTTTGTTTGTTGTCCATTTATGTGTGCTTACTTATGGATCATATACATATATATGTGGTATATATATATTTACCTATATGTAAATATATTCATTTGATCTCTCTCTCTCTTCTACATGATGACAAGTGAAGCCTATGCAAATTCTCAAAATTTTGTCTCTATTTCATCTATATATGAGAGTTGTTTTAATTTTTTATTATTATTGTTTTAATTGAATGAGAAAAAAGTTTTTTTTATACATAAAAGTGCATCATTAAAAAAAATTAAAACCATATTGTTCTCAAAGAATCTTCTTTATAGGATTTGTTTTTGATAATAAAAAAGTTTTATAAATGAAGTGTGATTTTTGTATGGAGGAACAACATAAACAATTTATCTTAGAGGACATGTGCATTAGTCAATTTTATGTGATTATAGAACATTTTAAAGAATAATTCAATCTGAAAGTGTCTCAATGTAATAAAATTGACCTCTACACTATCTCCCTCCTTCAGTGCCTTCCTCTACTGAGGGTGGGCCACATGGTCTCTCCGTATCTCCCTCCTTCAATGCCTTCCTCTACTGAGGGTGGGCCACATGGTGTCTCCGTATCTCCCTCCTTCAGTGCCTTCCTCTACTGAGGGTGGGCCACATGGTCTCTCCATATCTCCCTCCTTCAGTGCCTTCCTCTACTGAGGGTGGGCCACATGGTGTCTCCGTATCTCCCTCCTTCAGTGCCTTCCTCTACTGAGGGTGGGCCACATGGTGTCTCCGTATCTCCCTCCTTCAGTGCCTTCCCCTACTGAGGGTGGGCCACATGGTGTCTCCGTATCTCCCTCCTTCAGTGCCTTCCTCTACTGAGGGTGGGCCACATGGTGTTTCCGTATCTCCCTCCTTCAGTGCCTTCCTCTACTGAGGGTGGGCCACATGGTCTCTCCATATCTCCCTCCTTCAGTGCCTTCCTCTACTGAGGGTGGGCCACATGGTCTCTCCGTATCTCCCTCCTTCAATGCCTTCCTCTACTGAAGGTGGTCCACATGGTCTCTCCATATCTCCCTCCTTCAGTGCCTTCCTCTACTGAGGGTGGGCCACATGGTGTCTCCGTATCTCCCTCCTTCAGTGCCTTCCCCTACTGAGGGTGGGCCACATGGTGTCTCCGTATCTCCCTCCTTCAGTGCCTTCCTCTACTGAGGGTGGGCCACATGGTGTTTCCGTATCTCCCTCCTTCAGTGCCTTCCTCTACTGAGGGTGGGCCACATGGTCTCTCCATATCTCCCTCCTTCAGTGCCTTCCTCTACTGAGGGTGGGCCACATGGTCTCACCGTATCTCCCTCCTTCAGTGCCTTCCTCTACTGAGGTGGGCCACATAGTCTCTCCGTATCTCCCTCCTTCAATGCCTTCCTCCACTGAGGGTGGGCCACATGGTCTCTCCATATCTCCCTCCTTCAATGTCTTCCTCTACTGAGGGTGGGCCACATGGTGTCTCCGTATCTCCCTCCTTCAGTGCCTTCCTCTACTGAGGGTGGGCCACATGGTGTCTCCGTATCTCCCTCCTTCAGTGCCTTCCTCTACTGAGGGTGGGCCACATGGTGTCTCCGTATCTCCCTCCTTCAGTGCCTTCCCCTACTGAGGGTGGGCCACATGGTGTCTCCGTATCTCCCTCCTTCAGTGCCTTCCTCTACTGAGGGTGGGCCACATGGTGGCTCCGTATCTCCCTCCTCAGTGCCTTCCTCTACTGAGCGTGGACCACATGGTCTCTCCATATCTCCCTCCTTCAGTGCCTTCCTCTACTGAGGGTGGGCCACATGGTCTCTCCATATCTCCCTCCTTCAGTGCCTTCCTCTACTGAGGGTGGGCCACATGGTCTCTCCATATCTCCCTCCTTCAGTGCCTTCCTCTACTGAAGGTGGGCCACATGGTCTCACCGTATCTCTCTCCTTCAATGCATTCCTCCACTTAGGGTGGGCCACATGGTCTCTCCATATCTCTCTCCTTCAATGCCTTCCTCCACTTAGGGTGGGCCACATGGTCTCTCCATATCTCTCTCCTTCAATGCCTTCCTCTACAGAGGGTGGGCCACATGGTCTCACCGTATCTCCCTCCTTCAGTGCCTTCCTCTACTGAGGTGGGCCACATAGTCTCTCCGTATCTCCCTCCTTCAATGCCTTCCTCCACTGAGGGTGGGCCACATGGTCTCTCCATATCTCCCTCCTTCAGTGCCTTCCTCTACTGAAGGTGGGCCACATGGTCTCACCGTATCTCCCTCCTTCAGTGCCTTCCTCTACTGAGGTGGGCCACATAGTCTCTCCGTATCTCCCTCCTTCAGTGCCTTCCTCTACTGAGGGTGGGCCACATGGTCTCTCCATATCTCCCTCCTTCAGTGCCTTCCTCTACTGAAGGTGGGCCACATGGTCTCACCGTATCTCTCTCCTTCAATGCCTTCCTCCACTTAGGGTGGGCCACATGGTCTCTCCATATCTCTCTCCTTCAATGCCTTCCTCCACTTAGGGTGGGCCACATGGTCTCTCTGTATCTCCCTCCTTCAGTGCCTTCCTCTACTGAGGGTGGGCCACATGGTGTCTCCGTATCTCCCTCCTTCAGTGCCTTCCTCTACTGAGGGTGGGCCACATGGTGTCTCCGTATCTCCCTCCTTCAGTGCCTTCCTCTACTGAGGGTGGGCCACATGGTCTCTCCATATCTCCCTCCTTCAGTGCCTTCCTCTACTGAGGGTGGGCCACATGGTCTCTCCGTATCTCCCTCTGTCAATGCCTTCCTCCACTGAGGGTGGGCCACATGGTCTCTCCATATCTCCCTCCTTCAATGTCTTCCTCTACTGAGGGTGGGCCACATGGTGTCACCGTATCTCCCTCCTTCAGAGCCTTCCTCTACTGAGGTGGGCCACATAGTCTCTCCGTATCTCCCTCCTTCAATGCCTTCCTCCACTGAGGGTGGGCCACATGGTCTCTCCATATCTCCCTCCTTCAATGTCTTCCTCTACTGAGGGTGGGCCACATGGTCTCACCGTATCTCCCTCCTTCAGTGCCTTCCTCTACTGAGGGTGGGCCACATGTTATCTCCGTATCTCCCTCCTTCAGTGCCTTCCTCTACTGAGGGTGGGCCACATGTTATCTCTGTATCTCCCTCCTTCAGTGCCTTCCTCTACTGAGGGTGGCCCACATGGTCTCTCCGTATCTCCCTCCTTCAGTGCCTTCCTCTACTGAGGGTGGGCCACATGGTGTCTCCGTATCTCCCTCCTTCAGTGCTTTCCTCTACTGAGGGTGGGCCACATGGTGTCTCCGTATCTCCCTCCTTCAGTGCCTTCCTCTACTGAGGGTGGGCCACATGGTCTCTCCGTATCTCCCTCCTTCAATGCCTTCCTCCACTGAGGGTGGGCCACATGGTGTCTCCGTATCTCCCTCCTTCAGTGCCTTCCCCTACTGAGGGTGGGCCACATGGTGTCTCCGTATCTCCCTCCTTCAGTGCCTTCCTCTACTGAGGGTGGGCCACATGGTGTTTCCGTATCTCCCTCCTTCAGTGCCTTCCTCTACTGAGGGTGGGCCACATGGTCTCTCCATATCTCCCTCCTTCAGTGCCTTCCTCTACTGAGGGTGGGCCACATGGTCTCACCGTATCTCCCTCCTTCAGTGCCTTCCTCTACTGAGGTGGGCCACATAGTCTCTCCGTATCTCCCTCCTTCAATGCCTTCCTCCACTGAGGGTGGGCCACATGGTCTCTCCATATCTCCCTCCTTCAATGTCTTCCTCTACTGAGGGTGGGCCACATGGTGTCTCCGTATCTCCCTCCTTCAGTGCCTTCCTCTACTGAGGGTGGGCCACATGGTGTCTCCGTATCTCCCTCCTTCAGTGCCTTCCTCTACTGAGGGTGGGCCACATGGTGTCTCCGTATCTCCCTCCTTCAGTGCCTTCCCCTACTGAGGGTGGGCCACATGGTCTCACCGTATCTCCCTCCTTCAGTGCCTTCCTCTACTGAGCGTGGACCACATGGTCTCTCCATATCTCCCTCCTTCAGTGCCTTCCTCTACTGAGGGTGGGCCACATGGTCTCTCCATATCTCCCTCCTTCAGTGCCTTCCTCTACTGAGGGTGGGCCACATGGTCTCTCCATATCTCCCTCCTTCAGTGCCTTCCTCTACTGAAGGTGGGCCACATGGTCTCACCGTATCTCTCTCCTTCAATGCATTCCTCCACTTAGGGTGGGCCACATGGTCTCTCCATATCTCTCTCCTTCAATGCCTTCCTCCACTTAGGGTGGGCCACATGGTCTCTCCATATCTCTCTCCTTCAATGCCTTCCTCTACAGAGGGTGGGCCACATGGTCTCACCGTATCTCCCTCCTTCAGTGCCTTCCTCTACTGAGGTGGGCCACATAGTCTCTCCGTATCTCCCTCCTTCAATGCCTTCCTCCACTGAGGGTGGGCCACATGGTCTCTCCATATCTCCCTCCTTCAGTGCCTTCCTCTACTGAAGGTGGGCCACATGGTCTCACCGTATCTCCCTCCTTCAGTGCCTTCCTCTACTGAGGTGGGCCACATAGTCTCTCCGTATCTCCCTCCTTCAGTGCCTTCCTCTACTGAGGGTGGGCCACATGGTCTCTCCATATCTCCCTCCTTCAGTGCCTTCCTCTACTGAAGGTGGGCCACATGGTCTCACCGTATCTCTCTCCTTCAATGCCTTCCTCCACTTAGGGTGGGCCACATGGTCTCTCCATATCTCTCTCCTTCAATGCCTTCCTCCACTTAGGGTGGGCCACATGGTCTCTCTGTATCTCCCTCCTTCAGTGCCTTCCTCTACTGAGGGTGGGCCACATGGTGTCTCCGTATCTCCCTCCTTCAGTGCCTTCCTCTACTGAGGGTGGGCCACATGGTGTCTCCGTATCTCCCTCCTTCAGTGCCTTCCTCTACTGAGGGTGGGCCACATGGTCTCTCCATATCTCCCTCCTTCAGTGCCTTCCTCTACTGAGGGTGGGCCACATGGTCTCTCCGTATCTCCCTCTGTCAATGCCTTCCTCCACTGAGGGTGGGCCACATGGTCTCTCCATATCTCCCTCCTTCAATGTCTTCCTCTACTGAGGGTGGGCCACATGGTGTCACCGTATCTCCCTCCTTCAGAGCCTTCCTCTACTGAGGTGGGCCACATAGTCTCTCCGTATCTCCCTCCTTCAATGCCTTCCTCCACTGAGGGTGGGCCACATGGTCTCTCCATATCTCCCTCCTTCAATGTCTTCCTCTACTGAGGGTGGGCCACATGGTCTCACCGTATCTCCCTCCTTCAGTGCCTTCCTCTACTGAGGGTGGGCCACATGTTATCTCCGTATCTCCCTCCTTCAGTGCCTTCCTCTACTGAGGGTGGGCCACATGTTATCTCTGTATCTCCCTCCTTCAGTGCCTTCCTCTACTGAGGGTGGCCCACATGGTCTCTCCGTATCTCCCTCCTTCAGTGCCTTCCTCTACTGAGGGTGGGCCACATGGTGTCTCCGTATCTCCCTCCTTCAGTGCTTTCCTCTACTGAGGGTGGGCCACATGGTGTCTCCGTATCTCCCTCCTTCAGTGCCTTCCTCTACTGAGGGTGGGCCACATGGTCTCTCCGTATCTCCCTCCTTCAATGCCTTCCTCCACTGAGGGTGGGCCACATGGTCTCTCCATATCTCCCTCCTTCAATGTCTTCCTCTACTGAGGGTGGGCCACATGGTGTCTCCGTATCTCCCTCCTTCAGTGCCTTCCTCTACTGAGGGTGGGCCACATGGTGTCTCCGTATCTCCCTCCTTCAGTGCCTTCCTCTACTGAGGGTGGGCCACATGGTGTCTCCGTATCTCCCTCCTTCAGTGCCTTCCCCTACTGAGGGTGGGCCACATGGTGTCTCCGTATCTCCCTCCTTCAGTGCCTTCCTCTACTGAGGGTGGGCCACATGGTGGCTCCGTATCTCCCTCCTCAGTGCCTTCCTCCACTTAGGGTGGGCCACATGGTCTCTCCATATCTCTCTCCTTCAATGCCTTCCTCCACTTAGGGTGGGCCACATGGTCTCTCCATATCTCTCTCCTTCAATGCCTTCCTCTACAGAGGGTGGGCCACATGGTCTCACCGTATCTCCCTCCTTCAGTGCCTTCCTCTACTGAGGTGGGCCACATAGTCTCTCCGTATCTCCCTCCTTCAATGCCTTCCTCCACTGAGGGTGGGCCACATGGTCTCTCCATATCTCCCTCCTTCAATGTCTTTCTCTACTGAGGGTGGGCCACATGGTGTCTCCGTATCTCCCTCCTTCAATGTCTTTCTCTACTGAGGGTGGGCCACATGGTGTCTCCGTATCTCCCTCCTTCAATGCCTTCCTCCACTGAGGGTGGGCCACATGGTCTCTCCATATCTCCCTCCTTCAATGTCTTTCTCTACTGAGGGTGGGCCACATGGTCTCTCCGTATCTCCCTCCTTCAGTGCCTTCCTCTACTGAGGGTGGGCCACATGGTCTCTCTGTATCTCCCTCCTTCAGTGCCTTCCTCTACTGAGGGTGGGCCACATGGTGTCTCCGTATCTCCCTCCTTCAGTGCCTTCCTCTACTGAGGGTGGGCCACATGGTGTCTCCGTATCTCCCTCCTTCAGTGCCTTCCTCTACTGAGGGTGGGCCACATGGTCTCTCCATATCTCCCTCCTTCAGTGCCTTCCTCTACTGAGGGTGGGCCACATGGTCTCTCCGTATCTCCCTCCGTCAATGCCTTCCTCCACTGAGGGTGGGCCACATGGTCTCTCCATATCTCCCTCCTTCAATGTCTTCCTCTACTGAGGGTGGGCCACATGGTGTCACCGTATCTCCCTCCTTCAGAGCCTTCCTCTACTGAGGTGGGCCACATAGTCTCTCCGTATCTCCCTCCTTCAATGCCTTCCTCCACTGAGGGTGGGCCACATGGTCTCTCCATATCTCCCTCCTTCAGTGCCTTCCTCTACTGAAGGTGGGCCACATGGTCTCACCGTATCTCTCTCCTTCAATGCATTCCTCCACTTAGGGTGGGCCACATGGTCTCTCCATATCTCTCTCCTTCAATGCCTTCCTCCACTTAGGGTGGGCCACATGGTCTCTCCATATCTCTCTCCTTCAATGCCTTCCTCTACAGAGGGTGGGCCACATGGTCTCACCGTATCTCCCTCCTTCAGTGCCTTCCTCTACTGAGGTGGGCCACATAGTCTCTCCGTATCTCCCTCCTTCAATGCCTTCCTCCACTGAGGGTGGGCCACATGGTCTCTCCATATCTCCCTCCTTCAGTGCCTTCCTCTACTGAAGGTGGGCCACATGGTCTCACCGTATCTCCCTCCTTCAGTGCCTTCCTCTACTGAGGTGGGCCACATAGTCTCTCCGTATCTCCCTCCTTCAGTGCCTTCCTCTACTGAGGGTGGGCCACATGGTCTCTCCATATCTCCCTCCTTCAGTGCCTTCCTCTACTGAAGGTGGGCCACATGGTCTCACCGTATCTCTCTCCTTCAATGCCTTCCTCCACTTAGGGTGGGCCACATGGTCTCTCCATATCTCTCTCCTTCAATGCCTTCCTCCACTTAGGGTGGGCCACATGGTCTCTCCATATCTCTCTCCTTCAATGCCTTCCTCTACAGAGGGTGGGCCACATGGTCTCACCGTATCTCCCTCCTTCAGTGCCTTCCTCTACTGAGGTGGGCCACATAGTCTCTCCGTATCTCCCTCCTTCAATGCCTTCCTCCACTGAGGGTGGGCCACATGGTCTCTCCATATCTCCCTCCTTCAATGTCTTTCTCTACTGAGGGTGGGCCACATGGTGTCTCCGTATCTCCCTCCTTCAATGTCTTTCTCTACTGAGGGTGGGCCACATGGTGTCTCCGTATCTCCCTCCTTCAATGCCTTCCTCCACTGAGGGTGGGCCACATGGTCTCTCCATATCTCCCTCCTTCAATGTCTTTCTCTACTGAGGGTGGGCCACATGGTCTCTCCGTATCTCCCTCCTTCAGTGCCTTCCTCTACTGAGGGTGGGCCACATGGTCTCTCTGTATCTCCCTCCTTCAGTGCCTTCCTCTACTGAGGGTGGGCCACATGGTGTCTCCGTATCTCCCTCCTTCAGTGCCTTCCTCTACTGAGGGTGGGCCACATGGTGTCTCCGTATCTCCCTCCTTCAGTGCCTTCCTCTACTGAGGGTGGGCCACATGGTCTCTCCATATCTCCCTCCTTCAGTGCCTTCCTCTACTGAGGGTGGGCCACATGGTCTCTCCGTATCTCCCTCCGTCAATGCCTTCCTCCACTGAGGGTGGGCCACATGGTCTCTCCATATCTCCCTCCTTCAATGTCTTCCTCTACTGAGGGTGGGCCACATGGTGTCACCGTATCTCCCTCCTTCAGAGCCTTCCTCTACTGAGGTGGGCCACATAGTCTCTCCGTATCTCCCTCCTTCAATGCCTTCCTCCACTGAGGGTGGGCCACATGGTCTCTCCATATCTCCCTCCTTCAATGTCTTCCTCTACTGAGGGTGGGCCACATGGTCTCACCGTATCTCCCTCCTTCAGTGCCTTCCTCTACTGAGGGTGGGCCACATGTTATCTCCGTATCTCCCTCCTTCAGTGCCTTCCTCTACTGAGGGTGGGCCACATGTTATCTCTGTATCTCCCTCCTTCAGTGCCTTCCTCTACTGAGGGTGGGCCACATGGTCTCTCCGTATCTCCCTCCTTCAGTGCCTTCCTCTACTGAGGGTGGGCCACATGGTGTCTCCGTATCTCCCTCCTTCAGTGCTTTCCTCTACTGAGGGTGGGCCACATGGTGTCTCCGTATCTCCCTCCTTCAGTGCCTTCCTCTACTGAGGGTGGGCCACATGGTCTCTCCGATGGTGTTCTGGGGTGCCGCGAGGAAACATGGAGACAGCGGGAAATAACTGTTTATTTTGTTTATTTTACAACCGTCCACTGGACAAGTCGTGGAAAAATCTAATCTAATGATTGTTAAGATGGAATTTATAATGGTGAAAAAAAATAAGAAACATGTAAAACAGGCGAACAAAGAAAATTAAAAGCATAAATGCAAATTAGGTTAGGCAAATTTACAATAATGGATAAAATAAAATGTACTTTCAAACTCTTCTTAACATTACTCTCCCCCTTGAAAAAGACTTGTCCTCAAGTCTGGGGTCCGGTACAGTTTCATTCTTGACACATGTACAATTTTCTTGCCTCTTCCCGTGACTTCTTTTACTTCATAATTTACTGGTGATGTCTTCCTAATTATCTTGAATGGTCCGATGTAATTTTTTTGTAGTTTGTCCGCTCTTCCAACTTTTCTTATCGGTGTCCAAATCAGTACTAGGTCGTCTGGTGAAAAGTTCTCTGCGATGTTTGTCGTATACTTGTTTGGATTTATCTTGCCGTGCCATTGTTCTAGCCATTGAAATCTTTTTTGATTCTTCAACTATGGTTAGGAGATTAGATATGTAGTCATCAAAGTCTCCGGGTTTAGGCGGTACTTCCGGCCAGTCAAATGTAGAGTCCAGAAATGTCAACGGTTCTCTTCCGTGAATCAGAAAATATGGGGAATAGCCGGTCGTCTCTTGTACCGAGGAATTGTAGGCGAAAGTCACAAACGGGAGAATCTCGTCCCAATTTTGGTGCTTCTCGTCAATGTACATTGATATCATATCTGTCAGCCTACGGTTCATTCTTTCCGTTTGGCCATTTGTCTGTGGATGGTAACTTGTCGTTTTCTTATGTATCGTATTGCAAATTTTCAAAACTTGTGCGAGTAGTTTGCTCAAGAAAGAACTCCCGCGGTCAGAAATTAAAATTTTCGGTGCTCCATGTCTTAGTACTATTCTTTTCAAGAAAAAATCGGCAATTTCTGTGGCAGTTCCTCGAGGTAGCGCCGCTGTTTCAACATGCCTTGAGTAATAGTCTGTGCAAACAACGATCCACCTATTTCCGTTGATGTACTTGGGGAATCTACCCAAAAGGTCTATTCCTATTCGTTCGAACGGTCTAGACGCTGGTGGTATCGGTTGCAATTGTCCCGATGGTTGTTGGGATGGGGTCTTACGAAACTGGCATTCAGGGCAACTGGAAACATATTTCTCCACTGTTTTGAACATTGAAGGCCAAAAATATTTATCTTTTATTCGGCTGTATGTTCTTTTTATACCCATGTGGCCCGATGTAGGATGATCATGCATCTGTTCCAAGAGTTCTAGTTGTTTGGTCTTTGGGATGACCAGTAACCACGGGTTGCCTGTTGGGGTAGGATTATTTTTATAAATTTTTCCGTTATGTTTGGTGAAGTTTTCTCCGTAGCTGTTTGGGTGTTGGTCGATCATGTTGTTAATTTTCTTAATGTAAGCGTCATAGTCTTCGGTGTTATAATTAATTTGTAAAATTTTAATTTTATCTGGAATTGGGCACCGCGATAATCCATCAGCATCTAAATGTGTTTTTCCAGATTTATAATTTATAGTAAAATCGTAGGCTTGCAATTCCAACGACCAACGCGCCAAACGTCCAGATAATTTTTTTGCTTTGGCCATCCAGCAGAGACTATGGTGATCAGTATAAACGATGAATTTACGGCCGTAAAGATAAGGCCTGAATTTCCCAATTGCCCATATAATAGCCAAGCATTCCTTTTCCGTAGTTGAATAGTTGGTCTCAGCCTTCTGCAATGTTCTGCTGGCATATGAAATTGGACGCTCTCTACCATTGTCTTCAACATGAATGAGCACTGCCCCAAGTCCTTGATCGCTTGCGTCGGTGTGGAGGCCTATGGGTTTATTTGGATCATAATGAGTTAGGACCTCCGGTGAACTCAGCTTTTCTTTTAAAGTTAGAAAAGATGATTCTTGTTCTTTTCCCCATACAAACGGCTGGTTTTTACGAGTTAGAATTTGTAATGGATATGCTATTTTTGAAAATTCTTTAATGAACCTTCTATAATAAGAACAAAGTCCAAGAAAAGCTCTGACATTCTTAATTGTTTTGAGGGCTGGGAAATCCTTTATACTCGCAATTTTTTCTGGATCGGGTGTAATTCCTTCTTTTGACACAACGTGCCCCAATAAAAGGAGCTCTTCATAAGCGAATCTGCATTTTGAAAGATTGAGTGTCAATCCTGCTTTTCTTAAGCATCCCAAAATGGTCTTCAATCTTGTCAAATGCGATGGTAGATCTTCAGAGAAAACTATCACATCATCAAGGTAGCACAAGCAGATTTTCCATTTATGGGTCCTCAATATATTATCCATTAGTCTTTCAAAAGTTGCTGGGCCGTTGCATAAACCAAAAGGTAAGACGTTGAAGTGGTAAAGTCCGTCAGGTGTCACAAAAGCAGTTTTCTCCCGATCTTGTTCTTCAACTTCCACCTGCCAGTATCCTGAACACAGGTCCAGTGATGTGAAGTATCTAGATCCATGGAGAGAGTCGAAGCATTCGTCGATACGAGGAAGCGGATATTGATCTTTAACAGTGATAGAGTTTAAATTTCTGTAGTCCACACAAAATCTAAATGTTCCGTCTTTCTTCTTAACGAGAATTACAGGAGATGCCCATGGACTCGATGAATGAGAAATTATACCTTTTTTCAACATCTTATCTATTTGATTATTAATTATTTCGCGTTCTCTCAAAGACACTCTGTAGGGGTTCTTTCTTATGGAAATATCGCTGTTTGTTTTGATTTTATGTCTGACAAGGTGAGTTCTCCCTTTGTAATCGTCTGGTGCGGCGAACATTTCTTTGTATTCGTAGAGTAGCATCAAAACCTGATTACGTTCCTCGGAAGATAAATCGGGATTTATGTCAAAATTAAGATCAATGGAGGAAACTGCTCGATGGTCTGTCTTGTACATCCTGTCTACTTCCGATATTATCCCTATTTTCATGTGCCGATGAATTTTTATAGGTTTTGAAGAAGGGTTCAAAAGCCAAATATCAGGGAACCTTGTATTTTTCAGCAAAGATCTTGTTGTTATCAGGCCATATTTCGATGTTAGCGATGAGAGATTCTCTATCAATATTTCCTTGTCATCAGTAGTTGGTTCGCAATAGCCTTTAACCAGACATAGGCTAAATTCAGGAATTATTCTATCTTCAACCGCCCTAGCATATTTTAAACTTGTATCATCTTGGTCCATATTATTTGGGGATTCAATCCATAAAGTATTGTTTCGGCAGTTTATTAAGGCTTTGTAATGGCTTAAGAAATCGTCTCCCAGAATTATTTTGGGGTTACATTTTTCTAACACTATCATTTGAATTGTATATTTTTCCTGATCCATATTGAATGATACCATTGACCTTCCTTTTGTATTAAGTTTCTGATCACCTGCAGCTTTCAAATTCAGATTATTATCTTTGACAACTTTTAATTTTAGTTTATATGAGAGTTCCTCGTCAATACAGCTAACCACCGCTCCGGTGTCGATTAATGCCTCAACCGTATAATCATTGATTTCTATCTGAGTCGTTTTATTTCTTTGAAGATTCATCACCAAGTTTATCCGACCACCAGAAGCCCGAGATCCATTCAGTCGGGTTAGTTTTTTGACGCTTCTCCCAAAGTAGGAAAATCGTCTTCGCTATTCACATCAAAGTCCGGTTCCTGTTGCCTCGAATCATCGATTCCTCTACAATTTTTTAAATAGTCCTCATTTACAGAGTTGGTTTCGTCTCTCTCTCTCTTCAGCTTCAGCCCGGGAGTCCTGCATCGCCTGTGGGTCCGGAGACCTGTCACTGGCCCACCGCTACTGGTCCTGTAGTCGGATCAGGCCTGTCATCCTGGAGGCCTTCACCATCCTCCAACGGCCTCCTGACCTGCAAAGCTGGATCTTCGGGCATGACCTGGAGGACGACGCCCTGGCCATCATGGCGTCCGCCAAGACCCGCATCTACAAGTACTTCCTGGGCCTGGAGATGCGGGGAGTCCAAGAAGACCCCCTCCTTGTCTGGAGGAGAACCCTATCAAGGTGGTGGAGCCTCCCTAGCTCCTAAAATCATTGTAAATTCCCATTATTTATTCATTACTTTTATCATAATCATTTTGTAAAAATTGACTAGACGTCAATAAAAGTGTTTCAATAGTCAATAGTCTCTCTCTCGGCCGTGCGGCCACGCGGTGCGCGAGCTCCGCGTTCTTCGGCGATGGAGGGCGAGAAGATGGAGATAAGTAATGTGTTTTCCGTATTGGCGGATGGCCAGTACGAAGGGGAGCATGATGGTGTTGTTTCCGGCGATAAATCTCCAGCGAATGCCGAGATTTTGGCGGAAATTACTTCTAAGAAGAATTCTACAAATTCTGAAACATTAGAAAATTATGCAAAACTGCCCGTGACAAGCGGCGGAAATGCGAATTTCCCTCAATCAAGCCGGAATTGGGCCGACATCGTCGAAAACGATGAAAATTTTGAACAACCCAAAAAGAGAAAGCGTCTGCTTCCTTCGGAAAGGGCGAGTCAGTCTCTGCCTGGTCCATCTCGACAGACGAAAACCACCCGGGACAGCACTACGCCGCGCCAGCCATCGTGCCCTAGGAACACCATCGAGCAAATAAAGATCTCGAGGCAAATGCTGGCTCAGTGTCGGAGCAAAGCAGCTGCCGGAACCTATGACCAGATGACCTATCTGGAGTTCTCCCCGGAGTTCACCCAAGTAGACTACATCAAGGCTCTGGAGAATAAACTGGGGAAAGGCTGCGTTGTACAGATAGGAAAAGCTTCCGGACAGATCCTAGTTGGCTTCGAGCGGCCTGATATGGCGGAGACGATCATAGAGGATGGTCTGATGATTAAGGGAGCCCTCCTTAAAGCCCTTCCCTACCAAAAGAAGGCAGAAAAAATCACCATCAGCGGTCTCCCATTTGTAATCGAGGACGCCGATATCATCAGGACTCTGAGGCCTTACTGTCAGGTAGTCTCCATCGCCCCTACCGTGAATTCTTCCGGCGGCTACACCTGGCTTGACCTAAAAAAAAACTGCGTTCATTCTCATGAACAATGGAAAAAAAATCACAGATCTTCCTAAAAAGATCATTGTGACTGCCAAGGGCGGCTCTGCACTGGCCTACTTGGAGTACGGCTTCCGTTGCTCCAAGTGCTACAGAATGGGACACAAAAGAATGAACTGTCCCCGGATCATCCGGGAGACAAGCACCACCCAACCCTTGAGCCAGACGAGCAGTGTGAAAACCACGGCGCCTGCTCCTAACACCACAGCAGCTGCTTCGCCACCTGCAACATTCTCCCACCCTGCGCCAGTGGCTGCCCCGGCACAGACATCCTCCGCGCCACCTGCTCAAGAGGATATAGCTCTCGAGACTGAGCCCACCACCAGGACCCTGGAAACCTCCACCCAGACAGACCTCAACATCAACAGAGTCGAGAACTCTAGCCATCACAAGATCAAGGATAGATCTAGATCCTTGTCTCCCAAGGCCGGGTCTACGGCTCAACTACAGCTTGACACCCTCCTCGAGCGCCTCCCAGGATCATTCTTTGGAGAGGTTACACTCTTAGGCTTGAAGGAAGAGGAAGTGAAACAGGCCATCGTCTCCCTTCCTCATCTAAGGCTGCTCCTGGAAAAGCTCAGCGTAGAACAAAGTCTGGGGCTGCACACCTTCAATGAAAAGTTGATAAAGGGACTTGGAGGCTCCAAGTCAGCCCTTTACAAGCTGCTATCTGACATCAGAACAAAGACAAGAAGCGCGCAAGAGCTTCCGCCTTGCGTGCCTTAATGTGCGCGGCATTGCCGCTCGACACAGGAGCATTGAATTGTGCTGTTTCCTGAAACAGCACGCAGTTGACATCGCTTTCATTCAAGAAACCAATGTCACCACCCTGGACAGCGTTGAGGACCTCTGCTTGGGATACAGAGCAGCAGTTGTTCCAGCTTCTGGCGCCAGAGGATCCGGCCTCGCCTGCATCTTCTCTTCCGGCGTCCAGGTCATCGGACAACAGGTCCTGTCCCCTGGCAAGATCGCTGCCTTTGACGTTACCATCCGGGGATCAAAGGCGACATTTGTCAACTGCCACCTCTCTCATGCTCCTGATGAGCGGCTACAGCAGCTACAGGTTATCGCAGCTGCTGCTTTCAATGAAGACGCGTGGGTCCTTGGGGACCTCAATATCTCCGAGGAGTCTGCGAGCGACATTGCGTCCGGTTCCGTCGAAGCCCTTGGGGAGCTCCTGGACCGGGCCAACCTCGTAGACGCCGCAGCTATCTTCGACGCCACGCACCTACCAACAAGGATCTCCAGTTGCGGAAGCCGGGTGGATGCGAGCAGATTGGATCGAGTGCTTATACCATCAAGCTTCTCCAACCGCGTCACCCGATACTGGAGCCTATACTACAAGAACTCCGACCACCGTGCGGTCCTCCTCCAAACCGGCGAGGCCTCAGAACCTCGACCACCGTGCATTGCTAGCATGCTCCGATCGAGGCTAGTCGTTGGGACAGTAGAAACGCTTCTTGACGAGGCCTTGGGAAACATCGAGGACATGCGGAATGCGGAAATCTGGAGGAGGTGGGGACATATTAAGGCGCATCTGGCCTCCGCCATCAAGTCACTCCACGACCTGCGCAATAACGACGACGACTACATCTCGAGGGCGAGAAAATATGTTCAAGCCAAGCTCGAAGATGTCTCCATCTACTCGGACTATCCCTCCCTGCCGGACCTCGGGCGCGCCTTTCGTCTTCGTCGCAGGGGAACGTCGTCGAATACTTTCTACGACAGCGCAGGTCGAATGATTACGGGACCAGCGGTGAGAGAACTGGCTTTCGTCAACCTGAAAGAGCGCTTTTCCCATCCTTCGTGCTCACCGGAGGACATCGATGGCTTCCTGCGGGGTTTTACTCTAAGGGTCACCATTGAGGAAAGCGATCCACTCCACCGCTATGGGATCGGCGAGGAAGAGATCGTTGCTGCCATCGGTCGTCTGCCAACTGGGAAAGCGGCCGGGTGGGATGACTTGCCCTCCGAGCTCTTCAGGGGTTTTGAGGATTACTTCGCGAGTGCACTCCGTCGGGTCTTCGAGGCGTCCCAGCTCTGCGGGGCTCTGCCCACTTCCATGCGGCGCAGCGAAATGTCCCTGATAGAAAAACCGCACGGTGGTCCGGGCCTAGCCGGACTTCGACCCCTCTCCTTGCCAACGACGGACTACAGAGTCCTCAGCGGGGTCCTCTACTGGCGACTGCGACCCCATCTCCGAGACATCGTACCTGAATGCCAGAGCTACGCCGTTCCAGGTAGAACACCAGCCTGGAACATAGCCCGCGTAGCTGATGAAGTTGCCACTGCCTGCAGAGATGAAGCCCCACTGGCAGTCGTCGCCATCGACTTGGAGTCAGCGTTTGACACGCTGGACAGAGGCTTCCTGGTGTCCACTCTTCTCTCCGTCGGTCTGCCGCCAGTCTTCGTGGGGTGGGTTCTTCTGCTCTACGCTGGGGCGAGGCTGCGGCGAGGATTGAGGGGATTGGGAGAACTCCTCTGTTCCACATGCTCAACGGAGTGAGGCAGGGATGCGCTGCCAGCGCAGCGTTCTTTACCATCTCCACCGGGCCCCTCCTGCTACGCCTGGAACAGCTACTTGGCCGGGATAATGTCCTGGCGTACGCCGACGACATCGTCCTGCTTATCCGCGAGGATGGGCAGCTGGAGGTCGTCAGGAAGATCTTCGAGGACTTCAGGCGTGCGTCAGGAATAAGAGTCAACTTCGGTAAGAGCCAGGGTCTCTGGTGCGGGAGATGGAGGAACCGCACTGACTCCCCGTCGGCAATCTCCTGGAACAGGGAGAAAATCAATATTCTAGGGACCTTAGTGACTCCTGGAATGGGAACTTCGGCTCAAGATCAACACCTGCAAGAGTTGCTGGAGCGAGCCATTGCTAGGTGGTCCCCCTTTGTCCGCGGTCTCTCACTTGCTGGTCGAGCAAAAGCGGCCAATAGCCTGGTGCTCTCGGCCATCTACTATCATCTCCAGGCCTACCTTCCCAGCGAGACCACCATCGGAAGACTGCAGGCAAGATTGGCTCGATTCGTGTGGGGGCACGATCGAACCTCATGGCTTCCCAGTAGCATCCTGGCGCGGCCGATCTCTGTGGGAGGCATGGGACTTCTCGACGTGGGCACTCAGCTCCGGCTGTCGTGCCTTAAGGGTGTCCAGGCAGCACTGCGTGGAGGCCGTAACGCTCACTCTTGGCTCGCTGAGAGCGGGATGTGGCTGACTCCTGCGTCCACTCCTGGCATCTGGCTTCCCCCGCGGCGTCGTCGGAGTCTTCACCTCTTCGAGCCTGCCGCGGAGATCCTAGATCTAAACCACCGGATCTTACAACCTGCACTTCTCCGGGCTCTTCGGGTCGTGGGCGACTGCCGTTTCCTGCGGCCTCCTGAGCTCCTGGCTCCTACAAGATGGCTGGGCTGGCGCATCGGAGAACTGACCGGGCCTGCTCCAAACATCACCATCGCTACACGTGGCGCCCTCACGGACGTCGCTGCTCTGGGGAGCTTCTGCACACGCCTGATAACCCAGAATGCCCGGGGACGTTATCGCGTCGACAGCCTGGCGGACGCAATCGTAGTGCGCGGGACGACCACCGCCTTCCAGCGCCTAACCACCCGCACAGCCCGCCGCTTGCTTGAGCGTCCGCGCTTGGCTGCGCTGCCCATTACCCAGCTGTTCGGACGGTGGTTCCCCCACGTCAGCATCCCCATCTCCATCAGCTGGTCTTCCCTCCGGCGTTGCGCCTTCTCGGGGCACAATGCTGACGTTGCCGTGCGGCTGGCCCTGCACGCCCTTCCCCATCCAGCACATCCGGCTTCAGCCCGGGAGTCCTGCATCGCCTGTGGGTCCAGAGACCTGTCACTGGCCCACCGCTACTGGTCCTGTAGTCGGATCAGACCTGTCATCCTGGAGGCCTTCACCATCCTCCAACGGCCTCCTGACCTGCAAAGCTGGATCTTCGGGCATGACCTGGAGGACGACGCCCTGGCCATCATGGCGTCCGCCAAGACCCGCATCTACAAGCACTTCCTGGGCCTGGAGATGCGGGGAGTCCAAGAAGACCCCCTCCTTGTCTGGAGGAGAACCTTATCAAGGTGGTGGAGCCTCCCTAGCTCCTAAAATCATTGTAAATTCCCATTATTTATTCATTACTTTTATCATAATCATTTTGTAAAAATTGACTAGACGTCAATAAAAGTGTTTCAATAGTCAATAGTCTCTCTCTCTCTCTCTCTCCATGGACCTTGAAAACTGCCGCTGTATTGGTCTGATATTGTAAGTTGGTCGTTCAGTGTTACGAGGGCAATACCTCGATATGTGTCCCTGTTCGGAGCAGTTCCAGCATATTCTTCGATCCTGGTATAATGGCCTTTGATAATGCCTGTTACTTGGGGGCGTCGTGTACGTCTGCCTCCTGGGATACTGCTCGGGGGTTCTGTTGGTTGGGGTTGGTGCTGAGCTCCTATAATTGTTTCCAACCGGTTCCATCCCTGTGTCATTAGGTCTAGCCCTCTCGAATCTACCTGGGGCGAAGGTTGGTCTACTGTCATTTGCGATTGGTCTTCTATCATTTGCGAACGATCCTTTTTGGAATCGAGGTATGTCGAAACCACGACTATGGTCCGTTTGGTTGTTGTAGTTTCTCCTAGGAGGGAATGGTCTGGTCGGGCGGTTATTTTGCCTGAAGCTTCTTCGCTGCTCAAAATCCACTACATGTTGATCTATTCGCCTCGCTAGTTCCAAAAAGTCTTTGACCGTGCTGCAAGGTGTTATCATCATAATGAGTGACAGGTATTTGTTTAGACCAGTCTTCATGTAGTATAATTTATCGTCCGTTGTCATTTTGGGGTTGACCTTGTTACAGAGGTTGAGGACATCCTCGGCGTAACGCAGAGTTGACTCATTGGGCTGCTGGATTCGGTTTTGCAGGTCCATTATTAATTTAAATTTGGCAGTATCTGCCCTCCTGAAATCTCTCAGGAGTGCCTTTTTGAATACACTCCAGGCCGAAAAAATGTGAGGGCTGTTGATTTTTGCCCATTTCTTCGCAGGTCCGTCCATGTAGCTCCGGGCATATGCCAGCATGACATCGTCTGGCCATCGTTGTTGTCTTGCTAACAACTCGATTTCTTCCAGCCATTCTGAAGGATCTTCGTCTGAGTATCCGCCAAATACTTTCAGACTTGGAGGAGGTGGCTGGCAGAAGAAAATGTTGTTGCAAGGTGTAGCGTCATCTTGATTCACAATGGCGCGTCTTGTTGGAGAGGCACTGAAGGATCTCATTGGAGGTTGTCCTCGTAGACGGCGGCTTCTTCTTAAGGTAGCTTCATTTTTGATGGTAGGATCAGCATCTCCACCAGTGTTGCGATGGTGTTCTGGGGTGCCGCGAGGAAACATGGAGACAGCGGGAAATAAACGTTTATTTTGTTTATTTTACAACCGTCCACTGGACAAGTCGTGGAAAAATCTAATCTAATGATTGTTAAGATGGAATTTATAATGGTGAAAAAAAATAAGAAACATGTAAAACAGGCGAACAAAGAAAATTAAAAGCATAAATGCAAATTAGGTTAGGCAAATTTACAATAATGGATAAAATAAAATGTACTTTCAAACTCTTCTTAACAATAGCTCCCTCCTTCAGTGCCTTCCTCTACTGAGGGTGGCTGGCCACATGGTTTCACCATATCTCCCTCCTTCAATGCCTTCCTCTACTGAGGGTGGGCCACATGGTCTTTCCATATCTCCCTCCTTCAATACCTTCCTCTACTAAGGGTGGACCACATGGTCTCTCAATACTTCCTCCGCCATCTCCTTGTGTCGTCCATTCCATTGTTTTAGATCGTCTGTGTATCCCTGTTGCCTCCTTCCCCTCGAATACTTCTCTCAGAGCTTTCCCTCCAACACTGCCAGCAATGTCTCTCCTGCTCCTCCAACTTTTGCACTTACAAGTGTAACACAGCCCTGTTTGGTTACTTGCACTCACTGGTAGGTTTGGACTATTGCAAGAATCAGAAATCAATGAAGCAATTTTTTCTTCAGAAAAAAAAATTCCAATGCTGGATTTGAGACAAAATGTTAGGGTGGGTATACACTAAGTATATAAAGGAAAACCCCTCTATAGCGAACCTCAATGAAACTGGTTCATTATAGGCAGGGTTGATTATAGCCAGAGTTCGCTGTATTATAAAATTGAAATGGGATTATTTTAAACTTGTCATAAGGGATGGTTCGCTATATCCCAGGTTTTTTTGGTGGGGTTCACTGTATTTACATTCATGGACTAAACTTAAGTGGAAAGTCTTTGAAGTTTAAAGGAGATAGAGGAGGACTGTTCACACTTGGTTATCTCGTGTCTTCAATAAAGGTTACTGTAATATCTTTCAGAGTTATTGTCTGAATACCGATATACATGCTAAAAGGTACAAGTTCCTTAAGTTTTGTCCATGAGTGTATATACACTTGGTTATCTCGTGTATCTTCAATAAAGGTCACTGTAATATCTTTCAGAGTTATTGTATGAATACCGATATACATGCTGAAAGGTACAACTTCCTTAAGTTTTGTCCATGATTGTATATACACTTGGTTATCTCGTGTATCTTCAATAAAGGTCACTGTAATATATTTCAGAGTTATTGTCTGAATCCCGATATACATGGTAAAAGGTACAACTTCCTTAAGTTTTGTCCTTGAGTGTATAGAGAGAAGGCAATCTACCTAGGAAAGGAACAAGAGATCCAAGAGATTTTTTTATCACATTTTTATTATCCATTGTAGAAAACATTTTGTGTCGATACAAAATCTATAGTTTACAATTGAAAAAAAAAAAAAAACACATCATCATTATATAAAGGTGTGATTTAAAAACAAAAGTCATTTAAAAAAATATATTTCAAACTTCTGTAATAAGAAAACACTCCTAGTTATCAACATCACCTTGTGTAATGTATTTATTCATACAGTCAAACCTCGCTATAACAACAGTTGGATTGTTGTTACTGTTGTTAGAACACAATGGGGACTTTAGAATTGTAATGCTTTAACAAGGTTCCATTATACTTAGAATATATGTATGACAGAGATGGCTGGCGTCGCATCATGTTGGGGATGTAATACGTACAGTGGGCCACAACGTTCGATTGAAATAAAATGATAATAATATATATAAACACACAAAGTGAAATTTCAAAATATAGTAAAGGCTCCCATACCATTAGAAAACAGAGTTATGAAATTGCAAGGTAATAAGACCAAATCCAAATAACTTGTGAGGTTTCGGTAATAGCATTGTTACCATCATCAGACTAAATTATATGATCTTAGTATCTTGTAGTTCTAATGATAAGGTACAATTTGGATTATATATTATAAACACAAGGTAATAAGAACAAATCCAAATAAAAAGTGTGTGACATTTCTGTAACAGTGTTGTTACCATCTTCACTATTTATTTAGATTTGGTTTTATTACCTTGTGTTTCCAATATATAATTTAAAGTGCACCTTATCATTTTCCATAATTAGATTACAAACATTTTTTTTTCCAGAGGCTTAGAATATATAATTTTTTTACATACTTGAAATATATGTTTTTTCCAGACTTAGAATACAGACATGTTTTTTTCCAGACTTAGAAATACATACAGTAGAACATACTCCATGAGAGGACACTCGCGCTAGCGGACACCTCTCTACAAAGGACAGTTTTCATTTGCAAAATTACTATTTAGCAACTCTCTGGTAAGAGGACACCTCTTCCTAAAGGATACTTTGGCTCTGCAATTAGGTGTCCTTTACAGGGAGGTTCTACTCTACATACCTTTTCCCAGACTTGAAATACATACATGTTTTTTTCCAGACTTAGAATACATGAATTTTTTTTCCATACTCTTAAAGTACATACATTTTTCCAGACTTAGAATACATACAATTTTTTATACTTAGATTACATGTTTTTTTTTCCAGACTTAGAATAAATACATATTTTTTCCCATACTTGAAATACATAATTTTTTTATACTTAGAATGCATACATGCTTTTTCCATATTTAGAATACATGTTTTTTTCCATACTTATAGGCTTATATACATTTTTCCAGACTTGGAATGATGCATACATGGTGACTTAGAGAGGATACATATATATATACAGACTTATAATACATTACATGTTTTTACCAGGTTTAGAGAATACACACTTTTTTTTACTTGGAACAAATACATCTTTTGCAGGCTTAAAATACATGCACATACATCTTTTTTAGACTTAGAATAAATACATGTTTGTTTCCTAGACTATATTTTATATACAACACTTTTAAGCACATTTCATATTGGAGGAATTCAATTCAATAAAGATACAGTAAAACCTTGCTACATTGAACAATTCCCAATGGAAGAATCAACTTGACTTTAAACATGGATCTCATTATTATAATAGAGGCTTATATATTTTAGGTTCAGATTTAGAACAGGCCATCTCAAGCCATTGAAGTTAGAAAATAACAAAATCCATCCCACTTGCCCAAAATGTAGCTTGGCACCTACAGCTCCAGAACATATTTTGACTTGGATTAGATGTACTAAACAGGACCTTTGGGAGAGGCTGCTGCTTATCATAAAACAGCTGGAGAAGCATGAACTCATGGAATTTATGTATTTTTTTTCAAGGAAATAAGAAACAACAATGTTTTCCATTTGTATGTAGCTTGTTGTCTGCAGCTCCAGAACACATTTTGGCTTGTGTTAAATACACTAAACAGGACCTTTGGGAGAGGTCGCTGCTTATCATCAAACAGCTTGAGAAGCATGGACTCACGAAATTTGTGTAGTCTTTACACATGGGGATAAGAAACTACAACAACAGGTTAATTTTAAGGGAAGATTTGCTATATCTCTGGTTCATTTTAGCAAGGTTTTACTGTCTTAAGAAATATGTAAAAACTTCACATTTTAGTTCATTCAAAAAGAGGCAAAACATTTGGAGATGAGTTTAAAATTTACATACATGTAGAAATACAATATGTAAAAATGGTATAAACAACAATTGTCAAATATGTCACTTTTTAAAATTGAGAAAACTAGTTCTACAAACCTCATTGGAAGGTTATTTCACCAAACAGCTTGAGGAGCATGAACTCATGGAATTCATGCAATTTTTTCAAGGGGATAAGAAACAACAATGCTTTCCATTTGTATGTAGCTTGGTGTCTGCAACTCCAGAACACATTTTGGCTTACATTAGATGCACTAAACAGGACCTTTGGGAGAGGCCACTGCTTATCATCAAACAGCTCAAGAAGAATGAACTCTTGGAATTTGTGTAATCTTTTTCCATACAGTAAAAAAGTTGATAGTAAAATAGTTTTCCCATTTTTAAAAGTAGTTTAAAATATCGTTCTGCTTCAAATAGTGAGTAGCTTACAACACACACCAGATAATATGTAAAAACATTTGTCTGGCAAGTTTGCATAGAGCATATGGCAGGTACATGTGAGGAAAAAATGTAATTATAAAACATTGGGGTTAAAGTACAGCACATGTTCTCTGAATCAAAAGGAAGAGTGGTGATTGGAGGAAAGATAGATCCCTTTACAGAGTCAGTGAAAATACCTTCAAGCAGCATGCTGATAATTTGGTTTATAATCTCAAGGTAACAAGACACCAATAAATTACATTTGATATTTTGGTTGGCAGTGGTGTTACACAAGTACTTATACCAAAGTATGATACAGTAGAACATACTCTATGAGAGGACACCTCTCTACAGTAGAACATACTCCATGAGAGGACACCTCTCTACAGTAGAACATACTCCATGAGAAGACACTTGTACTAGAGAACACCTCTCTACAAAGTAAGACAGTTTTAATTTACAAAATAATTATTTTACACTATTTAAAACTCTCCAGTAAGAGGATACCTCCCTATAAAGGACAATTTTGCTATGCAATTAGGTCCTTTACAGGGAGGTAGTTCTACTGTATATTGAAGTGCTGAAAGATTACATATAATTTATATAAGACAACAAAATATCTGAAAATTATCCAGTAGGGAATGAATTAATAATCATTATACCGACTATAATTCAACACCAATTATATAATTCAACTAAAAATGCTAATCCCTTGAGGTGTGTTGAATTAAAGAAAGGTTGGAGATATGTATTGGGTCTTGTTACCTTGGGATTTATAACTGCAGCTCTTGTAGGTTGAGAGCTTCCAGGAGTTAAAACTAGGTCACAACTCAAAAGGAAAAAAAAAATGGTAAAACATTCCAGGAACAATAGCTTCTGTTTTATCAACCTAGGAGAAGAGAGAGGAACAATAATAAATAAATATACAGGGTCTAGGATGTCTGTCTCGCCTGCTGAGCTGTCCTAGGGGTGAATTCTGGCATCTCCAGGGGAGCAAAGGCCGGGATATTCTTGGTAAGCTCCGACTCCTGGGGTCTTTCCATGTGGTCTGCTACGGCTTTCAGCCTGGTGTTTTCCACATTCAGCTTGTCCAGGTCATAGAGGAGGTCAAATATAATCCTACGCAGGTTCTTGTTGGTGATCTGGAGTTCTTCGATGAAGTCCTGGGGAGACTTGGGCAGCTTGGAGCCTGGGGCCAGGTCAAGCTGTCCCAGGAGGGTGGACATACGCTCCATGGTGTGGAGGAGGGGGGTGTAGAAGCTGAGGGACTTGAGGGACTCCAGCTCCTCCCTCTGCGGGACCTCCTGCAGTCCGGCATGGGCAGCCTGAAGTCCGGCTTGTTGCCTGGCCTCCCAGCTGTCCCTGTGGACCACGGCTAACATGGCCTGCCGCTGGTGGAAGTCTCTCTGGAGCTTCAGGGGCTCTGGGTTGACATCAGGGTCCAGAGTGGCCAGGAATGTGTCCAACTTGGCTGTCAGCACACAGCTGTGAGCCTTCTCTAGGGTAGCCTAGTGGACATGGCATCTGCACTGTAAGTGGAACACAAGCCTTCTTTATTTAGGTTCGGGGTAGCCTAGTGGACATGGCATCTGCACTGTAAGTGGAACACAAGCCTTCTTTATTTAGGTTCGGGGTAGCCTAGTGGACATGGCATCTGCACTGTAAGTGGAACACAAGCCTTCTTTATTTAGGTTCGGGGTAGCCTAGTGGACATGGCATCTGCACTGTAAGTGGAACACAAGCCTTCTTTATTTAGGTTCGGGGTAGCCTAGTGGACATGGCATCTGCACGGTAAGTGGAACACAAGCCTTCTTTATTTAGGTTCGGGGTAGCCTAGTGGACATGGCATCTGCACGGTAAGTGGAACACAAGCCTTCTTTATTTAGGTTCGGGGTAGCCTAGTGGACATGGCATCTGCACGGTAAGTGGAACACAAGCCTTCTTTATTTAGGTTCGGGGTAGCCTAGTGGACATGGCATCTGCACGGTAAGTGGAACACAAGCCTTCTTTATTTAGGTTCGGGGTAGCCTAGTGGACATGGCATCTGCACGGTAAGTGGAAAACAAGCCTTCTTTATTTAGGTCCAGGGTAGCCTAGTGGACATGGCATCTGCACGGTAAGTGGAACACAAGCCTTCTTTATTTATGTCCAGGGTAGCCTAGTGGACATGGCATCTGCACGGTAAGTGGAACACAAGCCTTCTTTATTTATGTCCAGGGTAGCCTAGTGGACATGGCATCTGCACGGTAAGTGGAACACAAGCCTTCTTTATTTAGGTCCAGGGTAGCCTAGTGGACATGGCATCTGCACGGTAAGTGGAACACAAGCCTTCTTTATTTAGGTCCAGGGTAGCCTAGTGGACATGGCATCTGCACGGTAAGTGGAACACAAGCCTTCTTTATTTAGGTCCAGGGTAGCCTAGTGGACATGGCATCTGCATGGTAAGTGGAACACAAGCCTTCTTTATCATTAGTTGGATTATCGTCTGGAACTGTATCAAAGAACTAAAATTGTGAGGGAAAGAGTTTCTTGCAAGGTTTTTTATTCAGCTGAGTTTTTTCAAGCATTTCTGCCCTTCCACAGGAGTAAAATCTCACTTTTACTGCTTATAAGGGCAGAAATGCCTGAAAGCTCGGTTAAATAAAAA
>CP092878.1:75639952-75689411 GCA_030710605.1 Cordylochernes scorpioides | reverse complement strand
TGCTTGTGTTCCACTTACCGTGCAGATGCCATGTCCACTAGGCTACCCTGGACATAAATAAAGAAGGCTTGTGTTCCACTTACCGTGCAGATGCCATGTCCACTAGGCTACCCTGGATCTAAATAAAGAAGGCTTGTGTTCCACTTACCGTGCAGATGCCATGTCCACTAGGCTACCCTGGATTTAAATAAAGAAGGCTTGTGTTCCACTTACCATGCAGATGCCATGTCCACTAGGCTACCCTGGATCTAAATAAAGAAGGCTTGTGTTCCACTTATCGTGCAGATGCCATGTCCACTAGGCTACCCTGGATCTAAATAAAGAAGGCTTGTGTTCCACTTACCGTGCAGATGCCATGTCCACTAGGCTACCCTGGACATAAATAAAGAAGGCTTGTGTTCCACTTACCGTGCAGATGCCATGTCCACTAGGCTACCCTGGATCTAAATAAAGAAGGCTTGTGTTCCACTTACCGTGCAGATGCCATGTCCACTAGGCTACCCCGGACCTAAATAAAGAAGGCTTGTGTTCCACTTACCGTGCAGATGCCATGTCCACTAGGCTACCCTGGATCTAAATAAAGAAGGCTTGTGTTCCACTTACCGTGCAGATGCCATGTCCACTAGGCTACCCTGGATCTAAATAAAGAAGGCTTGTGTTCCACTTACCGTGCAGATGCCATGTCCACTAGGCTACCCCGGACCTAAATAAAGAAGGCTTGTGTTCCACTTACCGTGCAGATGCCATGTCCACTAGGCTACCCTGGATCTAAATAAAGAAGGCTTGTGTTCCACTTACCGTGCAGATGCCATGCCCACTAGGCTACCCTAGAGAAGGCTCACAGCTGTGTGCTGACAGCCAAGTTGGATACATTCCTGGCCACTCTGGACCCTGATGTCAACCCAGAGCCCCTGAAGCTCCAGAGAGATTTCCACCAGCGGCAGGCCATGTTAGCCGTGGTCCACAGGGACAGCTGGGAGGCCAGGCAACAAGCCGGACTTCAGGCTGCCCATGCCGGACTGCAGGAGGTCCCGCAGAGGGAGGAGCTGGAGTCCCTCAAGTCCCTCAGCTTCTACACCCCCCTCCTCCACACCATGGAGCGTATGTCCACCCTCCTGGGACAGCTTGACCTGGCCCCAGGCTCCAAGCTGCCCAAGTCTCCCCAGGACTTCATCGAAGAACTCCAGATCACCAACAAGAACCTGCGTAGGATTATATTTGACCTCCTCTATGACCTGGACAAGCTGAATGTGGAGAACACCAGGCTGAAAGCCGTAGCAGACCACATGGAAAGACCCCAGGAGTCGGAGCTTACCAAGAATATCCCGGCCTTTGCTCCCCTGGAGATGCCAGAATTCACCCCTAGGACAGCTCAGCAGGCTAGACAGACATCCTAGACCTACATACCCTGTATATTTATTTATTATTGTTCCTCTCTCTTCTCCTAGGTTGATAAAACAGACGCTATTGTTCCTGGAATGTTTTACCATTTTTTTTTCCTTTTGAGTTGTGTTCTAGTTTTAACTCCTGGAAGCTCTCAACCTACAAGAGCTGCAGTTATAAATCCCAAGGTAACAAGACCCAATACATATCTCCAACCTTTCTTTAATTCAACATGCCTCAAGGGATTAGCATTTTTAGTTGAATTATATAGCTGGTGTTGAATTATAGTCGGTAATAAAATGATTATTAATTCGATAAGGTACGATTTGGATTATAGATTATAAACACAAGGTAATAAGACCAAATCCTCATAAATAAATGGTGTGTGACGTTTCGGTAAAAATGCTGTTACACACTTTTTTTTTTTTTTTGGATTTGGTCTTATTACCTTGTGTTGATAATTAATTCATTCTCTCACTCCTACTGGATATTTTGTTGTCTCTCTCTCTCTCTCTCTCTCTTACTTAAATCATATGTAACCTTTCAGCACTTCAATATACAGTAGAACTACCTCCCTGTAAAGGACAACATCTAATTGCAGAGCCAAATTGACCTTTATAGGGAGGTATCCTCTTACTGGAGAGTTTTAAATAGTGTAAAATAATTATTTTGTAAATTAAAACTGTCTTACTTTGTAGAGAGGTGTCCTCTAGTACAAGTGTCTTCTCATGGAGTATGTTCTACTGTAGAGAGGTGTCCTCTAGTGGGAGTGGCCTCTCATGGAGTATGTTCTACTGTAGAGAGGTGTTCTCTAGTGTGAGTGTCCTCTCATGGAGTATGTTCTACTGCAGAGAGGTGTCCTCTAGCACGAGTGTCCTCTCATGGAGTATGCTCTACTGTAGAGAGGTGTCCTCTAGCACGAGTGTCCTCTCATGGAGTATGCTCTACTGTAGAGAGGTGTCCTCTAGCACGAGTGTCCTCTCATGGAGTATGTTCTACTGTAGAGAGGTGTCCTCTAGCACGAGTGTCCTCTCATGGAGTATGTTCTACTGTAGAGAGGTGTCCTCTAGCACGAGTGTCCTCTCATGGAGTATGTTCTACTGTAGAGAGGTGTCCTCTAGCGCGAGTGACCTCTCATGGAGTATGTTCTACTGTAGAGAGGTGTCCTCTAGTGCGAGTGACCTCTCATGGAGTATGTTCTACTGTAGAGAGGTGTCCTCTAGTGCGAGTGACCTCTCATGGAGTATGTTCTACTGTAGAGAGGTGTCCTCTAGTGTGAGTGTCCTCTCATGGAGTATGTTCTACTGTAGAGAGGTGTCCTCTAGCGGGAGTATCCTCTCATGGAGTATGTTCTACTGTAGAGAGGTGTCCTCTAGTGCGAGTGACCTCTCATGGAGTATGTTCTACTGTAGAGAGGTGTCCTCTCATGGAGTATGTTCTACTGTAGAGAGGTGTCCTCTAATGGGAGTGTCCTCTCATGAAGTATGTTCTACTGTAGAGAGGTGTCCTCTCATGAAGTATGTTCTAAGGTATCACACTTTGGTATAAGTACTTTTGTGTGACACCACTGCCAACCAAAATATCAAATGTAATTTACTGGTGTCTTGTTACCTTGAGATTATAAACCAAATTATCAGCATGCTGCTTGAAGGTATTTTCACTGACTCTGTAAAGGGATCTATCTTTCATCCAATCACCACTCTTCCTTTTGATTCAGAGAACATGTGCTGTACTTTAACCCCAATGTTTTATAATTACATTTTTTCCTCACATGTACCTGCCATATGCTCTATGCAAACTTGCCAGACAAATGTTTTTACATATTATCTGGTGTGTAAGCTACTCACTATTTGAAGCAGAACAATATTTTAAACTACTTTTAAAAATGGGAAAACTATTTTACTATCAACTTTTTTACTGTATGGAAATAGATTACAAAAATTCCATGAGTTCATGATTCTCAAGCTGTTTGATGATAAGCGGCAGCCTCTCCCAAAGGTCCTGTTTAGTGCATCAAATGTAAGCCAAAATGTGTTCTGGAGCTGCAGACACCAAGCTACATACAAATGGAAAGCATTGTTGAAAAAATTGCATGAATTCCATGAGTTCATGCTCCTCAAGCTGTTTGGTGAAATAACCTTCCAATGAGGTTTGTAGAACTAGTTTTCTCATTTTTTTAAAAGTGACATATTTAGCAATTGTTGTTTATACCATTTTTACATATTGTATTTCTACATGTATGTAAATTTTAAACTCATCTCCAAATGTTTTGCCTCTCTTTGAATGAACTAAAATGTGAAGTTTTTACATATTTCTTAAGACAGTAAAACCTTGCTAAAATGAACCAGAGATATAGCAAAACTTTCTTTAAATGAACCTGTTGTTGTAGTTTCTTGTGTAAAGATTACACAAATTCCATGAGTTCATGCTTCTCGAGCTGTTTGATGATAAGCAGTGGTCTCTCCCAAAGGTCCTGTTTAGTGCATCTAATGCAAGCCAAAATGTGTTCTGGAGCTGCAGACACCAAGTTACATATAAATGGAAAGCATTGTTGTTTCTTATCCCCTTGAAAAAATTCATAAATTCCATGAGTTCATGCTCTTCCAGCTATTTTATGATAAAAGTGGCCTTTCCCAAAGGTCCTGTTTAGTACATCTAATCCAAACCAAAATGTGTTCTGGAGCTGCAGGTGCCAAGCTATATTATGGGCAAGTGGGGTAGATTTTGTTGTTATTTTCTATCTTCAATGGCTTGAGATAGCCTGTTCTAAATCTGAACCTTAAATATATAATCCTTTATTCTAATGGAATAATGAGATATGACCCAAGTAAACCTAAAGTTTATTCCTCCATTGGGAATTGTTCAATGTAGCAAGGTTTTACTGTATATTTCTATTGAATTCCTCCAATATGAAATGTGTTTAGAAGTGTTGTATATAAAATACAGTCTAGGAAACAAGCATGTATTTATTCTAAGGGTAGATTTTGTTGTTATTTTCTATCTTCAATGGCTTGAGATAGCCTGTTCTAAATCTGAACCTTAAATATATAATCCTTTATTCTAATGGAATAATGAGATATGACCCAAGTAAACCTAAAGTTTATTCCTCCATTGGGAATTGTTCAATGTAGCAAGGTTTTACTGTATATTTCTATTGAATTCCTCCAATATGAAATGTGTTTAGAAGTGTTGTATATAAAATACAGTCTAGGAAACAAACATGTATTTATTCTAAGTCTAAAAAATATGTATGTGCATGTATTTTAAGCTTGCAAAAATGTATTTGTTCCAAGTAAAAAAAAAGTGTGTATTCTCTAAGCCTGGTAAAAACATGTAATGTATTAGAAGTCTGAAAATATGTATATATGTGTATTCTCTCTAAGTCTAGAAAACACCATGTATACATCATTCCAAGTTGGAAAAAATGTATATATATCTACAAGTTTGGAAAAAAACATGTATTCTAAGTCTGAAAAAAACAAACATGTATTCTAAAAGTCTGAAAAAAAATTATGTATTTTAAGTCTGGAAAAATGTATGTATTTCAAATATAGAAAAACATGTATGTATTTTAAGTATGGAAAAAAAGATTATTTATTATAAGCCTGGAAAAAACATGTATGTATTTCAAGTCTTGAAAATGTATGTACAGTAGAACCTCCCTGTAAAGGACACCTAATTGCAGAGCCAAAGTATCCTTTAGGAAGAGGTGTCCTTTTACCAGAGAGTTGCAAAATAGTAAAAATGGTAATTTTGTAAATGAAAACTGTCCTTTGTAGAGAGTTGTCCTCTACCACAAGTGTCCTCTCATGGAGTATGTTCTACTGTATGTATTCTAAGTCTGGAAAAAAACATGTATTTCAAGTATGTATAAAAATTATATATTCTAAGTCTCTGGGAAAAAAAATGTTTGTAATCTAATTATGGAAAATGATAAGGTGCACTTTAAATTATATATTGGAAACACAAGGTAATAAAACCAAATCTAAATAAAGAGTGAAGATGGTAACAACACTGTTACAGAAACGTCACACACTATTTATTTATTTGGATTTGGTCTTATTACCTTGTGTTTGTATAATCTATAATCCAAATTGTACCTTATCATTAGAACTACAAGATACTAAGATCATATAATTTAGTCTGATGATGGTAACAATGCTATTACCGAAACCTCACTCACAATTTATTTGGATTTGGTCTTATTACCTTGCAATTTCATAACTCTGTTTTCTAATGGTATGGGAGCCTTTACTATATTTTGAAATTGCACTTTGTGTGTATATATATATAGAAGCATAGGGCGCCTCTCCCGTCAAAAAAACCTCAAAACCTGACGCCATTTATTTTTATTTATTGACGTAATTTTCCATCTATATATATTATTATTATTATTTTATTTTCAATCGAACGTTGTGGCCCACTGTACGTATTACATCCCCAACATGATGCCAGCCAGCCATCTCTGTCATACATATATTCTAAGTATAATGGAACCTTGTTAAAGCATCACAATTCTAAAGTCCCAATTGTGTTCTAACCACAGTAACAACAATCCTACTGTTGTTATAGTGAGGTTTGACTGTATAGATAAATACATTACACAAGGTGATGTTGATATCTAGGAGTGTTTTCTTATTACAGAAGTTTGAAATATATTTTTTTAAATGACTTTTGTTTTTAAATCACACCTTTATATAATGATGATGTGTTTTTTTTCTTTTCAATTGTAAACTATAGATTTTGTATCGACACAAAATGTTTTCTACAATGGATAATAAAAATGTGATAAAAAAAATCTCTTGGATCTCTGGTTCCTTTCCTAGGTAGATTGCCTTCTCTCTATACACTCAAGGACAAAACTTAAGGAAGTTGTACCTTTTACCATGTATATCGGGATTCAGACAATAACTCTGAAAGATATTACAGTGACCTTTATTGAAGACACACGAGATAACCAGGTGTGTATACACTCATGGACAAAACTTAAGGAAGTTGTACCTTTTACCATGTATATCGGGATTCAGACAATAACTCTGAAATATATTACAGTGACCTTTATTGAAGATACACGAGATAACCAAGTGTATATACACTCATGGACAAAACTTAAGGAAGTTGTACCTTTCAGCATGTATATCGGTATTCATACAATAACTCTGAAAGATATTACAGTGACCTTTATTGAAGACACACGAGATAACCAAGTGTGTATACACTCATGGACAAAATTTAAGGAAGTTGTACCTTTCAGCATGTATATCGGGATTCAGACAATATCTCTGAACGATATTACAGTGACCTTTATTGAAGACACACGAGATAACCAAGTGTATATACACTCATGGACAAAATTTAAGGAAGTTGTACCTTTCAGCATGTATATCGGGATTCAGACAATAACTCTGAAAGATATTACAGTGACCTTTATTGAAGACATACGAGATAACCAAGTGTGTATACACTCATTGACAAAACTTAAGGAAGTTGTACCTTTTAGCATGTATATTGGGATTCAGACAATAACTCTGAAAGATATTACAGTGACCTTTATTGAAGACACATGAGATAACCAAGTGTGTATACACTCATGGACAAAACTAAAGGAAGTTGTACCTTTTAGCATGTATATTGGGATTCAGACAATAACTCTGAAAGATATTACAGTGACCTTTATTGAAGACATACGAGATAACCAAGTGTGTATACACTCATGGACAAAACTTAAGGAAGTTGTACCTTTTAGCATGTATATTGGGATTCAGACAATAACTCTGAAAGATATTACAGTGACCTTTATTGAAGACACACGAGATAACCAAGTGTGTATACACTCATGGACAAAACTTAAGGAAGTTGTACCTTTTAGCATGTATATTGGGATTCAGACAATAACTCTGAACGATATTACAGTGACCTTTATTGAAGACACACGAGATAACCAAGTGTGTATACACTCATGGACAAAATTTAAGGAAGTTGTACCTTTTAGCATGTATATTGGGATTCAGACAATAACTCTGAAAGATATTACAGTGACCTTTATTGAAGACATACGAGATAACCAAGTGTGTATACACTCATGGACAAAACTTAAGGAAGTTGTACCTTTTAGCATGTATATTGGGATTCAGACAATAACTCTGAAAGATATTACAGTGACCTTTATTGAAGACACACGAGATAACCAAGTGTGTATACACTCATGGACAAAACTTAAGGAAGTTGTACCTTTTAGCATGTATATTGGGATTCAGACAATAACTCTGAAAGATATTACAGTGACCTTTATTGAAGACACACGAGATAACCAAGTGTGTATACACTCATGGACAAAATTTAAGGAAGTTGTACCTTTCAGCATGTATATCGGGATTCAGACAATATCTCTGAACGATATTACAGTGACCTTTATTGAAGACACACGAGATAACCAAGTGTGTATACACTCATGGACAAAATTTAAGGAAGTTGTACCTTTCAGCATGTATATCGGGATTCAGACAATATCTCTGAACGATATTACAGTGACCTTTATTGAAGACACACGAGATAACCAAGTGTGTATACACTCATGGACAAAACTTAAGGAAGTTGTACCTTTTAGCATGTATATTGGGATTCAGACAATAACTCTGAAAGATATTACAGTGACCTTTATTGAAGACACACGAGATAACCAAGTGTGTATACACTCATGGACAAAACTTAAGGAAGTTGTACCCTTTAGCATGTATATTGGGATTCAGACAATAACTCTGAAAGATATTACAGTGACCTTTATTGAAGACACACGAGATAACCAAGTGTGTACACACTCATGGACAAAACTTAAGGAAGTTGTACCTTTTAGCATGTATATTGGGATTCAGACAATAACTCTGAAAGATATTACAGTGACCTTTATTGAAGACACACGAGATAACCAAGTGTGTACACACTCATGGACAAAACTTAAGAAAGTTGTACCTTTTAGCATGTATATTGGGATTCAGACAATAACTCTGAAAGATATTACAGTGACCTTTATTGAAGACACACGAGATAACCAAGTGTGTACACACTCATGGACAAAACTTAAGGAAGTTGTACCTTTTAGCATGTATATTGGGATTCAGACAATAACTCTGAAAGATATTACAGTGACCTTTATTGAAGACACACGAGATAACCAAGTGTGTATACACTCATGGACAAATCTTAAGGAAGTTGTACCTTTTAGCATGTATATCGGGATTCAAACAATTATTATGAAAGATATTACAGTGACCTTTATTGAAGACACACAAGATAACAAAGTGTGTATACACTCATGGACAAATCTTAAGGAAGTTGTACCTTTCAGCATGTATATCGGGATTCAAACAATTATTATGAAAGATATTACAGTGACCTTTATTGAAGACACACGAGATAACCAAGTATGAACAGTCCTCCTCTATCTCCTTTAAACTTCAAAGACTTTCCACTTAAGTTTAGTCCATGAATGTAAATACAGTAAAACCGCACCAAAAAAACCTGGGATATAGCGAACCATCCCTTATGACAAGTTTAAAATAATCCCATTTTAATTTTTATAATTACAGCGAACTCTGGCTATAATCAACCCTGCCTATAATGAACCAGTTTCATTGAGGTTCGCTATAGAGGGGTTTTTCTTTATATACTTAGTGTATACCCACCCTAACATTTTGTCTCAAATCCAGCATTGGAATTTTTTTTTCTGAAGAAAAAATTGCTTCATTGATTTCTGATTCTTGAAAAAGTCCAAACCTACCAGTGAGTGCAAGTAACCAAACGGGGCTGTGTTACACTTGTAAGTGCAAAAGTTGGAGGAGCAGGAGGGACATTGCTGACTGTTAAAAGTCGTAACATACAATATGTAAATATATCTTTTGAATGTATAACTGGAAATGTAGATTTTCTATTGAATGTGTGAATTATTATTATGTAAATTTCCCTTTGTATATAACTTAGCCGTGTTGTTGAAATAAACAAGTTTCTTAGTAGAGCGAGAGCCTTTACGTCTGTAGCCGCTGGTTTTTGTCTTCGTTATTTTCTTTTCTTGCTTGATCACCTGAGGCAGCCCAAACTACATCAAAACTTTAGGTCAAAGTTTTACTTGTTAAGAGGAGGTTTCTTCAATCTGACCTCGCGTACCTTAACATTTAATGGCGTCCCCGGGTGGGCTGCGTGGGCTGGTCAAGTAGAGAAGACGGGAAGACCTGTAGGCGCTGTCTCCCGAGTAACAGCAGCTCAAGGCAAAGAAGCTAAAGAAGCTCAAAGGCAAAGAAGCTCAGTGAAGTATTAGCCTGCCGAGGTGCAGAGGAAGTATTAGCCTGCCGAGGTGCAGAGGAAGTATTAGCCTGCCGAGGTGCAGAGGAAGTATTAGCCTGCCGAGGTGCAGAGGAAGTATTAGCCTGCCGAGGTGCAGAGGAAGTATTGGCCTGCCGAGGTGCAGAGGAAGTATTAGCCTGCCGAGGTGCAGAGGAAGTATTAGCCTGCCGAGGTGCAGAGGAAGTATTAGCCTGCCGAGGTGCAGAGGAAGTATTAGCCTGCCGAGGTGCAGAGGAAGTATTAGCCTGCCGAGGTGCAGAGGAAGTATTAGCCTGCCGAGGTGCAGAGGAAGTATTGGCCTGCCGAGGTGCAGAGGAAGTATTAGCCTGCCGAGTAGCAGAGGAAGTATTAGCCTGCCGAGTAGCAGAGGAAGTTTTAGAGCCTGCCGAGTAGCAGAGGAAGTAGTGGAGCCTGCCGAGTAGCAGAGGAAGCAGGAGAGCCTGCCGAGTAGCAGAGGGAGAGTGAGAATCTGCGGAGCTCAAAGGATCAGAAGCTCAAAAAGCTCAAGCTCAAGAAGCAGAAGCTCAAGGGAACAGAAGCTCAAGGGAACAGGAGCTCGAGAAGCCCTTTGTTAAAGGTTTAAAGGAGCTCGAGAAGCCCTTTGTTAAAGGTTTAAAGGAGCTCGGGAAGCCCTTTGTTAAAGGTTAAAAAGAGCTCAGTGAAGCTCAAGGTTTAAAGGAGCTCAAGAGGCCCTTTGTTAAAGGTTAAAAGGAGCTCAAAAAGCCCTTTGTTAAAGGTTAAAAAGAGCTCAGTGAAGCTCAAGGTTTGAAGGAGCTCAAAGGCAAAGAAGTTGAAGAAGCTACAGGGTGAAAGGCTACCTACAAGGTAAAAAGGATACCTACAAGGTGAAAGGATAACTACAAGGTGAGATGGAGGATGTTAGCAGAAGGCGTAGAAAGGCGATAAGAGGCGTTTTTACTGAGGTGGTAAATGATATGAATACAGAGTTAAGGAATCCTCTTATTGATAAAAGTGGCATATATGAAAAATTTGATAGATTGGAAGCTCTCCATTTGGAGCTAGTGGCATTGAATGAACGATGCCAGGCAATTTTGTTAGCCAAAGATGAGGCTACTGACGATGAAATTGATAAAGAATTTGAGGATTGTGAAGTCTACATCACGGAAAGATATTATTTAAAGGCCAGAATTCGCGTAATGCGTGAGCAGGATAGGGATGCTCAGGTCAAGACTTCTCAAATTCCACCAGGGGCGTCTAGTGCCTCTCCGAATTCAGAAACCGATAATCAGAAAGTTATCAAACTTCAGACTATTTCTACGTCTCTATCGAAAAGCCTGGAAGAGTCCATGAAAAATGAAATTGAAGGCGTGGAAAAAGAGGATTCTGTAAAAACTGCTAGAGCTATGGATGTGAAGCCTGCTCTAGCTAAAGCTAGAATGCTAAAGGAAGCTTGTTCAGCTCCCTCTATAATAAATATTGAATATGAGGGCAAAAAAGGTGCTGTGAATGCTATTAAAGAAAAGAAGGAATTGAACGCAGCAGTTGAAGGCGGTGAAAGGAAGGAAACAGAAGCGGCAGTTAAATGCAATGAAGTGAAGGATTCGGAAACTGCAGTTGATAGCTATGTAGGTGTGAAGGAAGCTGAGGCTAACGACAAAGCAAATGAAGCGGAATCAAAACCTGATAAGGTGAATTCTAAAGACGGAGTAAAGGATTCTGAAGATGAGCCTAAGGGCAACGGAGTAAATGATTCTGAAGATGAGCCTAAGGGCAACGGAGTAAATGATTCGGAAGCGAAGCCTAAGGGCGACGGAGTAAAGGATTCTGAAGATGAGCCTAAGGGCAACGGAGTAAATGATTCTGAAGATGAGCCTAAGGGCAACGGAGTAAATGATTCGGAAGCGAAGCCTAAGGGCGACGGAGTAAAGGATTCTGAAGATGAGCCTAAGGGCGACGGAGTAAAGGATTCTGAAGATGAGCCTAAGGGCAACCCAGGGGATTGGCTCTCAAGGTGGGGGCAATTTGGTAGAAATAATGCCAATGAAAAATATGAAGAGGCAAATTTAAAGGATAGGGAAGATTCTGAAGCGAAGCCTAAGGGCGACGGAGTAAAGGATTCTGAGACTGCAATTAAGGTTATAAACCGGTGAGCAATTCTAGAGCAGTAGTTGAGGGTACTGATCCAAAGGTGGAAGAAAAACTAGATGCAGCACAGGGTACTGATTCAAAGGTAGAAGAAAAGCTAGATGCAGAACAGGGTACTGATTCAAAGGTGGAAGAAGAAAAGCTAGATGTAGAACAGGGTACTGATCCAAAGGTGGAAGAAAACCTAGATGCAGAACAAGGTACTGAATCAAAGGTGGAAGGAAAAATTATTGATACAAAGGATTGGTTAAATGATGGGTTCATCGAAGGAGTTGATGAAAATCCACCTGAAGTAAAAGGACACTATTTGTCCGGTCACCTTTTGTTAAAGAGTGAGTCCAAAACGACGCCTATACGGCCAGTGTTTGACGACGCTTCCTGGCGAGGACGCAACGGACTCGCCTTAAGACGGTATTTGAAGAGGAGACCCGTTCTACTGAGGAGAATCCCGGAAATAGGGATAAAACTTCGGAAAAATAAGTACGGAGTTTTGGCCGACGTGAGGAGATATTTCCAGGTGATGGCCATCAGGGAAAATGATTGGGACTACCTCCGATTTCTTTGGAAGAGGAAGATGGACGCTTATGGGGCAACCTCCGGTGGTGTGTATGGAGAGGGTGCCGCAGTGTGCCGAGGAGAGGGTGGTTTTCCTGGATAAGAGCCTGGGCTCCCTGCAACGGTGTCCCACCTGCCTGGATCCCCCCATCACGGTGGAACGGATTTCTTTTTTTTTACAAAAAAGAAAGGTGGGGGTATGTTAAAAGTCGTAACATACAATATGTAAATATATCTTTTGAATGTATAACTGGAAATGTAGATTTTCTATTGAATGTGTGAATTATTATTATGTAAATTTCCCTTTGTATATAACTTAGCCGTGTTGTTGAAATAAACGAGTTTCTTAGTAGAGCGAGAGCCTTTACGTCTGTAGCCGCTGGTTTTTGTCTTCGTTATTTTCTTTTCTTGCTTGATCACCTGAGGCAGCCCAAACTACATCAAAACTTTAGGTCAAAGTTTTACTTGTTAAGAGGAGGTTTCTTCAATCTGACCTCGCGTACCTTAACACTGACAGTGTTGGAGGGAAAGCTCTGAGAGAAGTATTCGAGGGGAAGGAGGCAACAGGGATACACAGACGATCTAAAACAATGGAATGGACGACACAAGGAGATGGCGGAGGAAGTATTGAGAGACCATGTGGTCCACCCTTAGTAGAGGAAGGTATTGAAGGAGGGAGATATGGAGAGACCATATGGTTCACCCTCAGTAGAGGAAGGCACTGAAGGAGGGAGATACAGAGACACCATGTGGCCCACCCTCAGTAGAGGAAGGCACTGAAGGAGGGAGATACGGAGACACCATGTGGCCCACCCTCAGTATAGGTAGGCATTGAAGGAGGGAGATACGGAGACACCATGTGGCCCACCCTCAGTAGAGGAAGGCACTGAAGGAGGGAGATACAGAGACACCATGTGGCCCACCCTCAGTAGAGGAAGGCACTGAAGGAGGGAGATACGGAGACACCATGTGGCCCACCCTCAGTAGAGGAAGGCACTGAAGGAGGGAGATACGGAGACACCATATGGCCCACCCTCAGTAGAGGAAGGCACTGAAGGAGGGAGATACGGAGAGACCATGTGGCCCACCCTCAGTAGAGGAAGGCACTGAAGGAGGGAGATATGGAGACAACATGTGGCCCACCCTCAGTAGAGGAAGGCACTGAAGGAGGGAGATACGGTGAGACCATGTGGCCCACCCTCAGTAGAGGAAGGCACTGAAGGAGGGAGATACGGAGAGACCATGTGGCCCACCCTCAGTAGAGGAAGGCACTGAAGGAGGGAGATACGGAGACAACATGTGGCCCACCCTCAGTAGAGGAAGGCACTGAAGGAGGGAGATACGGTGAGACCATGTGGCCCACCCTCAGTGGAGGAAGACATTGAAGGAGGGAGATATGGAGAGACCATGTGGCCCACCCTCAGTGGAGGAAGGCATTGAAGGAGGGAGATACGGAGAGACCATGTGGCCCACCTCAGTAGAGGAAGGCACTGAAGGAGGGAGATACGGTGAGACCATGTGGCCCACCCTCTGTAGAGGAAGGCATTGAAGGAGAGAGATATGGAGAGACCATGTGGCCCACCCTCAGTAGAGGAAGGCACTGAAGGAGGGAGATATGGAGAGACCATGTGGCCCACCCTCAGTGGAGGAAGGCATTGAAGGAGGGAGATATGGAGAGACCATGTGGCCCACCTCAGTAGAGGAAGGCACTGAAGGAGGGAGATACGGTGAGACCATGTGGCCCACCCTCAGTAGAGGAAGGCATTGAAGGAGAGAGATATGGAGAGACCATGTGGCCCACCCTCAGTAGAGGAAGGCACTGAAGGAGGGAGATTGGAGAGACCATGTGGCCCACCCTCAGTAGAGGAAGGCACTGAAGGAGGGAGATATGGAGAGACCATGTGGCCCACCCTCAGTAGAGGAAGGCACTGAAGGAGGGAGATATGGAGAGACCATGTGGCCCACCCTCAGTAGAGGAAGGCACTGAAGGAGGGAGATATGGAGAGACCATGTGGCCCACCCTCAGTAGAGGAAGGCACTGAAGGAGGGAGATAGTGTAGAGGTCAATTTTATTACATTGAAACACTTTCAGATTGAATTATTCTTTAAAATGTTCCATCATCACATACAATGGACTAATAATGCTTGTGTCCCCTAAGATAAATTGTTTATGTTGTGCCTCCATACAAAATTCACACATAAATTATAAAAACTTTTTTATTATCAAAAACAAATCTTATAAAGAAGATTCTTTGAGAACAATATGGTTTTAATTTTTTTTAATGATGCACTTTTATGTATAAAAAAAAACTTTTTTTTTCTCATTCAATTGAAACAATAATAATAAAAAATCTAAAACAACTCTCATATATAGATGAAATAGAGAAAAAATTTTGAGAATTTGCATAGGCTTCACTTGTCATCGTGTAGAAGAGAGAGAGAGATCAAATGAATATATTTACATATAGGTAAATATATATACCACATATATATATATATATGATCCATAAGTAAGCACACATAAATGGACAACAAACAAAGAGGAAAAAAAAACAAACAAAAAATTGCATTAAAACTTAAAAGAGTAATAAACCCAGGGTGATTAAAAAAATTAACAATTAACAGTAGAACCTCCATGAGAGGACACTCACGTTAGAGAACACCTCTCTATAAAGGATAGTTTTCATTTGTCAAATAACCATTTTTACTATTTAGCAACTCTCCAGTAAGAGGACACCTCTCCCTAAAGGACAATTTTGCTCTGCAATTAGGAATCTTTTAAAGGGAGGTTCTACTGTATATCTCTTTGAATAACTTTTAACAATATTGCTCAATGAAACCCAGGGTAGCATTATGGAACAAGAGATGAGCTATGTGATAGGAAAAACACACAGGTGCATCCCAGCTTCTACAATAAACAATGATAACACTCAGATATGATGTAGAAAACATGAAGTCATACATTTCTATATATGATTATATCATAAAGGATTTGTTATAGATCTAAGTCAAGTTATAAGATAAAGAGGGAAACAAAAGGTAAATACATTTATTTGATATAAATCTCCTGGATATAAAGACAACAGGTTTCTGGTGTTTCTTTTTACTAATGTAATCTCAAGTTTTCAGGCATCTCTGCCCTTCTACAGGAGTTCATGAAACAAACAATAATTAACACACAATTAGACATTAACAAATTATATATATATTGTTGCATCAATTTTAATGCGCCCTACATTTATTCAAAATATTCTATGATATTTAATATTTATTTAAAACAGATTATTTAGATTATCATCATTCCTTTTTATAGTTTCATTCCTTTTGTAATATTGTACATATATATCTTGATTGGTTATTGGAGCGAGAGAGGACCTAGACCAAGACTGCGGATCGCGACCTACGAGGAAGACCACGAATAAATAAACGCAATAACTTTAAAAGATAATTTATTTTTATTTAATTTTATTTATTTACTTCTATTTATTTGCCTTGAGTATGGAAACCAGCTCGGGAAATGTGTATAACACTGAGACGACCCTGCAAAGCTGCAACTTGGTGCAACAATATATATATATATATATATATATATGTTTAGATATGGATTGCTCTATTTTCAGAACATTATACAGTTAAACCTGCCTATAGCGCCCCCTCTTGGGACTCACCAATATAGGATGCTATAGAGAGGGGGTGTTATAGACAGGTCACTTTTAATGTAAATTGCATCATACTACATATTTAAAATCGGGCGCTATAGAGGGGGAAGTGCTACTTAGAGGGGGTGCTATAGACAGGTTTAACTGTATATATAATTTGTTAATACAGTAAAACCTCCATGAGAGGACCATCACGCTAGAGTACACCTCTGTACAAAGGACAGTTTTCATTTACGAAATTACCATTTTAACAATTTAGCAACTCTCCAGTAAGAGGACACCTCTCCCTAAAGGACAATTTGGCTTTGCAATTAGGTGTTGTCCTTTACAGGGTAGTTCTATTGTATATAACAGCATGTTTATTATTATTTGTTTTATGTACTCCTGTATAAGGACAGAGATACCTGAGAGCTTGAGATTACATTAGTAAATTGAAACTTATCCCCAGAAACCTGCTGTATTATATTAATTAAAACACACAATTGTCTATGGGACTAGATCATTAGAGGCAGGATTGCGGAAATGATACAACTTTGGTGATTGTCTCTTCACAATGGTACAGTAGAGTCCTAGGAGACTAATGACATGGGTAAACTAGGTCTCTCCTGGAGGTGGTCTCTCATCAGAGACTGCCAATTCAGTCATGAGGAGTCTTTCAACCCAAACACAGTCTTTGAGTCAGCTTGAGGAGCATGAACTCATGGAATTCGTGTAATCTTTACACAAGGGGATAAGAAACAACAACAACAGTCTTTGAGTAAAATTAATCATGCCTCAAGAGAAAAGTATCTTTTCAAAACATTTTTATTCTCTAGCTTTTGGGCACGGACGCCGATCACGTTTTCTCTTGTAGAAGGGTGTTTGTGCCTGAAAGCTAGAGAATAAAAGTGTTTTAAAAAGATACTTTTCCCTGGAGGTCTGATATATTTTACTCAATATTGATACAAGGGAGTATTTATTGAAAACATAGTCTTTGCTAAGAGACCACTACCTCCAGGAGAGACAGGATTTGGTGCTATGTTTTTAGGTTATGGTTGGTATTAGGAGACAACTGTCTATCTAGTCAAACAGAATATGGTGAATGTAAAAACAGTCTCTGATAAGAGACCACTACCTCCTGGAGAGACAGGATTTGGTGCTATGTTTTTAGGTTATGGTCGGTATCAGCAGACCACTGTCTATATAGTCACAGACATGGTCAATGTAAAAACAGTTTCTGATAAGAGACCACTACCTCCAGGAGAGACAGGATTTGGTGCTATGTTTTTAGGTTATGGTGGTTTATGGGAGACAACTGTGCATATAATCACAGGACATGGTAAATGTAAAAATGTCTCTGATAAAAGACCACTACCTCCAGGAGAGACAGAATTTGGCGCTGTTTTTAAGTTATGGTGGTTTATGGTAGACAACTGTGCATATAGTCTCAGGACATGGTTTATATAAAAATGTTACTTCAGGGACTAGATATATTTTGAGCCAGAAAACTCCAGGTTAGTGGAAGTTGTGAAAGTTAGGTGGCAACGTTGTCTCAATGGGAGGGTGGTAGTAATTGATATCAAAGTCTTGTCAACAGGTGGATCCTGCTGTTATAAACCAGGGACAGAATGGTACAATGATGTTACTTCATATGTCACATGTTGTTGGGGGAGGAGAAGGTAGAGTAACCGCGCCGTGGTCTTGTCACCACGTAGAGATAACAGTGGCCCAGTCCCACACACAACACCAGGATCAACACGAAGCACAGGATGGCGTAGGTAGATGGAGCCAGTAGTGGTGCGGACTGAGTGGGGTCAGCAGGAAGCCAGCTGGTCTGTTGGATCATGTACCCCAGGGCCCAGCCTACCTCCACATCTCCCACCTGGTGTCACACACAGCCTCGTTATACAGGAGGCACCTCTCCCTTTAAACAATACACTAAAACAATACATTCAATATTTACAGTGTTTAAGCTGGTGAAGTAGCAAAGGCTGATTTTCAATAAGAATACAACAAATTAAAACATTAAAATTGCAAACTCGAAGACTCAAGCCAGTGACAAATAGACCAATTTCCTCCTGGCAAGATTTCCATCAATATATAAATAAAGAGATAGAAATATGAGAAAAAGGAGAGATATGATTAGTGTCAAAGATCTTTAAAATAATTATTCAGAATTGGCTATATATTTGGAGGAAGATTGATTGATTTACCTACAGGTTTATGAAGATATGTCAAGTTGTATGTACAGTATGTAAGGTACATATACCAGCCCTACGGTTACTGTCACCATCTGACCAGAGATGACATTCTGGGACACCTAACAGTGGGAAGACGTGGTATAGTATGCAACTTGATGTACCTTCATAAACCTGTATGAGAATCGATCAATATTCCTCCAACTATACAGCCAATTCTTACTTACAAGATTTGGAACAGGCCATCTCAAAATATTGAAGATAGAAAATAATAACAAAATCTACCCCACTTTCCCAAAATGTAGCTTGGCACCTGCAGCTCCAGAACACATTTTGGCTTGCATTAGATGCACTAAACAGGACCTTTGGGAGAGGCTGCTGCTTATCATAAAACAGCCCAAGAAGCATGAACTCATGGAATTCGTGTAATCTTTACACAAGGGGGTAAGAAACAACAATATAGCCAATTCTGAAATAATTGTTGGCAAAGTTCATCTGTACTGAACATAATTGTAGTGATGATGAATGAAAACCTCTACAGACCTATAAGCTTATGTCCATAGGTTCACTAAACACCCCTAAACTGCCTTCCATAGAAAATACAGGGTATATTCCAAAACCAATCCAATAGTAGAGCGGTCTACAGTATAAGCAGTCACCAACTTCTACCCACCATGATTATCATGGCCTGTACCACATGTACTAGGGATAAGCAAAAAAAAAAAAAAAAAGTAGATGGGTCTAGAGATTAATTTGGCAAAACCGCTGAGAGGGTTCACTATTGATGAGCCAAGCCCTCTCGTTGAATAACTTATATCATTGCAGTAAGGTCTGTAGAGATAATATTTGATGATATTATTGAAAAGAAACACATTGTCAATAAATTTATTTGTTATAGATTTGATTGATGAAGAATGTGCCTCAACACCAGTTTGGGGCAAATTTCAGACAACAGCCAACAAGCTGTATACTAAGTTTTCTGGCTTTGGTCCTCATCAGTACAGGGGAGGCTTCAATTTCAGGACATCCTGTTGTTGCTTATTCCTCAAGTCGTTTAAACGATCTCCATTAGGTTCCATTGTCTCATCTTTTATATTATAGTCCTGGGGTTTTCCCAGAGATCTTTAGAAAAAATTTCTATGGCCAGGAGTCGAACCCAGGTCAACTGCTTGGAAGACAGCTATGCTATACCACCGTCACTTGGGACATCCTATAGAAGAGTTATGAAATCAAATTGGCCAAAAAGATGTTTAAGCTGATGAAGTTACAAGGGCCGATTTTCAGGCTAGAATACAACAAAGTTGATGGAGGATGGTATTAAAGTACCAAATAAGGCACCTCTCCCTTTAAATTGAAAACTAGTAGAATCAAGTCAATGACATATAGACCAATTTCCTCCCTGCAAAATCTCCATCTATATATAGACAAATTAAAAATAAAAAGGCATATCTTGACCAGGAGCACATGTGCTTTTCGTGGATGGCTTTTCTTGATTTATCAAGAAATTGGGTTGGCCTAATATCAGGGAACAGGCTAAATCAATGTTTAGTTGATTGTTCCACCAGATGGCGCTCTGCCTTCTGAAAAGCACATATGCTCCTGGTCAGGATTAGCCTTTTTATTTTTAATATCAACACCTGACCCACTTATTTTTTTTCTATTATTTTTTCATATAGAGGGGAAATATGAGGAATAAGGAGAGATATGATTAGTGTCAAAGATACTTAATATATATATATTTTTTCTTTGTGTGTGTGTTTTCTTGTACTTTATCCTTGTTTTCAAATAAAATTTAAGGCGTTTATAACATTAAAGGAAGTATTTATTTCAAGCAAAATGGAAGAACACCAAAACATGGCAACAGGACTTGAAGCCATGCTCCTCAGTCTTCTAAAGCAAAATCAAGGAGCTGACCATGTTACTGCCAGGCTAGGAAGTGTGGAAGAGAACAAGGCTTTCTTTCTATGATACTTCAGCCAATTCTACCAAAGCTCCTATGGATCAAGATGTTTGTTGTTTCTTATCCCCTTGTGTAAAGATTATACGAATTCCATGAGTTCATGCTCCTCAAGCTGCTTTATGATAAACAGCAGCCTCTCTCAAAGGTCCTGTTTAATACATCTAATACAAGCCAAAATGTGTTCTGGAGCTGCAGGTGCCAAGCTACATTTTGGGCAAGTGGGGTAGATTTTGTTATTATTTTAAACACAAGTTAATAAGACCAAATCCGAATAAATAAATAGTGTGTGATGTTTCGGTAACAGCATTGTTATACCACTTTCAGACAAAAGTAACAATGCTGTTACCGAAACGTCACACACTATTTATTTATTTGGATTTGGTCTTATTACCTTGTGTTTATAATCTATAATCCAAATTGTGCCTCATTGTTGTTATTATTTTCTATCTTCAATGGCTTGAGATGGCCTGTTCTAAATCTTGTTGTCTAGTGTTGTTTGGTGCTATCTATTTCTGAAGTTCAGAGCTTCTCCACTGTACCAACTGTGCTTAGGTGAGATCCTCCAGTTCTTGTTTATTTTTGTTTTGGCTACTGTCTCTAAAAGTAACTTTATTTTTCCGTGGCAAGGGTTCCCTAACAAGATGTTTTCAGCTGTGAAGCCTATTCGACAGAGAGGACTAGTGTACTAGATGACTCACCCTATCCTGGAAGAGGATGTTGGGCCAGGTGGCAGCTGTGAAGCCTATTCCACAGAGAGGACTAGTGTACTAGATGACTCACCCTATCCTGGAAGAGGATGTTGGGCCAGGTGGCAGCTGTGAAGCCTATTCCACAGAGAGGACTAGTGTACTAGATGACTCACCCTATCCTGGAAGAGGATGTTGGGCCAGGTGGCAGCTGTGAAGCCGTACTTGTCCACCAGCACATGGTGGATGTACCAGGCATCGAAGCAGTACAAGCTGAGGTACCTGATGTCTGCCGGCAACTCCTTCACCTGGACATGTCACCTTGTGTACAGTACAGCCTTGCAACATCACTTAGGACTTAAAGAGGTTTATATTGTTTTTGTTTACAAGGTCATGGAGACTATATCCATGGATTAAATTCACAACTCCGCCTTTGCCGGTCCCAAGCCCGGATGAAAAAGGAAAAGGAAGAGCAGTAACAAACTCACTAAAAAACCTGGGCTCAGCTGGCCTGGCTGATAGTACCCTGTAAGGGCTCCTAATCCAGGGATACAGGATGAGCAGTGTTTGTACTCCATGTTAGAAGCGGCTGCACATGGCGTCTGTTCCTCATGTCAGAAGTACCATTTCTTTTGGAGCTAAGTCGGCCTGCCACTGAGTAGTGCTCCCAATCTTAATGACAAAGGCAGACGCATTCTACTTCAGCCAGTCATGATGGTTGTTCCCCGGCAGACACCATCAAAAGTCTCAAGCTTTACAAGCTTGATACCCAAATATGATTGAGTGGAGATAAGAAATAAGAAGAAGAATTCACAATCTTGGTAGGGTTGGAATACAGGTCCTGTCTTGAGGCTTCCATGCATTCAAAGAAATGGTCTAGTGAGGCTTCTTTGGACCTGCAGTTGGTGCATTGTGATAGGGTCTAGACACCATCCTGGAAAAAGAGCGGTATTGTATGGTCATTTTTGACCCTGGAAATACAGGTTGCTGCCTGTCAGTTCATCCCACATTCCAGAATAGCTCCAGGCTTTTGGTCCAGATACCAATGATGGGATGTTGACTCCTGTATTTTGTTTGGATGTTTATTTTTTGTATGCATTGGTTTAAATTGTTGCTATAACCACAGTTAAAACACAATTGAGACCTTAGAATTATAATCTTATAACCATATTGCTGTTATGAAAGAAGCTGTTATTACAAGGTTTTCCACTATATTTTGAAATATAGTTGGTTAAACTTGAGAGCAAGTGTCTGATATGAGGCCACCTCTGGAAAGACTCTGTTTTAGCCATTGTTTCTAGGGTGTGATTTCTCATTAGAGATTCTGTTTGGGTTGAAAGACTTGGCTCAACATCTCTGATGAGAGACTACCTCCAGGAGAGACAAGTTTAACCAAGAGCCTCTCATGAGAGACTGGTGTATAAATGGAACACTATTATTTTAATTCTATCGGCTTTTATTATATTGCCATGTAAATAAATTGCTGTGTCAACCTGAAGTTTGTCTCCCCTAATTTTCAACGTGGCATTTTGGTGGAGATGCTGGGTAAATTAGGGAAGACAAACTGAAGGTCGCCGAGAAGACCATTGGTGCTGTGATCTACATTTTCAGATACTGGCTCAAGGATTCCACCGCCATTTTAAAGCCAAGATTTCCCTCCAAGATGATGATGTCCCTATAGATGATACGACGACAAAGCCACTCTTCACGCCGCAAGAAAAAGGAAGCAAAGGTACCAGGGACAAAGTTCCAAGACTCCGATGGAATTCTTGGCAGAAGCACGTCAGATCCATGTCAGTAACTACAATAATTGCTAGCTGTGGGTCACAGCTCTAATAGGAAAGGAGCTATGTACCAAAGTATTTTTTATTAACAGAGTATCAATTTTTATGTTTATATTTTGCTACTCTGTAAACTTACCTCATTGCTTTTGTTTGTCATTCATAGTTTTGTTCTTACCTTAAATAAACTGCCACCTTAACCTGAAGTTTGTCTTTCCTATTTTTCCACGTGGCAATATTAAATATTTTGAGATGAGAAATATAATTATTATCTGATATTTTTGGTACAAGATCATAGTGGAAAGAATAATAACAAGAGTTTTAACCACACTTTGCTTTAATTAAGCTGATGAACATAATAAAGGATGAATGATAAGGCACAATTTGGATTATAGATTATAAACACAAGGTAATAAGACCAAATCCAAATAAATAAATAGTGTGTGACGTTTCGGTTACAGCATTGTTACCATCTTCAGACAAAAGTACTGAATGTATGCTGTGGTAAAATTTCTCATTCAGTACTTTTGTCTGAAGATGGTAACACCGCTGTTACCGAAACGTCACACACTATTTATCAATTTGGATTTGGTCTTATTACCTTGTGAATAAAGGATGAAATAATACCTGACTTCGGGTGTTGAAAATAAAATAAAAGAGATTACCTATTTACATATTTACAAAAAGTTTTGAGCCGGCCAAAATAAAAGAGAAAGAATATGGTTTAAAGGGCTACTAACCAAAGTGCATGATTTTCGAGCCCAAAAATGGATATAGCAAGCAGACAAACCTCAATACACTGTAGCAAAGTACCAAGGTGCTGCACGCCACTAAGGTTGTTCAAAAGGTTAGATTCCCCAGGCCAGGGTAGATAAGACGGGTGCATCCAAAATAAAACAACAACAATGGGCTTATTTAGGATAAACTAACATCTGGTGGTCAACTTTACTGAGTAGTTTGTTCTAGAAACTATAAATTTGAAATAATTTTTTATAACATATACAGTTAAACCGTCTATAGTGCCCCCTCTTGGGACTCACCAAAATAGGGTGTTTTAGAGAGGGGGTGCTATAGACAGTTCACTTTTAATGATAAGGCACAATTTGGATTATAGATTATAAACACAAGGTGATAAGACCAAATCCAAATAAATAAATAGCGTGTGACGTTTCGGTGACAGCATTGTTCTTCAGACAAAAGTACAGAATGAGAAATTTTACCACACCATAGTATTTAAATCAATAATCAACTATCTAAAACTTGCTGTGGTAAAATTTATCATTCAGTACTTTTGTCTGAAGATGGTAACAACCCTGTTACCGATATGCCACATACTATTTATTTATTTGGATTTGGTCTTATTACCTTGAGGTCACTTTTAATGTAAATCACATCGTACTACGTATTTAAAAAATCAGGAGCTATAGAGAGAAAGGAACTATTTAGAAGGGGTGCTATACACAGGTGTATATAGTAGAGCATCAGTTACCTCCTCCCAGTTCATGCTACAGAGGGTGTCGGTGGCCTGGATAAATGCTGCCAGGGAGCTGTTGGTCACATTCAGGAAGTTGTAGGCATAGGTGTAGGTGGAGAAAGCCTGGTCACACAGTCACACTAAGATGGTTGGCAGATGGGACAGCTACTGGATGGATGCACCAATAATGGGAGTCTACAAGAATTCCATCCAGAGTTGGTTACATCAGTCTTATCATTGGAATACACTCGACAATTCTCTATGGCGCTGTTAAGTGAATATTACTACTGACATTAACAGAGAAAGAGCAGTAGAAAAATACCTCTCTGTAAAGAACAACACCTATACTCATGGGTAACTTCCCCTTTGCCGATCCCAAGCCCGGGTGAATAAGGAGGAGGGGGAGCAGTAACAAGCTCACTAAAAAACCTGGGTTCATCTGGCCCGGCTGATAGTACCCCGTAAGGGCTCCAGGGATACAGGATGAGCAGCTGCACATTAGGAGCAGCTGCACATGGCATCTGTTCCTCATGTCAGAGGTGGCCATTTCATATTGGAGCTAAGTCGGCCTGCTACTGAGTAGTGCTCCCAGTCTTAATGAAAAAGGCAAATGCACCCAGTCATTATAGATGTCAAATCTCCTTTGATGAGCTCTACTCATCTCCAGCAGACACCATCTCGAGTTCTACAAGCTTGATACACTAATATGATTGAGTGGAGATAAGAAAGAAGATTATAACCACAGTTAAGACAATGATGTTATAACCAAGTTGGTGTTATAATGAGGTGTACTATTTCCACCAGAGAGGTTCTAGTATAATTCATCTTTGGTACTATCACTTAGAACCAATATTCCATATCATTATCAGAACCACAAAAGGTAATAAGACCAAATATAAATAAGTAAATAGTGTGTGACATTTCGGTAACAGCGTTGTTACCATCTTCAGACAAAAGTACTGAATGAGAAATTTTACCACAGCATGTTTTAAATAGTTACTGTTATCAAGTGTGTAAACAAGATAGCAGATAAGAAGAAGATAGAAGAAGAAGCTGTGCTATATTTTCTCAATCAGTACTTTTGTCTGATAATGGTAACAACTCTGTTACCGAAATGTCACCCACTATTTATTTATTTGGAATGTGGTCTTATTACCTTTTGTTTATAATCTGTTAGAGGTGATCATCTTTTCATTAAATGTAAGATACTTTAATATTTGTAAATTATATTGTTTAAATAATTTGTATTTTTAAATTTAATTATAAAAAAAACTGTAAATTTATATATGTAAATTCTTGTGCAAAATTAATGTATAATAGAGGATTTGCATATGTCTAGTTAGTTAAAAAGAAAAAAATAGTTTTGTTTGGGCAGAGAAGCTAGATGCTCTCAAGTTAGTTTTTTCCGAGTGTAAATATGTTTGTATAATATCTTAAAATTTTCTGCTCTAGTTTAATTTGATTTCATTGATAAAATAAAAAGTTGATTTCATCAGGGAAGTATATTTATTTTTTTTTTCTCTCTCTTAGGGCTTCAAGTATTAAAAAGAAAATATTTTAAAAGGGGTGTGTGCCATCTGTCCTCCTTCCACCCAACAAAGGTTATGGGCCTACTTGCAAGCTTATACCTGAATAATATAGCTATTTAAGAAAAGAATTGGCTAAGCTTTTGGGGCCGTATTAAAAGTTTAAAAATGAATTATACAAATTTCACGTTTCCTAAGCTGAATGCTCTTAACTACAATATCTGGAAAGTGGATATGAAGGTCCTTCTAATCGATAGAGGAAGCTGGGATTTTATCATAGAAGATGAACATGATCTTCCAGCTGAGGCAACAGCCAAAGATATAAGAGAGTGTAAATGGAGGAAGGATAGGGCATTTACTACTATTTACCAAGGAGTAGAAAGAAAATACCAAACCTTGATTGCCAATGCTGCTGATGGAAAAGAAGCTTGGTATATATTAAAGAAGAATTTTGAGCCAAATTCAAGGGCCAGACTGGCTGGATTGATTGACGAATTTTATGAACTGAAATTTGCTCCTGATGAAGAAACTATTGGAATATTTATAAAAAGAGTCCAAGAGAAAAAACAACTGATTAAAGAAGCTGGATTTGATCTACCTGAAGTACTTGTGTGTTTTCAGTTGATAAGGAAATTACCTCAAGATTATGATGGCATTGTCCAAGTTCTATACAGACTAGAAGAAAAACAATTCAATGTTGAAAACATTGAAGCCCACTTAATAACTGAATCGGGAAGAGTTCAACAAAAGAAAAAAAGATGATGGACTTGATATTGTGGCAAACGCTTATCAAACAAAAACTCCCAGGATGTACCAAGGAAGTAAAAAGAAAAATTATTTTTCTGCAAAAGCACAGTATAGCAGTGGAAGCATGCTGGAGCCAACAGTGCATCCAAGAACAGCAAGAACCCATGATATAAGGAATTGCTCCTTCTGTGGGAAAACTGGCCATCTTTTAAAAGACTGTTTTCTTATAAACAAAAACTCTCAAGGGCAACACTACAGAAAGGATCAGAACTACAAGGGAAAATCTTCTGCATTTCACTCAGAAATTCTAAGCTTCCATCACATTTGTGAAAGAGCAAGTGATCCAACTAGTGAATAGGGAGAATGGCTGATAGACAGCGCAGCTACATCTCATTTTTGCAAAGAAAAGGATTGGTTTGTGAACTACCAGGATATCCCCCCGATGGACGCTTTGATTGGAGATGTCGACTGCAAGTCAACAATCTTAGGTAAGGGAGATATCAACTTTGTTTTAAGAGACATAAATAACACATTTGTAGAGGTAACTCTACTTAATGTTTTATATGCACCAAACATGAGAAGGAATCTCATTAGTGGATCATGCATAGACATAGCAGGAAATAAGATTATATGGAAAAATGGTAAAATGACAATCTTTAAAAATAATGGGGAATATTTATTTACAGCAAGACGAGTAGATAAATTATATATTGTAAATGGATACCCTAATAAAGCCAAAGCTCAAAATTATTCAGTTTCCTATAATTCAAATCTTAATTTTCTCCATAAGAGATTTTGTCATATTAACTCAGAGATACTTAATTCTATGAGTAAAAAGAATACTGTCAAAGGATTAGAAAAAGTTCAGGGTAATCCAGCCACATGTGATATATGTAAAGTAGCTAAGATCACCAGATCATCATTTAAATTTAGCTATACAATTCTGACTAGAAAACCTTTAGAAAAAGACTGGGGTCCTGCACCAGTGAGATCACTTGGTGGCAGTAGATATTTTCTTTCTATCATAGATGACTACTCTAGAAAGGTTAATGTTTATTTCCTAAAAGAAAAGTCAGAAGTTTTTAACTATTTTAAGCAATACTTGCATTAGTCTGAGAGAGCATTAAATGCCAAATTAAAATGTATTAGGACAGATAATGGATTAGAATTCTGTAACAAAGAATTTGAAAATTTTCTAGTAAATTTGGGTATTAAAATAGAAAGAACATCAACTTATAGTCCTGAACAAAATGGAATTGCTGAAAGGTTTAATCGAACTGCTATTGAAGGTGTTCGAGCAATGCTTTTAGATAGTGGGTTACAACCCAGATTCTGGGGAGAAGCCCTAAATACCTTTGTATATACTAAAAATAGATGTGAACATGCTCAAACAAAAGGAGTAAGTCCAATGGAATTATGGTTAGGACATAAACCATCTGTAAGACATTTTAAAATTTTTTGGCTCATTAGCCAATTTTTGGCCCTAAAATGAAAAGAAATAAGTTACAACCTAAGGCCAATTCAGGCATAATGGTAGGTTATGCAACCAAAGCAAAAGGTTATAGAATCTGGTTACCAGCAGATAGAAAAGTAATAGAAACCATTCATGTATTTATTGATGAAACTAAGAAAGGTGTAGATACTTTATTTGGTACTGCTTCTAGAGTACAATATGTTTTTTATCCACAGGATGATAACTACCCTTATGAAAATAATGATATTGATAACCATAATTTACATACACTTACCCCAATAGACATGACTAAATGGAAAAGACTAGAAGTACCTAGAAAGACAGGACCACGAGTAGACGTATACTATTATCCACCTTCTAGTGATCAAAAATTAAGATCATTTAATGATGTACAAAAATATTGTGAAACACAAAAGCTTGAATTTAATTCTGAAATGTTTTCATTTAGACCACAAAAACCAGATATAAGCGAGGAAAATGAAGTTAAAATAGAAACAAATTGTTTAGAAGATGATTTGTACGAAAGTATTTTTCATGAGGAAATCTATAATGTAGAACTTCCTAAAAACTTTAATGATGTACAACAATCACAGGAAAAAAGGAATTGGATTAAAGCAATGGAGGATGAACTTAAGGTGATGAAAGATAGGAAAGTATGGAAATTAGTAGATCCCCCACCTCAAGGTGTGAAAATATTAGGTAATAAATGGGTATATAGCGTAAAAAGGGATGATAAAAATAATATAAAAAGATATAAAGCTAGGCTTGTGGCACAAGGTTATAGACAGAAACATGGAATAGATTACACTGACATTTTTTCACCAGTTGTAAATTTTTCAATGATTAGATTCCTGTTTATAATATTAGTATCTTTGCTAAGATGGAAGCATGTCCAGTTAGATGTTAAATCAGCCTATCTTTATGGAAATTTGAAAGAAAAAAATATACATGCAACAACCTGATGGATTAAAAATAAAAGGTAGTGAAGATAAAGTTTGTCTTTTAGAAAAGACTATTTATGGGTTACATCAGAGTGGAAGAGAATGGAATAAAGAATTGGATTCAATTTTGAATTCAATAGGATTTGAGACCATTAAATGTGGTGCAACTGTGTATACAAAATGAATAATAGTGTTATCTTGATAGTATATGTTGATGATATCTTGTTATTTGGAATAGAAACATTTGTAATTGGAAAAACTATTCAAATTATTAAAGAAAAGTTAGATATAGAGGAATTAGGAAAGGTCAAATATCTGTTAGGAGTTAACTTTGAAACTACAGACAAGGGCATATACTTACATCAAGAAACATATATAAACAGATTTATAACTAGTTTTACAGATCTACCTAAGACATTGGTAAATTTACCTTTTAAGACAGGGTGCTGGTTACCACCAAAAATTAAGGAAGATGAAATTATTGAGACTGAACTCATGAGTAAATACCCATATAGATCAATAATAGGTTGTTTATCTTTCCTTGCAGACAGAAGCCGACCAGATATTTCTTTTTCAGTAAACACAATGGCTCAATTCTGCAATGGATACACATATCAGCATTGGAAAATCATTGTAGATTTAATGAATTATGTCTTTAGGACAAAACATTATAAAATAAACCTATCAAATGTTAATAGAGGCATCTTAAATGCATATTCTGATGCAAACTGGGGAAGTCATTTGACCAATAGACACTCTACAAGTGGATACATACTATATCTAGATGATACCCCATTTACATGGAAATCGAGAAAACAAAAGTGTATTGCATTAAGTTCTATGGAATCCAAATTTATAGCCTTAACTGCAAGTGTAAAAGAAACAATATGGTATTTTAATATATTAAAAGAAATAGACGTACTACCTAATGTGGGAAAACCTATTCAATTTTGTGACAATCAGTCAGCTATATATTTCTGTAAGAATAGTGTAGAAAATATAAAAACCAAGCATATTGATATCAGACTACAATCCATTCAAAAACTTGTTGAGGAGGAAGAATTCACTTTAAAATTTGTTAATAGTAATTTAAACTTAGCTGACTTCTCCTAACTAAACCTTTATCTAAAGAGAAACTAAGTCGTTTCATAGAGAAACTGTTTTGGAGATGAACTATCTACGAATTTATTCAAGACTCATCTTCAGACAGGACTGAACCGAAGCAGGAGGGAGTGTGAAGTCCACTACTTGTACAAGTCGACAAGGGACTCTGCATCATCTGTAAATTCCTTCACTGTGTTGTCCTGTTTATTTCATTCTATCTCATTATACTTTTGTGTAAATAGAGCTATAATATTATAAATCATGAGAAATGATGATCATGGGGCCGATTGTTAGAGGTGATCATCTTTTCATTAAATGTAAGATAGTAAATTAAATTTTATTGCCATCTATCGTTAAAATTTTACACAAATAAATTTTACTGGCAATGCGTTTCTTTTAAATATCATCAAATATTATCTCTACAGACCTTACTGCAATGATATGAGTTATTGAATGAGAGGGCTTGGCTCATCAGTAGTGAAACCGCTGAGAGGGTTCACTACTGATGAGCCAAGCCCTCTCATTCAATAACTCATATCATTGCAGTAAGGTCTGTAGAGATAATATTTGATGATATTTAAAAGAAACGCATTGCCAGTAAAATTTATTTGTGTAAAATTTTAAATGTAAGATACTTTAATATTTGTTGTTGTTGTGTTGTTGTTTCTTATCCCCTTGTGTAAAGATTACACGAATTCCATAAGTTCATGCTCCTCGAGCTGTTTTATGATGAGCAGCGGCCTCTCCCAAAGGTCTTGTTTAGTGCATCTAATGCAAGCCAAAATGTGTTCCGGAGCTGCAGGTGACAAGCTACATTTTGGGCAAGTGGGGTAGATTTTGTTATTATTTTCTATCTTCAATGGCTTGAGATGGCCTGTTCTAAATCTTGTTAGTGTTGTTTGATGCTGTCTATTTCTGATGTTTAGAGCTCCTCCTGGGTTCACTCCACTGTACCAACTGTGCTTAGGTGGGATCCTCCAGTTCTTGTTTATTTTTGTTTTGGCTACTGTTTCTATTTCTTTAAAAGTAAGTTTATTTTTCTGTGGCAAGGGTTCTTTTGTGCCTTTTTTCGCTAGCACATCAGCAGCTTCATTGCCTTCAATTCCAACATGTGAGGGTATCCATTGAAGGTGAATTTTTGAGGTTTTTGAGAGTTTTTGGAGATAACCAATTATGTTCCTGCTTACTTTGTCTCTGAGTTCCCCTGTGTGACTCAAGTGTTGTATGGCACTTGTACTATCAGTAAGAATCCAGATATCTTGATAATTAGTATTTCTGATGGATTTTAAGGCTTCATAGATGGCTATAAGTTCTGATCTGAAAACTGAGCAAAAATCTGGGTTTCTTCTGTTCATTTTCTCAATGCCATTTGAAGTTTTGATGAGACAGCATTTTTTCTACTCACCCTCGTATGTTTGTATAATATCTTAAAATTTTCTGCTCTAGTTTAATTTGATTTCATTGATAAAATAAAAAGTTGATTTCATCAGGGAAGTATATTTATATTTTTTTTCTCTCTTAGGGCTTCAAGTATTAAAAAGAAAATATTTTAAAAGGGGTGTGTGCCATCTGTCCTCCTTCCACCCAACATAATCTATAATCCAAATTGTGCCTTATCATTTGCTATAACCACAGTTCAGACAATGATGTTGTCGCCAAGAAACAGCTGGTATTTGTAGGCGACTAAAGGATTAGAGAACAGGCGGACGGCTATTTTATTTTCACTTGGATGGTAACAAGTTAGGAGATAGGTTCGGTGTCTGCAGGAAGCTTGCTGCAAGCCTCTTGTGTTCATCAGTATGATACAAGAATCTCTGGAAATCTCGCAACACCCTGTTACCTCTCTCTCTCTTATATTTTGTATTTTAAACATATGCCTAATAAAAGCATTTTCATTTGAAAAAGATTGTTATTGTAACCCCTTTAGACAACACCATGCTCAACGGCAGTTTTGTTCATTGACACATGTTAGAGGTATCTCACCAGGTAAGGCAACGACGTGTCCACTGCCTCAGGCACAGGGAAGCACAGCTCACACCCGACTGTCTTACGGCAGTAGTTCTCCTGGAAGAGCTGGTCCAGAGCCTGGTGACAGTCCTGGCTCTGGCTGCTCCCACGGAAGGTGTACTGCTTGTCCTGGAGGTAACACACAATACAGGTTCAATATATATAGGAGTGTTTCTCTATATTAGAGTTTAAAGTATTATTTAATATTGAAGCATAGGGAGGAGGAACATCTACTCTCATGGCCACTAGACAGGACTTATGCTAATGGCAACACTTAAGGAAGTTGTACCTTTTAGCATGTATATTGGGATTTACACACACATGCAGCTTTATTAAGACCACCGGTCTTATACAGATTCACTACAAGAAGGAAGCATAGATAGAGATTTTATACTCCAGGCAGCACAGAACCCAACAACAGCCTCCAGGTCCGACGCATGTCCAGTGGCCACAGAATCCACCGTAAATAGGTGAACGTATCACTGAAAGGACGAGTGTGGAATCAGCCGTGTTCTAATCTTCACTTTCTTCATCCAAATGGACCACGACATTCGATGATTCTATTAATCTCTTCCGAATGGTGACTGTGGCCTTGTAGAATTTATATAAACCAAAGAGGAGACCTTGATCAAACATCATTGTATTCATCCAGTTATATATCGGGATAACTCCGCCCTTGCCGGTCCCAAGCCCGGATGAAAAAAGAGGAGGGGGAGCAGTAACAAGCTAACTAAAAAACCTGGGCTCAGCTGGCCTGGCTGATAGTATAGTAAGGGCTCCTAATCCAGGGATACAGGATGAGCAGCGTTTGTACTCCATGTTAGGAGTGGCTGCACATGGCGTCTGTTCCTCATGTCAGAGGCGGCCATTTCTTTTGGAGCTAAGTCGGCCTGCCACTGAGAAGTGCTCCCAGTCTTAATGACAAAGGCAGACACATTATACTTCACCCAGTCATGATGGTTTAAAGCTTTACAAGCTTGATACCCTAATATAATTGAGTGGAGATAAGAAAGAAGAAGAAGATATATCGGGATTTAGACAATAACTTTGAAAGACATTACAGTGACCTTTATTGACATATACAAAACTTAAGGAAGTTGTACCTTTTACCATGTATATCGGGATTCAGACAATAATTCTGAAAGATATTACAGTGACTTTTATTGAAGACACACGAGATAACCAAGTGTGAACAGCCTCCTTAAAAAACACAGATGACCAGCAGACTTTCTACTTCCTTAAGTGTTTTCCATGATCCTTTATAAAAAGGTAGTTCTACTGTATTAATAAAATAGGTTGATAAATTATTTTTTTTAAATAGTTGAAAATAGAAAAAAATTTGACGCAAGGTTGAAAGGTAGTTATATTGTACATGGCAGTTGATACTTAATTCATTTATTTGAAGTATCATAACCTCTCTCTAGCTAGTACAATACAGTGGAACAACCTCCATGAGAGGTCATACTCGCTAGAGGATACCTCTATACACAGTTTTCAATCACCGAAATTGCTATCTCTACTTAAAGGGTCGGTGGAAGGATGTTCTAAACTCTTTGTTTTCGACTGCTACAACCCAGATTCGATTCCCGCATTGGACACTTTATTCTGATAAAAAAAAAAAAATGTTTCAATGGCCCCCGATTCTTGCAAAACCCCAACCCCACCAGCGAGTGCAAGTAACCAAACAGGGCTCTGGTACATTTGTAAGTGCAAAGCTGAACTGCTTTTCACATGTGTAGACATGTGGTGCACTTACAGTAAAAGCAGTCGCCTACTTCTACCCACCATGGTTATTATGGCCTGTGCCATGTGTACTAAGGATAAGCAAAAAAAAAACTATTTCTACTTTACTGAAGAGGAGAAAGGCCTCTTTAAAAATCCTGAGTTCAACTGACCCGGTTGATAGACCTCAGCAAGGGTCTCTCCAGGGATACAAGGAACTGTGTCTGTACTCATGTTAGAGTCGGCAGCAAAGGCTTCCATGTTAGGAACGGCCTCAAATTACAGGCAAAGTCAGACTTTCACCAAAGTGTGCCTAGATCATGGTGCCATGATAAATCAAAGCTTCACCCTTACCCCCCATTTCATGAGATCAGCTCGAGGAGCATGGATTCATGGAATTTGTGTCATTTTTGCACGAGGGGATAAGAAACAACAACAACTATCTTTACTATTTAGTAAATCTCTGGTAAGATGAGATCAGTCCCTAAAGGCCACTCTAGATGTTGACCTGGTAGTTCTACCTATAGCTCTTCTTCTTCTTTCTCTTATCTCCACTCAACAATCATATCAGGGTATCAAGCTTGTAGGGCTTGTTGATGGTGTCTTCTGGAGATGAAAAGAGCTCATCAAAAGAGATTCGACAAGCATAATGATTGGGTGAATTAGAATATGCCTGCTTTTGTAATTAAGACTTGGATCACTACTCAGTAGCAGGCCACCGACTTAACACCAATATGAAATGGCCGCCTCTGACATGAGGAACAGATGCCATGTGTAGCCACTCTTAACATGGAGTACATCCTGTATCCCTGGAGTCTTTACAGAGTACTATCAGCCAGGCAAACAGGTTTTTTAGCGATCTTGATACTGCTCTCTCTTCTCCTTTTCATCCGGGCTTGGGACCGGCAAAGGTGGAGTTCTACCTATAGTTTCAGACCAAGGTTGTTGTTGTCGTGTCCAATGAAGAACCTCAGATGTCCCCATACATCTCTATCACAGCAGCAGCAATATCCACTATCTTGGGTGTGTAAAGCTGCTGCTCTGGGTCTAAGTCAATTTTCTGCAAGGCTACGGCCATTGCTGGGCATGAGAATATGTAGGTAGGTGTTAGTTCCACACCAGGACAGTTGTTACATGTCCTATAGGTTCTTGTGCCATCTGGATGTATTGTCATTCCTTTGTAGTGTTTTGTCTGAGTCTTGTTTTTGTAATTCTTCTCTCAGAGTTTATTTCACATATTTGATCTGACCAAGGATGTGTCACAGAAGATAACTCACCAAGGGGATGCTGAGGTTCCGCCACATGGAGCAGTTGGTACAGACGTGGTAGAAGAGATACTCTGCTGTGAAGTTCATACTCAGATCTTTGGGCATGCAGGGGTCAACAATCTCATCGTTTGTCAAGGGATGCTGATACACAACGGGCCGGTGAAAGTTTTCCAAATATAAAACAAAGATTGGAAAAAGGAAATAACATGCAGTCTCTATATACAAAATAAAACTACAGTAGAACCTCCCTGTAAAGGACACCTAGTTACAGAGCCAAAGTGTCTTTTAGGGAGAGGTGTCCTCTTCTTCTTCTTTCTTATCTCCACTCAATCATATTAGGATATCAAGTTGTGACCCTTGAAGTTGTGACCATCATGACTGGGTGAAGTAGAATGCATCTGCCTTTGTCATTAAGACTGGGAGCATTACTCAGTGGCAGGCCCGACTTAGCTCCAAAAGAAATGGCCGCCTCTGACATGAGGAACAGACGTCATGTACAGCTAGGTGTGCAGAGGTGTCCTCTTACTGGAGAGTTACTAAATAGTGAAAATGGTAATTTTATAAATGAAAACTGTCCTTTGTAGAGAGGTGTCCGCTAGCGGGGTGTCTGCTAAAGGGAGGTTGAACTGTATTAAAGCAACAATTTTTATATTTTTCAAATAAAACAAATCTTCTACTGTCCTTACTGTGATCATAAAAATGTTGGGAAGGCCTGGCTCATCAGTGGTGAACCCTTCCAGCAGTTTAGTCTACTTAACCCACCGGATTACTTTTAAGAGCGCAAGTAACCAAACAGGACTCTCGCACATTTGTAAGTACAAAAGTCGAACTGCTTTTCACATGTGTAGATATGTGGTGCACTTACAGTTCTGCCTACCATGATTATCATGGCCTGTACCATGTGTACTAGGGATAAGCAAAAAAAAAAAAACTTATAAGAACTCTAAAACTGTTTTAAAGTAAAGACTTTCCACTTCCTTATTGTTTGTCCATCAGTGTGAATAGGCAGATTGAGATTTGTAAAAAAAAAAAAAAGATTGAATTAAAAAAGTGTTCTACTTACAGAGTTATAAGACCAAATCTAAATAAATTAATAGTGTGTAACGTTTCGGTAACATCATTGTTACCATCTTCAGACAAAAGTAATGAATGAGAAATTTTGCCACAGCATGTTTTAAATAGTTACTGTTATCAAATGTGTAAACAAGATAACAGATAAGTAGAATAAACAGTAACTATCTAAAACATGCTGTGGTATAATTTCTCATTCAGTACTTTTGTCTGAAGATGGCAACAACGCTGTTACCGAAACGTCACACACTATTTATTTAGATTGGGCCTTATTACCTTGAGGTGTTCTACTTTATAAAGAAAAAAGAAACACCTCCTGATTGTTGCTCACTGAGAGCCATCATAAAAAATGAATGATCAAAAGAACCTTCACTTTTTCCTCAGAAAAATTAATCAATATACTCTCTTTCTATAATACAGTAGAACAACCTCCATGAGAGGACACTCACACTAGAGGACATCTCTCTACAGTAGAACATACTCCATGAGAGGACACCTCTCTACAGTAGAACATACTCCATGAGAGGACACCTCTCTACAGTAGAACATACTCCATGAGAGGACACTCACACTAGAGGACACCTCTCTACAGTAGAACATACTCCATGAGAGGACACCTCTCTACAGTAGAACATACTCCATGAGAGGACACTCACACTAGAGGACACCTCTCTACAGTAGAACATACTCCATGAGAGGACACCTCTCTACAGTAGAACATACTCCATGAGAGGACACTCACACTAGAGGACACCTCTCTACAGTAGAACATACTCCATGAGAGGACACCTCTCTACAGTAGAACATACTCCATGAGAGGACACTCACACTAGAGGACACCTCTCTACAGTAGAACATACTCCATGAGAGGACACCTCTCTACAGTAGAACATACTCCATGAGAGGACACTCACACTAGAGGACACCTCTCTACAGTAGAACATACTCCATGAGAGGACACCTCTCTACAGTAGAACATATTCCATGAGAGGACACTCACACTAGAGGACACCTCTCTACAGTAGAACATACTCCATGAGAGGACACCTCTCTACAGTAGAACATACTCCATGAGAGGACACTCACACTAGAGGACACCTCTCTACAGTAGAACATACTCCATGAGAGGACACCTCTCTACAGTAGAACATACTCCATGAGAGGACACTCACACTAGAGGACACCTCTCTACAGTAGAACATACTCCATGAGAGGACACTCACACTAGAGGACATCATTCTACAGTAGAACATACTCCATGAGAGGACACCTCTCTACAGTAGAACATACTCCATGAGAGGACACCTCTCTATAGTAGAACAACCTCCATGAGAGGACACTCACACTAGAGGACACCTCTCTACAGTAGAACATACTCCATGAGAGGACACTCACACTAGAGGACACCTCTCTACAGTAGAACATACTCCATGAGAGGACACTCACACTAGAGGACACCTCTCTACAGTAGAACATACTCCATGAGAGGACACTCACACTAGAGGACATCTTTCTACAGTAGAACATACTCCATGAGAGGACACTCACACTAGAGGACACCTCTCTACAGTAGAACATACTCCATGAGAGGACACTCACACTAGAGGACACCTCTCTACAGTAGAACATACTCCATGAGAGGACACTCACACTAGAGGACACCTCTCTACAGTAGAACATACTCCATGAGAGGACACTCACACTAGAGGACACCTCTCTACAGTAGAACATACTCCATGAGAGGACACTCACACTAGAGGACACCTCTCTACAGTAGAACATACTCCATGAGAGGACACTCACACTAGAGGACACCTCTCTACAGTAGAACATACTCCATGAGAGGACACTCACACTAGAGGACACCTCTCTACAGTAGAACATACTCCATGAGAGGACACTCACACTAGAGGACACCTCTCTACAGTAGAACATACTCCATGAGAGGACACCTCTCTATAGTAGAACAACCTCCATGAGATGACACTCACACTAGAGGACACCTCTCTACAGTAGAACATACTCCATGAGAGGACACTCACACTAGAGGACACCTCTCTACAGTAGAACATACTCCATGAGAGGACACTCACACTAGAGGACACCTCTCTACAGTAGAACATACTCCATGAGAGGACACTCACACTAGAGGACACCTCTCTACAGTAGAACATACTCCATGAGAGGACACTCACACTAGAGGACACCTCTCTACAGTAGAACATACTCCATGAGAGGACACTCCCACTAGAGGACACCTCTCTACAGTAGAACATACTCCATGAGAGGACACTCCCACTAGAGGACACCTCTCTACAACTGACACTTTTCATCGCCAAAATTTCCCTCTTTACAAATTAGTAACTCTGCAGAGTAAGAGGACATCTCTCCCTAAAGGACACTTTGGCTCTGCAACTAGGTGTTGTCCTTTACAGAGATGTAGTTCTACTGGACTTACAGTCAAGTGTGCATAATCCAAGCTAAAAGAAAATACTTATTCTTCAACATCCTAATCCAATTCTTGTCTACTTCGAACTCTTTTTAAACATTTTGTATCATTTTTCAAAAAGAGCACTTACCTATCTAATCTATTATTGTTTCTTATCCCATTGTGCAAAGATTACACGAATTTCATGAGTCCATGTTGCTCGAGCTGTTTTATGATAAGCAGCAGCCTCTCACAAGGGTCTTGTTTAGTATATCTAATGCAAGCCAAAATGGAGCTGCAGGTTGTATTTAATCTTTTTTTAATTATCCCTAGTACACATGGTACAGGCCATGATAATCATGGTGGGTAGAAGTTGGCGGCGACTGCTTTTACTGTAAGTGCACCACATGTCTACACATGTGAAAAGCAGTTTGACTTTTACACTTACAAATGTGCCAGAGCCCCATTTGGTTACTTGCACTTGCTGGTGGGGTTGGACTTTTACAAGAATCCGGATCAGTTGGAGCATTGAAAAAAGTTTTTAATGCAGGATTCGATCCCAGGTTGTAGTGGTTAAAAACCAATGGTTTAGACCACCCTTCCACCGACCCCCCCTATTAAATCTGGAATTGGTAAATAAAACCTCCTAAGCAAGAGATGGCCAGTTTTACAACAAGCATCAGTTAGGTCTGATGTTGTGTTAGACAATACTGACCGTCACAAGGTTGGCGAGGTGGCGCCGGTGAGCCTCACCGCTGCCGAAACAAAGGAAGCTGTAGGCGGTGACGGAATAGTTCTGGCCAAAGAGAAGCACATTCTGCACCACGGGGGACGTGGCATTGTCAGGAGCTGATGGACTCTCATAGGCCAGCTGAGTGGATGCTCCGCCCATGTCCAGTGCCCCGTAGGTGTAGTTCTGGAACAAGACATGATAACATACTGGAGTCACATGGTGGTGTCACATACAGTTGCTATCCCTGATCCATTGTGAGCTCTCTCTCTGTGTATATAAGTTATATAAAAATATGTTTTTCAAATATATTTCATAGATAAAATACTCTGATAAATCGACCGCCAGAGGTCACTCTTCCCCTATAAAAACTTATTGTTGTTGTATCTCGATGGCCGGCTCAAATCTTTTGTACATTATGTAAATAACCTTTTGTTTTTCCTTGTTCTATTCGCCTTAAGCCAGGCAGCACTTTTATCAAATTATTTTATTCATATATATTCCAGAGCTCAAATAAAGAAATCTCTGATCAAAACCATATTTATTATTATTCTTTCAAGATTTTAACCACGACTGCATCACCATTACCATAATCCTCAACAATCAAAATACAACAGAAAATCTCTATTCATTTTTATATAATATACTAGACGAATGGCCCGGGCAACGCCCGGGTTTTACCCGAGTGCGAATATATTTTAAAAACGTTTTAATCTTCATCTAGATCTTCATCTTGTCTACACCTTGTATACATCTTGCTTCCTAGGGTTGCCCGGCAACGCCCGGGTTTACATGATTAAATGTATTATTCAAACACATTAAACATGTGCCCGTTGGCTGCCAGCGAGTAAATGTCGGCGCCCGTTGACTCCCGGCGAGCAAGCGACCGCTCCCGTCGGCTGCCGGCGGGCGAGTGGCTTCCCGGCGCATGCGCGCGCCCGTTGACTCCCGGCGAGCAAGCGACAGCTCCCGTCGGCTGCCGGCGTGCGAGTGCCTTCCCGGCGCATGCGCGCGCACAGGGAAGCCACGTGTCGCAGGCCGTCCAATGGGCGCGCCCCGCCATCAGATTCCACCGCGTTCTAGATGAGCTATTTAGAATAATTTGAATATATAGTTTTAATAATTGATTTATATATTTTTTAAAATAGCCTATCGTCATCCTCGTTATTTTTTACCTATGTATTGAAATTTTGGTTTGAATTAGTGAACTACTGCGAATTTGTATACCGGACATACAAACCAACCAACCAACAAACATACAAACATTCATTTTTATATATATAGATATATATACAGTTAAACCTGTCTATAACAGCCCCTCTTGGGACTCACCAAAATAGGGTGCAATAGAGAGGGGGTGCTATAGACAGGTCACTTTTAATGTAAATTGCATTGTACTACATATTTAAAATCAGGCACTATAGAGAGGTTTAACTGTATATGTATTCATTAGAACATACTCCATTAGAGGACACTCTTACTATAGGACACCTCTCTACAAAGGACAATTGTGTGTGTGTGTGTACCTTATAATTTCTTAAATAAAAATTAAATTAATTTTGAAAAAAATTAAAATATTGATCATATTTTTTTAAAACAAAATGGACTATAGGGATAAAATGACACCAGCACACAAGGTTAAGCCGGGTCGTGTCTAAAGTATTAACTCAGTTTATACCACCCACCCTCACACACATAGATTAGAGGTAGGATTGTTGTGTGGAACTCACCAGTCTCCTGGTGGTGGTGTTGGTGAGGAAGTTGGCAGTCACCCAGCCCGCCACGGCCTCCTCCTCCCCCGAGATGATCCGTACATCCTTCACCTGGTAGGTGGCGCCGGTGGTCAGCGAGTATTTGGCTGACAGGACCACTAGGTCTGCCTTCATTGGCTGGGACAGGCTGCCGTCACAACACCAGCTGTCAGGCTGAGTGCAACTAGGTTTAGAGATCGTTGGTAGAATGAAAGAGGAGAGAACCACTAGAGCAAATCTATTATGTATTTTGGTCTTGTTATATATATTACTAGCAGAGTGACCCGGGGTACGCCCGGGATTTACCCGAGTGCTTATCTGCCCTAGTGAATATATATTTGGTTAGAGCATTCCTAGCTAAGTAGAATAATTTGAATATATAGTTTTAATATTTAATTTATATATAATTTAAAATAGCCTATCGTTTTCCTCGTATTTTTTTACCTATGTATGGAAATTTTGGTACTGTAAAAAAAAACTTTTCTTCAATAATATTAAAAAAAAAAAAAACACCCAGGCTAAGTTTCGAACCAAGGTTGTGGAAATACGAAGCTGTACACCTAACCAATAAGCTACACTTGGCATCATAAATATTCGCATGTAAAGCTATTTCAGGCCTTACATATTTCTAACGACCTTTTTGAAATAGGTTTTTGAAACATGGAAATTATAATACTTTGAATAAATAGAAATAGAGTGAACACAAATAAAACATACCAAATATTTCGAATTAGAGCAGTTATTTTAAATGGCGAATTAGATCAGTTATATCAAAAAATGAAAATATATAAATCTTCAAATCGAGCGAGCGTCTATAAATATTTTGATTTAGATCAAGTATTCTAAATGTATGTGTTATTAAGCGAACTATTATTAATAAAATATTGAGAAGATTTAGATTTTAAACGTATTTATAACCTTTTAGTACTTGATAGAGGGCGCTGTTCGTGAGCTAAGTAAAATAATTTGAATATATAGTTTTAATAATTGATTTATATATTTTTTTAAATATCCTATCGTCTTCCCCGTATTTTTTTACCTATGTATGGAAATTTTGGTTTGAATTAGTGAACTACTGCGAATTTGTATACCGGACATACAAACAAACTAACATACAAACATTTTACGAATAAATGAACTCTGTAGATTTGGTTAAACTTATACAAATAAAAGATTACACGAGGAGCTTCTTTTCCGTTTAATTGCTAGCTTTCGAACCTTGCGGTTCTTCAACAGGCGTGGCTAGTACAACAATACTAACAAGATAAAAGCGCGCTTGAGCCATTATATACAACATCCAAATTTACATACGAAGGGATATTTCATATATAATTAAAATAGAAATAAGAATTATGACTATAAAATATAAAACTATGCTAATAAAACTTAAAAATTATTAAAATTAGATAAAATTTGGGAAATACATTTATATACGCTAAAAGTTGGAAATGAACAATAAGCAGGGGTCCCTCCGACCAGGTTACACTATGAGGGTTATCTAGGACGACGCGGAACATATTTATTGCATTAAAACATGGTAGGCTTCAGGGAGATCTATTTTTCTGTTAATACTGTTGGTTTGAGTGGAGATGATGGATTCTAGAAATAACCTAATCTGCTTATTACGTATATGTTGATAGAGAATCTTAGGGTGGTCCAGATTAAACTTATGGCCTGTGTGTAATATATGTTGATATATAAGGGATTTAGGATCTCTATTATTTATATTGCATTTATGTTCTGTCATCCTGATATACGCGGTTCTCCCAGTTTCGCCCACATAGGAGGCTGGGCAATCCTGGCAAGAAACCGCGTACACCGCGCCAGTGGAATGGATGGGGTTGTTAGGTTTATCTGCTTTGGTGATGGGATTCCTGAGCAGGGTTGCAATACTGGGAGGACTATTGTAAAATACCCGAATGCCGTAAGGGCGAAGAATTCTGGAGATGGCAATGGAGTCCGGGGAAAAAGGCAGGGACAAGTGGCTCTATATACCGTGGTTGACTTTGGAGCAACGGGATCAAACGAATGTTTATCTATGAAATATCTGGGATATCCTGCAGAGGTCAAAAGGGAAATGATTCTGGATTTTTCTATGGTTTTGAATATGGGTAAAGAGCAATGTGTATATATTCTTTTAGTTAAGGTCCTAACTGTATTGATTTTATAGGCTATGGGACTATTGGAGGAGAAATGGGTATAGAGAGGTGGAATGGTCTTTTTGTGGAATACTGTTGTATGTAACTTGTGCGGGGTGCGGATAATCAGGATATCTAGAAAGGGTAAAACTAGGTCTATTTCAGATTTTAATAATTTTTAAGTTTTATTAGCATAGTTTTATATTTTATAGTCATAATTCTTATTTCTATTTAATTATATATGAAATATCCCTTCGTATGTAAATTTGGATGTTGTATATAATGGCTCAAGCGCGCTTTTATCTTGTTAGTATTGTTGTACTAGCCACGCCTGTTGAAGAACCGCAAGGTTCGAAAGCTAGCAATTAAACGGAAAAGAAGCTCCTCGTGTAATCTTTTATTTGTATAAGTTTATACAAACATTTATTTTTATATTTATAGGTCGTGATGTATTTATCCTGTCGGATGACTGTAGTGTGGTATGTCTGGTTGTCTCCTGATTGTTGTGGTATGCAGTCGTGGTGGTCAGAGTGGTTTCAGGCGTGAATGAGATAGCACAAAAGGACGAGGCAGGTTGGATGTCACCTCAGAGAGGGAAAGGCCGGCGCTGGTCGAGGAGGGTCTGATCTATTTCAGAGCCAGAGGGGAACTGTTTTTCATCTGAGCATGTTTTTCAGTCCGACGGTATAATCAGAGACCTTTCTCCTGTCTGGGCGCCGGCTGTCTCTCAAACTTTTTTATTCCGTTTTTGTATTACATGATGGTCAAACTGGTGAGATGGATTGTGTCTACAATTTTGGGTGTTAAACTTTAACTATATTACATATGGATATCAAGTATATATTGAAATATATTACAACATATATATATACCATGTTGTTTCTTATCTAGCTTCAACTTAAAACCGCAAGGGATCAGAATTTCAGATTGGATTACATTCATGGACAAAACTTTAAGGAAGTTGTACCTCTCAGAGCATGTATTTTGTAAGTGCAAAGTCGAACTGCTTTTCACATGTGTAGACATGTGGTGCGCTTACAGTAAAAGTAGTCGCTAACAACTACCCACCATGATTATCATGGCCTGTACCACGTTTATTAGGGATAAGCAAAAAAAAAAAAAGAGCATGTATATCGGGATTCAGACAATAACTCTGAGAGATATTACAGTGACCTTTATTGAAGACATACGAGATAACCATGTGTGAAAAAATATTGCCTGTCTTATTTAAAAAAGTGATGGCTGGCGAGACATTTAAGACTTTCTACTTCCCCAAGTTTTATCCAAAGGATAAGTAAAAAAATAAAAAGTTTTATCCATGAGTGTGTTTTTATTGAGGATAGATCTGTGTGTGTCTACCATTGACAGGGATGTCAATATGATGGTTCAATCATTAATATTTTGCTCTGATAGATGGTGCAAGCCATCTGTGAGGTTGAATTGCGTACAAGAAGAAAATATAGATGACTGGTGGCATCAAAGACTTCACTATCTTAAGTTTTGTCCATGAGCGTATGTATATGCCAACAGGTTGAGATAAGAGAATCTTTGGTATATCTTGACCAATCCCTACTGCTACAGGATAGCTTCTTGGACAATGCCAATGATCTGTTATTCAACCTTACTGGGTGCTGCGCCCTTTTTTTCTGGTGGTAGATTTTATTGAATGTCGTTTTGAAGTTACATCAGGCTTGGTGTTTCTGTTGTTTCTTATCTCCTTGTGTAAAGATTACATGAATTCCATGAGTTCATGCTCCTCAAGCTGTTTTATGATAAGCACCGGCCTCTCTCAAAGGTCCTGGGTTAGGTCCATGGTGTTTGTATGTAGGACAATCCTATGTACAACATTGTATACGACAGTTATATATATTTTACCAATTATCTATTTAAGTGTGAATCAGTTGAGATGAAGTTTACTTGAGCAGACGCAGGCCAGCTGTAGCCCCAAGGTAGAGAGGAGTGGAAGCCATGCTGCCAGCTGGGACAACCTTCTTGGAGTCATTGAGGCAGGGCAGTAGGGACTGTCCAGCTTCTTTGGGGTCCGGCTCATTGGCTAAACCACCTGTTCCACCCAAACTTCTTGTCATCACAGGGCAGGTTGGTCTGTATCACTGGGGTTTTAAAACTATTTCATTTGTATATTTATTGGTGAAGGTCTATTGTTTACAATTGGGCGTAATAGACAGTTAGGCTTGTGGACTTTTGGAGCACCATATATATTGGTAACATGTGCATCATAATTTTTCAATTTGGTTAATTGGTTAAAATTTTAACCAAATTGAAAAATTATGATGCACATGTTCCCAATATATATGGTGCTCCAAAAGTCCACAAGCCTAACTGTCCATTACGCCCAATTGTAAACAATAGACCTGCACCAACATATACTTGGCAAAATGGTTAGCACAACAATTTGTATATTTTTCATTAACTGATCATGTGCTGAAGGGAGCCAATGAGGTGAGGCGTTGAGCACGGAATAAAAAGCACAGAGGGATGGCTGGCAAAGGATTGTTTAGTTATATGAGGATTGATCAGTTGAATTAGTGAAGGGTATTGATTGGTTTACAGGAAGACAAATGGAAGAAAACTGATCCCACTTCTTCAAGAGCTTCTGAAAAAGAATTTATGAATTAGATTGGAGTACCTGAGAGCGAAGAAAACAAAGAACCAAGCTCAGAAGGAAAACAGAAGAGGATCTTCTCTGTAATAAAAAGGTTGAAGATAATTGCTCCAATTAGAGATAGTTTCACAAGGTATTGGATTTGGTCTTATTACCTTGTGTTTATAATCTATAATCCAAAGTGTGCCTTATCATTTGAGATAGTTTGTTTCTTTTTATATCATCTTTTCATACTGTAATAATAGTCCACAAGATAATAAGACCAAATCCAAATAAATAAATTTATTGTGCAAAAAATTGATAAAGAGGAAGCAATCTCTAGAAATATTTTGAGAAAAAAAAATTGTATAAACTTATTTAATGGCTCGCCTTTTGATTAAAAAAAATTACATGGAGTATTAACTAGGCATTGAGGAGTAGATAGTTCAACATAACAGGTTCAATCCGCCTTTGCCGGTCCCAAGCCCGGATGAAAAAGGAGGAGGGGGAGCAGTAACAAGCTCACTAAAAAACCTGAGCTCAGCTGGCCTGGCTGATAGTACCCTGTAAGGGCTCCAGGGATACAGGATGAGCAGCATTTGTACTCCATGTTAGAAGCAGCTGCACATGGTGTCTGTTCCTCATGTCAGAGGCAGCCATTTCTTTTGGAGCTAAGTCGGCCTACCACTGAGTAGTGCTCCCAGTCTTAATGACAAAGGCAGATGCATTCTACTTCACCCAGATATGATTGAGTGGAGATAAGGAAGAAGAAGAAGGCACAATTTGGAATATAGATTGTAAACACAAAGATAAACGACCAAATCCTAAAAAAAAATTCCACTTCTAATTCTAAGAATAATATTTTAGGGTTCTTAGAAAAATATCTTCTACTTATCTCATATCTTGTTTACACATTTGATAACAGTAGCTATTTAAAACATGCTGTGGTAAAATTTCTCATTCAGTACTTTTGTCTGAAGATGGTAACAATGCTGTTACAGAAATGTCACACACTATTCATTTATTTGGTCTTATTACCTTGTGTTTATATGTTCAACATATTACATGATGCTTTAGCGCATCATCTGTTATCAAAATTCAAAACTATTATAGACGCGTATGATTCTTTTTAAAAATAAACAATTTCTACTGTCCTTACTGCAATGGAAAAATTAATGGGAGGGCCATTAATTTTTCCATTGCAGTAAGGACAGTAGAAATTGTTTATTTTTTAAAAGAATCATACGCGTCTATAATAGTTTTGAATTTTGTCAACATATAACATGTTTGTGTGATAATAGTACGGTGGACACATTACCTTTGACCAGACAAGAATGGACTTGGTGCACACAGCCGGTGCCGTTGTACTTGTCCCCCAGCCACTTGTAGGTGAAGAACTCAGTGTGGGTGGACCCGGCATCCAGTACTATTCCATACTGCCAACATACATGTCTGACACAGCTGCCAACATACATGTCTGACACAGCTTGGATTGTGGAGGTCTCTGTAAATGACAAAACCTATTTACAGAGCCAAGGTGTACTTTAGAGATGTCAATAGGTAAAAATGATAATTTTAGCTATTAAAACTGTCCGTCATAGAGAGGTGTTCTCTAGTAGGAGTATAATTTCATGTTGGTTGTTCTACTGTATTGGTGATGAAAACTGTCCTTTGTAGAGAGGTGTACACTCGTGGAGGTTGTTCTACTGTATTGGTGATGAAAACTGTCCCTTGTAGAGAGGTGTCCTCTTATGGGAGTTGTTCTACTGTATTGGTAATGAAAACTGTCCTTTGTAGAGAGGTGTCCTCTTATGGGAGTTGTTCTACTGTATTGGTGATGGAAGCTGTCCTTTGTAGAGAGGTATCCTCTTATGGAGGTTGTTCTACTGTATTGGTGATGAAAACTGTCCTTTGTGGAGAGGTGTCAAAAGTCAGACAAAGTGCTGATGATGGTAACAATGCTGTTACTGAAGCATCACTCACTATTTATTTATTTGGATTTGGTCTTATTACTTTGTATTTATAATCTATAATCCAAATTGTGTCTTATCACATCCCAAAACTTATTACAGTAAATTAAGTCCACAATATTGCCAAATCAATTTCAGCTATTGTGCAAAGTCTATTATCATTTTATCGGGCAACCAAAGAGTTTGTGGTGTTTTAATCAGAAGTGATAAAATTATCTTCTGATTACACTGGGACAGACGTTCCTTGCTACTTGAAATGGGCCGTTGAACATTACTGGGTTCTTGGCTCCATTATAATTATTTTACAAGAACCAAATTGTTATGGAATCAATTATAAAGAACCTTATGTTCAGATGAGATACTGGCCACAACCATAAGTGGGACTACTGCAGATGAAATTTCAGGTTTAAAATTCATGTTTACTTCTTTCAGACTCTTTTAATCATTACAGAAGAACCTCCATGAGAGGACACTCCCACTAGAGGACACCTCTCTACAGTAGAACATACTCCATGAGAGGACACTCCCACTAGAGAACACCTCTCTACAGTAGAACATACTCCATGAGAGGATACTCCCACTAGAGGACACCTCTCTACAGTAGAACATACTCCATGAGAGGACACTCCTGCTAGAGAACACCTCTCTACAGTAGAACATACTCCATGAGAGGACACTCCCGCTAGAGGACACCTCTCTACAGTAGTACATACTCCATGAGAGGATACTCCCACTAGAGGACACCTCTCTACAGTAGAACATACTCCATGAGAGGACACTCGCACTAGAGGACACCTCTCTACAGTAGAACATACTCCATGAGAGGACACTCCCGCTAGAGGACACCTCTCTACAGTAGAACATACTCCATGAGAGGACACTCGCACTAGAGGACACCTCTCTACAGTAGTACATACTCCATGAGAGGATACTCCCACTAGAGGACACCTCTCTACAGTAGAACATACTCCATGAGAGGACACTCGCACTAGAGGACACCTCTCTACAGTAGAACATACTCCATGAGAGGACACTCCCGCTAGAGGACACCTCTCTACAGTAGAACATACTCCATGAGAGGACACTCCTGCTAGAGAACACCTCTCTACAGTAGAACATACTCCATGAGAGGACACTCCTGCTAGAGAACACCTCTCTACAGTAGAACATACTCCATGAGAGGACACTCCCGCTAGAGGACACCTCTCTACAGTAGAACATACTCCATGAGAGGACACTCCCACTAGAGAACACCTCTCTACAGTAGAACATACTCCATGAGAGGATACTCCCACTAGAGGGACACCTCTCTACAGTAGAACATACTCCATGAGAGGACACTCGCACTAGAGGACACCTCTCTACAGTAGAACATCCATGAGAGGACTCATGCTAGAAGACACCTCTCTACAGTAGAACATACTCCATGAGAGGACACTCGCACTAGAGGACACCTCTCTACAGTAGAACATCCATGAGAGGACTCATGCTAGAAGACACCTCTCTACAGTAGAACATACTCCATGAGAGGACACTCTCTTGCAGGTTGACACTTAGTACATAGTGTCCTTGCAACCACTCAGGAAGGTCAGTGCCCGTAGAAGACCAGAACATTTATAAATTAATTAAAAACTTTGCTCTAATCAACGGGGGGGAATGAGAGATATAAATAAACCTTCAATTTTCGACAGCCTCACCCTGGGATTGAATTCCACACATCAGGCAATTTTTCCTAAACACAAGGTAACAAGATCAAATAAATAAATAGTGCGATGATGGTAATACCACTGTTACTGAAACGTCACACAATATTTATTACCTTGTGTTTCTAATTCATAATCAGAATTATAACTTATCTTTTC